>JANAVB010034417.1:72386876-73056876 GCA_029216955.1 Iris pallida
TTATAGTTTTGTCCACTTGGAGAATTGATTATCTTGAAATTTGAATTGTTTTCCATATTCAAATTTGACAGCAACTTTTCAGCAACATCCTCACAATAGTTTAGAGGGAAAGGACTAGTTATGTAGCCTTAATCTTAATGATATCGCTTTTGATATATTATTACCGTGTCTTATATAATTTGGACTGAATTTTACTTGTAATTATGGAAATGTAGGCACAAATTGAAGCGGTGGAAGAAACAAAAATACAAGCAAGTCTTAATGGTAGTGATCGTATCGCAAGCTTAGAAGATTTTGAAAATGATCCTATCGCAAGCTTAGAAGACAAATTCATCAAGATTTTTTGTTGCTTTTGACATAATTTTGAGAACTCTATTAAACTTTATGTTGTAGTACAAGTAGCTAGCAATTTTGTGGCCAACACATCAACTGTGTGTGCAAGCAGCAATTATGCAGAAGTTAAAGACATCAAAAGAATACATTTAGTACTTGTGAAACATTTATTTTTAGCAAAATATTGATGCTTGATGACTTTTCTCATTTTTTTTTCATAAAGTTGTTTACACTGGCTTCAAGTATGAGAAGAACCAAAGCTATCTCAGTTTGCATATTAGACTATTTTGTGGGTACTTATTTTGTTGTGGGTACTTATGAATTTGTATATGGACCTAAAGTTTTCCATGTAAATGGTGCTCAGTAGTGGAAAAGATGTCTCAGGGGTGGGAATAAGGCTAACATGTATTTGTTAGGAAAATAATTAATTTACTAACAGTTTTTTACTGTTGGAAAATATAATTTACTAACACTTTTTACCGGTAGGGAATAATTCGCTAATGCTTTTTACTGTTAGAAAAAATATTTTTCCAACACTGTTTTACCGTTACGAAATTTATTTTCCTAACGGTTGTTTCACTTAACAAAATGCCTGGAAATCGGATTTTGAAAATAAAACGAGAAGAAGTACAAATTTGATTCTGGAAAAGTATTACTGTAGAAGTCTGATCTGTAAATGATCACTTTGTTCCTTGGACCATACGATGATGATGAAGATCGCTGCTTGAAGATGAACAACTTGGAAGAACTAAGTCACCAGAAAGGTATCGACGCACTTGGGCACTGATGGCGAGGCCGAATGCTTTCCTGCTTTGCTTCACTATGTTCTGAAAGAAAGGTTGAAGAAGAATGCTCCAGAGAATCAAAATCTCTGAGTTCTAATCTCTCTGCTTTTTCTCCTGTCTCTGTGTGTGTTATATAGAAACATCAGTCTATTTATAGACTTGGGCTCTTGTGCGTAAAAACTCAGCAAAAGTTTCGTCTTTACACCAACCTGTCACCCACGACTGAAGTCATCGTCTGTATATGTTGACACGTGTCCCATCATTTCAGAATAGGATGCACGTACACACGTTCTTCGAGATGTGTGGCATGAAAGCCATGTAGGCAGACCACGTTCTCAACTGATGAAGAAGAATAGGCGTAAAACGACCCTAATGTACTCTGAGCATAAAGCAGTGGACTAGACGTAAAACAGCCCTGTCATAGACTTCCCGCATAAAGTGTTTAAATAACCTTGAGCGTAAAAGTAGCTCAAATAGACTTTACGCACACGTCAACTGTTGAGCGTAAAAGCTCGTATAGTCTTCATGCGTAAAAGAACCATAGTGTGAGCGTAAAGTAGCTCAATCCACATACTAAACGACAACATTGGTCTCTGTGTAAAAACAAATCCCTTTGAATCAGAAAATAGGCTTCGACACCCTTGAAAGGATTGATATCAGTAAACTCAGTCTTCACAACTCCTTGGAAATCCATATACTTGAAGCATTGGTGGAGAGTTGAAGGCATGATATTATGCTCATGTAACCATGGTCTTCCAAGAAGGATATTGTAGGATACGTCTGAGTTGATAACATAGAAGGTTACCATAGTTCGGAGATCGCCAATCTGAATCTGCAGACGAATCTTCCCCAGTGGTTTACTTTTGCCAGAGTTAAAACCGACTATCGTAGTACTAGTGTAAGTCAAATCACTAGTAGGAATCCTCAGGGTCTTAGCATACTCTGAAGAATTATGCTAATTGAAGACCCAGGGTCAATGTAGATCCTGTCAATTTCAGTAGATCCAATATACCCAGTATAGCACAGAGGCCTATCATGTTTGTTATGCTTCAACAACATATCTTCTTGTGTGAAGGTGATATTGGGAATCGCTTCCATCACACTATGACATTGCGGACATGAAACTGGAGTATTATCAGGACTCTTGAGTTGAGCCAAGCATGAATCCGCCTGAAGTAGAGCTTCACTCAAAGTCTCCATGCTTTCTCTAGAAAGACGAAAAAGTTCAAATATAGATAGTCTAGCCGGAGTATTGGCTAACTGAGCTAGAATATCAAATTTGCAAGGTTTCATCACCACCTCCTGACTGGAAGCAGACTTCAATGGAAGGTCAAAACGTACTGCTTTCTGTTTTCCCTTTTCAACCACAGAAGGTTTAGCAGGAACAGGAGAAGGTTGAGCTGGTAGTGTTTCTACTACATCTTCGGCTTGTTTGGATCCCTCATAATCTTTGTGGTACTCCTTCCCAGATCTTGTCCAGTAAAAGTTTCTTTTCAGACTCAAGAGAAGGAAGTACCATATTCTAGGATTTAGTCTTCCTCCTTTTAGCCTTTTTCTTATAAGGTTTGTTGTGAGGAATTTTAGAACCCAATCCAACAGTGGATTTTTGATTTTGAATTTGTAAATGAAGTCATATTCCTTTATCATAATTCAAACCTTCTGCCTTCTGAAAGTCATAACCCATTTTCTTTATGAGGAGGACAGATTGCTGACTGTACAGATGAATGGGCAGCGAACTTTTAGCAAATGGTTCCGCAGGGAAGAGAAGAGATCTCTGTATCCACAGAGAATGAGGAATATATGTCTCTGTAGACACGGGAGGAGATTCAAATACGAGGAAAAATTCATGTCGGGGCTTTTTCATAAGCAACGAAGACTTGTTACGTCCGGTATAAAGGGACACTATTCATAGCTAACCACTGCTGATGAGTAAGCTTGAGCTTGGTAGGAGGAGCTAGACTTGGAGGATAGATGTTCAGTCCTTTTAATCTATCTTCTAAAGGAAAGCCATCCCATAGCCGATCCAGTTATCAGGATCTGAAATATCATGAGAAATCATGTTGTAGGTTTTGACTTTCTTACCATTTTTGGATTTTGAAGTTTTACCTTCATTTCCAATTCAGGCACTAAGTCAGGATGTACCCACATAATTTTACCATTCTTTAGTATGAGTGGCAACAATCGTGCATTTTCTTCTCTGGCAGGCGGAATTCACAATCTTCATTGTCGCCTTCGGATTGGGATAATTCCATCTGCTACTTGCTGTAGAGGAAAATCCCCGAATTGAAGAGAAACCATATTGGTTGAAACCGTATGGTCATTATTAGTTAAGACGATAGCACCGCCATTTATCAACTCCTGGATTTTCTTCTTCAGGATATAGCAACACTGGTAGGATTTAATGTTCTATGATAGATACAATATTTGGGATTGTCAGTTAGATTCACCTCATTAGGCCTCTTTGGCTCTGGAATCTGAAGTTTGCCACTCTTCACCAGATACTGAAATATCCCTGGGATATCACTCTCATCAAAAGAGTATTCTTCTTTTGGCCTGAAAGATTCCTGACTATTCGGCATCGTTTTATTCTTAGAAAGATTAACCATGAGGGTATCTTTTCCTTTCACATTGCGATTACCGAGGTTATTACCCGGATTACTTTTCTTTCCTCTATCATCTGAGGCAAAAATCATCCCATGTTCACGAGCCAACCTACCATTGGTCTCGGCAGAAACCGCTGCTATGATGAACGAAGCCCAATCTGTGAATTGAGAGCCCGTAAAAACAGTAATAGATGGTCGCAGATTCATCTTGCATGTATCAATGAGTGCTGAATCTGGCATACCCGAGGGCATCTTTAAAGTCGCCTGTCGGAAACGTTCGATGAACGTCCGAGTATCTCTTCTTCTTCTCTTTTGTTTGATTTCTATCAAGGAGGACATGTTCATGTCCATACCTCCTTCATAGAAGCGGGAGAAAACATCGCCTTAAATTCGTCGAACGATGAAATGCATTGTCGGGTAATCTTTGATACCAATCATAAGCCGAACCCGTCAAGCAACCAATGAACACTCGGTGAGAAGAGCATCATCTTTCTGCAGATGTACAGTCATAATATTAAAGTAATTGATATATTGACTAGGGGATGCTTTTCTATCGAACAGAACCATAGATTGTGGCTTGAATTTTGGTGGAAAGGGTACATCATTCCAATGCGGAGGATAAGGTTGCTTAATACCTAACCTCTGGAGTTGATCCTTGTGCCTCAAAACTTCAAACTGTGCTTTGAGCTCACGCACTGCTTGAATGGCTTCACTGGTTTGAGGAAGCACATTTGATTGAATGGTTGTTGGATGTACCGTAACCCCCACTGGAGGTGGTACGTCTTCAGGAATAGTATCTGGAGATGCAGAATTTTGATTAACAGCAGGCTCTTGAATATTCAAAGGTATTTTAGCCCCTTGACTATCTTGAGTTGGTGCTGCTACTGGTACCGGTGTTACTGCTGTCGGCTGAGCAGTTTTGATTCATATTATCTGATGCATGTTTTGCATCATGTTAAGCATGTCTTTCAGTGATTGCTCATCGGCAGTGAGACGCTGTTTTGTGTTAACAGATGAGGTCTCTGGTTCATCTCCAACAGTGTAGGATTCAACCTCTCTTGAAGATATAGAATGATTAGTATAGAAGTATGAATCGACACTGTCAGTCTCGGACTCAAAAGATTGAGTACCCCCAGCTTCTGAATCAGAAGTCTGCATTTGTCTTTGTCTTCTTGATCGAGTGTTTTGATATAGTCCCTCAAAAGAATCAAGAAGTCTGTTGAACTGTTGCTGACCTGGGTTTAGGACGTATTTTGTCTTAGACGTCGTCCTCTGTTAGTATGAGATGCCATGTTCACTGACACATATGACAACTCATGTTCTTGGTCTTCAGTTTGTTGTTGAGACACATTAAACTCAATCGATCAAAACTGACCGTTTTGAAGTTGAACAACAATAATTGATCACAACCTGGTGATAATCACAATGATGTTTTTCTTGGAGGAATGTCACCGGAGATTGTCTATTCCTACGCTTTTGCATTAGCAATTCACGTAAGTCAGAAGGAGTGGAGGGAGTAGTCTTCTTTATTACATTAGGGGTAGAAAAATGTTTAGTCCCTTGTGTATAAAGAAGATTACTGGCAGCATTCGCAGAACCAAATTGTACATTTCTACGTGTTTGGAGTTGTACGTAAATCTTGAGATTTTTAGCATGAAGGACTATTTTCATTGTGTGTAATTTGTAGATTTGGTAGTTTGCGTAGAGCAGTATAAGAAGGCTGTTGGTGTAGAACTGAAGTTTTACCAACATCATTTTTACGCTGTACACGTTTAGGTACATTCACATTAGATGTAAAAATATCATTGATTTTATCTACACTGTCAAAGACAGGAGATTTACCTTTACGCGTAGAACGTAAAAATTGGTTATCTACCACGTCACAAACGGGAGATTTTTCTTTACGCGAAGAGCGTAACTTGTGTGTGTCTACCACGTCACAGACGGAAGACTTATTCTCACACTCAGAAGCATTAGAGTCAGCCACATTACAAATAGGAGACTCATCTTTATGTACTGAGCGTAAAAGTTGGTTTTTACCCACTGAGCGTAAAACTTGGTTTTACGCAGTGGGCGTGAAACCTGATTATCTTCACCGTTACAAGCGGGAGATAAATCGTCACACTTTGAGTGCAACTCTGAAGAAAGGACTGCCTCGTTACGAACGGGAGCCCCTACGACATGAGGGGGAAGAATTCCCTTGCCACTAGCAGCAACAGAGCGATCAGAAGCTATTTTGGATTTAGGAACCCAAACTTTTCGTGCTTTGCGAGATTTTTGAACATTGGAGTAGCGAAAGCCACCCCCAGTTCGGAGCATTTCTTCATAGGCAGTCTGGTCGAAGTGTACAACCAGAGTCTTCTTGGTCGAACCGACCGAAACATCATCGTATTGAGCAATTGCCTCCTCGTCAGAGGAGAAGGTCGTCCCCAGCAGAGTCGCCATTTTTGTTTCACTTAACAAAATACCTGGAAATCGAATTTTGAAAATAAAACGAGAAGAAGTACAAGAAGTACAAATTTGATTCTGGGGAAGTATTACTGTAGAAGTCTGATCTATAAATGATCACTTTGTTCCTTGGACCATACGATGATGATGAAGATCGCTGCTTGAAGATGAACAACTTGGAAGAACTAAGTCACCAGAAAGGTATCGACGCACTTGGGCACTGATGGCGAGGCTGAATGCTTTCCTGCTTTGCTTCACTCTGTTTCTGAAAGAAAGGTTGAAGAAGAATGCTCCAGAGAATCAAAAATCTCTGAGTTCTAATCTCTCTGTCTTTTCTCCTGTCTCTGTGTGTGTTATATGAGAAAAATCAGTCTATTTATAGACTTGGGCTCTTGTGCGTAAAAACTCAGCAAAAGTTCCATCTTTACGCCAACACTGTCACCCACGACTGAAGTCATCGTCTGTATATATTGACACGTGTTCCGTCATTTTAGTAAGAATAGGATGCACGTACACACGTTCTTCGAGATGTGTGGCATGAAAGCCATGTAGGCAGACCACGTTCTCAACTGATGAAGAAGAATAGGGCTAAAACGACCCCAATGTACTCTGAACGTAAAGCAGTGGACTAGGCGTAAAACAGCCCTGTCATAGACTTCCCGCGTAAAGTGGTTGTTAAATAACCTTGAGCGTAAAAATAGCTCAAATACTTTACGCACACGTCAACTGTTGAGCGTAAAAGCTCGTATAGTCTTCATGCGTAAAAGAAGCCATAGTATGAGCGTAAAGTAGCTCAATCCACATACTAAATGACAACATTGGTCTCTGTGTAAAAACAAATTCCTTTGATTTCTGTGATATGCCATCATTAATATCTCTATGTCAGAGTTTGCATTAAATGCGAGATTTGACAGCTTTGTCCAGCGTAAAAGTGGCTGATCTGTCCTTGGCATAAAATCATGGGTGTAGACCAGAGCGTAAAATGATCTGCCTACTTTAGGCGTAAAGTGATTAGCCTTGTCTTGGGCGTAAAGTATTTAGCCTTTCTGTGGCGTGAAGTAGATCAATTTGAGTGGAACGATCCATCACTTTTGACTCTTTCTTTGAAGCACTTTTTACGCTCCTACAACGGTGTTTTACTGTTAGGACATTCTCATTCTCAACGGTTTTTTACCGTTACGATATTTTTTTTCCAACGGTAAAAAACTGTTATGAAGACCGTTAGGAAAATTTCCCACGCCACATATACAACGGTAAAAAAGTGTTATGAATATTTTTCCTAACGCTTATAGTCGTTAGGAAACGACTATTTTGGTGTTGTGGTCTCATTGATTCAAAGTCAATACTTGTAGAAATTTTAAAAGTTGGGTAGCATGCCTCCCAACCTAGCATCCCTTGTCCTTATTACTTATTAACGAGGTAATTGACTGACAATAATAGGTTTACCTAGAATATAGAGTTTAGAGGTCCCTAAACCATTGATCGGCCAAGGCCTTAGACAAAAAGACAAGTAGGACAACTATAGAGGCACCAACACTAGACGAGTTTTAGACTTTGATGAACTTGAACTACTTGTGCCTTCTTTCAATCATAAATCTCGCGTGCTTATATTTTTGGAATACCTTGACTAATGTTGCTGTTATAGCCTAGTTTTGCAAGCTTATTCCTTATCGAGCTTGTTCAGAAAATATTTATTGGGGACGCCCACTAACATATTGCTTAATTAGAATCGGTGGATTATGGTCTGATCAATCTTAATGCATCGGTTCGCTCTTCATATGATTAACCTAGGTGGATTAAGATATATGTGTGTCTAGGATCTCATCCACAACTGCCTTGACAACTCTTTTTAATTATTCAGTCACCTTTGGAACCTCGTATTTGCATTCGATTCCCTCTCCTTTGAACTCTTTATTGGTTTTCCCTTTTACTTACTGTCTTGACCTGCACCCGCTTTGCGGGACACGAGCGCGTAAACAAGCTAGATACGCATCAAACAGACTTCATCCCAACTCGAATACGCAAACGCTGTCTGGACTATGGTAATGTGCCTAATCATGGTAAAGCAAACTATATCTTAATCCACAATAAGAGTATAAAACATGAATGAACACTATAGGTCGTGGTCTGCAGCCCACTAGCATACATGTCCGATTAGACTCCAAAAGTAACATGAGTCTATAAAGTAAGCTAACAAACAGAGTATAACATGATGAGGAATGAAAGTACGAACGGATAATAAACGTAATATCAATACATGGATCCTGTAAGTATATCACCAACATCTACCATCCTGCTCTGCTAACTAACTCCATACAGTCGCTAAACTTGAAGGGATTATCAGGTCCTCAGGGGACATAGCAAGATACATATTAATATGCCTATCTAACAGTTCTATCATGCATAAGAATATAAATAGGATATAAACAGGAAGCTAGACAGAAACTGACAGGTGGCTACTGACAGGTGACTATGAACACGGATACGGGAACAACTACGCATAAATAAACTGCTGGAAGAAAGAGTAAACAAGAGATCATTGGAATACCAAATCCTCGCCCCGAGTGTTAACTCACGGGTTTGAATTAATCACTAACCCTCACCCCAAGTGTGGACTCACGGGTTAGTTCAAGGCAAACACCCTCATCCCGGGTGTGGACGATCTGGTGCAAATGAACAAGATAATACCCTCGTCCCGAGTGTGGACTCACGGATGTAAACAGATCAAGACAAACACCCTCGTCCCGAGTGTGGACTCTCTGGTATAACTGGTCAACCCTAGTCCCGAGTGTGGACTCTGGTTGGGAAAACAATAACAGGAAATTAGCAGTTCCTACACATACTCATTCCATAACACAACTCAGTCGAGATACAGGTGACGACAAGCTACAACCCAGTCAAGACATAGGTAAGGGCAGCTCTAGCATGAACTATAATGTGAAGAAGCCTGGTATAACTACACTATCAATTCATGAAGAGATATACAAGCAAGACAATAAACTGGTAAAAGTGGTATAAAGAAAACATATAATCCATATCAACTAGAGTAACTAAGTGATAACATAATAAAAAGAAGAAGAACTATAAGCATGAAAATGAACTGTAGAGGGAGGCAAGGTATCTTGTCTAGTGGTAGAACGTGAAACCCATAATATCCCACCTATCGACGAGTCACAGAGTCAACTCCCACAATAGTCTCCCGGGGCTGAAACAAATATTACTAATATTTTTAGAATAGTCAAATTAGCTAGGATTGCCTGTCCATAAGTCCAATTCAGGATACGGGGGTAAAACGATCATTTCGGGCCAAAACGATGTCTGTCGTTGAACCCGCTTCGCACTGAAAAGCGTACCAGAATCATGGTCTCTAAAGTTGTCAAACTACATGTCTACAGGTTTGTCTTGATGATACGAACCCAACGGTATTTCCAATTTTAGATTTTGGTGGGCCGTGCACAAAATCGTCCGTTGAGTCGGATCGTGGGGCACACAAAACGACGATCCGATCGACTGTCTCAGAATCGGACCAAACTTGGCACACAGGACCAAAAAAATGATACGGTCCTGTTGGCGCAAGTTTTATATCGATTTGACGAACGTGCACAAAGAAATTAGGAAATTTTCTAAGAGGCCGATTCGGTGAATTTCGACGGATACGTATCAAATTCGTCGCACACACGCAATCAATTTGAATTTCATTAAAGCCTACACGTTCGCAAAGTCGATACGCACCTTTAGATGCTTTCGGTTCGCGGCCACGTTATCTGGTTTGGTGGGACGCACATCGTATCGGACAATTTTAATTTTTTTGACAACAGATTTTTGATAAACTTTGAACATGTCTTATTCAATGAATACCTAGAGTTATTTAAAACTAAAAGAAGGGTTTTACTGTCCTACATGTTGTCAATAAACTCCTTCAAATAGATTTTCAAATTTTCTAATGTCTGGTTCTAAAACTTCCTTCAAACTTGGGGTTTGGGACAGTCTTAATGTCATGTTTCCGTACAGTTTTTCAGTAACTTAATTGCGATTTTTTAGGTAATTGATAGCATCTACATTCAAACTAATTTATGGAATTGAAAGAGGGTTTTTTCGGATTTTTACCCGAAGAAATGGCTCGTCAAAAGAATGAGTGTGCATGACGAAACATCGTCGCGAAGCCGTGCCCAAACTGTATGATGTTGCTGCTGGCGCAGTTCCTCCTTGTTGTTGTGTGCGCACGCGACGACCCCACGATGGCACACGGTAGAGGGAAGGCCGCTGGGATGGCTTTGGTGGTCAGGGATGCCAGGGCAGTGAAGGTGGTGGCGTTAGGGTTAGGTTTTGAGTCTCTCCTATCTATCTCTCTACATATATACTCTGGTCTTAACAGAGTCGGGGGGGGAGAAGGGAATCTTGGTTGACGCTGTGGGCCTTTGTCTGGGCTAGGATTTGGCTTGGGATGGCTGTGGGTTCCTTTATATTTGTTTGTTTTCATTTCATGTTATCACTAATACATATATATATTTGTTTGTTGTCATTTTATGTTATCACTAATATATTCTGATTCTTTGGCTTCTGCTGTAAGAGATGCCTTGATTTCTGCTATTTTTTCCTTCTCATCAATTCATTCTGTTCCACCATTTGATGAGAAAAATTCTTTTTAATTTGTATATTCCAAATTCTTCCTCTGCACATTTGAGAGACCATTTTATTATTGGGGAATATTATTAGAGACGAAGAATAGCATAGTTGTTTCTTCATCATAAAATTTTTGTTTTTTCTGGCAAATTTTTGCCTTTTTGACCCATTCGTCGAACATGTTTAGCAACGGTCTTGACAATATTTCCATGTTTGCTCCAAAATAATTCCACCACTTATTGAACTGGGTGGGAATATCCTGTTCTAATATTTTTGGACATATTTTGATGAACCAGGAGTGCTTTCTTCTCTCATTCTCATAATAAAATATGTAAAAGAAAGCATCTATGTAATCCCAGTAAGTAAACTTCATTGAAGTATTATTTCTGAAAAGCATTGCTCTCTCGAAATTCGGATGTAAACCCCATGATTGCGGGGTGAGGATTTTATATATAGTAATTTGTTGTTGTTCTATTACTGCTTATTGCTATATCTAAATACTCAGGGATAGTTTGTATGGTGTGTCTATGTGTTGTGGGATGGCATCAAAGTCGCGTAGGCATTTGATGGCAGAGATTGCCTTGTTTAGCCGTAAATCGTTGACAGCCGTGCAACCTTTTTACTACCAGAAGAAATAAACCTAAGACATTTAGATATTAGCAATCTTAGTACTGTTATTAACAGCAGGATGCAGGTTAATAGTTTACATGAAGGAAATAGCAAGGTAGATCCCCAAAGGATGAGTGACCAATTAGCCAGCTTTTATATATATATATATATATATATATATATATATATATAAATATATATATATAATATATATTTGAAACTGGAATTTATTGAATAAAGATCAGGGAACATCCAGGTGCCAACAGGCCTACATGCGAATTTCAAATAAAATTCGAAAACACCAAAACAGCCAACAAACAAACACATGAATTTCAAAATTCAAACCGGTCTGGAAAAGAGGGGAACTGGTCCCCACCAGCGAGCATCCGAGGGAAACTCGGTGCGTGCGAACGCACTGCCCGAGGTGGCCTCGATGGGCTGCCCGAGGAGCACGATACCCAAACCGAGGAGGGGCCCAACGCTCCGCTCGAAGCTGGACACCGGCTGAGTGAAGGGGTGCGGAGTCGCGGCGACACCACGAAGGCGGAGAGGAGGGGGATCACCCTGAAGGCGGGGAGGCCGGCCCAGAGGCTCCGGCCGAGAGGATGAGAGAGGGGCGGGGCTCCGACACGGAAGGTCAGCCCAACGAGGAGGGGTGGGGGAAAGGTGTAGGGAGGGGCTCTACCAGGAAGGGCTCTGCGGTGGAGGCCAAGAGAGCTCCGACGGAGGAGGCCGGCCCTGAGGCTCTGGCCGGAGAGGAAGAGAGAGGGGCGGGGCTCCGACGCTGGAGGTCAGCCCGACGAGGAGGAGCGGGGGAAAGGAGAGGGGGGCTCTACTGGGAGGGCTCGGCGGTGGAGGGGGAGCCGCCGAGAGGACGCTTGGAAGGAGAGGGATGGAGCTTCGATGCCGGTGGAGCCGAAGGATAAGGGGTTCGACTCGGAGGAGGGGGAGCGGGTGGGGGTCTACGGCGGAGGGAGAGCCCCAAGGGGGGTAGCGCCACTGCGAGGTAGCCGGAGGGTGAGGCTCGACCTGAGGGAACTGCGGGGAGGGGATCGACCTGGGGGCCGACGGAATAGCGGCCCGATCCAAGGGAGGGAGGGAGAGCTACGCCGGTTGAAAGGGGCCGAGAAGACCGCATGGAGGTCGGGCGGGCTGGTGCACCACGGATATAGGCACACTCTGCCGGAGGGACGCGGGGCGTCCCGGGGGCGGCGGGAGATGGGCCACCTCAGGGTCGATGGTAGCCAGAGGAGGTAGCTGGGGAGCAGCCCCTGGGATAGAGGATCCGGGGCTGGGATCGAGGCCGTCGCGGCGGCTGGGGCGAGATGGAGGGGCTCGACCCCAAGGGAGGGCGGAAGACGAGCCACGGCGAAGAGAGGGGGGCCATAGCCGGGGGCTGAAGGGGGCCAGGACGTCGCAGTCGGGGGGACGCTCCACGACGGAAGGGAGGGGGCCGGAGCCTCCGGGGGCTGCAGCCGAGGGGGCTGGGAGGGGGGACCATTGCCACCTCGGAGGGAGGTGGCCGGCAGGAAGGCCTCTACTGAGGCAGGGGTGGCGCAGCGGGGGGACGGCAGGAGGGGGGTCGGAAGGAAGGCTACTGCCGCGACGGGGAAGGGCACGACGAGGGGAGTATCTATGGAAGCGGCGGGGGTGGCGCGACGAGGGGAGGGGCTCGTCGTCGGTGCCTGGCACGGGACCGTCGAGGACGACGTCGCCGAGGGAGAAAGGGGAGAAGCTGGCGGAATCCCGGCTGAAGGAGAGGAAGGCTCCAGGGGAGGAGGGCGAAGGGAGTCCCGGGTTGCCGGAAGTGGGACCGGCCGGCCACCAAGGCCAGCCGATCACGAGGAGGGCTCCGGCGAGCGGCGGCGCTACGAGCTGGAGGCCGCTCCACAGGAGAATCGACGGAGCTCCCAACAGCCCTCATATATATTATAATATATATATATATATATATATCTATATATATATATATATATATTATATATATATATATATATATATTTCATCTAATCAAATAAACACACACATATATATGCATATACTGTTCTAGCTAAAGGTCCCACAAACCTAAAATGACATTTCAAGAAAACGTATCATTTTTGAAAATAACAAATATATAAATATAAATATAACTTTAATAGCAATAATATATTTTATTTAAATATTATTTATAATTAGTCATTGATCATTGAAATAAAACACCAATATACATGCAGTATATCTATGTGGCCGTCTTGGTCGCACAAGGGTCTATATGGCTTGGGCTCGGTTCGAGTCTAGTTCGGACTAGTTGAGTACAACCGGGTCTTCTACAAGTCAATAAATCTTAATAATAAATAATTAAACTATTTATAAAAATCCAAAAATCATCATTTAATTCAATTAAATAATGATTAAAAAACATCAAAATTTCTGGGAAGTGTAGTTACACTTAATTCGGGAAATAGATGCGCATATTTGAGGGGAGATCGGCACAAAATGTCTCCCTTAGTTCGCCATACCACTTATGGCCATGAAAGCTATTTATACACAGTCATTTTCCATATATTCAAACTCGGAGAACTATCTTCAAAATTGATTACATCATGTAATATTCTTTTATAAACAAAGTCTAGGTACAATATCACTACTTTGGAATTTTTTCTAACCTCATTAATCCAAAAACCATATCTTAGTTTCTGGAGTGAATAGATTATAATCCCTGTTGAAATTTTAGAATTGCTGGGATTACCGATTGATTAAGGTAAATTTGGTTTCCACTATGATGACAAATTAGTGTCTCATGAACACCCACTTTCTATTTTGATCTTTTGGTGCCCCCTACCGTGACATTGATATTCAGAGTGTAAGACCTAGTGTTGGTGCCACTATGAAATTTGTTGCAAGACCTAGACGAGTTCACCTTTATTTTGGCATATCATATCCCACTCAATCACATCCCTTGTACTCTATTTTTATGATACGACTTTCAGGTCAAAAAGGCTAATTATAACTCTTACAAATATTGATATACTTTTCGACTATAATTAGAGACTCATCCTCGACTCAAACCTTTCAACCCAATATATGATTATGATCTACTCGAAGCCCACTACGCACATGCTACTAGTGTGCCACTTAATTGAGTCCTCTTGTGCTACTTAAACACAAAAGTCACAGAAGGCGCACTTTTGGGCTTTAGGACCCTAGTTAACCAACCCGACTGGCAATTAGCCCAACCACTTGAGTTGGAACCTATTTTAGGTTACCCTAACCTAATAGGAATGGTTAAAATTGATTTTATGGGATGTCCAGCCTATAATATATATTATATATATAATATATATATATATAGTAAAATCCATGGATCATTCAATCAAAGATTAAAGTCCAATTAGGAAACCTATTGAGACCCAATTAAACTCATCCATGTATATCGCTATATTTGGACTATAAAACAAAACTATAGAAAATAGTGTAGGAACAAATTGTAAAGTGCAATACTCTAGAGGGGTGAATAGAGTAGGCAGCGAAAATTAGCTAATTAAAAATGTTAGCAACCAGATCACAGTTAATATCACCAGTAAGTAAATAAAAAGCAGAGATCAGAAAGTAAACGCAAACATGGGATGTATACTGTTTTCATCTTGTGAGGACTATTCTAGTCGGAAGAACTCTGGCTTCCAGTTGAATCCACTATAGAAAAATATCGTAAGTTTTCATCGTAAGTCCTTGCAACTTCTACAACGCAAGATTTCATCCGAAGTACTCGACCAACTTCAATTGTGAAGTGTCTTTCTTCAATCAAGCCTATGTTTACAATCACTCTGGAACTTCTAGACTGTACCGTACTGAAAAATTGACTAATGGATTGTAACTGGCTTGGGATTTGAAAATGAAAGCTTTAGAACACTTTGAAAGAAACGTATTAAGCTTAGAGATAAGAGAAAAAAGATGTGTGTTGAAATGAGTGAACATCTTCTCTATTTATAGAATGCAGAATTCAGGTAGAATTCGGACAGAATTATATGAGAGAATCTCGGCAAGTAGTCGTAGCATCCGTAACTGTGGGAAGACCAAGTTCAAAATCCAACGTACACTAACCGAACTCTAGCAGAATTTGGGCCAAACTCGGGCCGAATTATCCTGGGGTCAAGAGTTAGATTTTTGGGATTTTTGCAAATTAATTTTTGGTCTTTTTAAAAGTTTAAGAAGTTGGGAGCTTTTTGTAAAATAGGCTATTTTCAAAACATAGGATACTGTGAAAAATATTTTGGGTTAGCCTATGTGCCAGTGCGACTCGGTGTACATCGTATTCCTAGATTCAATAAATACAAAAAATTACATTGAATATAAAATACAGACTCAAGTGGCAAAATAGCTTCGATCTTGAACGAAACGGTAGAAGTTCTCAGCAATCGTCCAAGTAGCCCTTTTTTCGAGATAGGGTTAGATCAATTATTAAAATCAGGTTCGACTGTGACCAATGGGCCAACAATCTCTTCCATTTTGATAATTGACAAACCTTGATGATATAACATCTTGTTCGTTTGATTTAAAAAGAATCAAAATTGTAATGTCTATTTAGCTTGTAGGTTCAACTTGTTTGGTACTGTATCCTCAAAAAAATTCCTATATCCTGTAAAAGATGTTCAATTCTACTTCTCCCCCGTTGTCACTTAGCAAAATAATTGAAAAGAGAGAAGCTCCCCTGCAATTATGCGTAAGAAAAAACGTTGAAGAAATACAAAAATATAGAAGGAAAACATGTATTTCACAGGCAATTTATATGTAGAAGCATAAGCTAAAAAATAATGCTACACATAAACAAATTAGAGTACAGTATAAGCTAAAATAGAAAAATATGCTATAACAGCATAATAGATGTTCAAAATACATCAATCTCAGTAAATAGAAAGTCTCAGTGCTAATAAAAAAAATGTTATCCTGGAATGTTGGAGCATTTCCAAGCACACATATAAAATTAAAAGGCAAACTAGATAACATCTAGACAAAATACATCATGTCTAGATCAAAAATCCTCAGAATCATCATCGTCAGTGTTAGCAGTGCCAGCAGCGCCACCATGTCCAGATGGACCAGCTCCAGAAGTACCAGCTCCAGAAGGGTGTAGAGTAGCACCAGAACCATGATACCAGTCATAATCGTTCCCAGGTTCAAAGAAATGACATACCGCCTCATCTTCAAAGAGGTAGCCCGATACAACTGGATCTCGGGAAGAGAACTAGCAGAATGCCTAGTCTAAAAAAATTACAGATCCGCAAAGGAATTTATGAGAGCCTGAAACCGACTGGCATCTTGGATCTCATGTTCCCTCTATGAGTCAGTGATAAATGCTCGCAAATCAGAGAGATGCTGGTCGATATCCTCATAAGATATATGGTAGTCCTGTAAAGGTGAGCATGAGCAGTAGGAGGAGCAAGAGGAACAGCTGTAATGCGAAGAGAGAGCTAAAGATACTTGGGCTCAGATTCACGAGCGCAAGTGGATAGGTCAATCACAAAATGCTGAAAAATGATTGGGAGGATCATCATGTAGGCAAGGTTTCTGTTCCTTTTGCAACAACGACCCATCATCTGAATGATAGTCTTGGGGACAGAAAAATGAATACCCTTATAAATTTGATAAAGGGCAGACAATTCAAGGGTAGTCACATCATCTTTTGAGGTAGATTTGGGCAAAGAGTGGAGTAGATGATGCAATAAAAAAAATAAGTTCAAATTTGCAGCTTTGAATATACCAGAATGAACACGATTGGAGGAACAAAGTTCATTCTTAAAGCTGTTTAAAGTTGTGCCTGCAAGAAATTTAAATTTTGTGATATCGACAAGCGGAGCACCTTCATTTGGTATATCAAGAATTTTTGCTAAGTCGACATCATTGAAATGAATATCGGTTCCGACGAGACAACTTCTAACAGTAAAAGTGTCAAGAGTGAAATTACAGTAAAACAAGCGAATAACATTGGATGCAATTGGATATGAACGAGTAACAAGATTATGCAATCATAATGCTTCAAAGTAAGTGAGATGGTCAGGAAAGACGGTCCACTTAATCGAAGCACCGGGGGCATATGTTGCGAATCGAAAAATCTGCATACCACAGAAGCGATTGGTCATAGGTTTGGAAGAAAAACCCATTAAACGTCCTGTCGTCCGTTTGGACAGGTAAAAAGAGGGATTCATGGATTGGATTCGAAGATGAGGCTTCTTCACTAGCCGCAGTCTTCTTCCTCTTAGAAGGGTTGAAGTGTCTAGACATTATTTCTGTGAATAATATAGAAATTCACGAAATTGAAAGACGGAGAAAGAGGAGGTTATACCTTCTAAAATTCAAGTATTTTGGAGAGAACGAGAAACTCTGAATGAATCCAAAGTTTGGATTGAAATCTACATAAGGATTAGAAGCAATGGGTTGGAGAAAATCTATGGTTTAAAGCATAGTTCGCGGCTGCTGTGTGTTCTTGAGGGTTTAGAGGAGATGAATAGGAAAGGGGCCACTAGGTTCTAACTTAAAATACCCGATCCCAACAGAACTTGGGCCGAATTCGGTTAGAGTTTGCATGGGGCTCTGTTGAGGTATTTTTGAGCAAAAATAAATGCAGTGCCACTTAATATTCATCATTCCTTTTCAATTATTTAATTTCAAGTTTAGTTATTTTAAATTTCAATTAATATTATTTTATGAATTAAATTTTATTATACAGCGACTGTCTCAGATTAGCTGTAGGGGTTTTGAACTAGCTAACGGAGGTTCACTGGGGAACACTTCAATATCGTTTCGCTTTAGCCATAGCCATGGTGACAGTCCCTTTGTAGGCTTGTATCGAAAACAGTTTTGCATATTGAAAAGTAATCAATAAAATAAAAATTAATTAATATTATTGATATCTAAATTTTTAATTCTCGACGTAAGTAATTGAAACGATCTTTCGCTAATGGTTTTGTAAAGATATTAGCCAGTTGGTTCTCTGTGTCAACATATACAAGGTCTATATCTCCATTTGTTTAATGTCTAAGAAAATGATGCCGAATCTTAATATGCTTAGTGCGAGAGTGACATACAGGATTCTTAGTCAAATTAATAGTGCTAGTGTTGTCAACATAAAATTGGTATGTATGAATACTGTAAACCAAAGTCTTCTAAGGTTTGCTTCATCCACAAAATTTGTGCTCAACAATATCCTACGGCGATATTCTCAGCCTCAGTAGTTGATAATGCGACAGAATTTTGCTTCTTGCTAAACTAAAAGACTAGAGGCTTACCTAAGAAATGACACGTGCCTCTAGTACCTTTTTTATTTACTTTGCATCCAGCAAAATCGGCATCCGAGTAACCGGTTATGTCAAAGGACATGGTTTTGGGATACCATAAGCCGACAGAAGAAGTACCTTTAAGGTTTCGAAAGATACGGTTAACCGTGCACAAGTGTGATTCCTTAGGGCTAGCTTTTAAACGTGCACACAAGCAAATGCTAAACATTATATCTGGACGACTAGCAGTTAAAAAAAGTAAACAACAACTATACCTCGATGCTTGCGTATGTCGACCGGCTTGCCTTGTTCATCAATATCAATCTTGGTTGAAGTTGCCATCGGAGTGCCAAGTGGTTTAAACGATTTCTAGGTCAAACTTCTTTAATAAGTCTTTTGTGTACTTGGCTTGATTAATGAACGTCCCATTGTTGGTTTATTTGATTTGCAGTCTGAGGAAGAATTTCAGTTCTCCCATCATGCTCAATTCAAATTCATTCTGCATGCACTTTAAAAATTCTTGACAAGGAGATTCATCAGTAGACATAAAGATAATATCATCTACATAAATTTGAATTAAAAAAGATTTCTATTAAAAGATTTTTTAAACAGTGTAGTGTCAACATTTTCTTTTGTAAAACCGTTGTCGAGTAGAAAAGAGCTTAAACGATCATACTAAGCACGAGGGGCTTGTTTCAATCCATAAAAGCTTTCTTCAACTTTAAAACATAATTAGGGTTTTTGAAATCAGAAAAACCTGGAGGTTGAGCTACATAAACTTCTTCTTTTATAAAATTGTTCAAAAATGCACTTTTAACATCCATTTGAAAAAGCTTAAAATTATGAAAACATGCAAATGCACATAACATGTGAATGGATTTTAATCTCGTAACTGGGGCATAGGTTCCATCGTAGTCGATACCTTCCTTTTGGTTGTATCTTTAAGCTACGAGTCGAGCCTTATTGCGAGTAACTAAACCACTCTTATTAAGTTTATTTCGGAATACACAGCGGGTGCCAATGAATGGTTGATCAATAGGCTTGGGAACAAGTTCCCAAAATTGATTTTATTCAAATTGGTTTAACTCTTCTTGCATAGCATCTATCCAAAAATTATCGCTACATGCTTCTTCAATAGTTTTGGGTTCAAGTTGTGAAATAAATACAACACAGAAAACTATATCTTTGCTAGAGGAACGATTACTTACACCCCTGGTAATCTCACCTATTACAAAGTCCTTGGGATGGTCAACCAAAAATTTATTCTTTTTGGAAAACTTTCAAGGTAGCTGGTTCCGGCTTCTGGTTCTACATGTGATCTATCTGGAAGATCAGCTGGTACTGTGCTTGAAGGTTCTGCAGGTGTTGTACTTGGTGTACTAAAGTCTTCATCATCATCATCGATCGTACGTTGATTCAGTTCGTCAAAAGTGACATTTATTGACTCTTCGATGATCATGGTTATTTTGTTGAAGACTCAGTATCCTTTACTTTTGGCAGCATAACCTAAAAATATACCTTCATCGGCCTTTTCGTCAAACTTTCTTAAATTATCTTTAGTTTGAGAATAAAGCATTTGCAACCAAATATTTTAGAATATGAAACTGATGATATGCTATCAAACCATAACTCATAGGGATTCTTCTTTGATTTCGATCGAATTAGAACCCTATTGAGAATAGAGAAAACTGTATTGACAACTTCAGCCCAAAAGTATTTAGGTAGATGAAACTGGTTTAATATTACTCTAGATATTTCAGATAGTCCTGTTCCTACGTTCCACAACTCCATTTTGTTGTAGAGTCCTTGGGCAAGAGAACTCGTACAGATAACCGTGAGTGTCAAAAAATTGCTCAAACTCTACATTCTCAAATTCGCCGCCATGATCACTTCGAATATGAGTGATAATGAATCCTTTTTCATTCTGAACTTTCTTGCAAAAGGAGACAAATTCTGACAACGCATCATTCTTGCGTACAAAAAAATCTATTCATGTATATCTAGAGAAGTTATCTACTATTATAAAATTATATAACTTACCACCTAGGCTAGCAATTCTGCTAGGCCCAAATAAATCCATATGCAATAATTGTAGAGGTCTAGTGGTACTTACATCGTTCTTGGACTTGAAAGTGGATCAGATAGCTTTGTTCTTTTAACAATCACTACATACCATATCTTTCTTGAAAGTAATATTTGGTAAGCCTCGTACCAACTTCTTTGTGGATAGTCTTGAAATTGTGTCCATGTTTGCAGTCTCATATGCCATAGTTGACTCACATCACTCTTGGCCATTAAGCATCTATCTGCTTCGTTAGCATCTTCTAACAAATAAAAAACATATATATTGTCTTCCTTAATACCTTCAAAGATAGTACTACCTGTTGAGCTATCAACTATAGTACATTTGTCTTTGACGAAGTTAATACCATAACCATGGTCAGCTAAATGACTTATGCTGAGTAGGTTATGTTTTAACTAGGTTACTAGACATACATCTTTAATCACGAGATAGGGAGCCTTACCAATATTGTCGATACCTGCTATATACCCTTTAAGATTATTATCGAAGGAGATATATCCTTCTTTAATCACAGGATAGGGAGACTTATCAATATTGCGAGTAATGAAGCCTCACCGGTCTTGTGCCGTGAGCAACCACTGTCGATGATCCACTTGCTTCTAGCATGTGAAGGGTGTTCCAGCTACAAAAGAATTTACAGATGAAACTTTTGGTACCCCTTTCTTATAGGGTCCTGAGATGTTAGTTTTTGGTATCCATGCACACATCTTTAAATCAACAAGCTTTCTAATTCTACATGCAGGAGAGATATGACTAATGGTATCACAATAGTGACATATAGCATGTTGAGTGTTAGATGCAGTATGTTGTGCATGATTGGTAGGTCTTTGTTTTCTAGTATAATAGAATGCATGCCTATTCATCTTCTTGGGCGAAGGTTTGGTTTGGTTTGGTCTAACAGTGTTGGGTTTGACAGTATTCCGATGTTTCGGTAAGTGACACATTGTAGGGTAGGAAGCAGAAACCTCAGGCTATTTTCCTAACCAAATTTTCAACTTTTGGAAGTGTCATACAATGTATTATAATCAGTAGTAAGTGCATCATTTATGAGTAGTTCTTGCTAAAGACTCTTCTTCTCTTTGAGTAGAGCTTCCTCTAATTGGGCAATGGTCTTGTCTTTCTCTTCGGATAGTCTTGTGGTCTCGTGTAATAATAACTTAACAGAAGAAAGCTCACCTACCTCACTAGAATTATCATTACTTCTAACCTCAGCTAGTAGGTCAGTAAGTCTTCCTATTTCACCTTTGTACTCTTTGAGTACTTTCTTATAGTTTTGATATTTGCTACGCAGTTTTCTGTAATCATCTAAGAGGTCACTAAAGGCTTTACCTAATTTTTCAATGGTAAAATCATCATATGTATCAAATAGGGGGTTAGTATTTACCTGATCAAGTTCCATTAAGCATACATTTATAGCGTCATCTGATTGTTCATCTTCTGAGTCGTTGGCTTTACTTTCATGCGATATGCTTGTGTTGGTATGCCTTCTGGAAGTAGATTTCTTCGAGTAAGCCTTGTCATACTTGTTGCTCTTCCTGGTTGATGATGATGTTGTTGGACATTCCTTCTTGATGTGTCCTTTCTTCTTGCAACCATAGCATATTGGATCTTCTTCGTTGTTGCTGTTGTGTTCCTTTGTTCTTTTATTGAATCTTATAAACTTCTTGAACCTTTTTACTAGGAGAGCTTGATCTACAGAGTTAGAGTCACTGTCGTTGGCATCATCTTCGATAGATCTTTTGTGTTGAGCTTTGAAAGCAAGCGACTTCTCCTTCGATGCAACATCTTCTAAGAGTTGAAGTTCCAGCTCATGAGTGAGTAGCTTATCCATGAATATTCTAAAAGACATAGTGGTGAGGACATTCCCTTCAATGATTGCCATAGCCTTTGGAATCAAGTTCTTCGTAAGAGCTCGTAGAAGTTTGTGAATCTTATCATGGTTATTCTATTCCTTGCCTAAGGAAGACAGAGGGTTTACAATATCCAAAAATCTTATAAATATCTGAGTGACAAATTCGTTTGGCTTTATCTTGAATGTCTCATACTCCTTAGTAAGTCTGCTAATTTTTGACTCCTTGACTTGCGTCGTGCCTTCGTGAGCCACTTCGAAAAGTTTTTATACTTTATTTGATGTTGTGCATGTATATACCCTGTTAAATTTAGTCCTATCTAAGTCACAAAACAAAGCGTTAATAGCACGTACGTCAAGACTGGCATGTTTCTTTTTAGCTTCAGTATACTTGTCATGGGGTTCCTCAACCAACTCTCCATCAACACGAATACATACAGGCTTCTTATAGCCATCAATCACAATAGACCATAAGTCATAATCTAGAGATTTTAAGAAGAAACTCATCCGTATTTTTCAGTATGTGTAATTTGTACCATCAAATAGTGGTGGTCTGTCTGTGGCTTGGCCTTCACTTGTGAATTTCACAGTTACCATGCGTGATACTGTGATCTATATAACAGCTGTAATAATAAAGAATATAATAGCAGTGTTATCTTACTTTACCTGTGTGACCCGCTCTGATACCAATTGTAGGAACGAATTGTAAAGCACAATACTTTAGAGGGGGGTGAATAGAGTAGGCAGCGAAAATTAGCTAATTAAAAATGTTAACAACCAGATCACAGATAATATATCACAAGTAAGTAAATAAAAAGCGGAGATCAGAAAGCAAACGCAAACACGACAATGTACACTAGTTTTCCTCTTATGAGGGCTATTCCAGTCGAAAGAACTCTAGCTTCCAGTTGAATCAACTATAGAAAAATACCGCAAGTTTTCATCCAAAGTCCTTGCAACTTCTACAATGCGAACTTTGATCCGAATTACCCGACCAACTTCAATTGTGAAGTGTCTTTCTTCAATCAAGCCACTTATTACAATCACTATGAAACTTCTAGACCATACCGTACTGGCAAATCGACTAGAGGATTGTTACAGGCTTGGGATTTGAAAATAAAAGATTTAGAACACTTTGTAAGAACGTATTAAGCATAGAGAGAAGAGAGGTGTGTTGAAATTAGTAAAATTCTTCTCTATTTATAGTTTTTCCAAAGGCAGAATTTGGACAGAATTCAGACAGAATTCTATGGAAGAATCTCGACAAGTAGCCGTTGCATCCATAACTGCAGGAAGACTAAGTTCAAAATCCAACATACACTAACCGAACACGGACAAAATTTAGGCCAAATTCTCCTGGGGTCCCGAGTTAGATTTTTGGGATTTTTGTAAATTGGTTTTTTGTCTTTTTGAAAATTTTAAGCAGTTGGGAGCTTTATATAAAATAAGATATTTTCAAAACATAGGATATTTTAAAAAATATTTTGGGTTAGCCTATTTGCCAGTACGACTCGATGTACATTGTATTACTAGACTCAATAAATATAAAAATTACATTAAATATGAAATACAGACTCAAGTGGCAAAACAGCTTCGATCTTGAACGGAACGGTAGCAGTTCTCAGCAATCGTCTAAGTAGCCCTTATATCGAGACAGGGTTAGATCAACTTTTAAAATTAGGTTTGACTATGACCAATGGGCCAATAAATAGGTCTCTACACCTATTACGTAGTCCCCATCTCATGGCCCACTAATCCTTCTTCCATAAATTCATTAACTATATTCCTTCGTAGCCTATGTTATGCGATAAATGGAATCATGCTATACCAACTTGTTTCTGGTTACGCTTGACCAAGGCCTCTCTTACTCCCTTAATGAAACATGGTCATGGGCAGTGTTAAATAAGTAATACATAGACTTTCTATAAATCTGAGACTGTGGTCAGAAGTACCCAATATTCTCGTGCCTCTTCCTATAGAATGGTCCTTCTCAGAAGCCTTGTAACGACAACTTTTATGGTTAGCCAATTTCTATAAGTTGGGCAAGGCCTTGAACCAAGAATATCTTATCTTGTAAGATATGGAGCCAATGTGGATTCCTTTTATAACTACCTCACTCTTTTCGAAAACCGAGTTACGATTTGATATATTACTCTTCCTTCATATTTAATCTCGTTGTTCTCCAATATTAGGCTTATTTTAATTTCGAGGACAAAATTTTTATATGTTGGGTAGAATGTAAACCCCATGAATTTAATTTAATTTTTATTATTATTTTAATATGGGTATCTTTTATTAAAAGACCTTGATATGTAGTAAATTTGATTTATGTTTTTACTCAGATTAAGTAATAAATATGTTATACATGGTATATGAAATAGGGAAATTTTTCTTACAAAATAATTTCTAACTAATTTTAGAATATATATATATATATATATATATATATATATATATATATATATATATATATATATATATTGGAATTTTTTTACAATTATTATTAAAAATTTATAGATACCAGTTATTAAATAGGTAGTAAATGTTTTCTTTATATTATGAAATAGGCATTAATAATTTATTTTTATGGTAGAAGTTATTTTTGGATTTTTGATAAATTTAGAAATATTTATTGGAAATTTTAGAAATTTACTTTTTAGTTATTCGCCTATTCTTTTATAAAAAAGAGTATTATATCTGGATTGAACAGTGAAATCACTGTTCAATCACCATACCCCTCCCGAGCGGCTGTGTTAAGATGGAATTTTCTTCTTTCGAACGGCCATTCAAAAATAAAACCGATCAAATCTTGACGGAATTCTATCAAATCAAATACTCTACCATCCTTATCTAGTTCTCTTCAGATTTGATCAAAACCTAATCCCAAATCTACTTTAAATTGGTAGGAATTGGCTTAAAATAAAAACGAGTATACATACATTCAAACTTCGAAAACCTATTCCTCAAACGCACAGCCGAGCACCTTCTCGTGAACGATTTTCTCAACCTCTGAGTAACCCCTGGCCTCCTGCGACCTCGCTGACCTCGGTACGCCGCACGTCGGCCACCAGCAATCGTCGGTCGACAGCTAATCCGTGCAAGCAGTGGAGAAACGGAGCATTCTCTGTTTTAGGAAAACAGTTGAGCTGCCTCTATTTTTGATGGATTTTCTAATATCTCGATTGATCAAATTCCCGTTTGTTTGATCCTATAGATAGTTCACCTAACCCAGTATAAGTCCTTATAATTAGATTTTAGGGTAGTTAATCCAATCTAGGTTTAAATTGACCCAAATTCTATGAAAAAAAAGAAACAAAAATTGTTCCACAAGTAGTATAGGCAGTCCAACCACCCATATTGGAAGGCCGATCCTTGGCAATTGAATGAGAAAATTATAACATTATTTTAACAGAGTTTTAGAAGGCATGAACAGCTTAAAACCGCTTCTCGTAGTTTATGAATTCATCTAATATGTACAAAGAAAACAGATTTCAAAAATTAGGGAAAAAATAGTTTTTTAAAACTATAAAATTCAAGAACTTCTACCGATACGGTACGCGCCCTGACAAACCAGGCGACGTGGTCGCAATCCATGAGCATCGGAAGACACGTATGGATGTTCTCGACGTGTAGGATTCGACGGAACTCGATTTCTTTGTGCGTACGAGACAAAATCGAAGCGTATCCGTCGAGATACCCCATATTGGCCACTTTACAAAAAACTCCATAACTTCACGCATGTTCATCATCTTGAGGCAAAACTTGTGCAATCAGGACCGTGTCATTTTTTTGGTCCTGTGAGTCAAGTTTGGTCCGATTCTAAGAAGGCCGATCGGAACGCTATTTTGGCGAGCTCGTGACCCGATCTAATGGGCAAATTTTTGCACGACCCACAGGAATCCAACTTTTGACTTATATTTGGGTTTATATCATCAAATTGGACCCATAGACATGTAGTTTATGACTTTAGAGATCTTAGGTACTGGCACGCTTTTCGGTACAAAGCGGGTCCAACGGTGGACATCATTTTGACCCAAAAAATGATTTTGCCCCTGTGTCCAAAATTAGACTTTTGGGTAGACATTTTTATGTTGACACAAAATCACAGTCAACCAAATATTGATACAATTGACGACATGATACTTGTAATATTTTAATACGACACATGAAGACTGAACTCAGTACAAAACGGACGACAGCTCGCACCTGCTATGTTAAATATTTTAAGTCTGTATTTTACACTTTTACTGAGTCTAGAAATATGTAAACTAAGTTGTACTGAGCAATTTGAGACTTAACCTACATCCATACCTCAAATCAAAAGCTCCACAAAAATCTAAATATGCCCATTTACCCATTGGACCAGTTCTGTGCTCTGGAGACAGAGTTCGGGCCGAACTCTGCCTCCTAAAATCCAGGATCCTAATTTTTAGGGTTGGTTGGATGCAAGTTGTCCAACGGCTAAATTTTTGAATATTTGACCCAGAATTCTGGCCGAATTTTGCCTATCTGGTATCCTATAAATAGGCCATGAATTCTCCCATTTTCAATCATCCAATCTTCTCTTCTCTTCTTTCTAAAGCCTTATACAAGCCATACCCTTCTCATCTACTAGCCACAAGCTCCCTAAGCCTCAAAGTGCTCAATACTTTTTAGTTAGGAGTTTGTGCAAGAGTTCAAGAAGTCGCTTGGAAAATTTCAAGCATCGCCACTGCGATCTCTGTAAGAAGTTGACGTGCTCTTCTGAAGAAAAGGCACGGGGTGTAACTACTATTTCATAAATAGTGGATTTAATCCTGAGCTTGATTTCTCAGGCCTGGAATAGTCCTCCATGAGGGAAACCAGGTTAAAATCGGCTGTGTTTGCGTATGCTTTCTTGCTCTTTACTATTTCCATATTTACTCTGATTATTTACTATTGGTGAAAGAGTTTAATTTTTAATTGGACATTATTGTCATAAACTCTATTCACCCCCCTCTAGAGTTGTCTATTTGTTCTTCATTTTAGACATTTCTTTTATATCAAATACGTTCGTGATGTTTATTTCAGCATCCGAGGACGTTTGTGGCAATTGGCTTTCTTTGCTTCACCAAACCTTTATCAGCAACTCAGGACCCCAGGCGAGTACAGTTCTTGTTTTGTTTCCAGTATTGTTAATTACTATAATCGCATGATTAGTGATATATATTTGATTCTTGACACGTTCGGTACACGGATTAGTATCATATGAATTTCAGTCATGATACCATGTTAATTCTGCCATGTTTTGTAATTTATTGTCGTTACTAATCCATGTGTAGTAGTCGGTTGGTGAAGTATGTACTAAGTAGATATGTGGTCAAACTCGTAGACAGTGCTTTATTTCATACAATGTAGATAGTGTAGACAGTATTTTATTTCATGCAATATAGACAGTGAGGATGCAAATTCTATGTAGACCGTACGGTGTAGTGGACCAGCCTGATCACATATTGAAAGGTGTACTTCAAATCACGTAGTTGATTAAGTTTTCTTGTTCAATGATTCACTTGTCTTTATAGTTCATGATTAACTGTGCCACCATATTTTCTGTGTCTTGTTTTATAGTTTATTTCTTTCATCATGAATGTCATGACTTTTTACTGTTTTTATAGTCGTTATCGTATATTTGGAAGTGCATGCTTGAATTCTACTCATTTTATTCCTGACTGGAAACTTACATTTTTTTCAGGTTAGTCGCGGCTACTCTTAAGCATTGGGGAGGCATGGGTTCGTTGGAAGGCTAACCTAGAAGACTAGTTAGATAAATTAGTTGTTTATTTCATTATGTGAGACATATAAATTCTTCAAATATAAAACTTGTGAATATTATAAATTAATTTAATTGTGTGAATGAGCATTCATTGTGATTTTGAGCATGGTGGTCTAGACAACGTTCTACCGTCGACACTGCGGTGTAGGCTGGCTTGCGCACGCACTCTTATCCTGAAAAGTGGGTGCAGATCGTGACACTAGGATAAAGTTTGCTTCGCCTAAATTATTCATATCAGACTGGTCAGATAAATAATTCTTAGTGTTATTTATCAATTCTAGTGAAGATCCTAGAATAAGGATATCATCAACATATAAGCATAAGATGACACAACTTTCATTTATATTTTTAGAATACAAATATTTGTCATATTCATTTGGCGCGAAACTAAAAAAATGACTTTGTCAAATTGGTTGTGCCATTGCTTGGGAGCTTGCTTTAGGCCATAAAGAGATTTTACTAATCTACAAACCTTCTTTTCTTGACCTTTAGCAATAAATCCCTCAGGTTGGTTCATATATATTTTTTCCTCTAAATTTTTATTTAGAAATATTGTCTTTACATCCATTTGATGGATTAGCATATCATCAATGGAATCTAAGGCTTGAAGGGTTCTAATAGAGGTGATCCTAGCTATAGGAGAGTAGTTATCAAAATATTCTAATCATTTTTTCTGGATAAAACCTTTTGCTACTAATATAGCCTTGTATTTCTCTATGGTACCATCGGCTCTAAGTTTCTTTTTGAAGATTCACTTACAACCTATGGGTTTACTACCAGAAGGTAAGTCTGCTAGAATTCATGTACTATTCTTTATGATGGAGTTGTACTTATTGTTAATAGCTTCTTTCCAGAAATGGACATCAAGAGAAGATATTGCTTCTTCATAAGTTGAGGGATCACCTGGCCTCTATCAAAAATGTAAAGAATCCTTCTCCTAAATTTTTTTCAATCCTTTCTCTTTTACTCCTTCTAGGTTCTATATCTTGTTCTGGTAGAGAACTTGATATTTGAACATGGAACTAGAATATGGTGTAAGAGAAGGGTTGGAGGAAGATGATGAAATTCTATCCTTAAGGGGGAATATATTCTCAAAGCAAACTGCATCCACTACAAGAAAAAACCCTTTTTACATCGTTGAAAAAACGTTGTAAAAGGTCTTTTACAACGTTCAATAGAAGGTCGTCATATCCAGGGTTGTAAAAGGGGGGATATCTTCCACAGTGTTCATTTGAACATTGTAAAAATGTTGTAAATGTTCTTCTCATAACAGTTTATAAACATTGTTGAAATTTCTAAAATATGACCAAAACTTTTCTACAACATTTTTTAAATATTGTAAACAATACTTTTAAAACAAATTGCACATGTTGTAAATATAATTTCAACAACATTATGCAATTGTGATAAAAATAATATCTACCACGTTCAGTAAACATTGTACGTATATTTTATACAACATTGTACAAATATTGTAAAAAGGTTTATACAACTTTTACAAAATATTGTATATTTTATTCAATCATGTTTGCCTAACATTGTAATAAATATTTGTATGTTGTAATTATAATATCAACAATAATTTAAAAGTATTGTAAATAAATTTTACAATATTTAGAAACGTTGTTAAAATATTATCTTACAACAATTTTGGCATGTTGTTGATAAAAAGAGTTTATACAACTTCTACAAAATGTTGTATATTTTATTCAATCATGTTTTCCAAACATTGTAATAAATATTTGTATGTTGTAATTATAATATCAACAATAATTTAAAAATATTATAAATAAATTTTACAATGTTTAGAAATGTTGTTAAAATATTATTTTACAACAGTGTTGAAACGTTGTTGATTATGTTTCATTTTAAAAAAAATACAATTTACAAATAAAATTATATTGAATACAATTATAATACTAATACAAATACACAAATACAAATACAAATACACTTGTAAATATAAATTCAAGCAAAACCTCAATAGGATTTTTATGATCAAAGACAAATGATAAAATTATTAATAACACCTACAACTTGATCCTTATAAGCGACAAGCAAGTCTAGTGTTGCTTTAAAAACTCGTGTTAAAGCTTCCATTGGCATCTGGTCCTCTGGAAGGGCAATAAGTGAAGTCAACCCCAAGCAACAAACCTTCTTGTCATTTTCCCTGCACACAAATAGAGCAATGAAATCTATGTAATTGTCAAAGAAAAAACTCAGTTCACTAAAGGTTAGATAGCAAAAAGATAAGAGCATACAAAGCACAATAGAGCAATGATTTTGACAGAAAAGACTAGTGAAACTCAAACTTACTGTCTGAAATTAACATGAGCTCCACTCTTTTTAACTTGATGTAGCATCTGAAACCACAGATTAAGAACTTCTGTTGCGCCAAGCTTTTGTAGTATCCCAAGTGTCAAGAAAGGGTTGTAGTAAAGAGCATCAGCTATCTGAAGAAAAAGATGAGTCCCATAATTGACTTGTTCTGAATTCAACATGCCACAAAATTGAGAATCAGGAATACAAATATAAAAATCAGCAGAAGCAAAAAAAAATGTTGTCTAAACTCCAACCATCACTTAATTATAAGAGTAAATACAAATATGAAAAAACAGCTATAGAAAAGAAGTTTATTTGTGCATTTGCTTCCTGACAGTAATGTAAGAAGAAATTGCACAAATATTTCCCATGAATAACTAGCTACCATCATTGGCATATTTGAAGTTTATTTGTGCATATGCTTCCTGACAGTAATGTAAGAAGAAATTGCACAAATATTTCCCATGAATAACTAGCTACCATCATTAAGTTCAATTTTTCATGAAGTAGGAAGAAATTGCACAAATATTTCCCATGAATAACTAGCTACCATCATTGGCATATGTCACTCCCCGTTCCCGAAATGCATATTTTTATACATGTACAACTCATGAGTATTTATTTAGTATTTATCATGTAGTATTCTGTATTTAAATTCCTTTGAAATTTTCATGTTAATTAATTATCTGCTCTTTAAATTCCATGTTAATTAATTTCCTGCAAATTTTATTTCTGTAATTATATTTCTGCAATTTTATTACCTGCATTTTATTTGCTGCTTTAGTCTTATTAGGTTTCGGTTTGCTGGATCTCCTTAAACCCGGCCCAACACCCCACCTACCACCACCCTTCCTATTTAAAGCCACCCTCTCCATTATCTCTCCTCATTACTTCATTCTCACCATTACTTCTTCTTCTTCCTCTCATTACTCTCCATCACCTACCAGCAGCAGGAGAAGGCAAGTGCAAACTTGCTTCTCAATCACCCATTTTTATGGATCATTATTCTTCCTCTCATGATCCTGAGAGAGATTAGTTCTTAGCATTTTCGATTTCTACGGCTGGTTTTCTCTAGATCTAAGTTATAGTATTTAGGCTGTTCATGGGTTCTTGGTCCACCAACTTAGCGTGTATTTTGGCACTGGAGCAAAGGCTCCATGGGACCTGGAGTTTGGGAGATATTTCACGCACACGTTCTTACGTGCTCGCGTAAACATCAGCCCAGTCACGCACACGTCTACACGTGTTTGCGTGTATTTCAGTCACGCTCGCATTTGCGTGCATGTATTTTCAGTCACGCTCGCATTTGCGTGCGTGTATTTTCAGTCACGCTCGCATTTACGTGCGTGTATTTTCAGTCACGCCCGTATTTGCATGCGTGTATTTTGAGTCACGCTCCTATCTTTGTGCTGAGTGCGTCACTTTTCACGCTCATGTCCCTGAGCTTGCGTGCGTGACTTTTCACGGTCACATTGTGCGTAACTTTTGGCGTGCGTGACTTTTCACCCTCACGCTGCGCGTGCGTGCGTGAATTATTTGTCCCGCTCATACGCTCACGTTGCCAGCATGTATCACTTGTCACGCATCACTTGTCATGCTTCACTTTTCACGCTCACGCTTACCAGAGTGTACTATTTTTACACTCGCTCCTTCATGCCAGACTTGGCATACTTTTCACGCATACGATTCTTGCGTGACTTTTGGACTTAGCTTAGACTTGTTAGCATGACTTCCTTTTTGCATGAACCCGAAATCTTAGCATGTTAATATTTTAATACCTATGGTTGTGTATTAGTGCCAAGTGTTTGGATTGGTATATGGATATCTAGTGAGACTGGAACTTGACCTTGAGAGTTATAGACTCAACCCTATTTAATGATAAATGACTTTCATGCCTTGTCACCATTAATGACGATGGTTATTTAACTAATTGATCATGCGTTCCTAGTTGGAACTAAGAGACTGGCTAGTCGTCTTATTAAAATGAATGAATGAGACACGTTCATGTTATGAACTATTACAATCGACTGGCTGATCTCAAATATTGACATACATGCACATGCAGACTTCAATCTATTTAATTATTATTTATTTATTTATTTATTTTTACAAAGGAAGCATGTGTACTTTATGGTCAAGGCATGATTACCGTGGTTAGATTTGATTGTTGTATTACGCTATGTAAGACCTGCAACCTAACCGTACTGGTATCGTTGTAGAGTTGTGCATATCGTACCCCGTACGAAAGTACTCATTTGAATGACCATGATCCACGGCATAGGATTTCACTCAACGTAGGGACTATTAAGTTAAATAAAATAATGGTTGCATGGAAAGAATAGATTTCCGAGTTCTTATATGGCAGCCCCCTTGGGACGAGTAGTACCCGACGGGCCGGCTGGTTCCCACAGATACAGTAAATCTGCCACACGGGCAGGGAACAGTATCTGCTTTTATTATTATTGTATATTGTATATTGACGGGCGTCCTGCTAGGACTCGTCTAATTCATGCATGGCGCACATGATTGACTGGATAGACTAGCCTTGCTCGCTCATAGTAAGAACTGAGGAACCATTATTGTATTATTCCAGGATAACTTGGGACTCATAATAGCAAGCCGTAGGAATTGATTGGCCGTTCAAGATGATTTGTTTGTGTATTGTACTACTCTGTTACCTAACTGGGATGATCAGAATGTCAGGACATGACGGGCCAACTTCTGTCCTTGTTTGGTTAGGAGGTTGGTTCGAAGTGTCGTGATATGATGTGAATCCTAGTAGCAAGCAGAGATCTATTATTATATTCTTTTACTTACTGGTTTATGTCCTTCATATCGTCCTTCCTTGTGGTACTTGCTATTAGAGGTCTAACCTCTCTGGTTTTGCATGGCCAGACTTAGAGTCGGTTCCCGAGGATCCAGCGTACTTCTACCTCCAAGATGGTCAATACTAGGAGAATGATCGCAGGAGGACTCGAGTGGGTTCCTTACTTCACCGTTCGTTTTGTTATTTATCTTTATACTTAGCCGTTTGGCACCGACATGTTAGTCGGATTGTCTTGTCCTTACTTTTACATAATTGTAATTAAGTCAGACTGCAGCTGATAACAATTGTGGATACTTGCTATACCATCTGGCTATGTTTTGTAAAGCCAGATCTCAAAGATATTTTGACTGAGCGTTTGGGACGCCTTACTGCTTTATCTTACATGTTCTCTATTTCTGTTTCCTTGCTTGAATGATTGAGACAATAGATGTGTAATGACCATAGTAAGACCTTTATGTAGTATGCACCCCCTCGTCTGGTTAGACAGCATTGATCGTATTATACGGTATTCATCTACCCGTAATACGTAGCTGGCTGAGTCATTCCCCCGCTCTCCAGTATTCTGGTTCTGGTGCGTGACAAGGTTTTAGTGGTGGCCCATGCAGGTCTGATTTCAGACTTGTGGGGTGTTTTGATTTATAGGATGTCTCAATCACACATGTTCCCCCTTGATCTCCTGATTCGTTATTCTCAACTCTTGCTTGATATTCTGGTATTCTTTGACTTTATTGATCCTTCATGTCCGGTCGTTTGATTGTTCTCTTGTCCCTTTTCCTTAGGAGAACTTCGTTCGCATCGGTCAGAGCTGGGCAGCAACAACAAAGGCAACATGGGCAACATGACCAGGTTGGTCAGCATCAAGGGCCAGTCTCACCTCAGGAGACTATCCAGGAAGAAGTGATAGTAGAACCAGCGGTTAGGCCGCAGTATCCAGATATTCCAGACCCACCCATAGTTCCACCTACCCCTGTGGAAGTAGACACACCAGCCCTTCTGAAGAACATGAGAGGAATGATGGCTGCTCAGCAACATCAGATGTTGGCCTAGCAGCGCATGCATACTCAGCTACAAGAGCAGAATGTGTTGCTTAACCAAGGATTGCAGACGGCTTTGGAAAGAGGAGTGAGGGCTGATTCAGGAGCATCAGCCAGGTTTTGCAAGTACAACCCCCGCCGTTTCGAGGGCACGGAGGATGCCATCTCAGCAGATGCATGGCTTAAGGATATGGAGGCTATTCTGACAGCAGCTAAGGTACCGGCAGAAGAGCGTGTGGATCTAGTGAAGTTGTTACTTCAGGATCTCGCATGTGATTGGTGGGAATCAGAGAAAGTAGGCATCAGACGTCCTGTGGCTTGGGACGATTTCACTGCAAGATTCTAGACTAAGTACTATGGAGTTGTGGCGCAGTTTGAGCTACAACAGAAGTTTATCAACCTCAGGCAGGCCGGCAAGACTGTAGATGCTTATGCAGCGGAGTTCTGCAGATTGAGTAGATTCGCCCCAGAGATGGTAGCAACAGAGCGCCATAGGGCCATGAGGTTTCAGCAAGGGTTTCATCTCGAGCTCTTGCAATTGATAGAGGGACACAACTACCAGACTTTTGATGAGATATTGACGGCAACTCGAAGGCATGAGCTCACCATTCAGAGGCTTGCGACTAGGACTGGGGGTCAGAAGAGATCCCACAGTCAGATAGAAGGAGGAGGGGGAGCAGCGCCCCGAGCAACAGCACCATCCACTGGCATTCGTATCCACGATGTGGCGATACGAGGACCAGCACCACCCAGGCAGCAGCAGCAACAGCAACAGAGGAAGAACCAGCAACCCCCGGCGGGCTGCACTTATTGTGGGAAGATGGGACACACTAGAGATGTGTGTCGGACATTGAATGGACTATGTCTGATATGTGGAAATCCAGACCATCGGGTTACCACATGTCCCATGAATTCGAGGTCAGGAGGACCAGGGCAGCAATTTCCTGCTCTGCCAGCACCAGGGGCAGGCCAGCATCGAGGACCAGGAGTGGCAGTTAGGCCATTGGCGCAGCGTCCGTTAGTACCGCAGGCTCAGATGTTTCGGCAGCAAGGACCGCCGAAACAGCAACACCAGCATAGACCACCCCAGCATCATCAAGGCAGGGGCCAGCAGCAGCACCAGGCTAGGCCGCAACATGGAAATCAGCAAGGAGGTCGAGGGCAAGAATTGACTTTGTCCTTGGAAGAGGCATTGGCATCGGGAGATGTTGTGGCAGGTAACATTCTCGTCGCCTCATATCCTGCAGTAGCATTGTTTGATTCGGGAGCATCCCATTCATTTATATCTGCACGATTTACGACACGTCTAGGGATGGAGTTCGAGGCATTGCCAGGGAGGTTGAATATACTCACTGGTAATGGGCTCGTAGGAGTTAGTAGAGTTATTCTAGCGTGTAGTGTTGTAGTTTGCGGGCATTCCTTACCTGCCCGGTTGATAGAATTTCCTGTTGGAAATTTCGACGTTATCTTAAGCATGGACTGGCTGAAAGACAGTCATGCGACAATAGATTGTCGTAGAGGGAATGTATCTTTTGATATTCCAGGTATGAAGAGGTTTACCTTAGTCAGATCAGAGGCAACTCAGCTAGAGCAGGGAGTAGTGACGGCGATGGAGGAAGTTCAGATCTCGAAGGTAGTTGAAGAATTTCTAGACGTATTTCCTAAAGAACTTCTAGGTCTACCACCAGTTAGAGATATTGAGTTCAGTATAGAATTGGCACCAGGAACTAAACCGATATCAGATCGGGTTTACAGAATGGCGGATTCAGAGCAGGCCAAGGTATATCAGCATAGAGGAACTGAAGGAGAAGAAGTTCATCCAAGCTAGCGTATCACCATGGGCAGCACCATTGGTACTTGTGGGAAAGAAGGATGGGTCATCCAGATTATGCATTGACTACAGGAAGCTTAACGCGGCAACAGTGAAGAACAAGTACCCATTACCCAGGATCGACGACTTATTTGACCAGTTGAGCAAGGCTAGAGTTTTCTCCAAGATAGATCTTCGTTCAGGGTACCATCAGGTGAGGGTTCGGAAGAAAGACATTCCCAAGACAGCATTCAGGTCGAAGTATGGGCATTACGAATTCTTAGTAATGCCGTTTGGTTTGACCAATGCTCCAGCAATATTCATGGATTTGATGAACTGCATCTTTATGCCATATTTAGACCAGTTTGTCGTTGTGTTTCTTGACGACATTCTAGTATACTCTGCTAGTGAAGAGGAGCATGAAGACCACCTCAGGAAAGTGTTGCAGGTTCTGAGAGAGAACCAGTTGTATGCCAAGCTCAGCAAGTGTGAGTTTTGGTCGGATCACATTTCATTTTTGGGTCATATCATATCAGGAGCTGGAGTGGCAGTAGATCCCAAGAAGGTAGAAGCAGTAGAGAGTTGGCCAGTACCCAAGACCGTAGCAGATGTACGAAGTTTCTTGGGATTGGCAGGATATTATAGAAGGTTTGTGTCAGACTTTGCAAGGCTTTCAGCGCCCATGACCCGTTTGACCTGGAAGGATGTGCCATTTGTTTGGTCGGCAGAATGTTAAGCATCATTCGAGACTTTGAAGTAGAAGTTGATATCAGTGCACATCCAAGTCCCTTACCTGACGCATCATAATATACTGTAAAACCTTCGGGTCCAACTGGCAATGTAAGGATAGGTGATAGCATATGCATCTAGGCAGCTTCGGGACCACGAGAAGAATTACCCAACTTATGATTTGGAGTTAGCAGCAGTAGTGTTTGCTCTGAAGCTATGGAGGCATTACTTATATGGTGACCGAGTGGAGATGTACACAGATCATAAAAGTCTGAGGTACATCTTTACTCAGAAGGAATTGAACATGAGACAGAGAAGGTGGTTGGAGTTGATTAAGGATTATGACGTGGAGCTTCAGTATCATCCAGGCAAGGCTAATGTAGTAGCAGACGCTCTTAGCAGGAGAGGCGGCGCATTTATGCTGACAGCACAGAAGCATATTTTAGAAGACCTTCAGGAGATGGGCATCGAAGTTATACTTCCTAGTGATGTGGGAGTTCTAGCAAGTCTGCAAGTCCAATCTGACTTAGTAGACAGGATCAAGGCAGCTCAGGCACAGGACCCAAGGATTCAGAAGCTTAGGGCAGAATGTGAGTCAGGACTCAGAAAGGAGATGAGGATTCATGAAGATGGTACACTTAGGTTTGGATCGCGTCTATGTGTGCCTAGTGGAGATATCAGACGGGAGGTCTTGGCAGAAGCTCACAGTTCCCAGTATTCTATTCACCCTGGAGGGACCAAGATGTACCAAGATATCAAGCAGCACTTCTGGTGGAATGGATTGAAGAGAGAGATAGCTAGATTTGTTTCCCGTTGCTTGGTATGTCAGCAGGTGAAGGCAGAACAGCAGAGGCCAGCTGGGTTATTGCAACCGCTTCCTATCCCGGAATGGAAATGGGAGCATATTACAATGGACTTTGTGACCGGTTTACCGAGATCACCAAGTGGTAAAGATGCTATTTGGGTGATAGTAGACCGACTTACGAAGGTAGCACGCTTTCTTCCTTTCAGAGTAGGGCAATCTACAGAAAAATTGGCAGAATTATATATGCAACAGATAGTCAGGCAGCATGAAGTCCCTGTCAGTATTGTGTCGGATCGAGATACCCGCTTTACATCGTATTTCTGGAAGAGCTTACATCATAGTCTGGGTACCAAGTTAAGATTTAACACGGCTTACCATCCACAGACGGATGGGCAATCAGAAAGAACGATTCAGACTTTAGAAGATATGTTGCGAGCTTTCACTCTAGATTTTGGAGGGTCTTGGGAGAGTCACCTGCACTTGGTCGAGTTCTCATACAACAATAGTTATCAAGCCAGTATCCAGATGGCGCCATTTGAAGCACTATATGGTAAGAAGTGCAGGTCACCGCTTGCATGGAATGATATCGGGGAGAGGAAGATGCTAGGCCCAGAAATGATTGTTCAGACGGTTGAAGTAGTTAAAGGGATTAGAGAGCGACTTCGAGTTGTGCAGGACCGGCATCGTCATTGGGCGGACCAGCATCGTAGGCCGTTAGAATTCTCTGTTGGGGACCACGTATTCTTGCGGATCTCACCTACTCGTGGGGTCATTAGATTGGCATTCGTGGAAAATTGAGCCCGCGGTACGTGGGCCCATTTGTTATCCTTGATCGGATAGGCGATTTTGCTTATCGTTTATCACTCCCACCTTCATTACGAGAGGTGCATGACGTGTTTCATGTATCTCAATTACGTAGGTATGTATCGGACCCAAGCTATGTCCTCGATCACTCTAAGCTGGTTGTTGGTACCAACCTGTCTTACGAGGAACAGCCTGTGTCTATTTTGGACCGAAGAGAGAAGATACTCAAGAACCGAACAATTAATCTTGTCCGTATTGCTTGGGGTCATCACTCCTTGGGAGAGTCAACGTGGGAACGTGAGGATGATATCCGATCACGGTATCCACACCTATTTGACTCACAAGGTATATTTCTTTCTGTATACCTTGATTGTCTTGATTTCTCATGCTTATCACTTTATGGGTAGAGCTACTTGATATCGTAGATTGATAGATTTACATATATAGTACTTGCTTCTGATATGGTAAAAATGATTGCTTGCTCACTAGAATTGCTTGATCACTAGAATTGCTTGTATTAGTTTAGCCCGATGTTTCTATCCTGCTTGGATTTGAAATTCCGAGGACGGAATTTTTCTAAGGTGGATAGAGATGTCACTCCCCGTTCCCGAAATGCGTATTTTTATACATATACAACTCATGAGTATTTATTCAGTATTTATCATGTAGTATTCTGTATTTAAATTCCTTTGAAATTTTCATGTTAATTAATTATCTGCTCTTTAAATTCCATGTTAATTAATTTCCTGCAAATTTTATTTCTGCAATTATATTTCTGCAATTTTATTACCTGCATTTTATTTGCTGCTTTAGTCTTATTAGGTTTCAGTTTGCTGGATCTCCTTAAACCCGGCCCAACACCCCACCTACCACCACCCTTCCTATTTAAAGCCACCCTCTCCATTCTCTCTCCTCATTACTTCATTCTTACCATTACTTCTTCTTCTTCCTCTCATTACTCTCCACCACCTACCAGCAGCAGGAGAAGGCAAGTGCAAACTTGCTTCTCAATCACCCATTTTTATGGATCATTATTCTTCCTCTCATGATCCTGAGAGAGATTAGTTCTTAGCATTTTCGATTTCTACGGCTGGTTTTCTCTAGATCTAAGTTATAGTATTTAGCTGTTCATGGGTTCTTGGTCCACCAAGTTAGCGTGTATTTTGGCACTGGAGCAAAGGCTCCATGGGACTTGGAGTTTGGGAGATGTTTCACGCATACGTTCTTACGTGCTCGCGTAAACATCAGCCCAGTCACGCACACGTCTATACATGTTTGCGTGTATTTCAGTCACGCTCGCATTTGCGTGCGTGTATTTTCAGTCACGCTCGCATTTGCGTGCGTGTATTTTCAGTCACGCTCGCATTTGCGTGCGTGTATTTTCAGTCACGCTTGCATTTGCGTGCGTGTATTTTCAGTCACGCCCGCATTTGCATGCGTGTATTTTGAGTCACGCTCCTATCTTTGTGCTGAGTGCGTCACTTTTCACGCTCATGTCCCTGAGCTTGCGTGCGTGACTTTTTACGGTCACATTGTGCGTGACTTTTGGCGTGAGTGACTTTTCACCCTCACGCTGCGCGTGCGTGCGTGAATTATTTGTCACGCTCATACGCTCACGTTGCCAGCACGTAGCACTTGTCACGCATCACTTGTCACGCTTCACTTTTCACGCTCACGCTTACCAGAGTGTACTATTTTTACACTCGCTCCTTCATGCCAGACTTGGCATACTTTTCACGTATACGATTCTTGCGTGACTTCTGGACTTAGCTTAGACTTGTTAGCATAACTTCCTGATTTGGGAGTTTTTATTTGTTCTATATTTTATTCATTTAATGTTGGCCTGATAATTCCCTATTATATCCTTACGCCTTTTTGCATGAACCCGAAATCTTAGCATGTTAATATTTTAATACCTATGGTTGTGTATTAGTGCCAAGTGTTTGGATTGGTATATGGATATCCAGTGAGACTGGAACTTGACCTTGAGAGTTATAGACTCAACCCTATTTAATGATAAATGACTTTCATGCCTTGTCACCATTAATGACGATGGTTATTTAACTAATTGATCATGCGTTCCTAGTTGGAACTAAGAGACTGGCTAGTCGTCTTATTAAAATGAATGAATGAGACACGTTCATGTTATGAACTATTGCAATCGACTGGCTGATCTCAAATATTGACATACATGCACATGCAGACTTCAATCTATTTAATTATTATTTATTTATTTATTTATTTTTACAAAGGAAGCATGTGTACTTTATGGTCAAGGCATGATTACCGTGGTTAGATTTGATTGTTGCATTACGCTATGTAAGACCTGCAACCTAACCGCACAGGTATCGTTGTAGAGTTGTGCATATCGTACCCCGTACGAAAGTACTCATTTGAATGACCATGATCCACGGCATGGGATTTCACTCAACGTAGGGACTATTAAGTTAAATAAAATAATGTTTGCATGGAAAGAATGGATTCCCGAGTTCTTACATGGCAGCCCCCTTGGGACGAGTAGTACCCGACGGGCCGGCTGGTTCCCACAGATACTGTAAATCTGCCACACGGGCAGGGAACAGTATCTGCTTTTATTATTATTGTATATTGTATATTGACGGGCGTCCTGCTAGGACTCGTCTAATTCATGCATGGCGCACATGATTGACTGGATAGACTAGCCTTGCTCGCACATAGTAAGAACTGAGGAACCTTTATTGCATTATTCTAGGATAACTTGGGACTCATAATAGCAAGCCGTAGGAATTGATTGGCCGTTCAAGATGATTTGTTTGTGTACTGTACTACTCTGTTACCTAACTGGGATGATCAGAATGTCAGGACATGACGGGCCAACTTCTGTCCTTGTTTGGTTGGGAGGTTGGTTCGAAGTGTCGTGATATGATGTAAATCCTAGTAGCAAGCAGAGATCTATTATTATATTCTTTTACTTACTGGTTTATGTCCTTCATATCGTCCTTTCTTGTGGTACTTGCTATTAGAGGTCTAACCTCTCTGGTTTTGCATGGCCAGACTTAGAGCCGGTTCCCGAGGATCCAGCGTACTTCTACCTCCAAGATGGTCAATACTAGGAGAATGATCGCATGAGGACTCGAGTGGGTTCCTTACTTCACCGCTCGTTTTGTTATTTATCTTTATACTTAGCCGTTTGGCACCGACATGTTAGTCGGATTGTCTTGTCCTTACTTTTACATAATTGTAATTAAGTCAGACTGCAGCTGATAACAATTATGGATACTTGCTATACCATCTGGCTATGTTTTGTAAAGCCAGATCTCAAGGACATTTTGACTGAGCGTTTGGGACGCCTTACTGCTTTATCTTACATGTTCTCTATTTCTGTTTCCTTGCTTGAATGATTGAGACAATAGATGTGTAATGACCATAGTAAGACCTTTATGTAGTATGCACCCCCTCGTCTGGTTAGACAGCATTGATCGTATTATACGGTATTCATCTACCCGTAATACGTAGCTGGCTGAGTCATTCCCCCGCTCTCCAGTATTCTGGTTCTGGGGCGTGACAGCATATTTGAAATTAAAAGAAACAACAGGAAGAACAAATCTCCATGTTAATTAAAAGAAGCAAGATACTCAAACACCAATCTAAATACGAGTGCAAATACAAAAGTGATGTTGTTGAAGCCATTATTGAAATTCTTATAGAATAAAGTTAAAAAGAACCCATTACAGACTAATGTTAACCAAAATATAAACAAGAGAATAATGGTGTGCCCTTACAATTGTAGTTCCAACTATTTTCCTGATTGAATTAATATTGTTGCAGACAACATATGAAGCCATGCAAGAAACTGAACCTGACATACCTGAATGATCATGTGAATTTTATTAGAACTACAATACTGATAAACTATGCGTACCTATATTTGAAGCATCTTAAAGTATATACATTGAATCAGTAGGGAAATTACAAAAAGTACTGAGTGGTCCCATCTGTCAGGAAGCAAATGCACAAAGTATTCACCCAGAGTCATGTTTAGAACACATTCATCATGAAAAAATAAAGTTGCTATTGATGTTGCATTGCACCTGTATTGTCGTAATAGTTGTCGGTTTCACTGCTCTGTTATGGTAGATGTTGTAATCTAAAGTATTAGTGTTCCATTGTCAAAAGGTTTTGTTTCAAGGTTAAATCATGAATTTCTTCTGATACCCTATGTTTCTAGATATCTTTACTCTATAGTATTTGTAGGCTTTTTTGTTGAGCACCCAGAGTATGCTAACAATAACTTCTACATTACTGGAGAATCATACACTGGTCACTACATTCTTCTGTATTTGCAAGTAGGGTTCACCAAGGGAACAAAGCTAAAGAAGGCATTCAAATAAATTTGAAGGTGCACCCTTTTCTGCTCCTGATCTAGAATTATGATCTGCCTTTTACTATATTAAAATTTGATTTATTGACAAATGGTTCTCCATGGCTTTTCCATTTTTAATGGACTCACTGATCCAGCAATCCAGTATAAAGCATACACAGAATATATATTGGAAATGGGAGTTCTTAAAGAAGCTGACTACAAAAGAATCAACAAGTACATGCCAGCTTGTGAATTGGCTATCAAGCTTTATGGTAAGTAAATAGGCCTTTTCAGGAAGGGAATCTAGAAGTCTTCTACTTTACACAACACTTATTCTGAAAGTATTTCCAATGCTATATGAAATCAGTACTTTTTTTTTATTTCCCTACTAATATCCTACCTCTTAAATGACATTCGTAGTATTTTCTTGAAAATATGATAATAAAATGTAGAAAGAAACCAAAAGCTGCAGTTGTAGGGGGTGGACCTCTTAAATATTAACAAATCAATATAGCTATTTGACTTTTGATTCCTATTTTTGTCTAGTAACTTCAATAGAAAGTATATTTGAGATTCCCAAGATCATTTCAAAATCGATAGCTAAGAAATACATTATCATTAAGTTTGTTGGGTTCAAAATCCATGCTCAGGTAAGAAGCTCTCATGCAAAATTAGGACACAAAAGAAATGCAGGAGAGAGAACAGCTGTCATATCCCTCCTTATGTTACACATGTTTGTATTTTGGATAAAATGCACATCGCCCTTTCTATGTAAACCTTTATGCATTGCTTATTCTATACAAGAATTACCCTTATAAGATTTATGCTTCAAAGCCCCCAAACGGCTCAAACCAACTTTGCAAACAATAAAGTTTATGAGTTGCTATTTTCATAAACATATCAAATGTATGGCTACCTTAAGATATGCAAGGAAACACATGCAAGCACACAATTCAAAATGTAGGAAAATGAGGCTACTATGCATCGAGGATCTTGGTAGATGTATAATGTAAAGTTCATGAATAGTATTATTTCCATAAACACATCAAATGTATGACTAGCTTAAGATATGCAAGGAGAGATTCGTGAACATAATTGGCACATGACGATGGAAGTAAACATGCGAAGGATCTTATACTTGGAAGGCTTTAGTAGTTGTTAAGAAGCCCATGAATTATGGAAGAGTGGACAATTAAAAAAAAAAAGAGTATCAACTATAACAAATAAGCAGAAAAGCATCAGAATCCATGTAAAAACCATTAATAAATAAGTCAAAAGATGCAATACAACTCACTTGACTGGTACCTAAAAGAATTATAGACATTAATATGATATCATAGTATAAAAGAAATTGGTAGTTATCGGTGGAGAATAGCAATATCACACAACCTATGTCTAAAGAGGAGAATTGCAACATCACAACCTAACAGAGGATTGCTCGAACGTAGAGTTCAATAAATTTAACCATTTATGCGTCAAACTTTCGGATTAGGGCTTGTAGAGGTGTGATGGGCATGGCTACTGCTCCTAATTATGCTCAATCAGCCACCAAGTTGCAATCAATACTGTCAACGATGTGGATTCGTTATCTGAACCTTAACTCTGTAATCTTTTGGTGTATGAATATTCCTTGTAAGTGGATTCCAGTCAGATTTATCGTGTTTAAACTATCATTTATGAGAAATTTAGTAGGTTTTTAAGTATAATACATACTTGTACTATGTCAACTAAATTATTATCTTCAATCCCGTCTAATCTAGAAATTTTAAGGAGATTAATGTACTACAGGATGAATCCCAACCTATAAAATGGGTGTCTAGCCTGCAGATAGCCACTACTCTGGTGTAAACTCGACCCTCTCTTCTAGAATCAATATAAGTTTCTTGGCGTTCCAAACAAGAACACAGGAAATAATGCAGTCACGGTGTCAAATGAAAGTATGGAACTTGAACACGCAAAGTAAGGTTCAATTTTGCTGCAGTTGAGAAATTACCTGCAGATGTGCATCAGGTAATAAGTCTTGCAATGTTTGTATAAGCATACAGATACCATCTAAAAGTGTGCCTCTCTTATTAAATGTTGAAGTAGTTGGATGTGCATATGAAGAGAATTAGGCACATCAAGTCCCCAGATACGGCAAAACTTTTGGAGCACGCATGGTGTGGGTAGGTGCAGTGCAAGCGAGATGACGCCTCATTCGTGGTCCCATCTGTCAGGAAGCATATGTACAAAGTGTTCACCCAGAGTCGTGTTTAGAACACCTTCATCATGAAAAAATAAAGGTGTTAATCAGAATCAAAATGGTGCGACAAGGAGATCATCACTCATGATTCTTCATAGACTTCTGAAGCCAAATAAACTACTTTCTGAAATCTATGCTTGTTGAAACTATAATAATCAATTGATAAAAAAAGACAGAGGAATAAGCAGCTTTACCAAAAGAAAGAGAATTCAGCATTGAGTAGTGCTTCAGGAAACTAATTTCTCACCACTTGAATCAAAAGACATTTCAAGTATGACCTTTCTGTTCGACGCAGTCGATCAATTGTAATCCTGAGATATGGCTCAACCCATTGATCCACTTGACCTTTGCAGTTTTGGAAGACCACTTCAATAAGCTTCGGCGCAGGCTCAATATCAGTGTCTTCCATATTTATGTCGGACATAATCTGCATTTGTTAGATCAAAGCCCTTATTCATCATTGTGTAGTTCAGTGCTATACTGCTATCTCAGTGACATTCCAACAACATGCATTACCTATTGCTGCTAGCCTTTGCTTCTTCTTCTCCATCATTTCCTCTCTGGTCAATGGCTTTTTGAAATCAAGTTCAGCGGCTGCCATCTCTCTCTCTTTCCTCTGTGCGACAAGGCGCTCTTCAAAGCTATAGGCCATTGGTTCAACAGATCGAATAAGAGACTTGAAACTCAGAATCTAATCTTATACCTTAACCTTCACTATGCATCTTTTTCACCTATTAAGAAAGAACTTAGCTGTCCTTCTGACAGCCGTCATGTCTCCAGTAGGAACAAGAACACCCATCTGAATCATTGCCTGAAGCACCTGCATTGAGACTATCTATAAGAATAGTATTAAGGTAATAAGAACAGTTTTTACAAACAGAAAGATCAGTTTAGACAACTACAACAATTTATAAATAATGCACTCTATGAGAAGTATACTATTTCTAGAAAATTTGAGAGTTTTTTCCAAATAGACAATCACAAATGAACTATATCAACGGTCATAGAAGATGAGTGGTCCTATCTTGAAGAAAATACCAGTGTGCCTTGCACATTAATGATGGCAAGGAAAAGAACTTTTTCAAAAGTGACAGTCCTTCCATACTAGTGTTGCAACAAATACAATCCCATGTACATTATTTTTATGGATCCTGCCCCCTTTCCTCTAGTATAGCTTATTGTCAACCAAACTGGCAATTATCATTGCCGGATCAACCCCTTTCCTTTCCTCCAAACACCACAAGTAACAATCAGTGAACAAACAAAAAGGAGAGAAAGTGGAGAGGGTGGTTAGGGGTCACGTTGGGTAACAGGAAAGAAAACGATGGTCATAAAATGTTCATAGAAAGGCAAAAAGGTTTGGGTTCAATTATCCTCTCTTGAAGAGATCAGGAAGATCCAAGAAAATCAGTTTTTCGACTTGTTAGATACTTGGAATTTAGTGGCATGCTATTGCACTTCAAACCATTAAATTGTGAGATGTCTTGCAGTTTTATAGCAAGGATTTGGTCTTAAATTAATTCATAACTGTAAAGACCATGGTCCAGTGGAAAACAGTAAGCACATATATATATATATATACAAGTATACATTACATACCATACCATCTGTTGAATCATTGATAAAGAAATGTCTCCTAAAGATTATTGAAGTTTCATCCACTAAATTTATTAAGTAACATCTGAAACCATTCAAGTACCTGGGTGGCTTCGCCAGAACCAGAAATAACAACAATTATCTATCCTATATATATATATATATATCAATACTATGTAGATGTTGTTCTCAGGTTGTCCACTTTGTAAAGGATATACAAAGTGCATGTGAGCAACTCGCATCATGTCCAAACTCTACATCTTACCGGATATGGATATTCATCAGTGCACAGAAACAGAAGGAAAAATAAAAGAAAGTGATGATTGCAACCAGATATACATGCATACCCAGCATTCACACTTTTCAGTGCTACAGCAGCAAAGAGGAACTAAAATCTCTTTGTTAATATGCAAGGGACCTGGATTAAATCCAGATCGCCTAGGGGAAAAATAGTAGAACTTGCTTCAGATCAAGGTGCCAAATGTAAGCAAAACTATACAACATGAATGAATGTTTGTATTCTAAAACCTTACAAGCAGAGACTTCTGACATAAGGACTTATAAAATAGATAGTTTGATAAAAGAAAATTATGACAATAATATATTAGACTTCTTGTTTGGTTCTAAAACCAAAATTTCAAGGGAATTGTTCACTGTTCATATTAACCTTTACCTATGACGCGCACCTTATCAATGATAAATTTCTGACTTATCCAGCAGTATAGACTACAGTAGGTCTAAAAGTTCAAATCTGATTTTTATACACAGATTCATAGCTCGTACCCTAGGAAGCATAAACACTTCAAAGCAAGTTGCTGGTCTATGTTCAGCCTGATCTACCACATGGACACATCCCAGGGACAGCTCTAGCATGTATGGAATGTGGAGCCATGTCCAGCTCAAATAAATAACCCAAAATTGGCCCAGATGAAGTCGTTGCAGTTGGTCTGATTGGTAATTGATTAGACAACTATACAGCTAAGAGGTCATTTGCATGGCATCATTAATAAATGTTCTCATAATATTGTTTGTTATTTCACATTTTATATGTAAATAGCAAATACTTTCCCCATTTCAAGTTCAAAAATATGAATGGTAACTAAAATGTTCAAATCCCTCCACCAACAACATCCATAGATGGTAACTAAAATGTTCAAATCCCATACATATAGACAATCCTGAATATATTTAATATTTTTGCATCTCCATATCTACTGCTCAAGTTCTAATACAGTAACGAAAAGATACACGTGGCAAAGTGATCCCAAATTAGAGTTAACAGTGCATTTCTAGCTTGCTGCGCTACATGCACAAGCATGTTGCTGACATGTTGTGCCTTTCAGATTCAAAAGGTATCTTAATAAGCAATCCCTACATGTTATACAATTTCCATATCTGATACTCTATCAAGAACCAAATATCATGCCTCTCTAATATTCCAACCATGAGCCAAAAATTCCTATATTCTAAAAATAATGTGGCAATAACTCAATTGCAATATAATCTAATAGTGAAATGGAAGTATAATGATTCAGGATATAACACATGATTATGTAAGAAATTCTATCATCACATCATAATGGGTTTGGGTATCGACCATGAGAAATCTCCATAAAAGAATTGAAACATTTTATCACAAACCACCAACATCATACCAAATTTCTGCTACTTGTGCCAATTTTATAGCCAAAAGATTAAATATGAGCCGGAAAGGGCCACACCATACAACCTAGAAGTGTAGTTGAGTGTATGTAGACATACCTTAAAAAGGAACAAAATAACAATAATCATCATCTAAATGTAACCTTTCATGAATGGAATCAGAAATGGAGCACGAGAAGTTCCATTAAATAATTAGCAAATTCAATGACTTAAAAAAAGTTCCAATTCATGTTTTAGTTGTCATATTACCTTGACTAGACCAGTTTGAGCTAAACCAACTTCTATATTTATAATCAGGCATCTGATATCATTCTCATTAGTGTATTCATACTGTGTCGTGAGGCTTGGGTCTGTTAGAAGAACAACATCCTTGGTTATTTAACTCCCTAATTTATAAGAAAATGACCTTCATGTTGGCTTGCCATAATTCAGCAACCAAATCCTTGTGCTCTTGCAATAATCATCCTCCTCCTCTTGAACAGATGAGCACATTTATGTTGGGGTCAATTCTAGAAAAACATGATAAGGACATAATTGTCTGGTTAATAGTGTAAATAAGCAGTTAAACTATATCAAATTACTTAGTACATAAAAGAAGGAACACTAAACCCAAGAACTTGCACCCATGGGACCTAAAATCGACTAGGGCATTACAAAGAATCTTCTCCAGGGAAACATCATACACACTTCTAACTTTCAGTCCCAGTCTTCTTCTAATCTCCTCCGATATGCATTTAGAGTAAGCATAACTAAAAAAAATTCATGCTTTACGGATTTGTCAACAAATTCACATAGTTCAAACAAATTAGAGGGAAAGTCATACCCACAATTCAGTATGTCTTTTATCATAATATAGATATTAAAGATCTAATATAATATACATGTGTTATGATATGCATATATAACATATTTTGAACCATAACAATGGGTGGGTTCCAGAGCTATGACTACCTTCCTCCATTATCTAGATAGAGACAGTTAAGAATAACGTTTGGGGAGTGATGGGAGGCTGTTTGAATAGTCTCGTCTAGTTGGATTGCTTAGTACGGTATGTTGTAGGTGAAAAGGTACCATTGGCAGATAACATGTATGTCTTCAATAACAGGTCTAGGACAATTGTAGCTAGCCTCTACTGATCCTGGAACTTCAAATCCCACAATAATCGATTCTTCAATACTAGGTTTAGGATAAATGTATCAATTAATCAGTAAAATGAAAAAGGATTGAATGGTGCCAAAGCAAGGAAAGGGAAATGCTTACAGTTGAATGATCATGATCTTGTAGTCTTGTGCCATTCATGGTATCAAATTAAGAGCCTCTACTTGCACTCTAGTATTAAACCAAAACACAAAGTTGGCATAGTCCCAGAAGATCAAAAATTAAACACGAATACAAGATAACGTTGATCCAATAGACATAATATTATAGGGTTATGGTGCTTCAATAGACATATCATTTCATTGCCTCGATATTTTGTTCCAGCATTTCATCAAACAGGCTGCGGGCTTACCAAGTACTAGAGCCAAATGTCTACATTTTAATCGTGATAGAGAAAAATAACCTATAGATGTTCACGAGGCTCGTCACTCCTTGTTGTGGTCCAAATTCAGTGAACATAAGTAGAATGGCAAAAGGTGAAATAAAAAGAAAAACATCACCGAGGAGAATAAAAATTGAGTTTTAGCAAACGTAATTTGGAGCTGCATCTTGAGCAGCAGTAGTGCGTTCCTCTTCGTACGGTCCGAACACCCCTCCTACACCATCAATAGCTGCTACATCACCATACTAGCCTCGATTTTCTTGGCCTGCCTCTCCTCCGAGTCGCCACCATCGACATTAGCACCACCGTCGTGTGCTTTGCCACCTTCTCCTTTCCTGTTGCCATTGCCCTAACCAGAATCCCCGTCGCTCATCGTAGTAGTGGTGGCGGTGGATAAGGACGCTCGGACGGTGGTCGTGGTGCTCCAGTTGAATCGAGGAGGAAGACGAGGGGGAGGGGGAGTAAGGAGAGATTATTGGGAGGTGGGATGATGTAGATAACACTTTTTTTTTCTATATAACAATTTTATGTGAAATAAAAAGAGGGAAATCAAAAAATTTGGCGCCTACAATTTTTTCATTTTGCCAAAGTTTATTGGGAGGAAAAAAAATTCAGTATTAAATAAGTTATATTTATTGGGGTTCATATACAAAATATCATAAATAATATTATTTTTATTACAAAATAAATAGTCGTTTCAAATATTAATTTTTTAAGACTCTTCAAAGTAAAGTATCTGGTAGTGTTATTATCCCTAAATACTCTTATATGTAGTGTATACCCAATTATAAATAAAAATAATGAACAAATTTGAAACATGTACTAGTTGAGGATGAGTGAGAGATCTAGTTTGAGAAAGGGAGAGAGACCGAAGGAGAGAGAGAGATGAAGAGAGTGGGAGAAGAATGGGGGAGATTTTGAGAGTTTAGGGGAGAGAAGGAAAGACCTAGAGATTGAGAGGGGATGGAAAGATAGAAAGAGTACTTGTAAATTCTATTAGAAGGGGCACCAAAATAAAATAAAAAATAGCGGTATAAGTAATTTTAATATGGCACCAACAAAATGTTGTCATTATTATTAATATTAGGCGACATTTTAATAGTGTCATTAAATTATATTTACGTCATTTTAATAGTCTACCCTCCATCGCTGTTGTTAGAGACCTTGACAAGAGCGTTCCAGTCGATCAGGACTAAGTTGCCGGATTCATTGGCATAACTATTGCTTTGGTACTGACAGATGTGTCTGATTATCTGGTACAAACACCTAAAAAATCATGAATAAACAAAGAGTATATATCACCATATAAACCCTAGAAATAAAAATCTAGAATATCTAGAATGGAAGATTTCTCACCATGATTAGTTTAGCTTAGCTCACCCATGGTGGATCTCCAACGTGTTCCTCTATGGTTTGTGAGGAGTAGAGGCGACTTGATGGAGGATATTGCTTATAATGTAAGGGAAGGCAAGGATGGTGATGATGGCGCTAGTGAAGAGGGTAGTAGTGGTGATGGCGCCAATGAGGAGGGTGGTAGTGGCGGAGGCGGGCACGGGATGACTGCACTTTTTTTTTATCAAAGTGGTGGTTAGGTAGGAAAGTGAAATTAAAGGAGGAAGACGTAGAAGAGGAGAGAATTTGGTAACACTATTTTTTAGTATAGCAGGGGAGATTTTAGAGGAATGTCAAATTTGGGGGAGGGAAAGCCAAATTTTGGTAACACATTTTTTTATGTCACATTTATTATTGTTACAAAAAATAAATTGAATAAAAATTATAAAAGATTATTCTAGTAGTGGTTAATTAATTATTGCTATGATTACTACTGTTACTAATTTGTAATGATATTAACCATTATGAATTGGAAAAAATAAGTATTACAAGTTGCGTATTTTGTTGTAGTGAGCTCTTGATGATGTTCTGCGTGTCTTGGAACTGTTGAACTAGCTATGGTGCTGACAATTATTATATTTCTTATATATTGCACGCCCAGCACTCTGTAGTTTAGTTAGAACCAATTATAAGGATTAATTTTGCATATTTGTTGTGTCATAGTCACTGACATGTTGATCGAAGGTGGAAAAACTGCATAAGACATCCCAAATGACCACATCAAAGAACTAAGAAAAATAATCGTAGAAAGATTAAAGAAATGAAGACTCTCTAGATTTTTTTCGGGTAAAAAATAAAGGGGGAACAATGTTCCTTGTGGAAAGAGAATCAAATTATTAAAAAAATTACTCAAATTCTTGCAACAAAACACACTTATGTTATTTATCATGTTTTATTTTGGGAAATACAATTAGCAAGGAGGCTTTTACATTGTCCAAAGTTTTTCAAGATGTATAACCAAAACTATCCCTCAATTTATTATAGTGTTTAAAATTAAAATTTGTAGCTTCCTTTATAAATTAAGCATAATTTTGGTAACCAATTTTAAAAATGTTTGGAATTGTAAAAGCTTCCTTAGCAATTACAATTTTTTTAATTTTAATTATTCATATGCCGGTGAGTCAAATTAAATCGTTACCAATACATATTTCATAAATTTTTTTACTAAGTAGATTTTTCATACTTTATACATGAAAAAGTAGAAGAAGATTGGTCATAGTACATAAAAGAGGAGAGTGGGCCCCAAAACTTTTATTCAGCTTCCTTAGTCTTTTATACTTTTTTGTTGCAAGTTGTAATTGTCACCATGTCCACTGCCACTGGACCCTTTTTCGTAGTGTAGGGTCATGAAACTTTTTGGAAAATGGTCAAAAAATGACTCATTGAACAGTAATTATGTTGCAATGACTCATTGAATAGTAATTGGGTTTTATGCAATTGATGTTATTGTTGGGTTATGCCTTACTGCTGTTTAGTTGTTGCAGTAAATTAATGCAACTAATATTTAGTGCTGTGCTTGCATGCTCCCCCGATGTGCAACTGTTTGATTAATCTCACACAACATGTACATGTTGTTGCTAGCAACAAACTGCCTTACTTTTTTCCTTTAAATTCTTTATCAACTCAAGCAAATTTTTTAAATAAGAATAAGACACCATACACAATAATCAAAATTAATAATTTGTCGACTAGTCATAGCATATAATAAATAATTTAAAGAAGAAAAAAAAAGACTTCTGTATTATGGAAAAATAAAAAAATTATGGAAAAATTCATCTTCCCCCACTGCCCCACCACCATCGCACACATGCACTTAAGAAATGTGTAACTTATGACGGAGTGTCTCTTTTTTTGTCAAACATATGGGTATGGATATACAATTTAAAATAGTAAAGATAGATACATTCATAACATTTATTTATAGTGGCAAAATAATGACTTTTACAATATTTTATTAAAGTTGTTGAATATAATCCTTTTATAATATTTTTTTAATATTGTAAAAAGATAATACATACACAACATTTATATAAAGTGGTAAAATAAAATTAATTTTACAACATTGAATAAATATTGTAAAAGATAGACAGTTTACAACAGTTGATAAACGTTGTTGAACATAATATTTTTACAATATTTTTAAAACATTGTCAAAAGTAATAACTTTGACAACATAAAATAAATGTTGTTGAAACTAATAAGTTTTACAACGTTAATAAAATATTGTTGAAGACAGTAATACACAACTTTTTTGAATGACCATTGTAAAAGCCTTAACGTTTCAATATAAAACGTTGTTTGTATATATATTTTACAACGTTTTTACAATAAAGGTTGTAGAAGACCCCTTTTCTTACAACATTTTCAGGATGTGTTGTAAATGAAACGTTGTAAAAAGGATTTTTTTTTTCTTGTAGTGATCTCTAGCTTCTATAATTGTATTATTAGAGAGTTCATTTATTTCAGAATGAGTTACAAGGAATCTATTAGCATTGCTATTTTGAACATATCCTATGAACACAACATCTACAGTCTTAGGTCCAACCTTCCTCTTTTTGGGTTTAGGAATTCCTACCTTTGTTAAACGTCCCCAAACTTTGAGATAATTAATCCTAGGAGTTCGACATTTCCATAAATCATATGGTAACTTATCTTTAGGTTTACTGGGTATCCTATTAAGGATATAGCAGACTAACAATAAGGCTTTTCCTACAGATTATCAAGAGCACCTGAGCTGAGAAGCGTGGCATTTACCATGTCTAACAAAGTACGATTCTTTCTTTCAGCAATTTCGTTGGACTGTGGTGTATAAGGAGCAGTTACCCCTTGAATTATTATATGTTCTTCATAGAAATTAGTCATTTCATTTGAGGTATACTGTTCACCACGATCTGATCTAAGAATCTTGATCATTTTATGTAACTGGTTCTCAGCTTCAGATTTATGGACCTTGAATCTGTCTAGAACTTCATCTTTAGTTTTAAGAAGGTAGGTGTAACAATACCTTGAATGATCATCTATAAAAGTGACAAAACATTTGTAGAAGCATGAAAAATCTCAGCTGATGACATCCATTTGCCACAGAGCAGATGATACAAAGGCTCAACCCTAGTGCTAAAAAGACAAAACAGAAGATATGGAAAGAAGTCCCTTATGTGTCACGTCTACCAAAGTCTAGTACAGACACATCGAGACTACACAAAAATGACTAATTCTGTTTGTCTACAAAGGATCTGGTACAGATTTGACAGAGCCTAGAACGGTCTGCAAGGAATTCGGTTTTCGTCAAAGCGTATCCATTTTTCTTCATGCCAAAAGATTGACCTCCATCGAGGCGTATACTGATCTTTTAAACGGCGCAGCCTCACAGAAGCATATCAGCCACTCGGCCAAAGCAAGCAGCTTCCTGAAGCAGACATTGGCCCGAGCCTTCAAAAAGCGCAACAGGTCGCGAAGCCCTGAATGGGAAGGACATAGCACAACCTGTGGCTGTTCGGGTTGGCTATCCACCCATGACCTAGGTCGTCAGCACCTCGAAGATCTCCCAGACGTCGTCCAGAGTTGAACTCCCTAATGAGGACAATTACGTACTTCTTAAGGACAGCGATGGCTCCTTCTACACAGAGTTCTTCTATAAGAACATAGCTCCTATAAACGAGAAAAGCCTTAACCAGCAACCAACTTATACAAGGTCGCTCGCCGCTCGAAGTTAAGTTTGGATCTCGCATGGTAGTGAAGGATGCCAAGAAGAAGACAACAACTCTTCAGAGGAGAACTTCCCCTTTTATAGGACCGAGAATGGCTCAAAGTGCACGCCACATGGCCGACGGTCAGAATTCTCGCATTAATGGGATGAACCTAAGACTCAGCACAACGAATGTCAGTCTTAAACCCTTGGAATTCCCTATATTACGGTGGCAATTTAGAGGAAAGTCCTTAAAGCGCTGGTATTTATCACTCTTTACTTCAGAAGCCAAAGTCTTCAAGCCAGAGCTGCAGCTACTCGCCTGCGCTAATCTCAGAAACAAGATGGTGGTTGGCCCCGCCCTTTTTGTACTTCAGAAACTAGTGCCTTCACTCCATAGGCGCAGTTACCTCCCTGCGCCAACCCCAGACACACAAGGGTGTTATACCCTTTCCTCCAAAGCTAATGCCTTCAAAGTTCAGAGACGCAGCTACTAACATGCGTCCACATGAGGCACAGGATGGTGATATGTTCACACCATCTCCATTCCCACGGTGCAGTAATCTGCTCCAATCCAGAAGCTTAAGTCACTTCTCTATAAGAGACTTGGGAACTCCCACTGCAACCAATGTAAGTCAGTCTGTCGTACCAAAAGCACAGTAACCTCGCCAACCTGAAGCACAAGCCTAATCGTCGCCTACAGTACAGTGACTATGTTACTCCGAAACACAGCTTCATCATTGCTCTAAATGCACAGAAGTCTTGTCGTCATTCGAAGCCAAGTCCACTCGTCGCCTGAAAGCACAGAGGCTCCATCGTCTCCAGAAGCACGGTCTACTGGTCGATCCAAAAGCGCAGCAGTACTTAGTCCTCACCAGATGCGTAGGAAGCATGGGTCCACCCCGATTGGTTTCTTTAAACTGCCTCTTACAGAAAAAGATTAGAATTAAATCATGATTGATATCATATCAGATTGATTTAAATCTTAGACGAGGATCAATTAGACTCCAAATCTAGGATAAAATCCCAAGATTTAATCAGCTATATCCGAGCAAGCAAATCGGCATGCACCACGTGTCACCTCATTCGTTTATGTTAATAACCACCAGAGATCTCGATTGAGGGAAATCTCGATGTCCGCCACGTGTCAGCGCCGCAGAAGCCCCCACCGTGCAATGACGACAGATTCTTTCATATCTCAGGAACCCTAATATTCATCGCATATGTGCTCGGTTCTCTATAAATAGAAGTAGTTCTCCTTCAAAGAAAAGAGAGCGACAACCTTCATCTAAGAAGAAATAATCCACTAACCAACCAACAGAAGAACCACCCCTCCAAGGGATCTTCTCCTCCAGACAGCCTCTTGATCAGTGACCCCAGAGTTCTATCAAAGGCGCTAGAGAGCCAGATCAAGGTTGATTTGTCGTCAGATCATCAACGGAGTAAAGGAGCCGTTGCAGTGCTCGATCTCCACCGTCACACTTTCCCAGAAACCTCTTCTGCCTGTACTTAGAATATCCTATTTAGGACTTCCTTCTTTGTACACAGATACCTTATACGTTCAATAAAGCAAAAAGTTAGTTCAACCTTTTGTTATGTCGAACAAAATGGTGACTCTGCTGGGGAATACCTTCTCTTTCAACGAGAAAGCGATTACGCAATCTGATGACAACTTGCTGGGATCTTTCCAAGATATGCTGGTCGTACACTTCGACCAGCAAGCTTTTGAAGATCTCCTCTCTGATGAAAAGTCAAAGACTTTGAAGCGATTCATATAATCGAAGAAGACTCGACGTGTCTGGAGGCCTAAGGCGCCTGCAGCTAGTAGTACGATGGCGGGAATTGCATCTCGGGATCCTCTCAACGTTGAAGCCACGAAGAATATTCTGGCTGCTACAGCCATATCCCCTCGCCCGATTCCTGTCCTAGGAATGCATGGCGAGGAGGACGGTGGTTTTATGGTTGATCTGACAAAGGCACGATGCCAAAAGAAGCGCACGCCGGTCCAACTCCTTACGACGGGAGCATTGCCGGTAAGAAGATATGTCTTCGATAGAATCACTTTCCCTTCAGGCGAGCCTTCGGCAGATTCTGAATACTATTCACCCGCTAGGGGTAGTAGGAAGAGATCCCAGGTGGTTCGTGTTTCGTACAATAAGCGCATGACACCTATGTCAGACCAAAGGCCTGCATTGATAGCGAAGGATCCATGTCTCTGAGAGCCAAGCCAAGGGGTACGTGCTATGGAGAGGGAGCCACACGAGCAGCATTTTACAGAAGCAACATGAGGCTTCCCCGCCAGACTCGCTCTGATCGTACTTTCGTGCAGCTTCCCTGTACGTACAATGGGGGTGCCATGGCGGAAGATCCGACCCTCTCCCAAGCGGAGGAAGAATTTGTGGCACAGGGCATGCCTAAATCAAGGCACTCTTGCATCCAGATCACCATCAACTGCTGCTTCCAGCAGACGGTCGTGCCATCATTGAGCCGACCTTCCGTCTTCCAGAGACTTTACTCCACGTCGACCCTACATGAGAGGCTCAACAGGGCGTCGATGAGCCATTGAGAAGATGAACCCCGTATCGTTACGTGTTATACAGCGCAGGGTTCCAGAGCTTTCAAGAAGCCCTCCCAAAATCCTTCTATGTCGGTTGCTAAACCGAAGAGGAGGTCGGAGAGCAGCAAAGCTAAGGTACCCGATACGGGTGTGTTCCAAGGCACCTGTTCTAGATCTGTATTTGGTGCCATACCAAATACTGGAGGTAGCCAGCCTCCTACCATGTACGACAACCCTGTGTTCCGATCTGAGGAGGAGCAATACGACATGAATGCCTCCATCGGTGCAGCTAGTCACTAGACTAGGGGTAGCAACCGTGTTGTGTCCGAGGAAGATCATAATCATACGGTGTATCCTCAAGACAGCGAGGCTCAGGCGTCTGAGCCAGAGAGCGAAGGATCCATGGCTCCCTCGACTCATCCTCATACTTGGTCCGTGTTCATGGCCGATGGCAATGAGGAAGACAACAACGAAGCTCTCAGACGTATCGAAGCCCTCGAGATAAAGTTAGATACGCTGACGGACACCATGAAGACTCTGTCCTCGGTTATAATCAAACTCAAGAGCAATATGGCCCCCGTTGCCTCTACACCTGTGCTTGATCTGCCAAACAATAACGGATCCAGCGGGCTGCCTACCGCCCACCAGGCAGGACCCTCTTTGTCTACTACATCGGCTACAGGTTCTGCAATGCCAGCCCACATACAGCAGGCCATCAAGGAGCTGTATGCTCGTCATGATGCCAAGGAGAAGCAAGCAGCACTCCTGTCACCCTCATTTCCTGTATTTCGTATTTGTACTCGTAATTTGATTTTTGGCACGTATTTTATTTTCTCGACTTGCGGATTTTGGTTTCCCGTAAATGGGTTTGGACCATGGCTTGGTTTTATTTTATGGAATTGGTTTGGTTTGATTAGGTTTGATTTAATATGAATTGGTATACTTTAACCTACACTCCTTCCTCAACACACCACAACCACCCTCATTATATCTCCACCAAACTTTCTCTCTCCTTTTTACTCTCCATTAATTTTCTTCTTCTTCCTTCTTCCACACAACTCCCCAACCCATTAGGCAAGTGCACCTTGCCATCAAATAAGCACCACTTTTTATTTGTCCATTAGCTAGATTAGGCCATGGAGAATAACTTTAGAACTTGACATTTTGTGATTTGGAGTTTTCTTTGTTCTAGATCTAGGTTTTTACTATTTTCAGATTTACATGGTTTTGATCTATTTAACTTTGATTTTTGTATGTTTTGATGCTTCCATGTGGAAGAGAATTCGATTTTACTCAAGTTAGAACTTTGAAAATCTAGATTTGGTTTTAATTTGGCTAAGTTATGAAGAATTGAAGTTCTTGGTGTTCTTGGACTTGCTCTCGGCCAGGAAGAACAGCCCTCTGCCTTGCGCTTTTTAGCGCATGGCCATTTGCGCACCCCCGGCCTGTGCTCCTTAGCGCTTGGCCGATTGTGCAATCACTTGGCCAGTGCTTTGCGCTGCGCTGGATTGCGCTGGCGCAAGCTAGCCATGCGCAAGCCAGCCATGCGCAAAGTAACCCCTGCGCAATCGACCATTGCGCAATCCACCCCTGCGCACTTGGCACCCTGCGCAGTTGGTACCCTGCGCACTTTGCACCCTGCGCACTTGGCACCCTGCGCAGTTGGTACCCTGCGCAACTCACCCTGCGCACTTGGCACCCTGCGCAGTGCATACCCTGCACAACCTACTTGTCTATGATGAATTTGTTATTTCTTGATCTTGGCTCTTCTATAGCCCTATATATATTGGTATTTTATTAGATATTTTACGTCCATTTTATATCCTTACGCCTTTTGTCATGAACTTGATTTTACTTAATACGTTTGGATTGACTATTGTACATGGCCTGGTATGACAAGGAACTAGCATAACATGACAGTGACCCGTAGTGGTGCACTCCTGACATGACCAACTTGACTTGATAGTGGCCCATGGCGGCGCACTCCTGACTTGACTTGTAACTTGACTCGTATAATCAACTTGACACCGTGGGTGTTCCTGCTTGCTTGCTTGTACAATCCACTTGTCTTGTCTCGCATCATGTCTAGGACGTGACTTCCTGGGTACCACGGCCAGGGACTCGCGCTAAATTGGATTAGGCTAATGATTAGATCAAACTAGAACATGGAGAATTCCCAGTCACAGGCAATCTCGTTATCTGGGCGCTTTAATGGACTTGTAGTTTGCCGACGAGTAGAGCACATTTCCAGCACGCTGTCATGTGTTGCACCCTCTAAGTCACCTAAGGGTACATTTGTCTCCCGGACAATGTACCTACCTATAACTCTCAACCCGCGGAAGGATAACTGGATAGTCTGCAGGGCTTGGGACTGGAATTCTCACTTGCATCTTGTTAGTAATTATGTTTGTGATAACCCTAGTTAGTTAAAGTAGTAAGCCGTAGTACTTGCTTGGCCGATTGTGAATGAATGGTGTCCAGCTCTGTCTAAGTCTTGTCTAGCCCCTGTACCTGGAACTCTTGATCATGATTGTTTTACTTATCTTAACGATAAATGAGTAGAGACAGTGAGCTATTCAGGCGAAGGGGTACAATCCCGGTCCTTGTTTGGTTTAAGGATTGTATCCTGGCTTCCGGAATGGTTCCACGTCCCTAGTCGTTTATCGCCCTGTGTACCTTATTACTTGTATTTCCTTTTATTCTTTATGTTCTGATATGCTGGCTTTTGTTCTTATTTGTGGCCTCCTTTGTGGCACTTGCTCTTTCTGGGGTTTGACCCAGCTGGTTTTGTGTGGCCAGATTTCGGAGCAGCTCCCGAAGATCTACCAAGCTTCTAGCCCAATGGTGACAACTAGACGGAACCCGGGCCAAGAGTGGGTTTTCCTTTTTGTTTCACCCACTTATATATAAATTTATTCTTTTGAGGCGTTTAGCCGACGAGCACCTGTTAGCTCGATGCACATTTACTTACTGTCTGCCTACGGGCTGTAAACATGATTAACAAATCCTAGGGTTGATCATGTATGACTGAACTCTTGCTAGTCCTATCATTTTGTATGACTAGTTTCATGATCATCTAATATGTAATATTTGGGATGGCTTATATATATATATTGATGCTCTAACATCTTGTAACTCTGTTAATTGCTTGAGATTGAGACAATAGGCTTGACCTTAAGAGACTGCTGGCTTGTAGTAAACCCTCATATCTAGACAGCCGTGACCGTATAGTTGAGATGTATTCTATTTTAATATACGTAGCTGGCTATGTCTGCCCCCGCTCTCCAGTATTCTGGTTCTGGGGCGTGACATGGTTTAAGTGGTGGCCCATGCAGGTCTTGGCATTCAAGAAATGTGAGGGTTTACCGAATAGATGTCTTAATCAATATTCGTCGTTGATCTCTGCTCGTATCTTCAAATCCCTGAGATTCTTGACCTGATCACACGCTTGTATCATTGATCTGTCCTGGTCCTTCCTTATTGTTCCCTATGTCGTCTTCTTCAGCGGCATTACTCCCGGACCTGCCAACCAGCCAGAGGAAGCTCGACAAGCACCCCAGCGCCAGGAAGATCAAGCTCAGCACTCTGGAGTAGCCTTCCGAGTTATGTTTCCCGAAGGCTCAGAACCTCCAGTTCAGGCAGCTCCGCCCGTTCAACCAGCTAGACAGGATGAGGGACCTTTGGTAGGGCTTATTAGAGAACTGCTTGCATCCCAAGATCGTCGAGGCGACGCCTTGCACCAGGAAGTTCATAATGCACTAAACCGAGGAGGTCCCCAAGGGAATCAGGCGGCCAACAGTTTCAAGCGCTTGAACCCTCCCTTTTTTGACGGCAGTGAAGATGCGATTGCCGCGGACGCTTGGCTTCAGGATACCGAGGTGGTTCTAGAAGCAGCTAGGACACCTGAGAATGAGAAGGTGGCGGTGGTACGCCTACAGTTGTTAGATTTGGCTCGCGATTGGTGGGCGGCTCAGGCCATGGGGTTAGCGGCACCAGTCACTTGGGCGACGTTCAGAGAGAGGTTCCAGACGAAGTACTTCGATGCGGTGGCACGGTACGACCTGCAGACCAGATTCACCAACTTGAACTAAGGAGGCAGGACGGTCGATGGCTATGCGACCGAGTTTTCCAGGCTGAGTAGGTTCGCCCCCACCTTGGTGGCAACCGAATTCGATAGGGCCCAGCGGTTCCAGCAGGGACTGCATTTAGAGATATTATTGGCTGTGGAGCAGTTCGAGCACCAGACGTTCGATGCAGTGTTAAAGGCAGCAAGGAGGCATGAGTATACCTTCCGAAGAATTGTGGACAGGACCGGAGGCAGGAAGCGGTCCCACAACCAGATGCACCAATCTTCAGCTCCAGCCCCGGCAGCTAGGGGTATAACCATTGGAACTCCGAGGCGGGCGGCCTCAGTGACGTCGGTTCAGCATTCCACCCTGACGTATTCGCAGCAGCAGAAGCAGAAGCAGTCTTCCGCGGTGGGATATTCTCATTGCGGGAAGCCGGACCATGTAGTGGCAGAGTGTCGTAGGGCGCAGGGATTGTGCCTGGCTTACGGAGGAGCAGATCATAAGATAGGGACCTGCCCGAATAGGGGAGGTCCATCATCATCTAACCTTTCTAGTTCTTCGGTGAGAGGACCAGCCCCAGTTCCAGTCCAGCAGCAGCAGCAACAGCAATACCCGAGGCCATTGTTGCCTCAGGCCCAGGCCTTTCAGCAGCAGAACCAGCAGCAGTTCACCCAGGCTCCAGCACAGAATAGGCAGAGGGGTTTCCAGCAAAGAGGACCCGCAGCTAGAGGTCAGGCTATGATGATGACCATGGAAGAAGAAGTTGCACCAGGTGAGGTAGTGGCAGGTACTATTCTCATCAACACCTTTCCAGCATCTGTATTATTTGATTCTGGTGCATCGCATTCATTCATGTCTGCACAATTTGCGACACGGATAGGATTGGAGCCCGAGTCATTATCAGTGAGGCTCAATATACTTACTGGTAATGGTCTTGTGGGAGTAGATCGAGTGTTTTCCTCGTGTCGGATCGTAGTTAGCGGTAGAAAGTTCCCCGCTAGGCTCATAGAGTTCCCTATGGCAGACTATGATGTAGTCCTAGGCATGGATTGGTTGAGGAACGATTATGCTAGGATAGACTGCCATGTTGGCAGAGTTGTCTTTAGTATTCCCGGAGAGCCAGAGTTTTCATTTTCCAGAGGCACAGTAGAGCCATCTCCTCCAGTATTGCGAATGGCAGTAGCAGCAGTGCAGTTGCCCCGGATAGTTGAAGAGTTTCCAGATGTCTTTCCAGAGGAACTTCCAGGGATGCCACCAGAGCGGGAGATCGAGTTCACCATTGACTTGATTCCCGGGACAGCACCAGTATCAGAGCGAGTCTACAGAATGGCGCCTTCAGAGTTGGAGATTTTGTACAAGATGATTGAAGAACTTAGAACCAAGGGATTCATTCGTGCTAGTGGATCGCCTTGGGGAGTCCCGATGCTTCTTGTGAAAAAGAAGGATGGTACGTCCAGGCTATGTGTTGATTATCGTACCTTGAACTCAGTGACAATCAAGAACAGATACCCTCTCCCGAGGATAGATGACTTGTTTGATCAACTCAAGGGGGCTTCAGTTTTCTTGAAGATAGACTTGCGGTCAGGATACCACCAGATCAGAGTCAAAGAGAAGGACATCCCAAAGACGGCGTTCAGATCTAGGTACGGGCATTGGGAGTTTCTAGTTATGCCCTTTGGAGCGACCAATGCGCCGGAAGTGTTCATGGACCTCATGAACCGTATTTTCATGCCTTACTTGGATCAGTTTGTGATAGTGTTCCTTGATGACATCCTGGTCTACAGCAAGAGTGAAGCAGGGCACGAGCAGCATCTCAGAATTATCCTCCAGATTCACAGAGAGCACCAGTTGTACGCCAAGTTCAGTAAATGCGAATTCTGGCTCGATCGCATTTCTTACTTGGGTCACATCATTACCAGAGGAGGAGTGGAAGTGGATCCCCAGAAGATTGTGACTATCGAGGCATGGCCAGTACCCAGCTCAGTGGCAGAAGTTCGCAGCTTTCTTGGATTGGCCGGCTACTACCGACGGTTCGTCTCTGATTTTGTAAGGATTTCAGCGCCGATGACCCAGTTGACCCGCAAGGATGTGCCGTTCGTTTGGACAGCAGAATGTCAGGAATCATTTGAGAAATTGAAGTGAGGTTTGATAACGGCTCCTATTCTTACCCTTCCAGATGGGACCGGAGGATTCACAGTTTATTGCGACGCTTCAGGCAGAGGATTGGGATGTGTTTTGATGCAGCATGGGAAGGTAATTGCTTATGCGTCATGTCAACTCCGTGATCATGAGAAGAATTACCCGACCCACGACTTGGAGCTAGCAGTAGTAGTGTTTACACTTAAGTTGTGGAGGCACCACTTGTACGGAGACAGAGTAGAGATCTTTACTGATCATAAGAGCCTGAAGTATGTTTTCACCCAAAAGGATCTTAATATGCGGCAGAGAAGATGGCTCGAGCTACTGGTGGACTACGATATGGATTTGCAGTATCATCCAGGAAAGGCCAACGTTGTAGCAAATGCGTTGAGCCGGAGAGCCGGAGTTTATTTCCTGACGGCACAACCAGAGCTATTGGCAGATCATCAGAAGATGGGTATAGAAGTTATCCTCCCTTCCAATGTGGCCTTGATGGCCAGCCTACAGATTCAGTCCACCATAGTTGAGAGGATCTGGACAGCACAGTTAATCGATTCCAAGATTCAGCGGCTCAGGGCAGAGTGTGAAGCAGGAAGAAGGCCAGAGTTATGTATTCATGAGGATGGTACACTTTGACACGGCACGCGTCTTTGTGTACCCAGTAGAGATATCAGACAGGAAGTCATGGCAGAGGCTCACAGTTCGCAGTATTCCATCCACCCAGGCAGCACAAAGATGTACAAAGATATTCGTCAACACTTTTGGTGGAATGGTATGAAGAGGGAGATAGCCCGGTATGTCTCTCGATGTTTGGTTTGCCAACAGGTCAAGGCTGAACATCAGAGGCCAGCTGGACTTCTTCAACCTTTACCGATCCCAGAATGGAAATGGGAGCACATTACCATGGATTTCGTGATTGGATTACCTAGATCTCCGGCAGGCAGAGATGCTATTTGGGTCATTGTGGACAGGCTTACCAAGGTGGCACACTTTCTTCCATTTAGAGTTAGACAGTCAACGGCACAGCTAGCAGAGATGTATCTCAGGCAGATCGTCAGACTTCACGGAGTGCCAGTCAGCATAGTATCAGACAGGGATACGAGATTCACATCGCACTTCTGGCGCAGTCTTCATCAAATTTTGGGGACTCGTCTCAAGTTCAGCTCAGCGTATCATCCGCAGACAGATGGGCAGTCAGAGCGTACTATACAAACTCTCGAAGATATGTTGCGGTTGTGTACCCTTGACTTTGGTGGTTCGTAGGAAGATCACCTGCACCAGGTGGAATTCTCGTACAACAATAGTTTCCAGGCCAGTATCCAGATGGCACCCTTCGAGGCTCTGTATGGCAGGAAGTGCAGATCTCCGTTAGCATGGGACGATGTCGGAGAGAGGCAGATGCTCGATCCAGAACTGATTTCTCAGACGGTTGAAGTGGTCAGAAAAGTCAGAGATCACCTCCGAGTTGCTCAGGATCGCCAGCGCTATTGGGCCGATGCTCATCGGCGTCCCTTAGAATTTGCTGTCGACGACCATGTATTCCTTAGGATCTCGCCTACCCGTGGCATCATTCGTTTTGGCGTACGGGGAAAGCTTAGTCCTAGGTATATAGGGCCGTTCGATATTCTAGAGCGAGTAGGTGATGTGTCCTATCGTCTCGCTCTTCCGCCGTCGCTAAGTGAGGTACATGATGTATTCCATGTGTCCCAATTACGACGGTATATCCCGAACCCGAGCCATATCCTAGATCATTCGGAATTGGTTGTTGGTACCAACCTTTCGTATGAGGAGAGGCCCGTGTCTATTTTGGACCGAAGGGAAAAGATGCTCAAGAATAAGACTATTAACTTAGTCCGTATTGCTTGGGGTCATCACTCCCTAGGTGAGTCAACGTGGGAGCGTGAGGACGACATCCGATCGCGATATCCCTACCTGTTTGACTCGTAAGGTATAATGTCTTCCTTCTGCCTTACGCTTTCCCTTCCTTGCTTGCATTGTATGATTGTATGATTGAACTGCTTAGTGTAGCTTGTCTGTGCCTAGTATAGCTTGTCGTGGTAATCTCTAGCTCCTTGATTAAATTCCGAGGACGGAATTCTTTGAAGGTGGGTAGAGTTGTCACCCTCATTTTCTGTATTTTGTATTTGTACTCGTAATTTGATTTTTGGCACGTATTTTATTTTCTCGACTTGCGGATTTTGGTTTCCCGTAAATGGGTTTGGACCATGGCTTGGTTTTATTTTATGGAATTGGTTTGGTTTGATTAGGTTTGGTTTAATATGAATTGGTACACTTTAACCTACACTCCTCCTCAACACACCACAACCACCCTCATTATATCTCCACCAAACTTTCTCTCTCCTCTTTACTCTCCATTAATTTTCTTCTTTTTCCTTCTTCCACACAACTCCCCAACCCATTAGGCAAGTACACCTTGCCATCAAATAAGCACCACTTTTTATTTGTCCATTAGCTAGATTAGGCCATGGAGAACAACTTTAGAACTTGACATTTTGTGATTTGGAGTTTTCTTTGTTCTAGATCTAGGTTTTTACTATTTTCGGATTTACATGGTTTTGATCTATTTAACTTTGATTTTTGTATGTTTTGATGCTTCCATGTGGAAGAGAATTCGATTTTACTCAAGTTAGAACTTTGAAAATCTAGATTTGGTTTTAATTTGGCTAAGTTATGAAGAATTGAAGTTCTTGGTGTTCTTGGACTTGCTCTCGGCCAGGAAGAACAGCCCTCTGCCTTGCGCTTTTTAGCGCATGGCCATTTGCGCACCCCCGGCCTGTGCTCCTTAGCGCTTGGCCGATTGCGCAATCACTTGGCCAGTGCTTTGCGCTGCGCTGGATTGCGCTGGCGCAAGCTAGCCATGCGCAAGCCAGCCATGCGCAAAGTAACCCCTGCGCAATCGACCATTGCGCAATCCACCCCTGCGCACTTGGCACCCTGCGAAGTTGGTACCCTGCACACTTGGCACCCTGCGCACTTGGCACCCTGTGCAGTTGGTATCCTGCGCAACTCACCCTGCGCACTTGGCACCCTGCGCAGTACATATCCTGCACAACCTACTTGTCTATGATGAATTTGTTATTTCTTGATCTTGGCTCTTCTATAGCCCTATATATATTAGTATTTTATTAGATATTTTACGTCCATTTTATATCCTTACGCCTTTTGTCATGAACTTGATTTTACTTAATACGTTTGGATTGACTATTGTACATGGCCTGGTATGACAAGGAACTAGCATAACATGACAGTGACCCGTAGTGGTGCACTCCTGACATGACCAACTTGACTTGATAGTGGCCCGTGGCGGCGCACTCCTGACTTGACTTGTAACTTGACTCGTATAATCAACTTGACACCGTGGGTGTTCCTGCTTGCTTACTTGTACAATCCACTTGTCTTGTCTCGCATCATGTCTAGGACGTGACTTCCTGGGTACCACGGCCAGGGACTCGTGCTAAATTGGATTAGGCTAATGATTAGATCAAACTAGAACATGGAGAATTCCCAGTCACAGGCAATCTCGTTATCTGGGCGCTTTAATGGACTTGTAGCTTGCCGACGAGTAGAGCACATTTCCAGCACACTGTCATGTGTTGCACCCTTTAAGTCACCTAAGGGTACATTTGTCTCCCGGACAATGTACCTACCTATAACTCTCAACCCGTGGAAGGATAACTGGATAGTCTGCAGGGCTTGGGACTGGAATTCTCACTTGCATCTTGTTAGTAATTAGGTTTGTGATAACCCTAGTTAGTTAAAGTAGTAAGCCGTAGTACTTGCTTGGCCGATTGTGAATGAATGGTGTCCAGCTCTGTCTAAGTCTTGTCTAGCCCCTGTACCTGGAACTCTTGATCATGATTGTTTTACTTATCTTAATGATAAATGAGTAGAGACAGTGAGCTATTCAGGCGAAGGGGTACAATCCCGGTCCTTGTTTGGTTTAAGGATTGTAACCTGGCTCCCGGAATGGTTCCACGTCCCTAGTCGTTTATCGCCCTGTGTACCTTATTACTTGTATTTCCTTTTATTCTTTATGTTCTGATATGCTGGCTTTTGTTCTTATTTGTGGCCTCCTTTGTGGCACTTGCTCTTTCTGGGGTTTGACCCAGCTGGTTTTGTGTGGCCAGATTTCGGAGCAGCTTCCGAGGATCTACCAAGCTTCCAGCCCAATGGTGACAACTAGACGGAACCCAGGCCAAGAGTGGGTTTTCCTTTTTGTTTCACCCACTTATATGTAAATTTATTCTTTTGAGGCGTTTAGCCGACGAGCACCTGTTAGCTCGATGCACATTTACTTACTGTCTGCCTACGGGCTGTAAACATGATTAACAAATCCTAGGGTTGATCATGTATGACTGAACTCTTGCTAGTCCTATCATTTTGTACGACTAGTTTCATGATCATCTAATATGTAATATTTGGGACGCCTTATATATATATATTGATGCTCTAACATCTTGTAACTCTGTTAATTGCTTGAGATTGAGACAATAGGCTTGACCTTAAGAGACTGCTGGCTTGTAGTAAACCCTCATATCTAGACAGCCGTGACCGTATAGTTGAGATGTATTCTATTTCAATATACGTAGCTGGCTATGTCTGCCCCCGCTCTCCAGTATTCTGGTTCTGGGGCGTGACAACTCCGGAAGATGGGTATCCGACAGCCATACCCTATCTAGTGGGACAACGTCGTCTACCCTTCCAAATATAATTCGCAGACGCTTACACCTTACGAGGGGAAGGGGTCTCCTTGACAATACTTGAGGTACTTTGCCTTGGTAACTGGGCATCTGCCAAAGGATGACGCTCTCCTATCCAACATATTCATAGAAGCCCTGCAGGGGGTAGCCTATGAATGGTTCTACAGTCTTCTAGACGATTGTACCTCGTTATTTGAAGACATGAAGACTCTGTCTATGGACCGATTGTACGAAGGAGGGATGGACATGACCATGTCGACCCTCATAAAAATTATCCAGAGGGAGAAGGAGTCTGTCCGCGTATACATCGAACGATTTCACCAGGCAGCCCTCAGATTACCGCCCGGTATGCCTGAGCCCATGCTTATGGACTCATGCCACAAGAACATGCTACCGCAATCAAATTGTGGTACAGTGCTCCCTGTACGGAGTGGACGCCTTTTATTACACACGCGGATGCCGCACAGAGGAAAGCCAAGGACGCGCAGCTCCTGGGGCTACACTTTCCTGTGCCTGAAGACAATGGGAGACGCTCATCCAGCAGCAACCCCAAAGACGAAAAAGGCAAGCAGGCCATGACCGTCAACATCTCTAAAGGGTCAGCATCCGTGAACCCCAAGTCCGCGAAAACGTAGTGGCCGACGGAGACTTACTCCTTCAATAACAAAGATACGCTGGAGCTCTTTGTCATGACCCGCACCCTAGAGTAAGGGCACGTGACGTGGGTACTTCCAGCCTATGCCACAGTGTCGACGGTAGAACGCTGTCCTAGGTCACAACATCCAGCAGTAATATACTAAACAGTTTATACTCCCCAAATGGGGGTGACATAGCAGTAAATGAACTCAATCACAACTAAGGAAGAGATAGCACGATATGATATAGAACTCAAGGAAAAATAGATGATACAGTAGTCTAAGATAATATCCCAGCAATATCCAGAGTACAACTCAGCTACAGTATATGAAAGAATATATACAACTCAACATCTCAGAACAGAAGTAAAGTCTAGCTAAACAGTCTCAAGACAACAGAAAAATAAGATAAGGCCTAACTAAACTAGTCTAAGCAATGGGGGTGATGTCCTCAGCTAGAGCTGGGTCCTCCTGAGGGTCCAGCTTGCAAGTGTCGTCTAGGGCTGCCCCGTAGAAGGTATCCACACAGGCCTCCTTCTCGTCCTCTGTAATATTTTCAACAAGTCCAGTCAGGACAGGAGCGAGCACAGTACATCTCAACAGTTCATAGCAAGTTAGAAAATATAATCATGCAGTAAAGTAAGATACAGGTACTGAAAAAAATGCTGTATGTAAACAGAAAGAGAGCTATAATAGAAATATCTACTATAAATAGGGACTAACAGTGGCTAGTGAGTCATAGTACAATATAGACATGTAAATGGCATAGGAGATTCTGATAAGATACTATGGAAAAGATTCTGATAAGATACTACTTGGGTATTATTCACATGTCTACTTCTACTCCCCCGTACCCCCAATCAATACACAAGGATCCAACCAGGTTATGTTATGATTCCATGCAAAGCCTCCGAAAGGTGATACATGGATGTCCCATAAATGGGGATTCTAGGAGATTCTAGGATACCCAGTAAATGGGATAAGAGATTCTAGGAGACTCTGTGATCATAAGAGTATATGTCACAAGTGGTCAAAGAACCAGTGAAGCATAATGATACGCCATGTAAGTGAAACGTACAGAATATGTAGTACCCGATGCTCCCTAAGGATAACATCTCAAGAAGGGATCCATATAGTACCAATCTGTGTGACCAATGTGACAGTAACAAGTAAAGTAACTTAATACAGGAAATAATTCTAAGGAGGATATGAAATAATCAGAGAATGTACTCGTCTGGTATCTGAGTGTCCAATATGAAAGTACTATCCGAGGAGTGGTATCTGGCTCCTAATCAGAACAGCATAAGTCATAACAAGTCCAGAATGGTAAAATGAAACACTACATTGCATTCTACATGAATCTAGGTCAAACTAGGCCAAAGTTAACTCTTGGTCAACTCTGGTCAACCCTAGAAGTCAAACTAGGTCAACTATGGTCAAACTAGGTCTAACAAGTCCAAACTAGGTCAACTAGCCTAAACTAGTCTAAACAAGTCTAATCTAGACTCTCTCTAGTCAAGCAGGCACACACAGGCCATAGGCCATATCATGCCTATAGGCCAACCCATAATACATGACTACAAGACATTACCTGTATGTAAAATACTACCCATATTGACATATATATATAGTCTAAACATAACACATATATATATAGTACATATATTTAGTATATGCACAAGTTACATATATATGATACTTGTATATATTCTAATATAAGCTATACACCCATGTATGTATCTATACTAGATACCCATATATTACACAACCACAATATATATATCTATATATATATATATATATATATATATATATATATATATATATATATATATATATATATATATATATATATACACACATTACATATTTACATATATGTACATTAGGAAATATATATAGAGAGAGGGTGTGTCTAATGGTGTGTGTGTGAGAACATGAATGTTGTGTGTGTAGGAGTGGGCTGAAACATGTGACAGGAATTTGGGAATAGGTAGGAATGTGAATGTGTGTAGGGGTGAGTGAGGGGAACTGGGTTAATAGGAAAGTAAAATTCTGAAATCACATTGTGTGTAATGTGTAGAGAAATGTGTGTGTATAGGAAATCAGAAATCAGTAAAGTGCTCATGTGTCCTTGTGTGTACATTATGTAGAAATAGTGTGTGTGGGTTGAGACATGACAGTGTCAAATATGAAGCAGGGAATACATTTGGGTGTGGGATAAAAATCTGGAAAACCCATTGCCAAAACAGTTAGCTAAAAACCCAAATCTCTGATCAGTTAAACATGCATCCATATTCATTTCAGTTAAAACATATAGGGGGAACAATCAGTTCCTGGAATCCCAGATATAGGAATCAGTTGATTACAATAATTTAGTTCAGATTTCATGAGAAAGAAAAAGGAAATTAATTCATCTCAATCCTACACTATCTCAGGCTTTAATGAAACTCAGGAATCAATTAATCCTTTAATCAATATCTCAGCTAACAGTTGAAGGAAATGGGAAGGAAACCAGTTCATTGCATTAGAGTATCAGTGGTACTCACTATGTTACTCTATCAGTAAACAGGAACCTTCAATATAGAATCCCATTCAACTGAAACTAAGAATAAACTCAGTTTAACCAAATGAATCCCAATATCAACATGTATCAGGTGTACAGGAATTCGAAATGGACAACAGTTAATGTTCTGGAATTTAAGTTCAACTCAGATTTGAAGAAACACAACCAACAGTATCAATGTTCAAAAACCCCATTCACAACCAAAGGCTAAATTCGAATTGAAATATTTCAATAATGTGGATCAACACATATGTGGGGGGGGGGGTGATTTACAGTGAAGAAAACATCAAACAATCAGGAAACTAATGATGTTCAGGAATTGGAAAAATAAGTATCAGAAATTGGTTTCAGTGTATTGCCATAACCAAGTGTTCGAAACCAAATCCTCATTAAAACCTAAATTAACATGTAAACCTATTCTAATATATATTATACATCATAATTAGGATCTATTTAGCAAGAGAAATCATGAATTAAACTGTCTAAATTAAAATAGAACAAAGGAACCATACTGAATACTGACACACACAGTGTACACCCTGTGCACGCACAAAATCGTGTCCGACACGACACAAGAGCATCTCAAATTTTGAGGGACTCGTGTCAGTCATTGCCCCTTGGCCCACGCCAAGTGGCATGACCTGAGTCGCCGTGTCCAGTGAGGGATCCACCCCGAGAGGCAGGATACGTTGTCTGTACGCGCACGCGCATACACTCTCGTGTGCACGTGTCCAGAACGACATGACGCGACACGGGAACCACCTCAGAGAAACAGAAATCAATAAGCAATAACAAGACCTAGATTCATATTCAAAAGCTTTTTAGAAATTAGGTCGAATGTCCTTTGGTACATTTCATCAAACACCTACTGTGGGTTTATAATACGTGTCCAAAACGGACACGAAACCTATGAAACTCGACACGAAACCAATGCAACCACCTAGGGGACTCCTAGGGCTTCCTAAATGTATATAGAAATCAAAATTTTAATGAGTATTGAAGAAGTTACCTATAGATGAACTTTATAGAAAATCCCCCTTTGTTGAGCTCCTCTCCTTGATATTCCAATCCAACAAATCAATATCAAACTGAAATAAAACTCCAATAATAGCAAGTATAGGTATATTAAAACCTAATGGAAGCGATTTGAATGAAAAGGACATGAAATAGAATTTCTATGGATTAAATGAAGTAGGAACAAACCTCTTTCTAAACTTGATCTTTCCTAAAAGAGGCAACCCTAAAACTAAGAGAGTATTTATAGAGTGGGGTTCCCAATGAGGATATGGTGGCCGGCCACATAAGTCTAGGGCAAGGGTTTTATAATTTCTTGGGCTTTGGGCCAATCTACAAGGCTATGACTTAAGTTGATTTATCAATGGTTCTAAATCATAAGTCATGACTTATGACTTTCTAATTCCTATTGCTAACTAGAGTCTATTGACCAAACTAAGGGTTAGCTTAGGTTAGACTAGAGTCATATAACCTAACCAAGTCCATACTAACTAGGGTTAGCTTCTAGGTTGGTCTACAAGGGTCAAAACTAGTCAAAGTCAACCTAGTCAACCCTCATCCAAACAATTCCAAAATAATTCCTAAAAATTCCCATAAATTCAAATAAATTCTAATAAATTCAAATTACTCCAAAATGTCAAAAATATCCTCAAACTAGAAATATGGTAGTGACAAATCTACCCTCCTTAAAAGAATTTTGTCTTCGAAATTGAAAGGCGAAATACAACTGATGAGAAGGATGGAAAGTATACCTCACGGTCCAAAAAGATATGGGTAGCGCTCGCGCATCTCATCTTCCCACTCCCAGGTAGACTCTCCTGGAGAATGATGCCTCCATGCGACGCGTACCAAAGGTATCACCTGGTTCCTCAGAACCTTCTTCCGTCGATCCAGAATCTCCACTGGCTGCTCTGTATAGCTGAGAGAAGGCCCAACCTCAATCTCTGAATGATCGAGCACATGGCTAGGGTCAGCCACGTACCGTCTCAACTGTGATACATGGAATACGTTGTGGACCCCCACTAGCACAGGCGGCAAGTCTAGCCTGTATGTAACGTCACCGACTCTCCCGCTGATAACGAAAGGGCCGATGAAGCGCGGGCTAAGCTTCCCGCCTCCACCAAAATGTATCGTACCACGAGTCGGAGATATCCTCAAGAAAACCTGGTCTCCGACCTAATCACAAGCAAGGTCTCAATTAATTATAATAAACAAACATGATCAAAATCACAAATAAAACAAACCTAAATCTAATCCTACTCTAATCTGTACCTCAAACTCCAAGGGCCTCCGGTGGCTATCGGCCCAGTACCGATGTCTATCCTGTGCCACGCGAAGTCTGTCCCTGATGAGCTTTACCTTCTCAGCTGCGTCAACAACCATCTCTGGTCCCAATAAAGCTCGCTCACCAACATCATCCCAAGATAAGTGTGTACGACACCTACACCCGTACAGAGCCTCGAAAGGTGACATCTCAATGCTGGCCTGGAAACTATTGTTGTAAACAAACTCCACCAAATGAAGATGATCCTCCCAGGAACCTCTAAAGTCCAGGATGCACGTCCGCAGCATATCCTCATGTGTCTGAATAGTCCGCTCTGACTGTCCGTCCGTCTGGGGGTGGTATGCAGTACTGAACTTGAGCTGAGTGCCCAAGCTGGTCTGCAGGCTCCTCCAGAAATAAAAAGTAAAGCGAATATCCCGATCTGAGATGATGCTGACCGGAACCTCGTGAATCCTGACTATCTGCCGCATATACATCTCCGCCAGCCTCTCTGTAGACGTATCCACCTTGAATGGCAAGAAGTGGGCCGATTTGGTCAACCTGTCAACGATGACCCAAATCGTGTCTTTTCCTCCTGGAGTACGCGGCAATCCTGATACGAAGTCCATAGTGATATGCTCCCATTTCAACTCGGGAATGGGCAGCGGCTGCAACAATCCACCGGGCCTCTGTCTCTCTGCCTTGACTTGCTGACAGACCAAGCACCTAGCCACGAAGCGAGCCACCTCCCACTTCATCCCGGACCACCAAACATGCTCTCTCATATCTCGGTACATCTTGTTGGCACCCAGGTATATAGAGTACTGAGATCTGTGGGCCTCCTGTATAACCTGCTCCCTGAGCTCTCCGCTGGACACACGTAATCTGGAACCGTGCCTCAAGGCACCATCCTCTACAAGAGAAAACTCGCCCTCCAGCAATCCTGCTCGAACCTGCTCTCGGAGACACCGCAGAGCAACGTCCTCAAACTGTGCCGACTTGATCCTCTCTACCAAGTCTGACTGAATCTGCATGCCCCACATCTGCATCTGCACTCCGGGCACGATCACCTCAATCCCAAGGCTCTCTAAGTCTGCAAGCAAATGTCGATCCATGGTCAAACACATGGCTTTTGGATACCTACTCAAGGCATCGGTAACCACGTTGGCCTTCCCTAGGTGATACGGAAGTAGGATGTCAAAATCCTTCATCAACTCTAGCCATCTGCGCTGTCTCATGTTCAACTCCTTCTGAGTGAACACATACTTTAAGCTCTTGTGATCTGTGAAGATCTCCACCCTCTCACCATACAGATAATGCTTCCACAACTTCAATACAAAACTCACTGCTGCCAGCTCCAGGTCGTGGGTAGGGTAGTTCTTTTCATGGGGACGTAACTGCCTGGAAACATAGGCAATAACCTTTCTGTAGTGCTGCAATACACAACCCAGCCCCATCCCTGAAGCATCACTATAAATAGTGAATCTACCTGATCCTGAAGGCAATGTCAGAATCAGAGCTGTCGTCAGCCGCTTCTTCAACTCATCAAAAGCTGCATGACACTCCTCTGACCAAATATACTCAGCATCCTTCCGGGTCAACCGAGTCAAGGGCTCTGTAACCCGGGAGAAATCCTGCACAAATCTCAGATAATTTCCTGCCATCCCCAGGAAACTCCTGATCTCTGCAACTGAAGTCGGCGCTGCCCATGCCTCAACTGCTACAATCTTTTTGGGGACACCTGAGATACCATCTCCAGTCACCACATGCCCCAAGAAGTCCACCCGGCCTAAGAAGAACTCACACTTGAAGAGCTTCCCATAAAGCTGCTCCTTCCTGAGAATCTCCAGCACGATCCTCAAATGCTCCTCGTGCTCCTCCTCAGTCTTGGAATATATCAAGATGTCGTCAATGAACACTACCACAAACTGATCCAGATACTGGTGGAACACCTTGTTCATAAGGTTCATAAACACTACTGGTGCATTGGTTAGTCCAAACGGCATAACCAAAAACTCAAACTGCTCGTACCGCGTCCTAAAAGCGATCTTGGGAATATTCTCCCCCTTCACCTTCACCTGGTGATATCCCGACCTCAGATCAATCTTGGAAAATATTCGAGCTCCGCTCAACTGGTCAAATAGATCGTCGATCCGCGGCAGTGGGTATTTGTTCTTAATCGTGAGGTTGTTGAGTGCCCTATAGTCAATACACATCAGTACTGACCCATCCTTCTTCGGCACAAACAACACTGGTGTACCCCATGGCGACGAACTCGAGCGGATGAAGCCCTTGTCCTGTAGCTCATCCACCTGCTTCTTCAGCTCCACCAGCTTGCTGTTGTTTACTCGATAGACATGCTGAGAGATGGGCTCCGCTCCTGGAACCAAGTCTATCGAGAACTCTATGTCTCTGTCTGTTGGCAATCCCGGCAACTCCTCTAGGAAAACATCCATATACTCTGCTATCAAGGGGTGTGGAATCGCCTGCTCCTCGACCGAGACTCCACAGAAGACTTCGGTGCTCTGCTCTGCCTGACGTTTGGAGTACTCGAACTCTGGCTCCCCCGGTGCTCTGAAGAGAACTCTACCCCCTCTGCAATCAATACTGGTGTGGTGCCTGCTCAACCAATCCATGCCTAGTACTATATCGTAGTTTGGCAATGGCATTACGAGCAGGCTCACCTCCAACTCACGGCCTCCCAAAACTACTCTCCGACCCTTATAAACATTAATCACGCGGATAATGCCACCCCCGGTCGTAATCTTGTAAGTCCTAGGCAACGATTCAGCTACGATACCATGTCTAATCGCAAAAGATACAGATATGAAGCTATGCGAAGCACCGGAATCGAATAATGCAAAAGCTGGACTGGAGTCGAGAAGAATCGAACCTACGATCAGCTCTCCGATGGCCTCCGCATCCTCTGCTGCCATGGCGAATCCTTGCCCCTGCTGGCCTCCCCTGGTCTGCTGCTGGTGCTGGACGAACCTTTGCTGCTGCGTCTGCAGGGCTGGTCCCCTCTGCTGGCCTGCTGGAGCCCTAGCTGCTCCTCCCGGGCCTGCTCGTGCTATGCGGTACTCCCTCATCTGGTGGTCTGCTGAACCACACACCAGGCACTGGCCCAGCCTCTTCCGGCACTCATTGAAGATGTGCCCAGGCTTCTTACAGTAGGCACAAGTAACACCCTATCTCTGACCCTGCTGGTGCTGTCTCGGCTGCTGCTGCTGGTGAACTGGCCTCTACTGGATCGGCTGCGGCTGGAACTGCCTTGGCTGCTGATGCTGAAAGTGGGACCTCTTGGCCTGGCCTCCGCTGTTGCCACCCCCAACTGGGTCTAGCCCCCTCTTGAGCCTAAGCTCAAGATCATCCTCTGCCAACAAGGCTCCCGTAAAGATCTCCTCGAATGTGGCATCCCTGTTGCCCTTGGTCAAGGACTTGACCTCCTTGACTAGACCCTTCCGGAACCTCTGGACCTTTGCCGTCTCGCTCAAGCCCTCTACGAACCTGCCGAGGCGGCCAAACTCCCCTGCGTACTCCTCCACCGAAAGACTCCCCTGGACTAGGCTCTTGAACTGCGACTCCAAGGCTCTGAGTGCTGAATCTGGGAAAAACTTCTTCTTGAAGAAGCCCATGAACTGCTCCCAAGTCTGCCCAGCTACCCCCACCCTGGGGTCTGACTGATACCAGGTGCGAGCAAGATCTCGCATCCGGCTAGCTGCAGCCTCAATCTGGAGATCTGCTGGTATCCGGGCAAGGCAGAAGATCTCCTCTATATGCTCGATCCACTCATCGGCATATAGGATACCCTCTGTCCTCAGAAAGTCTCTGGGGCTCATCTTCTGAAACTGCTCTACCTCCGGTGTCCTCGGGTGATGGACCACTGGTCGAGCTGCGACCGTCGTAAGGGCTAACTCCATGCCCCTGTCCTGTCGAGCCGACTGTCGGTCCATGAACTGATGGAAGTACGCGAACATCTGCGCTGCATCCACGTGTCCTGTAGGCGGCTGCTGAAAAAGATCCTCTGGGATGACTGGGTCCTGCCTCCGAGCCGGTGGAAGCATACCCCCTGCTGCTGCTGCCGAGGTCTCAATACGAGCAGAGGTGGCAGGAGCTGCAGTCCCCTGGCTCCGCTGTACTGGCTGAGAGGTAGCAGTCCCCTCCATAGCATCCCCATGAATGGTACGCTGCGATCGAGTCTCTACCATCCTGAAGATAGACAAACAAGAGTATCAATTTCTGAGAAAGAAGTGAAATAACAAAGGCGGACAATTAAAATTCAAAGGATCAGCTGACAATAAGGATTTAGATGGCAATAAAAGAATTTTTCCTAAAGCGATTGAGTACCTTAAAATTAATGTCCTATATCCTATTGCAGGCTGTAGTGATACTCTAATTCGAATACCACTACACTTCTAGTCTAGACATGCATGGGCCACCACTAAAAACGTGTCACGACCCGTACCCTAGAGTAAGGGCACGAGACGTGGGTACGTCCAGCCTACGTCGCAGTGTCGACGGTAGAACGCTGTCCTAGGTCACAACATCTAGCAGTAATATACTAAATAGTTTATACTCCCCGAATGGGGGTAACATAGCAGTAAATGAACTCAATCACAACTAAGAAAGAGATAGCACAATATGATATAGAACTCAAGGAAAAATAGATGATAAAGTAGTCTAAGATAATATCCCAGCAATATCCAGAGTACAAACTCAGCTACAGTATATGAAAGAATATATACAACTCAACATCTCAGAACAGAAGTAAAGTCTAGCTAAACAGTCTCAAGACAACAGAAAAATAAGATAAGGCCTAACTAAACTAGTCTAGACAATGGGGGTGATGTCCTCAGCTAGAGCTGGGTCCTCCTGAGGGTCCAGCTCGCAAGTGTCGTCTAGGGCTGCCCCGTAGAAGGTATCCACACAGGCCTCTTCCTCGTCCTCTGTAATATTTTCAAGAGGTCCAGTCAGGACAGGAGCGAGCACAGTACATCTCAACAGTTCATAGCAGGTTAGAAAATATAATCATGCAGTAAAGTAAGATACAGGTACTGAAAGAAATGTTGTATGTAAACAGAAAGAGAGTTGTAATAGAAATATCTCCTATAAATAGAGACTAACAGTGGCTAGTGAGTCAGAGTAGAATATAGACATGTAAATGGCATAGAAGATTCTGATAAGACACTATGGAAAAGATTCTGATAAGATACTACTTGGGTATTATTCACATGTCTACTTCTACTCTCCCGTACCCCCAATCAATACACAAGGATCCAACCAGGTTATGTTATGATTCCATGCAAAGCCCCCGAAAGGTGATACATGGATGTCCCATAAATAGGGATTCTAGGAGATTCTAGGATACCCAGTAAATGGGATAAGAGATTCTAGGAGACTCTGGGATCATAAGAGTATATGTCACAAGTGATCAAAGAACCAGTGAAGCATAGTGATACGCCATGTAAGTGAAACGCACGGAACATGTAGTACCCGATGCTCCCTAAGGATAACATCTCAAGAAGGGATCCATATAGTACCAATCCGTGTGACCAACGTGACAGTAACAAGTAAAGTAATTTAATACAGGAAATAATTCTAAGCAGGATATGAAATGATCAGAGAATGTACTCGCCTGGTATCTGAGTGTCCAATATTAAAGTACTGTCCGAGGAGTGGTGTCTGGCTCCTAATCAGAACAGCACAAGTCACAACAAGTCCAGAATGGTAAAATAAAACACTACATTGCATTCTACATAAATCTAGGTCAAACTAGGCCAAAGTCAACTCTTGGTCAACTCTGGTCAACCCTAGAAGTCAAACTAGGTCAACTTTGGTCAAACTAGGTCTAACTAGTCCAAACTAGGTCAACTAGCCAAAACTAGTCTAAACAAGGCTAAACAAGTCTAATCTAGACTCTCTCTAGTCAAGCAGGCACACACAGGCCATAGGCCATATCATGCCGATAGGCCAACCCATATACATGACTACAAGACATTACCTATATCTAAAATACTATCCATATTGACATATATATAGTCTAAACATAACACATATATATGTATAGTACATATATTTAGTATATACACAAGTTACATATATATGATACTTCTAATATAAGCTATACACCCATGTATGTATCTATACTAGATACCCATATATTACACAACTACAATATATATATACACATTACATATTTACATATATGTACATTAGGAAATATATATAGAGAGAGGGTGTGTGTAATGGTGTGTGTGTGAGAACATGAACGTTGTGTGTGTAGGAGTGGGCTGAAAACATGTGACAGGAATTTGGGAATAGGTAGGAATGTGAATGTGTGTAGGGGTGAGTGAGGGGAACTGGGGTTAATAGAAAAGTAAAATTCTAAAATCACATTATGTGTAATGTGTAGAGAAATGTGTGTGTATAGGAAATCAGAAATCAGTGAAATGCTCATGTGTCCTTGTGTGTACATCATGTAGAAACAGTGTGTGTGGGTTGAGACATGACAGTATCAAATATGGAGCAGGGAATACATTTGGGTGTGGGATAAAAATCTGGAAAACCCATTGCCAAAACAGTTAGCTAAAAACCCAAATCTCTGATCAGTTAAACATGTATCCATATTCATTTCAGTTAAAACATATAGGAGGGAACAATCAGTTCCTGGAATCCCAGATATAGGAATCAGTTGATTACAGTAATTTTGTTCATATTTCATGAGAAAGAAAAAAGAAATCAATTAATCTCAATCCTACACTATCTCAGGCTTTAATGAAACTCAGGAATCAATTAATCCTTTAATCAATATCTCAGCTAACAGTTGAAGGAAATGGGAAGGAAACCAGTTCATTGCATTAGAGTATCAGTGGTACTCACTGTGTTACTCTATCAGTAAACAGAAAACTTCAATGTAGAATCCCATTCAACTGAAACTGAGAACAAACTCAGTTTAACCAAATGAATCCCAGTATCAACATGTATCAGGTGTACAGGAATTCGAAATGGACAACAGTTAATGTTCTGGAATTTAACTTCAACTCAGATATGAAGAAACACAACCACCAGTTAACATGAATTTGAAATCCAACTCAATGTTCAAAAACCCCATTCACAACCAAAGGCTAAATTCGAATTGAAATATTTCAATAATGTGGATCAACACATATATGGGGGGGTGATTTACAGTGAAGAAAACATCAAACAATCAGGAAACTAATGTTCAGGAATTGGAAAAACAAGTATCAGGAATTGGTTTCAGTGTATTGCCACAACCAAGTGTTCGAAACCAAATCCTCATTGAAACCTAAATTAACATGTAAACCTATTATAATATATATTATACATCATAATTAGGATCTATTTAGCAAGAGAAATCATGAATTAAACTGTCTAAATTAAAATAGAACAAAGGAACCACTCTGAACACTGACACACACAGTGTACACCCTGTGCACGCACAAAATCGTGTCCGACATGACACAAGAGCATCTCAAATTTGGAGGGACTCGTGTCAGTCATTGCCCCTTGGCCTACGCCAAGTGGCATGACCTGAGTCGCCATGTCCAGTGAGGGATCCACCCCGAGAGGCAGGACAGGCTGTCTGTGCGCGCGCGCATGCACTCTGGTGTGCACGTGTCCAGAACGACACGACGTGACACGGGAACCACCTCAGAAAAACAGAAATCAATAAGCAATAACAAGACCTAGATTCATATTCAAAAGCTTTCTAGAAATTAGGTCGAATATCCTTTAGGACATTTCATCAAACACCTACTGTGGGTTCATGATACGTGTCAAAAACGGACACGAAACCTATGAAACTCGACACGAAACCAATGCAACCACCTAGGGGACTCCTAGGGCTTCCTAAATGTATAAAGAAATCAAAATTTCAATGAGTATTGAAGAAGTTACCTATAGATGAACTTTCTAGAAAATCCTCCTTTGTTGAGCTCCTCTCCTTGATATCCCAATCCAACAAATCAATATCAAACTGAAATAAAACTCCAATAACAGCAAGTATAGGTATATTAAAACCTAATAGAAGAGATTTGAATGAAAAAGGACATGAAATAGAATTTCTATGGATTAAATGAAGTAGGAACAAACCTCTTTCTAAACTTGATCTTTCCTAAAAGAGGCAACCCTAAAACCAAGAGAGTATTTATAGAGTGGGGTTCCCAATGAGGATATGGTGGCCAGCCACATAAGTCTAGGGCTAGGGTTTTGTAATTTCTTGGACTTTGGGCCAATCTACAAGGCTATGACTTAAGTTGATTTATCAATGGTTCTAAATCATAAGTCATGACTTATGACTTTCTAATTCCTATTGCTAACTAGAGTCTATTGACCAAACTAAGGGTTAGCTTAGGTTAGACTAGAGTCATGTAACCTAACCAAGTCCATACTAACTAGGGTTAGCTTCTAGGTTGGTCTACAAGGGTCAAAACTAGTCAAAGTCAACCTAGTCAACCCTCATCCAAACAATTCCAAAATAATTCTTAAAATTTGCCACAAATTCTAATAAATTCAAATTACCCCAAAATGTCAAAAATATCCTCAAACTAGAAATGTGGTAGTGACACTCTTCGAGATGCTTACGAAGAGTGGCAAAATGTCCATCCCGGCACCCAGGCATCCTGATGAAGTAAAAAAGATGGACCATCCCAGATACTGCCATTACCACCAATATGTCCACCACTCAAGACGAGATTGTTATATGTTGAAAAGGCAAATCTAGTGCCTCATCAACACCAACGTCATATCGTTAGATTATGAGGAGAAGACCGTCACGACCAACATGGTTACTCTCTAGTTTGGGAGTTTTCCACCCACAGAGGTGCAAGACGGCGTCGTCCCTATTCCAAAGGTGACAATGGAAGTAGTCAACTTTCCGCCTGTACGGAACAACGCTCAAGGGCTCATCCCGTTCTCCACACCTCATGGCGAAGTCATCTGGATTCATCCTGACTTAGTCTCCAACATGATAGCACCTACGACCCTTTCTACCAAAAGGAAGAAAAGCAAAATATGTCGCATGGTCTCGGCTTTGACCGATGATGCTTTGGTGACCAACCGCTCAGCGCAGCGACGACGAAAGCCAATCTCCAGAGCAGGAGGAGTCTCCACCGACTACTTCCCATGTCCCAGATGTATCAGGAGCAGGTCCATCTCAATCTCCTGACGCACCAGAGGCAGGTCCATCTCAGGCTCCAACCACGAATAAGCAGAAATAGAAGGAGGTTCGCTTCGACAAACCTCTCAGAAAGGATCCGACAATAGGGCCTATCAAGCTCTACAACTTCGATATTCTAGCATACTGGCCAACACTCCGGCTAGATTATCAGTTTTCGAGCTCCTCCGCCTCATTAAAAAGACCCGAGATGCGCTCAATGAAGCCTTACAAAATGTCAGGTCCTTCCTTACTCAGGTTTGGCCACCAAAAGATGATCCCGTAGCTTGCCCACATTGCCATAGCGTGGTTGAAGTGATTCCCAGTATCACTTTTACCCAGCAAGACATGCTGCTAAAGAATAACTAGCACAATCACCTCCTGTATTATACAGGATATGTCGGTGCCATTAAGGTTTATCGTATCCACATCGACCCGGCTTCCTTTTGAGTATTATCCCAAGAAGCCTCCTTCAAACACTAGGGATTTCGATGCTTCGGTTGACAGCCTTGAACACAACAATCAGCGGCTTCAACGCAGGAAAGAGCGAGCCTCTGGGCAAAATTTGCCTGAAGTATCAGATTGGTGACCTCCATACTGAAGTAACTTTCTATATCATCGATGCAGACATAAACTACAACATGCTGCTAGGACGACCATGGATCCATAAGTACATGATTGTCCCTTCCACCCCCACATCATTGCATGAAGTATGTGTCCAGTGGCGGGACCATCAAAGCGGAGTTTGCAGATATCGACCCACTCCAAGGACTTAAAGCCTACTATACGGATGCTGATCTATACAATCAGTCCCCTGGGATGACGATAGCAATAATACTGATGACGAGGCAGAGACAGACTCAAAAAGTGCAGCATCGACAAACTTTAAAGGTTCGATTGAAAGGAAGGCCTCCCAAAGTATCAGCGCCTCTCGTTGTTAAGCTTCGAGGCAGAGCTCCACCTTCGCCTCCAATGACGACAGAAGATGGTCAGGAGCCGATACGAATAAGGCTACCCCAGAGGTCTCCACGGCCAACCATGAAGGTGCAGGAGCATGCGACCACAGCCCCGTTAGTGGTCAAACTGAAAGGAAAGCGTCCTCCCCTCCTCTCGCAATAGCTCTAGTCCTCACTGACGAAGAACTAGAAGACTACGTCTGTGCCAACACGGAGGCACACTCTTTCGACGATGTAATTCCCCGGAATAAGATATCATACTTTATTAACAGGAAGTTGTCTACGAACTACTCTGGTGCATGCTAGAACACCAAATATGTCCTAGACAACTCTCTGCGTAAGCTACAGATGCAGGTGACGACCGTCAACCATGTGAGCCGAGTTGTTCCTACCCGGGGTGCCTACTTCGTAGTTCCAGCCAGGAAAAAAGAAGAGGAACCCATCATATTCGGTCGATTGGAACATCCACAACGAATAACCCTTGAAGACCCAGACCTTAACGATGGCAAGATACAGTTCTACCGCTACACCGTGCAGGCCAAAAACCTCATCCAGAAGATAGTTACGACCTGAACAGCAACAAGGGGCTCAATTATGGCAAGGGTCGACATCTTTCCTTTCGGATTCATGCTCAAAAGGGAAAAGCTCAAAACTATTACCAACGTATCAGTCGAGGGTTGGGGTACGTTGCACCAACTTCTACCTCATAAGACTCAGAGGAATAAGTCATGAGGCACTCACACTCTTCTGACTCCTCCACTTGGGACTTTGACACCAGCACCGGTTATGTCTTTAAGAAGATGTTTTTTGCTAACGAGACCTCTGCAAGCTTAACCATTGAAGATAATCAGCACAGGCGGTTACAAGAATTAGAAGTGCTGGATGAAAAGTGTTTGCTCGTGCAGCAAAGGATCGAGCTTTACCAAGCCCGCATCTCTGGAGCCTTCAACAAAAAGGTCAGCGAAAGATCATACCATGTGGAAGACCTCATCTTGGCAGTACGAAGACCGATGTTAATAACTCACAAGACGACTGGAAAGTTAGAGCCCAAGTGGGAAGGACCATTCATCATAGAAATAGTATACTCCAACGGTGCTTAACGGCTAGCTAAGCCTAATTGTGACTTTCTAATGATGCCCATCAACGACAAGTTTCAAAAGAAATATTACGTCTGAAGGCGGAACCAGCATAGGTGCCCACATCCCCAGAAAAGGGTGCCTATGAGTTCTGGTAAGAGGATCTCCCTCTCTCTCCTCCTATAAATTCTCTCAAGTAGATAAAGCACTTCACATCAACATTACCTCTGGATTGCTCCTCTACACCTGGAAGATGCGGCTACGATATCCATTTTACCTCTGAGTAGTCGTTCTTCTCGCATCAGCTCTATGGTTATTCCGACCGTCTAGAAAATAGTTCACATCCATATTACCTCTGGATTGTTGTTCTATATCCCGGCAAAGATTAAGCCTACCACGTCCATATTACCTCTGGTCAGGTAAATTCCTGGTGAAGATTCTATCTTTATTTTAAAGACAAAAGCAAAGGGGACAAAAAAGCTTCTATATATAAAAATATGTGGCTACAAAGACCTATTACAGACTCTTCGTAGTTACATACATGGAAGCAAAAAAGGCTAAAATTGTAGTACAAGCTCTCAATAGCGCGGGCGAGGCGGTGACAGAGCCAATCGCTTCCAAGCTAAAAAGAAGCCACCGTTCCAAGCAGCTACTGGCCCAAACAGGGAATGAAGACCAGCACAGGGCTTCCCTATCTCCCTAGCTAGCCATGGGAGCAACCACAGCTGCAGGCCTTGTTATTCCTCAGAATGGCAAGCAATCCAAATTTAGGAAGTAGAGGCCCAAGACGCCATTGACACCCACAACTTCCAGAGCGTGGGGACGTCTCAAGATCTAGTGGTAGTTCTACTACAACTTCTTCGGATGAAATGGTTTGCCACCGACAGCCACCTCAAGCAAACTCCAGGGTAGTCAGCAGCCGAGTGTCAGGCAAGCAAGGCCATTATGGAAATAGTTGAGTCTTCTCTTGGAAGGGTGTCACGACCCGCACCCGCTTTTCGGGATATGAGTGCGTGTCCAAGCCAGCCTACACCACAGAGTCGGCGGTAAAACGCTGTCAAGCCCGCAATAAATAAATGCTCAAAATAAACTTTTTTGCTCATTCACATTTCTAAATTGATTACAACATTCACAACATTTATATTTAAAGAAAGTACAAGGTTCTTACAATTAATGTAAATGATACCACATCTATCTAATTTTTAGGTTTCTACCAGAAAGGACACCCGAATCTCCCAAAGCTAAGTGAAGCCACAGCTAAACTAAAAAATGTTAGTTTCCAGTCAGAAATGGAACAAGAACACAAACCGACAACAATGCGACAACACAATAGAATTCACAAGACATAAAGATAACATATGTGAGATAAAAACTAGAAAGTAACTGATTTCATAGCAAGCGGTGAAGAAAACAAGGAAACAAATAAAAGACAACTATCTATGTATTTTAAAATATCTGTTTCGATATGTGAATGGCTAGAGGGTAAATCAGGCACCCTGCACGTGTCATGTACAGCTGCTATTCTCCACGAAAGATACAGAGGGTAGTTCTAAGTAGTCCACATGTCTACTAAGATATTTTCCCTCCCGACTAGTACTCATGGACTCGAACATGTCACGAAACACGAAAACATGATAATCATAAAATAAAGTATATAGAGATCTATGACACTAATTCGTGTAACAATGTGTCAACAAGCAAGAGAGCATATGCATAAACATGAAATGAAAAGCCTACTATGAATCGAAAGCAATCAGAAAGTGAACTTGCCTGAATCCTGCACAAACCAAAGTCACAAGTCAAGGATGAGGGGATTACCAATCTAGAAGCTGTCAACCGATAATATACATCGTACCATGAACCATGTATAAAAACTACAAGTCAATTCTAATGTTCTAGTTCTACATTCATGGAATAAGTGGCTAATTGGGTTACTAATCTATTAATAGTTAATTCTAAAATAAAATACTTAAAAACATAATTTAACCTAATAATAATTTAAATATAATCTAAACATGCGAGTTTGGCCATTAAAAGTCATGTTTCTAATTTTGGAAACCATGGCACACAAATCGAGACGTGTCGTTGACTATCTAGTCAAACATCATGAACTCTAGATTTGAAAAGTGCAACTTGGTAGATTTCAGTGCCACGAGTGCGCTGGAATCAACTGTGCCGCAAATTCACATTTTGGTCAAAAGATATCACCGTTATGGCTAATCGTGACCAAAACGGTGATTCACCGATCAATTCTGAGTTTAACAAAATAACTAAAATACTAGATGAACGAGTTAATTTCTGGGAGAAATATATGTCGTAGAGCTCTCTGTTAGCTTTTCAAAACTTTAAACGGTTCATGATTTCGAATTCCGGTCCTCCCAAAATCTCGAAAACACCGAAACGTGTCAAGTTTTGGACAACCGACACTCTACGAATTTTACAGAAATTAAGGTTCAGAGATAATAAAAATAAATTAGATATTCGAAAAGTATACCTAAATACAAATCCAACAAAAAATAGCACGCAAAAAGGAGGTCGGAGTTGTCCGCAATCGCCTCGGGAAGTCGGGGGGTCTCCTTAGAACAAGTTTTCTCAAAATCGGCCAGAATTAAATTAACGTTTACTGTTCAGCAAAAAATATATATATATATATATAGGGCAGGAATAGTCAACTCTTGCTGACTGGGTGCTACAATGGCTGACGGGTGGGCCCGGCCAGCGTTGACTGGGTATGGCTGGATAATTAATTACAGAAAATGATTTAAAAATCATTCTAAGGCAAAATAAGTTCAAATAAAATCCTAAAAATTCTTAAAAAATTGTAGAAAATTAAAGAAAATATATCTAACCTTTTAGAATATAAATAAAAATAATTTACCTCATATTAGTCTCAAATGGCCTTATAATAAATATTGGAAGCCATTAAAATATATAAAACTTAATAAAAAAATATCTAAAAATTGTAGAAAAATTCTATAAAATTATAGAAAATATCTATAACCTTCTAGAGCCTACATAAAATACTGGGTCTCAAAATAGTCTCAAATAAACCTATTGTCAAATCTTGAAAGTCACTAAAAATATTAAACCTTAATAAATAAATTTATAAAAATCTCTAAAAATTATAATAAGCTATAAAATAATTAAACAATGCTTATATAAACCATATAAGGGCCAAATGACCATAATATGATCATAGCTCTCTTATGAGCTTAGGTACAAATCCTAATGACCATAAAAGATGATCATAATCAAAATTAAAAAAATTAGAAAGTGAGCTTATAAAGGGGTAGTCTTTTATATAGACTATTCACGTGGTCCAAGCATGAGCCAGATGTCAGTCAGAAGGAAGCTTACAAGCTAAGCCAAAGCTCTACTCTATGTCAGATGACAGTACTGTGAGTGACCGAAGGAACGTGACTCTGAACCTCCTCTGCCAAAGAGATTCGCAATCCCTGCAAAGATGCAAGAGGCTCCAATATTAAAAAGCCATCAGGAGCTCTTGCTTTGAAACGATAACTCAAGATAATTAATGCCAAATAGTTAGGCGTGACACCAACCATCACCCAGCTCGTACAATCCTGCCACGTGTTCATGCTTCTGTTCAAAGTATTCCAAGCTTGACTCAAGTTCGGGACACTTTGAAGGGGGTCTTCTACAAGCATGAAAATTTTCAGCCGATGACATCCCTTCACCACAGAGCAGATGATACAAAGGCTCAGCCCAAGTGCTAAAAAGATAAAAGAGAAGATATGGAAAGAAGTCCCTTATGTGTCACGTCTACCAAAGTCTAGTACAGACACATCGAGACTACACAAAAAGGACTAATTCTGTTCATCTACAAAGGATCTGGTACAGATTCGATAGAGCCTAGAAGGGTCTACAAGGGATTCAGTCTTCGTCAAAGCTCAGCCCTTTTTCTTCAGGCTAGAAGATTGACCTCTATCGAGGCGTATTCTGACCTTTTTATGGGCGCAGTCTCCCAAAAGCATATCAGCCACTCGGCCAAAGCAAGCAGCTTCCTGAAGCAGTCATTGGCCTGACCCTTCAAAGAGAACAGCAGGTCACGAAGCCCTAAATGGAAAGGACATAGCACAACCTGTGGCTCTTCGGGTTGACTATCCACCCATGACCTAGGTCGTCATGACCTCAAAGATCCCCAGACGTTGTAATGCCCTGCTCCGCACGGTACATTACGATGAGTCGTTGACTCAAAGAGTTGCGTTGACCCGATGAGGTATCGATGCGAATCGATACAAGAGTTACGTTGGCCAAAGTTAAGCTTTGAGTCGATTGTCTATGAATCGAATCGATGCAAAAGATAAGTCCCGTTGAGCAAGTGTTGATTTTAGTTGATCAGGTGTGCAGGCTATGCTTTTACGCTAGACGATAAGAGGTTGGCATTTTGCCTTATGCAATGAAGTGTCCGCGAAACCAAATCGTGGCCTTACAACGGATTGTGGCATGGGCGCGATAGGCCAAATCAACCGAGTAGCTCAAAGGAATGGCTAAGTCTGGGAGTTAGCTATGCGACAAAGTTATGGAAGCGAGATGCTTCAACTCAGCGAAACGGCAAGACGTATCGACTTAAGGTGGCGGGTTTTTGACTCTCTCTCCCCCTATTCCTTCACGTCTAATAAGAGATATTATTGTATGCGTAAGATGTTATCGAGTTAGCGAGCGTGGCTCGGCGATAAAAGATCTAAGTATGTATTGAACATTAAGGTAGAACATTGAACAATCGAACAATTGAAGTGACGTGCATCAAGTGTACGAGTCGCGGTAGGGCAGTGATGCTAGAACATTGAAAGACAATATGAGATGTGCATCATGTGCATGGCTCCGAGAACATTGAACACTAGGCGTAGAACATGGATTACGGTGCTGAGCGTGCCCTCGGGCACTTATGCTACGAAAAGACTAAGTAACTACAGAATTAGGCTATGAGAATAACTTACGAATGGTACGCATTGAATATGAGTACGAGACGACTAAGGCGTTGGATGTCGTGCATCAATATGGATGTGTTGGGGCATAACACCGACGGAGCTCCCCACATGGATGGCGGATTATGTTATGAGACGCGAATATGTTTATGGCACGGGAAACCGTTTATGGAACTAGACTATGTTTATGCAACGGAAGATTTGTCTGGAATGAATAACTTGTATGTTATGGCGCATATTGCATGGTCAATAGACTCGGATGGCCCGTGCACGGGTACGACTTCCCTCGAACGATTACGTCGGGTCACCGGGATCGTTCGGCCTAGGAGGGAATTATGTGTGGTATTTATGGTGCACAATATTCGGACGGATTACGACCGTCCAGTGCTGTGATAAGCTATGATATCCGTATGTTTGGGATCCTTCGGATATTGGGCTAGCAACCCGTATCGAAGTGATCATAGGCTTACACATAAGAGATGCTAAGTCCATTACTGTACGAAATACCGTGACCTTCATATAGATAGGGCCGATGGACTGAGATGAGAGTTGGGTTCAGGCGCAGGGCCTGCGACCTTTATGTATGGTCTAAGTTTATAGTTGGTTGTTGCATGAATGATATGATTCTATGTTAAGTTCTAACCCATGCAGGCTAGGCAATATGGGACAGAGATGAGCAAGAACACTATGTTTACGTTCATATTATGGCTAACTGTATCTGCTGCAGGAACACGACATGGAACACATTTATGACAATGTGCTATGTTTAAGTATTGCTATGAAACTGATACTAAGGCTAAATAGAAAGATCACCAATTAAGTTACATGTTTCACTAAATGATTAAGTATTTGGTTTGGGTGCGAGCGGGTCTTGATCAGTGCGAAGTGAGGATGAAAGCACTAATCCCCCACTAGTATATATGCAGGCTCAGGTTATAATCGGCTCGGGGCGGAGCTTGGCTTGGACGTGCCGAGGCATGGAGTCCTTGGCATTCAAGAGAAGCACCGCATAGGCGATCGGACTTGCGACATGGAGATGTTCGGCCGAAGACTACTTGGTGGCTATAAAGAGGCATAATGTATGAAACAATGTAATCCTTTGTGAGCTAGAGAGATCATGAGCATTGTAGCCAATTGGTATATTAAGTTGGGCTATTCAGAACCTTGTAACCTTCAGTTCATTATGAATAAAAAAGATTCTTGTTATATTCTTTGTTTCCTTCTACTGCTTATGTTACGAACTTGAAATAAATCACTATGTGAACTGTTATCTTGCCTTGCACGAGTGCAACCCCAGGATCGTACGACATCATGCCCCAGCGAGGACGATAATTCGGGTAAAATCTAGCGAGGATGAGCGATTTCCTGGATCGGGGCGTGACAAGTTGGTATCAGAGCGGTTCCATCCTTTGGACTGTGCATGAATCTCTTTGACCCTCAGTTGCTTCGATATCGAAATTTAGTTGACTCCACGTTGTTTCTGCAACCGCATGGCTCATGGATCTGCTCGACGCTACACTGGATGTTCTATACAATAAGCCTATATTAAGTTGCGTACGTCTGCCACAAGTATGTCGTGACTATCACGCTCTCTCCGGGTGCCATCGGAGAGTGTTGGTTGCACGAAGTGCAACGAGTTATGGGATGTTGGTTGCATAAAGTGCAACGAGTTATAGAATGCTGGTCGCACGAAGTGCAACGAATATGGTGATGTTGGTTGCATGAAGTGCATAGATATGTATGGTTGGTCGTACGAAGTACGAGGAGCTATGTGTTGTTGGTCGCACGATGTACGAGGAGATATGTGTTGTTGGTTGCACGAAGTACAACGGGTCGATATGTGAGGTGATGCATGTTATATGGCTATGCGAATGGTTATGTGTTGTGGGTTGCACGGAGTGCAGCAAGTCGTGAATCGTTCGTTGCATCGGTGCAACGAATCGATATGGTATGATGCGTGTTGTATGGCTATGCGGATGGATAGCGATATGTTGCACGAGATTGAGTAAAAGAGCTTGAGTATCGAGAATGAGTTGTTGCACGAGTTGCAACGAGCGAGATTCAGAAAGATCGCGGATGCGATAGTAACGAATCGAGTTGGTCGCGGAGTCGAATTGAGTAGGCGAATGTTTACGTTGGCCGTATGTAACGTTGAGCATGAATAAGCGAATATTGCGGGCGTGATCGATATGATTGCTAAGATATGTTTAGATTGAATTTGTGTCAAACATGAGCTAACGCTAGAGCTGGGATCGGAAAGATCGCCATACGGGGTAGTTGATTGGAAAATAGATGTCGAACCTATGCGGAATGTGATGTCGAGTAATGACTTGATTTCGAGTGGTATATGCAATACCAATTATGAGATAAGTATAGCGAAGTATTGTATCGATAACGATAGGCTCGATCCTGAGTGGTATATGGAATACCACTTAGCGATAGCTATGTTAAGCTGGTTGGTGGCTTGCGGTAGGTTACGTCGAGACGATTATATTGCTACGATATGTTATCCGCAACGGACCGAGTAGTACCGAAACTTGAGTGGGAGTGACTCGATAGAAGTCGATGCAAGTATGCCTCGATGAATTGAGTTGAACGATTATGTGCGAAGTCGTACCTATGGATGATACGTCGGATGAGAATTCATTAAGTGTAAGTCTAATGATAGGCTGAGCATAGCGAAGAAATATCATGTTGAGGAAATAGTCAACCCGGTCGGACTTATATTGAGTTAGTATGAAGACTCCTTCGGAACGAATTGAGTTGGTACGAAGAAATTGTATGAACGAATTTGGGCTAGTGCGATAAGTCGGTAGCACGGTTTGGAAGTGTGAGTTAGGGATATGAGAATGAATATGTGAATTGGAAATTATGTCATGAAGATGATAGATAATTATAACGAAATGAATCTTGATGTGTGCAAGACTTGATTCGTATTCGAGTTCGGATAACGGCAGTGATTGCAACAAATTTAAGCTTATGAGAAAAGAAGATGTTCAAGTTATGCATATCGACGATGGTATTGAGCCGTATCAAAGACGATATACAATAACTCGAGGATACTCTGATCGAATGAATGAAAATTATGTTGAGCATTGTTGTTGGATGAATAAGATGCAAGTTAAGTTGATGGCAGTTTGGATGATAACAGTAGGAACACTTCGAAGAATTTGAGAGTGAATGGATGTTGCTCAGATGAAATCGAAAGTGTCTGGATTGATTCGTGGATAACCACTATGTTGACATTCTTGGCTTATGCGAGTGCAACTCCTGTATCGCACATGCGTTACGCCCAATTAGGGCGATCGTTCCGCGTGAGCGCTGGTATGGTGATTCATACAGCGGGGATGATCGAACTTGCAAGGCATGGCAAAATCGAATTTGACTTATGGTTTGATACGAAAGTTGTTCGAGGATGGTTTTGATGAGTACGGAATGTGTCGAGCTATGATCACGGGTAGGTAAACTCGGACTTGAGGCGAGTAGATGTCATACGACTAGCAGAGATAGTCGATGGTAATACATGAGTGATTCGAGTAGTTAACAGCGCATCAGTTGCACGGGGGTAGATAAATCGTGGATTGGTAAATTATGTCGGATTGAATGAAGTCGTAAAGAAAATATCGGGAATTGATTTGTCTCCGCGATAGGATATAGCATGGTTAGTTGTAACTGTCCCTCGTTGATGATCTTCAATTATCGAGCGTAGTTTTGGGGCAGATGACCCTAGAAGACTTGACCGCCAAATCAAATGAATGTTGAAGTCCCATAGGATGACCCTGAAGAAGTCGCATAAGAAATATTATCGAGGAAGAGGAATGATGCGGTGCATGTAGAGGATAAGTCTAAGCGAGTGAGTATCGTATCTCGAAAGTTAGCGAGTACTAGAATCGATATGGTCAAGAAAAGTTATGTTGGATCGAGTAGATGTTGAGGAACATGCTTAGCGTAATGATACGGTAAGGCGATTGCGAGAATCTTACAATACGCAAGAGTAACGGATAGTATAATGACCCTAAGAGTTGTGTCGTAGATTTGTTTGAGTAACGGTTAGGCTATGTGTGTTGAGCGCATGATTTATGTTATGGAAAGAACTAGTCGGGATTGATTCAAAATTGAGTAAAGGATTCGTACTCAGACGAGAATCGTAGATGAGCGTATCGTAAGAGACCTTGGGTCAGAAAGATTGTTGCCCTTGAGCATCATAGACTCAAGTTGACCTCTTGTGTCGGGAGAGATTAAGCATGATGTCTGGATAAGTTACCTAGCGGGGGTAGTCCCAGACACAATGCAGAGGCAGTTCGAGAACGTGGGTCGTGTTGGGATAGTTGTGTAAAAAGACTTAGTACGGATTGTAGACAGAGAAATTTGTGACATGTTGGACTTAGTCCATGTCGTTAAGGCAAATATTATGAATGACTGGATGAAAGACTTGAGTTATGTGAGAGATAGGCAAACGGTTGGGCGAATAGGCGTTGTAGAGAATTGTTGCGATCGGATGCGCAATGACTCGATGCAATACGAGTATTATGCGGTCAGCGAGAGACTTATGAGATTGAAGTAACGGTTTTGAATCAAGTTATGTGCGAGGATGTTTGCACGCAGGATTCTAAGAATATGCGCTAAGATTTGACTAAGTCGAATACGGAATGATTGGTGTTTGAGGATTTAAGTGTGCATGTTAGCTTTGTCCCGATATCCTACAACTGAGCTTGGCTGAAGTGCATATATTGGTGGGACGCCTAAAATATGTGTATGATCCAAACTAAGTTGTACGATTCAACGATAGCAGTCCGAGATCGTGAAGCGATCTATGCGAGGCACTTAGATTAAGTGTTGGTTTCGGTTCGAGGACGAACCTGATTTTGCGTGGTATATTATGTAATGTCCTGCTCCGTATGGTACATTACGATGAGTCGTTGACTCGAAGAGTTGCGTTGACCCGATGAGGTATCGATACGAATCGATGCAAGAGTTACGATGGCCAAAGGTAAGCTTTGAGTCGATTGTCTATGAATCGAATCGATACAAAAGATAAGTCCCGTTGAGCAAGTGCTGATTTTAGTTGATCTGGTGTGCAGGCTATTCTTTTACGCTGGACGATAAGAGGTCGTCATTTTGCCTTATGCAATGAAGTGTCCGCAAAACTAAATTGTGGCCTTGCAACGGATTGTGGCATGGGCGCGATAGGCCAAATCAACCGAGTAGCTCAAAGGAATGGCTAAGTCCGGGAGTTAGCTATGCGACCAAGTTATGGAAGCGAGACGCTTCAACTCAGCGAAACGGCAAGGCCTATCGACATAAGGTGGGCGGGTTCTTGACTCTCTCTCCCTATTCCTTTACGTCTAATAAAGGATATTATTGTATGCGTAAGATGTTATCGAGTTAGCGAGCGTGGCTCGGCGATGAAAGATCTAAGTATGTGTTGAACATTAAGGTAGAATATTGAACAATCGAACAATTGAAGTGACGTGCATCAAGTGTACGAGTCGCGGTAGGACGGTGATGCTAGAACATTGAAAGGCAATATGAGATGTGCATCATGTGCACGGCTCCGAGAACATTGAATACTAGGCGTAGAACATGGATTATAGTGCTGAGCGTGTCCTCGGACACTTATGCTACAAAAAGACTAAGTAACTACAGAATTAGGCTATTAGAATAACTTACGAATGGTACGGGCTGAATATGAGTACGAGACGACTAAGTCGTTGGGCGTCGTGCATCAATATGGATGTGTTGGGATATAATGCCAATGGAGCTCCCCATATGGATGGTGGATTATGTTATGAGACGCGAATATGTTTATGGCACGAGAAACCGTTTATGGAACGAGACTATGTTTATGCAACAGAGAATTTGGCTGGAATGTATGACTTGTATGCTATGGCGCGTATTGCATGGTCAATGGACTCGGATGGCCCATGCACGGGTGCGGCTTCCCTCGAACGGTTACGTCGGGGCACCGGGACCGTTCGGCCTAGGAGGGAATTATGTGTGGTATTTATGGTGCACAACATTCGGATGGATTACGACTGTCCAGTGCTGCAATAAGCTATGATATCCATAAGTTTGGGATCCTTCAGATATTGGGCTAGCAACCCGTATCGAAGTGATCATAGGCTTACACATAAGAGATGCCAAGTCCATTACGGTACGAAACACCATGACCTTCATATAGATAGGGCCGGTGGGCTGAGATGAGAGTTGGGTACAGGCGCAGGGCCTGCGACCTTTATGCATAGTCTAAGTTTATGGTTTGTTGTTACATGAATGATATGATTCTATGTTAAGTTCTAACCCATGCAGGCTAGGCAATATGGGACAGAGATGAGCACGAACACTATATTTACGTTCATATTATGGCTAACTGTATCTGCTGCAGGAACACGACATGGGACACATTTATGACAATGTGCTATATTTAAGTATTGCTATGAAACTGATACTAAGGCTAAATAGAAAGATCACCAATTAAGTTGCATGTTTCACTAAATGATTAAGTGTTTGGTTTGGGTGCGAGCGGGTCTTGATCAGTACGAAGCGAGGACGAAAGCACTAATCCTCCACTAGTTTATGTGCAGTCTCAGGTTATGATCGGCTCGGGGCGGAGCTTGGCTTGGACGTGCCGAGGCATGGAGTCCTTGGTGTTCAAGAGAAGCACCGCATAGGCGTTCGGACTTGCGATATTGAGATGTTCGGCCGAACACTACTTGGTGGCTATAAAGAGGCATAATGTATGGAACAATGTAATCCTTTGTGAGCTAGAGAGATCATGAGCGTTGTAGCCAATTGGCATATTAAGTTGGGCTATTCAGAGCCTTGTAACCTTCAGTTCATTATGAATAAAAGAGATTCTTGTTATATTCTTTGTTCCCTTCCGCTGCTTATGTTACGAACTTGAGATAAATTACTATGTGAACTGTTATCTTGCCTTGCACGAGCGTAACCCCAGGCTCGTGTGGCGTCACGCCCCAGCAAGGATGATGATTCGGGTAAAATCTAGCGAGGACGAGCGATTTCCCGGATCGGGGCGTGACAGACGTCACCCAGAGTTGAACTCCCCAAGGAGGACATTTACGTACTTTCTAAGGGCAGTGATGGCTCCTTCTACACAGAGTTCTTCTATAAGAACATGGCTCCTATGAATGAGAAAAGCCTCAACCAGCAACCAACTTATACAAGGCCGATTGCTGCTCGAAGTTAAGTTTGGATCTCGTATGGTAGTGAAGGATGCCAAGAAGAAGACAACAACTCTTCAGAGGAGAGCTTCCCCTTTTATAGGACCGAGAATGACCTAGAGTGGCCTAAGACTCAGCACGACGAATGTTAGTCTTAGACCCTTGGAATTCTCCATATTACCGTGGCAATTAAGAGGGAAGTCTTTAAAGAGCGGGTATTTATCGCTCTTTACTTCAGAAGCCAAAGCCTTCAATCCAGAGTCACAGCTACTCGCCTGTACCAACCTCAGAAGCAAGATGGTGGTAGACCCCACCCTTTTCTTTACTTCAGAAATCAGTGTCTTCATTCTAGAGGCGCAGCTACCTGCCGGTGCCATCCTCAGACACACAAGGATATTATACCCTTTCCTCCAAAGCCAACACCTTTAAAGTTCATAGGCGCAACTACTTACATGCGTCCGCATAAGGCACATGATAGTAATATGTTCACACCATCTCCATTCCTACGGTAGTCATCTGCTCCGATCCAGAAGCTTAAGTCATTTCTCTACAAGTGACTTGGGAACTCCTAATACAACCAATCAAGTCAGCCTGTCGCTCCAAAAGCACAGTAACCTCGCTAACCTGAAGCACAAGCCTACTCGTCGCCTACAGCACAGTAACTCTGTTACTCCAAAACACAGCTTCAGCGTTGCTCTAAATGCATAGAAGTCTCGTCGTCATTCGAAGCCAAGTCCACTCTTCGTCTGAAAGCACAAAAGCTCCGTAATCTCTAGAAGCACGGTCTACTCGTCGATCCAAAAGCACAGCAGTACTTAGTCTTCACTAGAGGTGCATAAAGCATAGGTCCACCCCAATTGGTTTGTTTAAACCTCCTCTTGCAGAAAAGATTGGGATTAAATCATGATTGATATCATATCAGGTTGATTTAAATCTTAGACGATGATCAATTAGACTCCAAATCTAGGATAAAATCCCAAGATTTATTTGGATGTATCCGAGCAAGCAAATTGGCACGTGCCACGTGTCACCTCCTTCGGTTACGTTAATAACCACCAGATATTTTGATTGAGGGGAATCTCGGTGTCCTCCATGTGTTAGCGTCGCAAAAGCCCATACCGTGTAATAACGACAAATTCTTTCATATCTCAGAAACTCCAACGTACATCGCATATATGCTCGGTTCTCTATAAATAGAAGGAGTTCTTCTTCAACTAAAATAGAGCGATAACCTTCATCTAAGAAGGAACAATCCACCAACCAACCAACAAAAGAACAACCCCCTCCAAGGGATCTTCTCCTCCAGGCAGCCTCTTGATCGGTGACCCCAGAGTTCCATCAAGGGCGCCAAAGAGCCAGAGCAAGGTTGATTTATTGTCAGATCGTCAACGGAGTAAAGGAGCCGCTGCAGCGCTCGATCTCCACCATCACACTTTCCTAGAAAACTCTTCTCCCTGTACTTGGAATATCCTGTTTATGACTTCCTTCTTTGTACATAGATACCTTATACATTCAATAAAGCAAAAAAGTTCGTTCAACCTTTTGTTATGTCGAACAATATTTTCTACCGCCCTGGGTCAAATCCTTATTGGAATCACAAATGTCACTATATATAAGTTCTAGAAGTTCGGAGTCCCTTTGGACAGATTTGAATGGTAAAATAGTGTATTTGGCTTGAAAACAAAAATCACATTTGTGTTTATCATCTATAGGAGTCATAGGAATAAGATCTAAATTCATCATCCTTTTAAGAGATCCTAGATTTATATAACATATTCTGCCATGCCAAACATTGGAGGATTCTATATTTGCGACAACAAGAGAAGGATTTGAAATTTTATTCATAGTACTTAAAATAAGAAAACCAACCTTTACAAATCCTTATTCTATAAATAACTCATTCTTAAAAAAAAAACTATTTTATTGGCCTCCATTACAATCTTGTATCCTGAGGCTATAAATAGAGACCCACTAACTAAATTTCTTCTAACCGACGGCACATGAAGCACATCATAGAGGGGTAGAATTTTTTTTGATGTCATCTTCAGATCTATTCTTCTTCTTCCTATAATATGTGTCTTCAAGCCATCTCATATGGTCACACATACTCCACCTATCTCCTGATAGTTTTAAAAATGGGAGCGATCAAATAAAACGTAAATATTAGCTCCAAAATCTAACAACCACTCATATGAATGGCAAGAAACATTTACTACAGGTTGATAGCTTACAGACCTGAAGGAACTAAAAGACCCATTCAGAATTATGTTGGCCTCTGGCTTGTTTAAGTCTTTCCCTTTGAAGGAGGTCTTGACAACTTCTTTCTTCCTATGTAAGCTGTTGATGGTCATATGGTTTGTTCTACCACACACAAAATAAAAAATTTTCTGATCCTGTGTCTGACCAAAGTTTCTAAGTTTATGATAATGCTGGTGATGAGGGTTTTGGTTATGCGGCTGAAAACTCTTCTTCTTTTTGTAGAAGTTCTTCTTGGGTTTAAGATGGTGATTAGGCTTGGGTTTGCCATGGGCTTCTACAAGGTTTATCTTAGCTTTGGAATCACACCTAGCGTTGGACTTTAACCTAATCTGTTCTTCTGTTCTAAGTCTTTTTAGAACTTTAGAATATGTAAGATCTTGTAAATGGGTAAGATCTTTGGCAGTAGCAGACCACGAAGGAGGTAGTTTGTCTATCAAGCATGCTATTTTATGCTTAGTAGAGAATAATGTACATTTGGCTTGAATGTGCCTAAGGTATTCCTGAAATTTATGGATTCGGTTATTCATGTGTTTATTATCTACCATGACATATCAGTTAAATGTGTTGGAATTGAATCTTCCAATTCCAGCATCATTACAACCATATTTGTCTTTCAAAACATTTCAGAGTTCTTTAGCGTTTTGTATTCAAAAAATTTGTCATGAAGAGACTCAGAAAAAGTGCTTAAGATTCTATGGAGATGATGGTAGTCTATTTCCTTAGGGGTCTTGGGTTTGGTGGAAGAGGAGGACTTGGTTACTCCTTTTTCAGACTCAGTATCATCCGAATCATTTGTGACGGGCGTAGACCCATCAATATTAGATATCAACCATAAGTTGGTAAGCCAAAACTTCATCTGGCTCTGCCACCTTTTGAAGTAAGTATTATCGAACTTAGAAGGTATGGTTGTGAAGGTCTCTTCCTTGATAGTCATGATTTCTAGAAGCCTGCAAGAAATTATAATATTCAATAAAGATGAATATTATTTAGGAATAATAGTTTGAATAATCTTGATAATCAACCTTTGAAATCTTAGTTTTTTTAAGTTTTGATAAGCTTGGGTTAGCTGTAGGGAACGGTTTCCTGCTAGCGGAAATCCACAGGGGGGATATTGAATACCGTGTTGCTTAGAGCTATTTACATCCGGTTGATAGAAGGAATATTTCGACTTGTACCCAAACAAATGTGAACTTTCAAAGCTTTAGGATGAAAGGAATTTGCAACATAAACAAACTAATTTCTTTAGCCTAAATTGAAATATTGAGTAAAGAAACTAGTATTTGCAAAGAAGGTACTAATACATTGTTGTTTATGGAAAGTGTCAACTTATAAAGTCACATTTGATAACAGTAGTCTTAGTCCACTGAAATAACAATTGTTATTTAACCAATAATAACAATTTGTTACTAATATGACAAATATTTGATGAGTAACAACAATAAGCAATAAATATTATTTGATAAATAAGCAACTTGATATTACTTGTTAACAATAAGCAACAAATATTATTTGATAAGTAACGAATATTTGCTAGAAAAATATGTTAATAGTAAGCAATGTTTTTATACCACTCGAACAAAAGTTTCAATATCAATGTGTGAAACACGAAAAAATTTATGACAATATATATATAAAATATATAGTGTGTCAGTGCTTAGAAGAATTCTTGTGAATCAATAAACAATAGCAATAGTGAGAGATGTATTGTTAATATATATATGTATTGTTAATATATATATATATATATATATATATATATATATATATATAATATATATATATATATAAATATATATAAAGTGACAGTAGGAAAATATTAACATGTTTATATATATAATTTTAACAACAGCTTAATATATTATTAACAGAGCGACAGTAGGAAAGCAATATGTTCTGTTTAAAAATCTATCTATCTGTTAGTTAACAGTTTCAGCAAAATAAAGATTAACTCTTAGATTGTTGGAAATAATTGTCTCTTCTTCATTTGAAAACTGCAAACAAAATGGCATGCCCCAGAACCAGAATCCTGGAGAGCGGGGAACAGACACAGCCAGCTACGTATATAGAAGTGTAATCCACCTCGACATACGGTCACGGCTGTATAGATGCATGAGGGTTTATCTATAAGCCATCAGTCTCCTATGGTCAAGAACAAGCCTAGTGTCTCAATCTCAAGCAAGTAAATATATGTTACAAGATAGTAGATCATCAGACATACAAGGTAAGACATCCCAAACATTACATATTCAGATGATCATGAAGCTAGTCATACGAAATATGAAGACTAACAAGAGTTTCAGTCACACATGATCAACCCTAGGATTTGTCAATCATTTTACAGCCTGTAGGTAGACAAAAGTATAAGTTTCAACACAAGCTAACACTTGCTCGGCGGCTAAACGCCTCAAAAGAATAATTTTTACAATTGAACGGGAGAGCAAAATAAAATCCACTTGTTGCCAGGGTTACGTCTAGTGTTCACCATCTGGCTAGAAGGCTGGGAGATCCTCGGGTCCTACTCTAAAATCTGGCCATACAAAACCAGATGGGTCAGACCCCAGAAAGAGCAAGTTCCATAAGGGAGACTTCACTTAAGAACTAAAACTAGCATATTAGCAAATGAGACATAAAGGATAATAAAAGACATAAGTTAGAGAAAAACAAGATGATAAACGATAAGACGACTAAGGGACCATTCTGGTAGCCAAGTTACAACCCGTAAACCAAACAAGGACCGGGGTTGTAACCCTTCACAAGAACAGAGCTTAGTCTCCAACCAATTATCGACAAGAGTAAAGCATGAACAAGCATGTGCTGAAATAATCATAGACTGGCATTGCTTAGACAAGACTAGACTGGACTACATCCATCAATCAAGGCCAAGCAAAGAGTACGGCTTGATACTTTAACTAGCTAGGGCTATCACAAGCCTAGTTACTAGCAAGATGCAATGAGATGTTCCAGCAGTCACAGGCCCTGCAGCTATCCAGGTTATCCAGGCAAGGTTGATTACCAAAGTTATCCAGAATTATTAGATGGCTTAGAGTGCAACACATAACAGTGTGCCTTGTACTTGTTTCATGAGTGTGTCCCACATGACAGTGGACTGGAAATGTGCCCTACTCGACGGCATGCTACAAGTCCACCAGGTGTGATCGGGATAACGGGATCGTCTGTAACAGGGGAAATCTCCCTTAGAATAAACTACTTGATCAATCTAGTCATTAACCTTAGTCAGATTCAGTTTGAATCCCTGACCGTGGTAACCAGGGACTCATGTCCTAGACATGTTGCAAGACGAGACTAGACTAGTAGCTTGTACAAACAAGTTTCAAGCAAGCACCCACGGTGTCAAGACGAGAATTTACTTAGCAAGTCGAGGTAGCCGTCGTAACGGCGTTCATGGTTACATGTCATATTTACTTATCAAGAGTGCGCCGCAACGGGCCACTATCATGTACTGGCCTGTCATGTTCTTGTCTGAAGTGCGCCACGACGGCCACTGTCATGTTATTACCACGTTCATGTTCATGTATCATGTCGTGTTCACATATTATGTCATATACAGATTATTATGTCAATATTTCTTGTCAAGGGTGCGCCACAACGGCCACCATCAAGTGCTATTATTACATTAATATGTCATGCTCACATCGTGTTCATGTTGAGTTCATATCGAAAAGGCGTAAGGATATAAAATGGGTACAAAAATCAAGAATGGGGGACCTGGGGACATCATGCGCCCAAGGGGGTGCATGTGCCCACACATGGGTCCTAGGGCTATGCGCCCAAAGGGGAAGGGGCAAGTCAGAATGCACTACAAGTCTCATGGCCATATGCGCCCAAGTTAGGGAGCCATACGTCCACTATTGGCACAACATGGGTCTATGAATAATGCAAGCCCAAGGTGAGCTATGCGCCCAAGAGGGAGAAGTCTATGCGCCCAAACAAGCATGAAAATGCCTTGAAGGAATAAAAGTTAGGGGCTCAAGCACCATCCAGTATAGGTCATGTGCCCAAAGGTCATGCGCCCACATGAAGGTTTATGCGCCCAAACACAAGGGTGTCTATGCGCCCACAAACGGACTTATGCGCCCACGTGATCTGGCTATGCACCCACAGAGTTGTACTTCATTGCGTGCAAATACTATTCATCATCTTCTCCAAGTCTTGGCCGAGAGCACAAGTCTTGGAACCCATGATCATCAAATGATCATAACTCGGTCAAAACACAATAAAATCGGACTTTTCAAAGGTCTAAGTTAAGTAAAATCAAATTCTCTACCACATGGAACTCTTAGTTTTTGAAAACAAGGTGGTTTACTATATCAAAACCCAAGAAAACTCCAAAATGGTGCAAAGTTAGATCTACACAAATATATACATGAAAATGCAAAATGACAAGAACTAAAGTAGCTTACAATGTTGCATAGAAGAGATTAGAACAATAAAATAGAGGGTTCCTTCATGAAGCAAGTTGCACTTGCCTAGGGTTTTTCTTTGGTGGGTGGGAGAAGTAAATGAAGAAGAAGAAGAAGAAATAATAGAGGAGAGAGAAGGTTGGTGGCTTTTAAATAGGGGGTTAACATGTTGAACCATGGGAAAATAAACCCAGCCAAACCACAATGAACCAAGTCAAGCCATGATATACCATGATGAACCTAAGTAAAGATTAAACCAATGCTAGCTAGCAAGGCAAGATAAGTAAAAATACGGGTCAGGATTCCGTACACGTATACTGGAAATACGTATAACAAAAAATGGGGGTGACAACTCTACCCACCTTAAAAGAATTCCGTCCTCAGAATTTTAATCAAGAGGCTAGAGATGTCGGGACAAGCTATACTAATCACAAGCAATATATGACTAAGTAATCAATCATACAATCATTCATGCAAGCTAGGAATTAAAGCATAAGGCATAAGAAAGAAATTATACCTTATGAGTCAAACAGGTCGGGATATCGCGATCGAATATCATCCTCACGCTCCCACGTTGACTCACCCAAAGAGTGATGACCCCAAACAATACGGACTAAACTTATAATCTTGTTCTTGAGTATCTTCTCCCTTTGGTCCAATATGGACACGGGTCTCTCCTCATACGAAAGGTTTGTACCAACAACCAATTCTGAATGATCAAGGATATGATTCGGGTCCGGGATATACCGTCGTAATTGGGATACATGGAACACGTTATGCACCTCACGTAACGATGACGGAAGAGCGAGACGATAGGACATATCACCTACTCGCTCAAGGATATCAAACGACCCTATATACCTAGGACTAAGCTTTCCCCGTACGCCAAAACGAATAACGCCATGGGTAGGCGAGATCCTAAGGAATATGTCGTCGCTGACAGAAAACTCAAGGGGACGCCGCTGAGAATCGGCCCAATGACGATGACGATCATGCGCAACTCGAAGATGATCTCTGACTCGTCTGACCACCTCAATAGTCTGTGAAATCATTTCGGGACCAAGCATCTGCCTCTCGCCTACATCATCCCAGGCTAAAGAAGATCTGCACTTCCTGCCATATAATGCCTCGAAAGGTGCCATCTGAATACTGGCATGGAAACTGTTGTTGTACGAGAATTCTACTAGGTGTAAGTGATCTTTCCATGAACCACCAAAGTCAAGTGTACATGATCTTAACATATCTTTAAGAGTTTGAATTATACATTCGGACTGACCATCTGTCTGCGGATGATAGGTTGAACTGAACTTGAGACGAGTTCCGAAACTCTCTTGAAGACTCCGCCAAAAGTGAGATGTATATCTTGAGTCTCTGTCTGATATGATACTAACTGGCATTCCATGCAATCTGACTATCAGCCTGAGATACATCTCTGCTAGCTGATCCATTGACTGGCCAATTCTGAAAGGAAGAAAATGAGCTACCTTCGTAAGACGATCAACTATAATCCAAATAGCATCTCTCCCAGGTGGGGATTTAGGTAACCCAGTTACAAAATCTATGGTAATATGCTCCCATTTCCATTCTGGGATCGGTAAAGGTTGAAGAAGTCCAGCCGATCTCTGATGTTCAGCTTTAAATTGTTGGCAAACTAAACAACGAGAGACAAACCGGACTATCTCCCTCTTCATGCCATCTACCAGAAATGTCGACGGATATCTCGGTACATCTTCGTGCCAAATAGTACCGCCCTAAGAGTTCATCTGGGTCTATGTACAGACATTGTCCGAATGCTCCTAGTCGTAAAATTCCCGTTCTACAGGTATATCCTCTTCGCACATAATTCAGAAAGAGCGGTCCTGACTTAGCTCTGCCTAGAGAATGGAAGAAGAACAGAAGAATTTCGTAATGGCAATAAATAAGAGAGAGAAATTTGCATAGAATTTTATTTGTTAAGAGAGGAGATGAAGGGTGTATTTATAGGTATAAACCTTGTAACCGAGGCTGTATCTAAGGACGTAACGATTACTAAATAAAGACAAAAAAATGTGGTTCAATGTTTTTAGACAAAATTAATTGTGTCCAACGGTTTAAAAATTAAGTAGAAATTAAAGAGGTCAAGGGTCAAAGAGCAACAAAAAGTTTTATGGTCTCCACTCGAACCCGAAGAGTACATAAATTGGATTGGCAATCGGCGCCCGCAGATATGGGCATGTACCCGCGCCTATTAAATTGAACCGAAAGGGCAATAGCGGCGTGTGCGTGTGGCCCACAAATCTATCCACGTCATACTTGTAAGAAGCAAAGAGGAGTAAAGTAATATATATGCACAACTCACTCACACCACAACCGATATGGGACAAAAGTGTAAAGTAACGTGTAGGCAACTCTAGAGGGGATGAATAGAGTTCGTGTCAAAAATAACCAATTAAAAATCAATGTGATGCCAGTCCAGAAGCAACTACCAATAGAAATATATAATCAGAGTAGTAATACAAAAATTAAGAGAGATCAGAAGAGCATACGCAAACAAAGCGATTTAACCTGATTTCCCTCGTGGAGGACTAGTCCAGGCCTGAGAACTCTCGTTCAGGATTGAAATCCACTATTTTTGAAATAGGGTACACACATGTGCCTTTACTCAAAAGAGCACGCCAACTTCTTACAACTTCGCAGAGTCGAAACTTGGAACTGTCCAAGTGACTTTTTTTCAATTCTTGCACAAAACTTCTAGCTGATCGCACTTGAGCACCTTGAGGCTTAGGAAGTTTTGTGGCTAGTAGATTGGGAGAGTAAGGCTTAGAATGTATAAGGCTTAGAAGATTGAGAGTGAGAGATGATTTGAAGTCAGATAATTCAAGCCCTGTTTTATACTAGTCTGGAGAGGCAGAATTCGGCCAGAATTCTGTCCCAAATATTCAAAAATTTGAACGTTGGACAGCTTGGATCATGGTGTTCCTAAAAATTAGCATCCTAAAAATTATAGGGCAGAGTTCGGCCCAAATTCTCATTCCCTTGGGTCAGAATGTTTATGTGGGCTAGAATGGTTTGGTTTGGTTAGGTTCAGGGATTGTCTTATTTTCTATGGTGGAGCTTGGAGAAGTAAGTCTAGGGTTGAGATGACTTAGTGCAACTCAATGTACATGTCCCTAGACTCAATAAAATAAAAAATTATAGGCTGAGTATAAGTACATTTGTAATGCAATAAATTGTCGATGACGTCTATCTTGAACTTGATACGCTTTAGACGATGTTCTATATTGAGCCCGATGTGTCGTATTGGAACATATCATATCATTTTGTTAATTCTCTAAATTAGGTTGACTGTGATCCAGTTTGGGTCAACAATCTTTCCTTTTTTGATAATTGACAAAATAATATTTGTATGTCGCAACATTCACACTTGGACACATGTTGAAGGGAGTAAAATACTTTGTACGTATGAAGTAGCTCTCCCGTAAATAGATATGTCGGCTCCCACGCAAATAAATATTTCGGTTTACGTCCTGATACAAAGTTTTTATCCAAGCACAACACAATTCATAATAATAAATCCAACATCATATATAAGATCACACCAAATATCTATTATTCTCCCTCTTTGTCACTTAGAAAAATATATCATAGCTCCCTCACAAAAAGATAGACAAAGGCAAGAGAGAAATCATACAACTTTTAACCATAACCAAACTTTTTTAAAAGAGACAACTAGTAGTTTTGATAATCCAAAATGAAGAAATTAGCAGTCATACATATGAAATGACAAACTGAAGTCATGAACTAAAAACAATAGTAGAAATAGTGCTAAAGTCATGAAAATGAAAAACTACAAAGCAAAACTAAAAATAAAAGCATCAGCAGCAGTAGCAGTAGCAGCATGTAGGAGACCACAGCCATCACGGAGCATGAGAACGGGATAGAACGAACGAATCAGATGGCTCGCTGGCAGAGCGACGAGGATTAATAAATGCAGCATCAGGATCAAATATGTCATGACCCGTACCCACTTTCCAGATACGAGATGTGTCCAAGTCCAGCCTACGCCGCAGTATCGGCGGTAGAACGCTGTATAATGAACACAAGTCACAGAATCTATAGCTATATGGCAGACTAGATCTCATCCACAAAAATATGATACAATCAACTAACTCAAATGAAACTGAATAATGAATGATAATACAAAATAAAGTATCAAGTTTATCAAGAATTCCAGTTACGTCAGGTGGACACAAATCCATTGCCAATAGACAAAAATAAAATAAAAACATAAAAATGAAATAACTGAGTCCAAACTGTCAAAGGTACTGTCAGCTGCAGTGATACCGTGGTCCAATGCTGGCTCAAACCTGCTTGTTTGCACCTGGCCCAAACTCGGCTAAACCTGAAGAGATCATCAGGTCCTCAGAGGACTAACAAGATACATAAAAACATGCCTACTAATATGACAGTAACATGTATGGAAGATAAAAACAGTACAAGAAGAACATCTAAGAACGACGTATCATGTGGAAACTACATTACTAGACTTGGCTAATAATCAATCGAAAACTCATATAGCTTGTAGCACAATGTAAGATACTCCCAATTTATAGTAGGTTTCGATTGTATTACAATTGAGAATAGCCAATTCTAGTATCAATCTTCTCTCCTAAAGGAATACAAGGTCAAGTAGACTCCTATAAATCGTAGTACAATGCAAAATACTCCCAATCTATATTATGTCACAAGTCAAGTCAATCAATCAATATCAAGATAAAAGAATCGGCTATAGGTCATAGTACAATATAAGATACTCCTAATCTATAGTATGTCTCAACTGTAGTACAATACAAGATACTCCCAGTTAAGAATGGTCAAATCAAAAATAAGGTTTAGGAACTGACAATTCTATCACAAGACACGATAACACGAAAAGACCAATAGGCAAGCAATAACGAATATCCTGTACGTGCACGTAGTCTAAAAAAATAAGTAAAGTAGTCGATGACAACCAATCACAAGATGAGAAACAGGTAACCATATGAAAAAGTACAATAAAAGATAACAATGTAAATACTGCATAAGTTCGACAAGGTATACTTGCATGGGGTCCTGAGCTGTGGATACGGTCAGAATCCGTATCGAGGTCCAAGTAACCTGTTTGACAGAATTACAATGTCAATGAGTGATACCAAAATAAAACTATTCTATCTACTAGGGCTTTGGGTCTTGAAGCCTAATTTAAACTAAATTGTTCCCTTAACCAGGATTAGTTGTTTTACTATTTTATATGTGAATTACATACCTATACTTGTTATTACATGTCCAAATAGTCATGTCAGGACACCCCATACCCACGACTGCCCTATACTCTGAATTGTAAGGATACTACTTGTATACCTTTCATACATATCTATACCAGGATATGTATCTTAGGTATCCAACTATTCATACCAGGACATACCTACTCATGACACTAGTCCATGCTGTCCTAGCTATAGCAGTTAATACATGATGCAAACAAATAGCATGTTCTCTCTTGACCATGCCTTTATATATATAACTGTACATACACCAACTATTTGACTCTACCACCCTATGCTCTCAGTTTAACCTGACACTCGACTGTAAGTCCTAAGCAACACACACCTAGCCATAGGATTTAGTGCTATTTTGTCAAGACCATATCCCATGTATACTCAAATAGGCTTTTCCACTTTTTTTAACTCACTGTCACACATCATTAGCTGACACCATTGATCCCATAACTTGCTTAGCATACATAAGAGGTAAGTTTTACTCTAACCCGGGTTAGCAATTACTGTCATGTCCAGGAACAGTTCCCATTGTACAACTCTCTCTTGGTCTTACTGCTACATTGGTTATCATCTTGACACCTTAGGTCTCTACTAGTCCATACTAGGACTGCTATTGTCATAAGTCTCATGGCCAATGCCATATCATCCATTATGTACCCACAAGGCCATCCTTGTTACAACAAATACGATTTTTCCCTAATACACGGTGGTCAAGTATTCAATTGGATACTTCTCTACAGTCCACACATTACCCCATCCCCTTCTTCAGTACTGTAATAGCCTGATTATAGGGAACGATTTCTCATTCTTTAATTTCTTAGTGTACTTCTATAGTGTAGAGTCACCAACTATAGTAATCTACTTGCTATGGCCTACTGCTATTTATCAGATGTCACAAAGGGCACCCATCACAGCAACTGGTCCATATGTACTCCATTTCTAGATTTTAACAAACACTCCTATCCCCCTATTAACATGGTAATCAACTAGGCTCAAGGAAGCAAGATATGGTAGATGAAGGGAAAGGGAATTACCTGTTGAAGTTGTCTCCTCTCCCCAGATAATCGAGGCTGCTCTTCAACTTTGTAGAAGAATAGATGGCGGTAGAGCTAGGGTTAGAAGGGAGGCAAGAGTTGGCTATCTCATCTTTATATATACTAAGTTTTTGGATTGATTGTAAGGGAAAAGTAGATAGAGGAGAAAAGATTTGAATTTCCTAGGGTTTATCACATATTTGAAAAGGGATCGAATTTATGTATTTTGAGATCAACCTCGAATACAGAGGTTATAAACGGCTAACAGTCCTTTTGGTTTTGAAATCAGGTTTTGCATTTAAGCCCCCTGAGAAAATAATTTTGCGAAGGCTACAATTTCTCTGTTAGTTTGAATGAACAAATTATCTACAACTCAAAAATCATTTAATACTTTAGAGGAAGTATAGTATAATAAAAACAAAAAAAATGGTCAAGGGATTTACAAATCTACGCCCCTTAAAATAATTTTGTCCTCGAAATTTAAGGAGAATAAAATCAAGAAGAGTGTCTATAACATATCCAATATGGTTATTCTATAATATAGAGGGATTCTATCCAAAACAAGCAACTAGCATACTAATCATAAACTTTAACCTATTCCTTGAATTTTATTTTAAATATTACGAACTGTTACCATCAGTCGCTCCTTGTGGCATCATCGTGTCCTCCATGATCATGGCAAAAGCTTGCCCTCCTGGTGTTATAGGTCGACGCTTTGGACAATCTCGAAGTTGATGTTGATCCAAGCCACAATTTAAACATTGGCCTAGTCTCCAACGGCAATTGCTCTCACTGTGTCCCTTCTTTCTGTAATAATGACATGTTGGAAGCTCTTGATTCAGTTGGAAGACGGCTCCCGGTTGCTGATGATACTGCTGTGGTGAATTCTTCTTTGGAACATTGAGACGTTTTGTTGTTTCCGATTGGTTGTTGCCTCCCCCGTAAGCGTCTCTATCCGTCTTCTGCTTGCGCTTCATCTCCTTCTCTACCGCCTGTACAACCTTCAAGATTTTTACATATGTGGTGGCCTGGCTGGGGGCGATGGCGATACCAATTTCATGGGATAACCCTTTTCTGAACTTCTTGGCTTTGGCTACAGGGGTCAAGGCATCTGTGAAGCGACTGAGGCGGGAGAACTCTGCAGTTACTCGTCGACGGAGAGGTTGCCCTACTCGAGGTTCTGGAACTCATTTTCTACCTCTTCTCTGGCCGCGTCGGGGTAGAACTTTGTCTTGAACAGCTCCTTGAATTCTTTCCAAGTCACATCTGGCGCGGTGAATTGAGGCTCGTCTTTATACCATGTGCGGGCGATATCGTAAAGCTGAATGCTAGCTGACTCGATCTTCAGGTCTTCAGGAATTCGAGTCATCCAAAGTATTTGATCCATGTTCTCCAACCACTCATCTGTATAGAGAATCCCTTCCATCCCCTTGAATTCCCTGGGCCTAAGGTCCATAAAATTCTTGGAAGTTCCAGAACGCGGTCGTGGAGCATCTCCAGTCTGGAGAGCCTCTCTCAAAGTGTCGCAAAAGGCTTTGGCTTGCTCCATCTGGAAAGTGATGAGCTGCTGGAAGATCCCAAGGAGCGTAACATTGTCCAGTGCAGGTAGCGGAGGCAATATATGTGTTGGATATACGACAGGTGCTGGATACATTGCTGGTATTGGATGCATGGTGGGAGCTGGATACATTGCCGATGCTTGATACGGGATAGGTACTGGATAGAGAACATGTGCTGGATGTGGAAATTGTGCTGGTGGTAGGACTGTAATGCCTGTGGTTCGTATTACGTATTTCTGGAATACGTGTACGTATTTATTCTTGTATTGCATGATTTTCCTGGTTTGGCATTTCCTTCTTGGCTTGGTTTATTCCTGGATCGGGTTGGTTGGTTCGGCTTGGCTTGGTTTTGATTGGGTTTATGATGAACCCAAGGTGAACCCCTACCTACCACCACCATTTGTATTTATTAGCCCTCTTCATTCTCTCTCTTCATTATTCATCTTCTTCTTCCTCATTTACTCCCTTCACCTATCAAAGAGAGAAGAGAGAGGTCTAGGCAAGTGCAACTTGCTTCCACAAGAGAACCTGTTTTTATTGTTCTATTAGCTTCTCTTCATATTTCTAAGACACATTAGAACTTGACATTTTGTGATTTGGAGTCTCCATTGTTATCTAAGTTTCTTCTATTTTTAGTTTTGTATGGTTTTGATCTATTTAAGTTGTATTTTTATGGGTTTTGATGTTCTTATGTTGGAGAGGATTGAATTTCACCCAAGATAGAACTTTACAAAGTTGGTTTTAGACTTATTTTGATCAAGTTATGGATTTTTGAAGCTTGGGTTCAACCATGGAGTTCTTGCTGATTTGGAGAAGACAGTGAGCAGTGTACGAGCTTTTTAGCTTGTGCCACTGAGCTGCGTGCGCTCTTTAGCGCAGCGTAATCGACCCCATACGCTGCCTTTTGGGAGCGTATGACTCGCATACGCTCGCTTGCTTGACAAGGAGTCGTATCGACCCCATACACTGCCTTTTGGGAGCGTATGACTCGTATACGCTCGCTTGCTTGACAAGGAGTCGTATCGACCCTATACGCTGCCTTTTGGGAGCGTATGACTCGCATACGCTCGCTTCCTTGACGAGGAGTCGTATTGAGTACATACGCTGCCTTTTGGAAGCGTATGACTTGCGTACGCTGACTTGAGCGTAGCCTGACCTGAGCGTAGCCTGTCTTGAGCGTAGCTTGACCCGAGCGTAGCTTGACCTGAGCGTAGCCTGTCCTGAGTGTATGACTCTTGCACTGAGCGTATGGCCTTTGGCTGATTTGGTCTTATGTCAGCGTGTCAGATTTGGTTTTATTTTTCTTAAGCTTGGCTCTTCTATAGCCCTGTATATTGATATTTTATTAGATATTTTATGCCTATTTTATATCCTTACGCCTTTTGTCCTGAACTTGATAATCATGAATTTATGTAATATGTTTGGAAAAGGATAACTGAGCCTGACACGATAGTGACCCGTAGTGGTGCACTCCTGACATGAGTAACCTAACATGACCTGATAGTGGCCCGTCGTGGCGCACTCCTGACTAGTACACTTGACCTGATAACCTGACATGTTATATCTTGATAACTGTTGCGACGGCTACTTGACATGACATGACCTGTGTAATAACCTGGACACCGTGGGCGATTGTGGTTGTATAAATAAATCAGTCCTGTCTTGCATCATGTCTAGGACGGGACTCCTGAGTACCACGGTCAGGAGTACCCATTAAAATGGACTAAGGCTAAATAACTAGAATAACATAGTAGTCATGAAGAGATTTCCCAGTTACAGGCAATCCCGTTACCTGGGCGCGCCTGGGATCTGTAGCCTGCCGTCGAGTAGGGCATATTTCCAGCACACTGTCATGTGTTGCACCCTTTAAGCTACTTAAGGGTACATGCATTTCCTGGATGATGTACCCACCTGAATTCAACCCTAATCTTTCGACCTGGGTAACCTGGATGGTCTGCAGGGCTTGTGGCTGTGGAATAATCTCACTGCATCTTGTTAGTAATTAGGCTTGTGACAACCCTAGTTAGTTAAGGTATCAAGTCGTAATTCTTGCTTGGCCGTGAAGTGATTGGACGGAGTCTAACCAGTCTAGTCTTGCCCTGATCCTGTTCCAGATTATTGAATGACCAGAATGCTTGTATTTATTTTACCGATAAATGGTGAGAATTCTAAGTTCTGTTCAGACGAAGGGTTACAAGCCCGGTCCTTGTTTGGTTTACGGGTTGTAACCTGGTTATCTGAATGGTTCCATGGTTATCTCGTCGTATATCATCCTGGTGTATTTTCTTTATTTTCAGTTCTTACTTTTATTTATATCTTGTGCTGATTGCTGGTTTTAGTTCTTAAGTGAAGCCTCCTTTGTGGCACTTGCTCTTTCTGGGGTCTGACCCAGCTGATTTTGTGTAGCCAGATTTCGGAGCAGCTCCAGAGGATCTACCGACCTTCCAGCCAGATGGTGGCCACTAGACGAAACCCTGGCGACGAGTGGGTTATTTTTGGCTCTCCCACTCTATTGTAAAAATATTCTTTTGAGGCGTTTAGCCGACGAGCACCTATTTAGCTCGATTGTACTTACTTACTGTCTGCCTACGGACTGTAACATGATTAACAGATCCTAGGGTTGATCATGTATGACTAAACTCTTGCTAGTCCTGGCATTTTGTAACGACTAGCTTCATGATCAACTGAATATGTAATGTTTGGGACGCCTTACTATTGTATATTTAATGATCATACATCTTGTGACTTTTACTTACTTGCTTGTGATTGAGACACTAGGCTTGTTCATGACCTTAAGAGACTGTTGGCTTGTAGATAACCCTCATGTATCTAGACAGCCGTGACCGTATAGCGAGATGGATTCCATTTTATATATGTAGCTGGCTATGTCTGCCCCCGCTCTCCAGTATTCTGCTTCTGGGGCATGACATGGTTTAAGTGGTGGCCCATACAGGTCTTGTAATCAAGATATGTGAGGGTTTACCGGATAGATGTCTCAATCAGTATTCGTCCTTGATCTCTGCTCGTATCTTCTGAATCCCTGGATTCTTGTCCTGATCATATGCTTGTATCGTTGATCTGTCGTGGTCCTTCCTTATTGTTCCCTATGTCGTCTTCTTCAGCAGTATTGTTCGTGGTCCTACCGACCAGTAAGGCGGAGCACCTCCCGCGGACCAGCAGCAACCTGGAGATCAAGCTCAGCATTCTGGAGTAGCCTCCAGAGTCGTGCCTTCTGGCAGAGAGCCACCAGTCCAGCCAGTTCAACCTGTAGAACATGATGACGGCACTTTGGTAGGACTCGTCAGGACCTTGATAGCTTTCCAAGACCGGCGTGGAGATGCCTTGCACCAGGTAGTGACGGATGCCTTGACCCGGGGTGGTCATCAGGGTAACAGCGCGGCCAACAGCTTCAAGCGCTTTAACCCTCCATTCTTCGACGGTAGTGAAGATGCTATCGCCGCAGATGCTTGGCTTCAGGACACAGAGGTGATTCTAGAAGCAGCCAGGACCCCAGAGAATGAGAAGGTGGCAGTGGTGCACCTACAGCTATTGGATCTTGCCCGCAGCTGGTGGGCGACACAGGCCGTTGGATTAGCAGCACCCATTCCATGGGCAGTGTTCAGAGAGAGATTCCAGACCAAGTATTTCGATGTTGTAGCTCGGTACGATCTGCAGACGAGGGTCACAAATCTGAAGCAAGGAGGCAGGACGGTCGACGGATATGCGGCCGAGTTTTTCGGACTCAGTCGGTTTGCTCCCACTTTGGTGGCAACCGAGTATGATAGAGCCCAGCGGTTCCAGCAGGGACTTCACCTGGAGATCTTGTTGGCAGTTGAGCAGTTTTAGCATCAGACTTTTGATGCAGTCTTGAGAGCAGCTAGGAGACATGAGTATACCTCCCAGAGGATTGTGGATAGGACCGGAGGTCGGAAGAGATCTTACGGCCAGATGAATCAGTCTTTCGCACCAGCCCCGGCAGCCAGGGCTTTGACTATTGGAGCTCCGAGGCGAGCGGCCTCATGACGTCGGTTCAGCATTCCACTCCGACGCACCCTCAGCAGCAGAAGCAGAGGCAGTCTTCCGCAGTAGGATGTTCTCATTGTGGGAAGCCAGGCCATGTGGTGACAGAGTGCCGTAGGGCGCAGGGATTGTGTCTGGCTTGTGGAGCAGCAGATCATAGGGTTGGATCCTGCCCGAACAGGGGTGGTTCATCATCATCCAACCTTTCTAGTTCTTCGGTGAGAGGACCAGCACCGGTCCAACAGCAGCAGTATCCATTGACGAGGCCCTTGCCGCCTCAGTCCCAGGCGTTTCAGCAGCAGAGCCCCCAGCAGTATGCGCAAGCCCAGGTCTTGAGTCAGAATAGGCAGCGAAGAATTCAGCAAAGGGGACCAGCACCCCGAGGGCACGGTCAGGCTATGGTGATGACCATGGAGGAAGGATTGGCACCAGGAGAGGTAGTGGCAGGTACTATTCTCGTCAACTCCTTTCCAGCTTCAGCTTTATTTGATTCTGGTGCATCGCATTCTTTTATGTCTGTACGATTTGCGACACGGGTAGGATTGGAGCCCGAGTCATTATCAGTAAGGCTTAATATACTTACTGGTAACGGACTTGTGGGAGTAGATAGAGTGTTTTCCTCGTGTCGGATCGTAGTTAGCGGTAGAGAATTCCCCGCTAGATTGATAGAGTTCCCGATGGCCGATTATGATGTGGTCCTAGGAATGGATTGGTTGAGGAACCAGTATGCTAGAATAGACTGCCATATTGGTAGGATTGTTTTTAGCATTCCAGGAGAGCCGGAGTTTTCTTTCTCTCGAGGCGAGGTTGAACCTTCTCCTCCGATATTGCGAATGGCAGTAGCAGCAGTTCAGTTGCCCAGGAAAGTAGAGGAGTTTCCAGATGTTTTCCCAGAAGAGCTTCCAGGTATGCCTCCGGAGCGGAAGATCGAGTTCACTATAGACTTGATTCCCGGGACAGCCCCAGTGTCAGAGAGAGTCTACAGGATGGCGCCGTCAGAGTTGGAGATATTGTACAAGATGATTGAAGAACTCAGAACCAAGGAATTCATTCGTGCTAGTGGATCGCCTTGGGGAGCCCCGATGCTTCTTGTGAAAAAGAAAGATGGTACATCTAGGTTATGTGTTGATTACCGTACCTTGAACTCAGTAACAATCAAGAACAGATACCCTCTTCCGAGGATAGATGACTTGTTTGATCAACTCAAGGGGGCTTCAGTATTCTCAAAGATTGATTTACGCTCAGGTTGTCATCAGATCAGAGTCAGAGAGCAGGATATCCCGAAGACAGCTTTTAGATCGAGATATGGGCATTAGGAGTTCCTAGTGATGCCTTTTGGAGCGACTAATGCGCCGGCAGTATTCATGGACCTCATGAATCGTATCTTCATGCCTTACTTGGATCAGTTTATGATTGTGTTCTTGGATGACATCCTGGTCTACAGCAAGAGTGAGGCGGAGCATGAGTAGCATCTCCGTATAGTTCTTCAGATCCTCAGAGAGCACCAGTTTTATGCCAAGTTCAGTAAGTGCGAGTTCTGGCTCGATCGCATATCGTACTTGGGTCATATCGTCACCAGAGGAGGAGTAGAAGTGGATCCCCAGAAGATTATGGCCATTGAGTCATGGCCAGTGCCCAGCACAGTTGCAGAGGTTCGTAGTTTTCTTGGATTGGTCGGCTACTACCGGCGATTTGTTTCGGATTTTGCTCGAATTTCAGTGCCATTGACGCAGTTGACCCGCAAGGATGCACAGTTTGCTTGGACAGCAGAGTGTCAGAGTTCTTTTGAGCAGTTGAAGCGAGGCCTGATAACAGCTCCTATCCTCACGCTTCCAGATGGGACCGGAGGTTCTCAGTGTACTGTGATGCTTCAGGCAGAGATTTAGGATGTGTTCTGATGCAGCATGGGAAGGTAATAGCTTATGCGTCACGACAACTTCGTGATCATGAGAGGAATTACCTAACCCATGACTTGGAGCTGGCAGCAGTGGTGTTTGCGCTTAAGTTATGGAGGCACTACTTGTATGGAGACAGGGTGGAGATTTTCATCGACCACAAGAGCCTGAAGTATGTTTTCACCCAGAAGGATCTTAACATGCGTCAGAGAAGGTGGCTGGAGCTTCTTGTGGATTATGATGTCAACCTGCAGTATCATCCTGGGAAGGCCAATGTTGTTGCGGATGTATTGAGCAGGAGAGCAGGAGTTTATTTTCTAACAGCACAACCAGAACTGTTAGCAGATCTTCAGAAGATGGGTATTGAAGTTATTCTCCCTTCCAGTGTAGCCTTGATGGCCAGTATGCAAGTTCAGTCCACTATAGTTGAGAGGATCCGGATGGCACAATCGGCAGATTCCAAGCTTCAGCGACTCAGAGCGGAGTGTGAGGCAGGACGAAGACCAGAGTTATGTATTCATGAGGACGGTACACTTCGATATGGTAAGCGTCTTTGTGTACGCAGTGGAGATATCAGGCAGGAAATCATGTCAGAAGCGCACAGTTCTCAGTATTCCATCCATCCTGGCAGTACGAAGATGTACCGTGATATCCGTCAGCACTTTTGGTGGAATGGCATGAAGTGGGAGATAGCTCGGTTTGTCTCTCGGTGTTTGGTTTGCCAACAAGTTAAAGCCGAACATCAGAGACCGGCTGGACTTCTTCAGCCCTTGCCGATTCTAGATTGGAAGTGGGAGCATATGACCATGGATTTTGTGACTGGATTACCTAGATCTCCAGCTGGTAGAGATGCTATCTGGGTTATAGTTGACCGGCTCACGAAAGTGGCTCACTTTCTTCCTTTCAGAGTTGGTCAATCGACGGCTCAGCTAGCAGCGATGCACCTCAGGCAGATTGTCAGATTTCACGGTGTGCCAGTCAGTATCACCTCGGACCGAGATTCAAGATTTACGTCGCACTTTTGGCGTAGCTTACAAGAGAGTTTGGGAACTCATCTCCAGTTCAGTTCAGCACATCACCCGCAGACAGATGGTCAGTCGGAGCGCACGATCCAGACTCTTGAAGACATGTTACGGTCTTGCACACTTGACTTCGGTGGTTCATGGGAAGATCACTTGCACATGGTGGAATTCTCGTACAACAACAGTTTTCAGGCCAGTATCCAGATGGCACCGTTCGAGGCACTATATGGCAAGAAGTGCAGATCCCCGCTAGCCTGGGATGATGTTGGAGAGAGACAGATGCTCGGTCCAGAAATGATTGCCCAGACAGTTGAAGTGGTCAGGCGAGTCAGAGATCATCTTCGAGTTGCCCAAGATCGCCAGCGCCATTGGGCCGATTCTCATCGGCGCCCTCTCGAGTTTTCAGTCGACGATCATGTATTCCTGAGGATTTCGCCTAACCGTGGCGTTATTCGTTTCGGCGTACGGGGAAAGCTTAGTCCTAGGTATATAGGACCGTTTGACATTCTGGAGCGAGTAGGAGATGTATCCTATCGTCTCGCTCTTCCACCGTCGCTAAGCGAGGTGCATGACGTGTTCCATGTATCCCAATTACGACGGTATATCCCGGACCCGAGCCACATCCTGGACCATTCGGAATTGGTTGTTGGTACCAACCTTTCATATGAGGAGAGGCCCGTGTCTAAATTGGACCGGAGAGAGAAGATCCTCAAGAACAAGACTATCAAGTTAGTCCGAGTTGCTTGGGGTCATCACTCTTTGGGGGAGTCGACGTGGGAGCGTGAGGATGATATCCGATCGTGATATCCCGACTTGTTTGACTCGTGAGGTATAATGTCTTTCTTATGCCTCATGTCTTCGATTCCTTGCTTGAATGAGTAATTGTCTGCCTAGTTATAGCTTGCATGTGATTAATGTAGCTTGTCATTGCTCCTCTAGCCTCTTGATTAAATTTCGAGGACGGAATTCTTTTAAGGTGGGTAGAGTTGTAATGCCTGTGGTTCGTATTACGTATTTCTGAAATACGTGTACGTATTTATTCTTGTATTGCATGATTTTCCTGGTTTGGCATTTCCTTCTTGGCTTGGTTTATTCCTGGTTCGGGTTGGTTGGTTCGGCTTGGCTTGGTTTTGATTGGGTTCATGATGAACCCAAGGTGAACCCCTACCTATCACCACCATTTGTATTTATTAGCCCTCTTCATTCTCTCTCTTCATTATTCATCTTCTTCTTTCATATTTACTCCCTTCACCTATCAAAGAGAGAAGAGAGAGGTCTAGGCAAGTGCAACTTGCTTCCATAAGAGAACCCGTTTTTATTGTTCCATTAGCTTCTCTTCATGTTTCTAAGACACATTAGAACTTGACATTTTGTGATTTGGAGTCTCCATTGTTCTAGATCTAAGTTTCTTCTATTTTTGGTTTTGCATGGTTTTGATCTATTTAAGTTGTATTTTTATGGGTTTTGATGTTCTTCTGTTGGAGAGGATCGAATTTCACCCAAGATAGAACTTTGCAAAGTTGGTTTTGGACTTGTTTTGATCAAGTTATGGATTTTTGAAGCTTGGATTCAACCATGGAGTTCTTGCTGATTTGGAGAAGACAGTGAGCAGTGCACGAGCTTTTTAGCTTGTGCCACTGAGCTGTGCGTGCTCTTTAGCGCAGCGTAATCGACCCCATACGCTGCCTTTTGGGAGCGTATGACTCGCATACGCTCGTGTCACGCCCCAGTCCCAAAATATGTGGGACCGAGCCACGTGGCATTGGCCAGCTACGTATTCAACCAGACACTAGTCCGACTAGAATACGTATAAGCTGTTCGAAATGGTGTAACTAACACTACATCAACTCTATATCTCAATCCAAGTAACAGAAAACATAAGAAAGGAAAATATGAATACTAGTCTGCAGCCCAATAATCATACTTGCCCGAATGGACTCGAAAGAGTAACATGAGTCTATAAACACTAGGCTACTAGGCAGATACAAATAACAATAAATGAAATATATAACTCCGAAAGAATGAATACCTGTAATGAAATGGATGTCATCAATAATCCAGCAAGCAGCTCAACAGAACCTACTCAGCTAACCTGGAAGGAAACCAGGTCCTCAGAGGGACGCAACAAGGTACATAATATACAGGCCAAAAGTACGACAGTAAAGGGTGATATGATAAAATGAATAAGACAGAAATAAAGTGGGTGAACTATCATAACCAACTAATATGAAATGCAATTTAAGAAACATCACTCGAACACGCGGGCTGTCACGGTGTAATCCGGAGTTCTGATACGGAACTCCGGTAACTATGAGAATCCGCAGTTCTGATAAGGAACTGTGGTAACTATGAAATATCCGCAGCTCTGGTAATGAGGCAGCGGTAACTCTGTGGGAAAGTAGCCCAAGCGCACGGTGTATGTTTCTCCCCGCCCATGTGACTTCACGAATCGTATCTACGAGTCGCTCGGTCAGACCTCTATCTAGTACACGAGTCATAACTAAAATAGTAATAGTGCACGAATATCAATGTCATCGTCCTAGAATCAACTCGAATCTCCGTACAACAAGATGTAGGCAAGTACGAACATCCGTCAATAATGTACTGTAACATGAATATGTCCTAGGGTCCAAGTGTAATCCGCAACGATTTGTCGCGGTATCGCAAATACAAATGTCTAGGTTCGATACCCGATGACGCTAACGGCCATCGGCACCCGAATGTGATTCGGACGCAAAGTATCGAATGCGGCCCTAGGTATTGCAAATATATACTCATAAATAAATATTTAAGAATTTTAAATAGTGCAACTGAAGTAAAAATATGGCAAGGTACACTTGCCTGTCTCTGGTCACTGAAGAGGAATAGTTGGTTCTAAGTCCAAATCCGAAGAGTCCAAAGAGTCTGAAGAGCCTATAGAATAATTTATGAATTAATTAATTAACTGCTACAAGAATTTCTTACTTATAACAATTCTCAGGGCTTATTGGCTAAAAGTTGTATTAGGGTTTGATGGTCCAAATATTTTAAGCTATAACAATTACCATACGTTTATATAATACAAAAAAAAACAATAATAAAACCCAAAATAAAACTTCAGTACTAACATAGGCTTTGAACCCAATCTCTCTCCACTTAACAACCCAACCTTCAACCAGTTTGCTAATTCTCACATTTGTTAGAAAATTAACCTCTATGACTTAAAACAGGGAGCTTTCAAATGAACACACCTTCACAAAAACCACCAACAACACAACAAAAATTTTCCCTCCTTACACAATTTTTTTTCCACTCCCTGGATTCGACGAACCCAGGACCTACAGATCCGCCAACCCAACACTCAACCACTTGGGCTGTTGCTACATGTTGTTGGAATGTTGGTTCTAATTAACTTGGCTATTTGCAACCTATAGTTAAAGTACCAAGCAAAAGAAAAATAAATAATAATAATCCCCAAAGCTTACAAACCCCAGATTCAAACCTGGGACCCCTTCCCTAATATTCCCTTCCCCAACCAATGGAGCTATGGCTCATTGTTGTTAGGATTTAGTCTTCCTTTTCTTATTAATCCCTTTACCCAGTTCTCTTTTTCCCTAAAACATGCACGTACAATAGTACTTCTCTCTTCACATAACAGCAACTTCATCATGATACATATTGATAACATAACAACACTAATGCTCCTGCATTCTAATTTCCCACAACAAAATTCTAAATGACAATGGAGTAAAATAGGCCTGCTTACAAAGGCAAAATCCTTTGCTTGTACCCTCTCTTTAATTAATTCATTTGATATAACATTATCTAAAAGTGGTGATTTCTACACAGAGACACAATGCATCATAAAAAAAATGGGAAAATCTCAGGTTTGCTAGTTGAAGACGATGATGGAATCCATGGGTAAGGAAAACTCACAGAGATTAGCCTTTCCGAACGAGCCGAGAAGGACGTTGCCTTGCCGTCTCCGGAGCTCGAATATGGACAACGTGGTTCGAGTGGCTAGTTGAGGGGGTTCTCTACTGGAAGGAGGAGGTTGTATTCTCAGTTTACGGCTGCTAGGGTTTATTCTCCACAGGAGAATAAGAGGAATAGTTACAATATATATATGGGGGTTGTTTGAGAATGGACGGCCGGATAGGACTTACTTGTTGGCCGAATGTTATCTATAGTACACAACCAAAAAGTTGCTCCAATACACACGTTAGCAATTGAAAATAAAGTGCTCACCATTCTAGCTCACATTAGCATGGGTGCTCACAATTCTAGCTCACGTTAGCATGGGTTGCTAAAGGGAATACATTGCTACATGACAAAAAAATACTAAACTCATTTGTGGACCAATTTTCATTTAGGCCCTTGAACAAAACTTAGTCCTAAACATATGTATATATATATATAATGACACCAATATATATCCAATAAATAGTAAATTAATTAAAAAAACGGAGGGGGATTACTCTAGGAAATAATTAATTAAGAATATATAAAAATTCATATATATATCTTTTTTTTTTTTTAAACTTAATAGCATGCTAAAAATTCCTTCAACTTTTAACTATCATTATATCCAGTTAATAAAAATACGTATTTTTTTAATAATAAACTAATAATAACATAAATGATAATATTATTGTAGTCCTTAAATTAGGCTACTGCAATTATAATATATATAAAAACATAAAAGTAACTTATAAAAATTGGGGGCTCACATTCTCTCCCCCTTAGAAAATTTCGTCCACGAAATTAAATGATGGTCGGATTAGAAAAATGAAATTTATGGAATATTACGATATTCAAAATACAGTACAAAAATTCATACCTCCATCCTCAAACAAGTGAGAAAAACGCTCCCGAATAGAGTCCTCGCGCTCCCAAGTTGACTCGCCCGGAGAATGATGCTTCCAAGCGACTCGGACGAGTCGAATCGTTTGCCCTCTCAAAACCTTCTCGCTGCGATCGAGAATCGCGACAGGCTGCTCCACATATGACAAGCTCGGCCCAACTGTAATCTCTGAATGGTCCAGCACGTGACTAGGGTCTGCCACGTATCTTCTTAACTGCGATACATGAAAAACGTCGTGCACTCCCTCAAGTGACGGGGGTAATGCTAGACGATAAGCCACCTCACCAACTCGCTCCAGAATATCGAAGGGCCCGATGTACCTCGGACTCAACTTGCCTCTACTGCCAAATTTGATAGTTCTCCGAGTCGGTGATATTCTCAAAAACACGTGGTCGCCCTCCTTGAACTCCAAGGGTCGACGATGCGCATCAGCCCAGTGCTTCTGTCTATCCTGTGCCGCTCTGAGGTGACTCTGAATCTGCTTCACCTTTTCCACTGTCTGCGTCACCAACTCTGGACCAAGTATCTGACGTTCTCCGACGTCACTCCAACAAACTGGAGACCTACACTTCCTGCCGTATAATGCCTCGAAGGGTGCCATCTGTATGCTCGCCTGGTAACTGTTGTTGTAGGAGAATTCGACCAAATGTAGGTGATCCTCCCAAGATCCTCCAAAGTCTAACATGCATGCCCTCCGCATATCCTCGAGTATCTGGATCGTACGCTCTGATTATCCGTCAGTCTGCGGATGATAAGCGATGCTGAATTTGAGACGAGTTCCAAAACTATCTTGCATGCTCCTCCAAAAATGTGAAGTGAATCTGGAATCTTGATCCGACACGATGCTTACTGGTACTCTGTGCAAACGCACTATCTGTCGCATGTACAAATCGGCAAGGATCTCTGTCGATTGCCCAACTCTGAAGGGCAAGAAATGTGCCGACTTGGTGAGTCGATTCACGATGACCCAAACTGCATCCTTCCCGCTGGGGCTCCTCGGAAATCCAGTGACGAAGTCCATCGTGATATGTTTCCACTTCCACTTAGAAATAGGAAGCGGCTGCAATAGTCCTTCAGATCTCTGGTGCTCGGCCATGACCTGTTGACAGACCAAACATCTTGCGACAAATCGAGCGATCTCCCTCTTCATTCCATGCCACCAGTAATGCTAACGCAAATCTCTGTACATCTTCGTACCTCCAGGATGAATAGAATATATCGAGCTATGCGCCTCTGCCATCAACTCCTGGCGTAGCTTTCCACTCGGTACGCATAGGCGATCTCTACACCTTAATGTACCGTCCTCGTGAATTCGCAATCCTGTCTGCTCGTCGGCCTCGGTCCTCTTCCGGAGTCTCCTAAATCTCGCATCTGTAGATAGTGCAGCCTTGATCCTCTCAACCAAAGATGACTGTACTCCAAGTGTAGATAACTGTCCATCCATACCTGGCAATACGACCTAAATTCCCAACTCCTGGAGATCCTCCAATAAGTGACGCTGAGTCGTCAAAAAGTATGCTGTAGGTTTCCTGCTCAAAGCATCCGCCACGACATTCACCTTTCCCGGATGGTACTGCAACTCGATCTTAAAGTCTTTCATCAGCTCTAGCCAACGTCTTTGCCTCATGTTCAACTCCTTCTGCGTGAAGACGTACTTCAGGCTCTTGTGATCAGTAAATATCTCTACCCGCTCTCCATAAAGATAGTGCCTCCACAGCTTTAGTACAAAAATTACTGCAGCTAGCTCCAAATCATGTGTTGGATAGTTCTTCTCGTGGATCATCAACTGTCTCGATGCGTAGGCCACAACCTTTCCATGCTGCATTAGTACACATCCCAATCCGCTCCCAGATGCATCACTGTACACCACAAATCCTCCAGATCCTGAGGGCAATGTCAAGATAGGTGCTGACGTCAGACGCTTCTTCAGCTCATCAAATGCCGTCTGACACTCCTCTGTCCAGATGAACTCCTGATCCTTACGTGTCAAATGCGTCATAGGCTCAGCAATTCTCGAAAAGTTTTCTACGAACCTCCGTTAGTATCCGACAAGTCCGAGAAAACTCCTGACCTCCGTGGCTGATGTCGGTGTTGGCCAAGTCTTCACTGCTTCAATCTGGATCCACCGCTAATCCATCTCCTGTAATGATATGCCCAAGGAAGGATACCTCGCTCATGCAGAACTCACACTTACTGAGCTTGGCATATAGTCTTTCTTTCCTCAAGGTCTCTAACACGATCCTGAGATGCTTCTCATGCTCCTCGTGGCTCATAGAGTACACCAAAATGTCGTCGATGAACACCACCATGAACTTATCCAAGTATTGGTAGAACACCTTATTCATCAGACTCATGAACACTGTTGGCACATTTGTTAAACCAAACGGCATCACAAGGTACTCATAGTGTCCGTGCTTCGTCCGAAAGGCCGTCTTCGGAATGTCCTCCTTCCATACTTTGATTTGGTGATAGCCTGACCTGAGGTCAATCTTCGAAAACACACATGCATCGCTCAAATGATCAAACAATAATCTATACATGGCAGAGAATACTTGTTCTTCGTAGTCACTGCATTCAATCATTGTAAATAATACACAACATATCAATCCTTCCTCATTCGACATGAACAAGTTCGAAGATTTCCATGGTAAAACATTCAGCCTGATAAAACCTTGGTTCTCTATCTCTGTTATCTGGAGCTTCAGTTCATACAAACTGATCATGCTCCTACTCCCTCTTAAACCTGGTCATCCCTTTCCTAGTTATTCTAAGATATCATCATGAACAACCCAAATCCTAGCATCCCTTCTATATCTGACATGTTCTATGTCTATGGTTCCCAAGTTTATAATTTAACTCTCTCATATGTTTTTCTCCAACATCTGTTTAAGCCTCAAGTTAACCATCTATCTCTCTTGATGTTGTAGCTCTTCCCTATATCTTGTGTTTATCGTATTTTCTTATGTTAAGCTTAGCCATAGGTTCAAAGTCCTATATAGATTCTCTCGTACTTGATTTACAAATAATAGCTTGTTTGCACCTTACATTATTATTCCCTTGTCATGATTTCTTTCTTTATCACATACTTAATCTACTCTCAAATGATCCCTTAAACTTTTATCGGCATTCTTAATCCTTAATCTATTTCTACTTAGTCCCTCAATCTGTTATCCTTTAAATACTGCTATCCATCATTCTTTTATATTCTCTTATTACAACAGTAATCCAATGTTATCTTGTAAATGTTCATACTCAGTAACGGTTTCAAAAACTCATCTTAGGTATAGGTCACCCACTATTTCGTCCAGGTTAATCCTCTACCTAATCCTTATCTTTAACCAATGCCATACATCGATTCTTATTTTTCTCAATTTCTATCAGTGATACTCTGTGTTATCCAAATATGAAAATTGGTATCATCCATACATGAGTTTACTTGAAATTCTAATATTAGAAAACTTTCTCCAAGGTTAGAGTCTCAAGTTTCCATATTCTTAAGTCCTTGTCACACTTACTCATACTACCATGGACTGTAGCTAACCCTAACAACTAACTTTGCTTTACCATAGATCATCACACATTACTTTAACTTTTATCATTCAATAAATCCTTCTAACCACCAATACTTCCAGATTACTTCTAACTCATGTAAATGGATAGATTTTATCTCATTCTAGGCTCATGTTATTGGGTGCAAGTCTTACTCAAACCTTAGACCATCGGTTCTTTCTAGCTCAGCATCTGGAAAACTATCTACTCTAACCCTTCTTAACATGGATAACTATCTTCTTACAAAATATTCAATCAAGTGCTCCTTCTTTGTCTTGGCGAGGATATACATCCGGGGATAATTACCACGTACGAATGTCCGTCTCTCCGAAATAGTAGGAGAAGACGAGAAACAAAAATAGCAATATCAAGGGAGGATGAACGAATTCAATTATGAAGTTCAAGGAGGATAATCAAACACAAGGGAAGTTTTCAAATCAGCTGTGGATTGAGATCCTATTAAATCTTAATCTTAACTGCAGGCTCGCTCAGTACAATAATGTAACTGAAACGACAAATCGAGACCTGCATGGGCCACCACAAAAACCATGTCACGCCCCAGTCCCAAAATATGTGGGACCGAGCCACGTGGCATTGGCCAGCTACGTATTCAACCAGACACTAGTCCGACTAGAATACGTATAAGCTGTTCGAAATGGTGTAACTAACACTACATCAACTCTATATCTCAATCCAAGTAACAGAAAACATAAGAAAGGAAAATATGAATACTAGTCTGCAGCCCAATAATCATACTTGCCCGAATGGACTCGAAAGAGTAACATGAGTCTATAAACACTAGGCTACTAGGCAGATACAAATAACAATAAATGAAATATATAACTCCGAAAGAATGAATACCTGTAATGAAATGGATGTCATCAATAATCCAGCAAGCAGCTCAACAGAACCTACTCAGCTAACCTGGAAGGAAACCAGGTCCTCAGAGGGACGCAACAAGGTACATAATATACAGGCCAAAAGTACGACAGTAAAGGGTGATATGATAAAATGAATAAGACAGAAATAAAGTGGGTGAACTATCATAACCAACTAATATGAAATGCAATTTAAGAAACATCACTCGAACACGCGGGCTGTCACGGTGTAATCCGGAGTTCTGATACGGAACTCCGGTAACTATGAGAATCCGCAGTTCTGATAAGGAACTGTGGTAACTATGAAATATCCGCAGCTCTGGTAATGAGGCAGCGGTAACTCTGTGGGAAAGTAGCCCAAGCGCACGGTGTATGTTTCTCCCCGCCCATGTGACTTCACGAATCGTATCTACGAGTCGCTCGGTCAGACCTCTATCTAGTACACGAGTCATAACTAAAATAGTAATAGTGCACGAATATCAATGTCATCGTCCTAGAATCAACTCGAATCTCCGTACAACAAGATGTAGGCAAGTACGAACATCCGTCAATAATGTACTGTAACATGAATATGTCCTAGGGTCCAAGTGTAATCCGCAACGATTTGTCGCGGTATCGCAAATACAAATGTCTAGGTTCGATACCCGATGACGCTAACGGCCATCGGCACCCGAATGTGATTCGGACGCAAAGTATCGAATGCGGCCCTAGGTATTGCAAATATATACTCATAAATAAATATTTAAGAATTTTAAATAGTGCAACTGAAGTAAAAATATGGCAAGGTACACTTGCCTGTCTCTGGTCACTGAAGAGGAATAGTTGGTTCTAAGTCCAAATCCGAAGAGTCCAAAGAGTCTGAAGAGCCTATAGAATAATTTATGAATTAATTAATTAACTGCTACAAGAATTTCTTACTTATAACAATTCTCAGGGCTTATTGGCTAAAAGTTGTATTAGGGTTTGATGGTCCAAATATTTTAAGCTATAACAATTACCATACGTTTATATAATACAAAAAAAAACAATAATAAAACCCAAAATAAAACTTCAGTACTAACATAGGCTTTGAACCCAATCTCTCTCCACTTAACAACCCAACCTTCAACCAGTTTGCTAATTCTCACATTTGTTAGAAAATTAACCTCTATGACTTAAAACAGGGAGCTTTCAAATGAACACACCTTCACAAAAACCACCAACAACACAACAAAAATTTTCCCTCCTTACACAATTTTTTTTCCACTCCCTGGATTCGACGAACCCAGGACCTACAGATCCGCCAACCCAACACTCAACCACTTGGGCTGTTGCTACATGTTGTTGGAATGTTGGTTCTAATTAACTTGGCTATTTGCAACCTATAGTTAAAGTACCAAGCAAAAGAAAAATAAATAATAATAATCCCCAAAGCTTACAAACCCCAGATTCAAACCTGGGACCCCTTCCCTAATATTCCCTTCCCCAACCAATGGAGCTATGGCTCATTGTTGTTAGGATTTAGTCTTCCTTTTCTTATTAATCCCTTTACCCAGTTCTCTTTTTCCCTAAAACATGCACGTACAATAGTACTTCTCTCTTCACATAACAGCAACTTCATCATGATACATATTGATAACATAACAACACTAATGCTCCTGCATTCTAATTTCCCACAACAAAATTCTAAATGACAATGGAGTAAAATAGGCCTGCTTACAAAGGCAAAATCCTTTGCTTGTACCCTCTCTTTAATTAATTCATTTGATATAACATTATCTAAAAGTGGTGATTTCTACACAGAGACACAATGCATCATAAAAAAAATGGGAAAATCTCAGGTTTGCTAGTTGAAGACGATGATGGAATCCATGGGTAAGGAAAACTCACAGAGATTAGCCTTTCCGAACGAGCCGAGAAGGACGTTGCCTTGCCGTCTCCGGAGCTCGAATATGGACAACGTGGTTCGAGTGGCTAGTTGAGGGGGTTCTCTACTGGAAGGAGGAGGTTGTATTCTCAGTTTACGGCTGCTAGGGTTTATTCTCCACAGGAGAATAAGAGGAATAGTTACAATATATATATGGGGGTTGTTTGAGAATGGACGGCCGGATAGGACTTACTTGTTGGCCGAATGTTATCTATAGTACACAACCAAAAAGTTGCTCCAATACACACGTTAGCAATTGAAAATAAAGTGCTCACCATTCTAGCTCACATTAGCATGGGTGCTCACAATTCTAGCTCACGTTAGCATGGGTTGCTAAAGGGAATACATTGCTACATGACAAAAAAATACTAAACTCATTTGTGGACCAATTTTCATTTAGGCCCTTGAACAAAACTTAGTCCTAAACATATGTATATATATATATAATGACACCAATATATATCCAATAAATAGTAAATTAATTAAAAAAACGGAGGGGGATTACTCTAGGAAATAATTAATTAAGAATATATAAAAATTCATATATATATCTTTTTTTTTTTTTTAAACTTAATAGCATGCTAAAAATTCCTTCAACTTTTAACTATCATTATATCCAGTTAATAAAAATAAGTATTTTTTTAATAATAAACTAATAATAACATAAATGATAATATTATTGTAGTCCTTAAATTAGGCTACTGCAATTATAATATATATAAAAACATAAAAGTAACTTATAAAAATTGGGGGCTCACAGCTCGTTTGCTTGACAAGGAGTCGTATCGACCCCATACGCTGCCTTTTGGGAGCGTATGATTCGTATACGCTCGCTTGCTTGACAAGGAGTCGTATCGACCCTATACGCTACCTTTTGGGAGCGTATGACTCACATACGCTCGCTTGCTTGACGAGGAGTCGTATTGAGTACATACGCTACCTTTTGGAAGCGTATGACTTGCGTATGCTGACTTGAGCGTAGCCTGACCTGAGCGTAGCCTGTCTTGAGCGTAGCCTGACCCGAGCATAGCTTGACCTGAGCGTAGACTGTCCTGAGCGTATGACTCTTGTACTAAGCGTATGGCCTTTGGCTGACTTGGTCTTATGTCAGCGTGTCAGATTTGGTTTTATTTTCCTTAAGCTTGGCTCTTCTATAGTCCTGTATATTGATATTTTATTAGATATTTTACGTCCATTTTATATCCTTACGTCTTTTGTCCTGAACTTGATAATCACGAATTTATGTAATATGTTTGGAAAAGGATAACTGAGCCTGACACGATAGTGACCCGTAGTGGTGCACTCCTGACATGAGTAACCTGACATGACCTGATAGTGGCCCGTCGTGGCACACTCCTGACTAGTACACTTGACCTGATAACCTGACATGTTATATCTTGATAACTGTTACGACGGCTACTTGACATGACATGACCTGTGTAATAACCTGGACACCGTGGGCGATTGTGCTTGTATAAATAAACCAGTCCTGTCTTGCATCATGTCTAGGATGGGACTCCTGAGTACCACGGTCAGGAGTACCCATTAAATTGGACTAAGGCTAAATAACTAGAATAACATAGTAGTCATGAAGAGATTTCCCAGCTACAGGCAATCCCGTTACCTGGGCGCGCCTGGGATCTGTAGCCTGCCGTCGAGTAGGGCACATTTCCAGCACACTGTCATGTGTTGCACCCTTTAAGCTACTTAAGGGTACATGCGTTTCCTGGACGATGTACCCACCTGAAATCAACCCTAATCTTTCGACCTGGGTAACCTGGATGGTCTGCAGTGCTTGTGGCTGTGGAATAATCTCACAGCATCTTGTTAGTAATTAGGCTTGTGACAACCCTAGTTAGTTAAAGTATCAAGCCGTAATTCTTGCTTGGCCGTGAAGTTATTGGACGGAGTCTAACCAGTCTAGTCTTGCCCTGATCCTGTTCCAGATTATTGAATGACCAGAATGCTTGTATTTATTTTACCGATAAATGGTAAGAATTCCAAGTTCTGTTAAGACGAAGGGTTACAACCCCGGTCCTTGTTTGGTTTACGGGTTGTAACCTGGTTATCTGAATGGTTCCATGGTTATCTCATCGTATATCATCCTGGTGTATTTTCTTTATTTCTAGTTCTTACTTTTATTTATATCTTATGCTGATTGCTGGTTTTAGTTCTTAAGTGAAGCCTCCTTTGTGGCACTTGCTCTTTCTGGGGTCTGACCCAGCTGGTTTTGTGTGGCCAGATTTCGGAGCAGCTCCAGAGGATCTACCGACCTTCCAGCCAGATGGTGGCCACTAGACGGAACCCTGGCAACGAGTAGGTTATTTTTGGCTCTCCCACTCTATTGTAAAAATATTCTTTTGAGGCGTTTAGCCGACGAGCACCTGTTTAGCTCGATTGTACTTACTTACTGTCTGCCTACGGGCTGTAACATGATTAACAGATCCTAGGGTTGATCATGTATGACTAAACTCTTGCTAGTCCTGGCATTTTGTAACGACTAGCTTCATGATCAACTGAATATGTAATGTTTGGGACGCCTTACTATTGTATAATTAATGATCATACATCTTGTGACTTTTACTTACTTGCTTGTGATTGAGACACTAGGCTTGTTCATGACCTTAAGAGACTGTTGGCTTGTAGATAAACCCTCATGTATCTAGACAGCCGTGACCGTATAGCGAGATGGATTCCATTTCATATACATAGCTGGCTATGTCTGCCCCCGCTCTCCAGTATTCTGGTTCTGGGGCGTGACAAGGACAGATGCTGGAGCAGAATGGATATTGGTGGTGGAGTCTACGGAGGAAACTGCGAGGGTGGTGGAATGTCGTCTCTGCGAAATCTCGAGAATTGCGGCTGCGGCGGATTGTCCATATGAGTAAGTTGGCCTTCATGCGTCAGTGGGGTCATGTACGTAAAGAATCCTCCTGCAGTTAGTAGGGTATTCAGAAAAGTGTTGTTCCTGTCTTGAGAATCCATTTACTGCAATAAAAGAAAACATTTAGCCGCTGAAGAATATCAAGCAGAATGCAAGTCAAGGGTTCAACGAAAATCAAGGACAGAGATTAATGATGAGTTCAAGACATGTGGATAAGATCCTAAGAGTCTAGTCCTATTTGTAGGCTCACGTCGGTACAACAATATATCCGAAGTGATTAACGTAGACCTGTATGGGCCACCAAAAAACTTGTCACGATCCGCACCCGCTTTCCGGATACAAGACATGTCCATGTCCAGCCTAACCCGCAGTGTCGGCTGTAGAACGCTGTCTAATATACACAAGTCACAGAATCTATAGCTACATGGCAGACTAGATCTCGTCCACAAAAATATGATACAGTCAACTAACTCAAATAAAATTGAATAATGAATGATAATACAAAATGAAGTATCAAATTTATCAAGAATTCTAGTTACATCCGGTGGATACAAATCCACTACCAATAGACGAAAATAAAATTGAAACATGGAAATGAAATAACTGAGTCCAAACTGTCAAAGGTACCCTCAGCTGCAGTGGTACCATGGTCCAATGCTGGCTCAAACCTGCTCGTTTGCACCTGGCTCAAACTCGGCTAAACCTGAAGAGATCATCAGGTCCTCAAAGGACTAGCAAGATACATAAAAACATGCCTACTAATATGACGGTAACAAGTATGAAAGATAAGAACAGTACAAGAAGAACATCTAATAACGATGTGTCATGTGGAAACTGTATTACTAGACTTGGCTAATAATCAGTCGAAAACTCATATAGCTTGTAGTACAATGTAAGATACTCCCAATTTATAGTAGGTTTCGATTGTATTACAATTGAGAATAGCCAATTCTAGTATCAATCTCCTCTCCTAAGGGAATACAAGGTCAAGTAGACTCCTATAAATCGTAGTACAATGCAAGATACTCCCAATCTATAGTATGTCACAAGTCAAGTCAATCAATCAATATCAAGTTAAAAGAATCGGCTATAGGTCGTAGTACAATGTAAGATACTCCCAATCTATAGTATTTCACAACTGTAGTACAATCCAAGATACTCCCAGTCAAGAATGGTCAAATCAAGAACAAGGTTTAGGAACTGACAATTCTATCACAAGACACGATAACACGAAAAGACCAATATACAAGCAATAACGAATATCCTATACTTGCACGTAGTCTAGAAAACAAGTCAATTAGTCGATGAAAACCAATCACAAGATGAGAAACAGGTAACCAAATGAAAAAGTACAATAAAAGAAAACAATATAAATACTACATATGTTCGGCAAGGTATACTTGCCTGGGTCCTGAGCTGCGGATACGGTCAGAATCCGTATCGAGGTCCAACTAACATGTTTGATAGAATTACGATGTCAATAAGTGATACAAACAAGACTATTCTATCTGCTAGGGCTTTCTGTCTTGAAGCCTAATTTAAACTAAATTGTTCCCTTAACTAGGATTGGTTGTTTTACTATTTTACATGTGAATTACATACCTATACTTGTTATTACATATCCAAATAGTCATGAGGACACCCCATACCTACGGCTGCCCTATACTCTGAATTGTGAGGATACTACTTGTATACCTTTCATACATATCTATACTGGGATATGTATCTTGGGTATCCAACTATTCATACCAGGACATACCTACTCATGACACTAGCCCCTGTTGTCCTAGCTATAGCAGTTAATGCATGAGGCAAACAAATAGCATGTTATCTCTTGACCATGCCTTTATATATATAACTGTACGTACACCAACTATTTGACTCTACCACCCTATGCTCTCAATTTAACCTGACACTTGATTGTAAGTCCTATGCAACACACACCTAGCCATAGGATTTAGTGCTATTTTGTTAAGACCATATCCCATGTATACTCAAATAGGCTTTTTTCCTTTTTTCTAACTCACTGTCAGAAATCATTCTCACCTTTGACACGCACCCTTGCTCGACACTAGCTGACACCATTGATCCCATAACTTGCTTAGCATACATAAGAGATAAGTTTTACTCTAACTCGGGTTAGCAATAACTGTCCTGTCCAGGGACAGTTCCCATTGTACAACTCTCTCTTGGTCTTATTGCTACATTGGTTATCATCTTGACACCTTAGGTCTCTCATAGTCGATACTAGGACTGCTATTGTCAGAAGTCTCATGGCCAATGCCAATTCATCCACTATGTACCCACAAGGCCATCCTTGTTACAACAAATATGATTTTTTCCTAATACATGGTGGCAAGTATTCAATTGAATACTTCTCTACAGTCCACACATTACCCCCTCCCCTTCTTCTGTACTGTAATAGCCCGATTATAGGGTACAGTTTCTTATTCTTTAATTTCTTAGTGTACTTCTATAGAGTAGAGTCACCAATTGTAGTAGCCTACTTGCTATGGCCTACTGCTATTTGTCAGATGTCACAAAGGCCACCCATCATAGCAACTGGTCCATATGTACTCCATTTCTAGATTCTAATAAACACTCCTATCCCCCTATTAACATGGTAATCAACTAAGCTCAAGGAAGTAAGATATGGTAGATGAAGGGAAAGGGAATTACTTTTTGAAGTTCTCCTCTCCCCAGATACTCGAGGCTGCTCTTCAACTTTGAAGAAGAATGGATGGCGGTAGAGCTAGGGTTAGAAGGGTGGCAAGAGTCGACTACCTCCTATTTATATTTACTAAGTTTTTAGATTGATCGTAAGGGAAAAGTAGATAGAGGATAAGAGATTTGAATTTCCTAGGGTTTATCACAAATATTTAAAAAGGGGTCAAATTTATGTACTTTGAGATCAACCTCGAATACAGAGGTTATAAACGGCTAACAGTCCCTTTGGTTTTGAAATCAGGTTTTGCATTTAATCCCCCTGAGAAAACAGTTTTGCAAAGGCCGCAATTTCTCTATTAGTTTGAATGAACAAATTATCTACAACTCAAAAATCATTTAATACTTTAGAGGAAGTGGAATATAATAAAATAAAAGAAAAAAATAGTCAAGAGATTTACAAAATACCGCATGCCCAAGGGTCGTCAATCTGGTAGCATTCACGAGAATGGTCCTTACCCGTAGGAAATGGCATAGTGGGATGCCAGGCCATGTTGTACTAGATGTCATGCAGGGTGTTGCTGATCGCGCTCATCTACAGAGTGGTCTGATAGTCCAGCTAAGTATAGCGATCATCTTCCAAACAGAATCGGTCATGCAACATGTCTCGGATGGAGTCGAAAGTGGCAGGTGGCTCAGGCTGAGGGGCATCTGAGGCAGAAGATTCGTCTTCAATAGGAGAAGGAGGAATAGGTGCAGGAGCAGTCCAATGAGCCTTAGATATATAGGGAGGAGCTGCTAGAAACTGACACTCCTCTAAAGGAATATGGAAGGCAGCAAAGATCATAGAAAGATACATCGCATAGACAAGCAATTTTAGCTTCTTCCTTGCACGAATCATCCAGTCCATCATCGTCCGAGGAAAATTGATAGGGATGGTGAAGTGAAGATATTAAAGAGCTATAATCTCATGATAAGTAACTTCATCGGTAGATCCCACTTTGGGCATGACAGAAGAGAAAATGATGCAATGATGTTCATAGAAGTTGTTGTTGAGATACTTGGCACGAAGTTTACGAGGGCGAGTATTGGGTGCACACATCATATCCTTAAAGACTTTGAGTGTGATATCACCAATAAATTGGAATTCACGAGCATCAACAATACGCTCCCAAGAATTGGGGTCAGAAAGTTCAAGATATTCAGCTAAGTCAAAGTCATCAAACACAATGTCAATGTCGGCGACCCGAGAATAGATTTTATGGTCATCATGGGTCATGTTGCAATAAAACACTTGAATTGCATTGACATAAGTAAGTAAAGATGTAGACGCAAGTTCACCAAGACATAGATCCTTGAAGTTAGGATCAAATTCAGAAAATATATTAAAATTGATAGGATATCCCGGTATAACACTACGTGAGCGAAAATCGAAAAATCACTTGTTAGAGCTTTTAATGATACAAAAATATGCTTATTATAAGCATTGGCATTGGGAGGAGGAGGAGGGTTGAACAATGGGTGAATGGGATTTGGAGGAGGAGAAGGAGGATTGGATGATGAAACTCCTTCAGTCCTAATCCTCTTCCCTCTATTACCAAGTCTAGGAGCCATTGATAATAGCTAAAGAACTAGAGATGAAGAATAAAAATTTGTATAAGCATGAAAAAGTTCTGGGTGACACAAGGCGCAGGTAGGTACTCACGCTAACCACCCATCTTCACAAAGGCGCAGATGACGAACGACGCAGGTTGGTGCTCTCGTTAACAACCCAGCTTCACAGAAGCGGAGGCAGTCAAGCACGCCAACAGAAAAGACAAATTCACAAAAAATGGTTAAAAAGTTCAAGGAAAGTTCTTTTTATTAAATAATGGCTACAAGAGTCTATTACAGATTCATCACGATTACATAAAAGAAGACTTCCTAATTACAAGGATACGTTACAAAGTACTTGTGATTACATATGATGAACTAAAAATTCCAACGGATCTACACTAGGGTTCATCTTCACAGTGTAATCATCATAAGAGGAGAGTATGGATAGAAGATGTGAATACAGTCGCCATCAAAGTTCGCCACCACAGCACCCCCCTCTCGGATGCGCAGCTCTTCCTAAAGCAACTATTGGCCCGAGAGAGAACTCAGTCCACAGCATGATAAGGGGCCATTTTTAAAAGCGCATTAGTTACCGGGGCTCTTCCAGCATAACGAAAGCTCACAGCCACCAATGAGCAGGGTAGACCACAACCTGCGACACTTTATTTTGGCAACCAGACCAAACTCGGTAGTCAGGACCTCCAAGACCTCCAAGATGTCGCTCAGGTTCGAACTCTCCATGTGAAGCGTTCTAGCACATCACGAAGCTCATCAGCAGATCTTCTATGAAGGCACAGCTCCTTTGAACGAAGGGATCCTCAACCAAAATTCGAATTAGGCAAGGCCAACGGTCGCTTGATGCTGAGTCTGGATAAAGTATGGTGTTGAAGGATAAAAAGAGAAAACGTTACTCTTCGGAAGAAACTCCCCCTTTATATAGGGCGGGAGTGGTCCAAGATATAGGCCACGGGGCCGTCGATCAAAATTCCCATATTAATGGGATTAACCTAGGACTCAGCACGATGAACCCCATTAAATAGGTTCATTCCATTAAGTCTTAGACCATTAAAAGACCCCTTAAAATTCTCCAAGTAATAGTGGCAATCAAGAGGGAGTCATTCCTTAAACAGCTGTCATTAATTGCTGTTAAAAAAGACTTCATAAGACAGCTTCTTCAAATCTAGAGTGCAGCAACAATTCTGTGCCACAGGAGGCGCAGACTGGTGATGACTTCATATCATCCTGGCTTCAATGGCACAGACCTCTGCTTCGATCCAGAAGCTCAACCTCCCTCATCAAAGACTTGGAAAATACCAGTACATCCAACACAAGTCCGCCTGCCGCTCCAAAGGCACAATAACCTCGTTAGCCTGAATCACAGCCTACACGTCGCCCTAAAGCAAAGTGACTTTACTACTCAAAACACAGCCTACTCGTCGCTCAAACGCACAAAGGTTCCTTCGCCTTCGAAACATAGTACATTCGTCGCCTGAAAGTGCAGAAGCGCTCTATTGTTTTTAGAAGAACAGTTTACTTATCGCACCAGAATCGCAGCAGCACTAAGACCTTACTAGAGGTGTAGGTTGCATGGTCCTACACAATTGGTTTATTTAAACTGCCACTCTCAAAGATAGGATAAAGGTTGGTCATATTAATAAGTGCAAATATCTTATCAATTGGTTTAAAACTCAGATAAGGACGAAGTTTTCTCTTTCGATAAAGGTCGTATCAAGTTGGTTTGTTTAAACCAATCGCCTCCTGAAGATCAAACAAAATCCTACTCTGAGATGAAATCCAAGATCTACTCGGCTTCATCTAAACAAAGGATTCCCAGTAATAGAAACATGCCATGTGCCTCCTCCTTCGGTTATTTTGATAACCACCTAAGATCTCGATAGAAGAAAATCTCGACAGTCGTCACGTGTCAGGTCAGCGGAAGCCCGCACCGTACAATGACAGCAGATTCCTTCATATCTCAAGTCCGAGTGCACATCACATATGTGTCCCCTTTCCCCTATAAATAGAAGGAGTTTTCCCTTCAACAAAAAAAGAAGAGAAAGAGGACACAGAAAAAGAGAAAAGAAGCATAAGGCAAAAGGTAGAGCTTCGAAGTCTCTCCGGCATCCTCTTGATCGGTAACCCTAGAGTTCCATCAAGGTACCAAAAAGCCAAAGCAAGTCCAGCATGTCTTCAGATCGTCAACGGAGTAAAGGAGCCACTGCAGTGCTCGATCTCCACCGTCACGCTTTTCCAGAATTTTTGTACTTAGATTTCTCGCATAGGAATCGATTGTACCTTTTTCAAGTTCAATACACAAAAAGTTCGTATAACCTTTTGTGATGTCGAACACAATTGAAGTAGAGATGGAGAACTAAGAGTTATACCTCAAAAATAAGGAAGGAGGATGGAAGAGAATCACCCAAAACTTTGAAAACTTAAGATTAGAGAGTGGAGAGCAACAAACTAGATATTTCTAGGGTTAGGGTTAGGGTTTTGGAGAAATAAGTTTGGAGGAAGATGGAAGATGATGGCAATGAGGAGAGAGAAGGCAAATTCATGTTTTTAAATAGTAGGGCCGACTGCACTAGCAAATCGTGGGCCCTTGATCAAATAGCTTGTGTACTTTTGGTTTCCTAGTATTAAAATTTTATTTTGGATAATATTTTTTCATTTATATTTATATTTTATTACTATTAAGTATAGAGTGGTTAGAATTATTGTTAAATAGAGATTTGATTTTGGGATCACAAGGGAGCGTGCCTAAGCCTATAGGTGAAGTATGATAACATTAGGTCACATACTAGGGTCCCTAGTTAGTTCCAGATATTTTATTTTACTATTTTAGAATTTTTCTGGAATTTTTGGAAATATTTGGATAATTAAAACCTATAGAATTTATTTTTCCACAGGCTTTTACGATTTGCTGTGGGGCCACACGAAGTGGTTTTGAGGCAAAACTTTTTATTTATGCTCTAGACACCTAGAAATATTTTCTAGAATTTTCTAAAAATTTTCTAGATTTTTTGGGATTTATTTGGTGTTATTTGGAGTTAAAATAAATTTTTAATGATTTTATGTAATTAAATAATTAATTATACAGTCATCAGCACAGTCAACGACCCCTGGCCCACCTGTCGGCGCTCAAATTAGTCAGCCACCGCCTCTTTCTGATATATATATATATATATATATATATATTTTTTTTTTTTTTTTTTTTTTATTTTTTTTTTTTTTTGCGCTCAAATTAGTCAGCCACCGCCTCTTTCTGATATATATATATATATATATATATATATATATATATATATATATATATATATATATATATATGTTATTAATTCACGAAAACCTAGAAATTTTAGCCGCCTTTTTGAGAGAGAGTTCTAGTAGAGATACCGACTTCGCGGAGCGATTGACGTCGATCTAGACATCCGTTTAATTCGTTATTTTTTTCGTTAGAAGCGTATTGAGGTTAGGTTTCCGAATATCTCTTTATTTTCTGGTATTTTGTGTGTGAATTTCTGGATAATTAATTGCGCCCATCATGAATTAGACGGCTTGCTATTGTGAGTTCCAAGTTATCCTAGAAATATGCAATAAAGATTCCTCAGTTCTTACTATGTGCAAGCAAGGCTAGTTTACCCAAATCAATCAATTGCGCCCATCATGAATTAGACGAGTCCCAGCAGGACGCCCGTCATCAATATACAATATACAATAAATAATATAACCAGATACCGCTCTCTGCCTGTGTGGCAGATTTGCAGTATCTGTGGGGACCAGCCGGCCTGTCGGGCACTACTAGTCCCAAGAGGACTGCCATGTAAGAACTCGGGGATCCATTCTCTCCATGCAATCATTAATTAATTTAACTTAATAGGCTCTACGTTGAGTGAAATCCCATACCGTGGATCATGGTCATTCAAATGAGTACTTTCGTACGGGGTACGATATGCGCAACTCTACAACGATACCCGTACGGCTATGTTGTAGGTCTTACATAGCGTAATGCAACAATTAAAACTAACCACGGAATAATCATGCCTTGACCATAAGGTACACATACTTCTTTGGTAAGATAAATAAATAATAAATGAATTGAAGCCTGCATGTGCCTGTATGCCAATATTCGGGATTAGCCAGTCGATTTCAATAGTTCATAATTAATATGAATGTGACTCATTCATTCAATTCAAAAAGACGACTAGCCAGTCTCTTAGTTCCAACTAGGAACGCATGATCAATTATTAGTCAAGGTCACAATCATTATCAATGGTGACAAGGCATGAAAGTCAACTAGTATTCAGTAGGGTCGAGTCTACAACTCTTAGGGTTTAAATCCAGTCAATCGGGGTATCTATAACTCAATTCACGACACATGGTACATCCCACGTAACAATCTATATTTAACAGAAATATTAACATATCATGATTATATCAAGTTTATGCCAAAAGGCGTAAGGATATAAAATGGACATATCTAATAAAATATCAATACAGCGTACGCTCAGGTCAGGCTACGCTCAAGTCAGGCTACGCTCAAGTCAGGCTACGCTCAAGTCATCGTACGCTCAGGTCAGGCTACGCTCAGGTCAGGCTACGCTCAAGTCAGGCTACGCTCAAGTCAGCGTACGCTCAGGTCAGGCTACGCTCAAGTCAGGCTACGCTCAAGTCAGCGTATGCAAGTCCATACGACTCCTCTTCAAGGCAGCGTATGAACTCCATACGACTCCTTACCATCCAAGTCAGCGTATGCAAGACATACGCTCCCAAAAGGCAGCGTATGAACTCCATACGACTCCTTACCATCCAAGTCAGCGTATGCAAGACATACGCTCCCAAAAGGCAGTGTATGAACTCCATACGACTCCCAAAAGCCAGCGTATGAACCAAACTGCGCTGCGCTAAAGAGCGCACGCAACTCAGTGGCGCAAGCTAAAAAGCTCACGCACGCTGCTCACTGTCTTCTCCAAAACAGCAAGAACTCTATGGTTTGAACCTAAAGCTTCAAAAGTCTATAACTTGGTCAAAACAAGTCCAAATCCAACTTTTCAAAGGTCAAAATTGGGTAGAATAAAATTCTCTACAATATGGAACCATCAAAACTTGAAAACATAGAAGTTTGATAGATCAAAACCACCAAAATCCAAAAATAACTAATTTCTAGATCTACAAAAATTAAGACTTCGAAATGAAAAATGCCAAGTTCTAAACTCTCTTAGGATCATGAGAGGAAGATAAATAAACTATAAAAATATGGGTTCTTATGTGGAAGCAAGATGTACTTGCCTACGGTTGGTAGGTGGAGAGAGTAATGAAGAATAAGAAGAAAAAATAATGGTGAAGGGGAGTTTATGAAGAGAGAGAAAGGGGTGGACTTTAAATGGAAGAGGTGGTGGTAGGTGGGGGGTTTGTTGGGTTCGGTTCATGTTGAACCAACTAAACTAAACCAAACCAAGCCGAACCCAAAGTAAGACTAAAGCAGAGAATAAAAGTAGGAAATAAAATACAAAAATAAAATTACAGAAAATTAATTAACATGAATTAAAGGAATTTAAATACAGGATAATACATGACAAATATTTAAATAAATATATTAAAGCAGTACATGTATTAAAAATACGTATTCTGGGAACGGGGAGTAGCATATATATATATATGTGTGTGTGTGTGTGTGTGTGTGTGTGTTGTGCTTGTTGTGGACCATTTTTATTATAGACAGCGTACTACCGTCGATGCTGCGGCGTAGGCTGGACTTGATCACGAACTCGTATCCCAAAATTGGGAGCAGTTCGTGACAGCTTGGACGGCCAGAAATGGCTGAAAGTTCTAGAACCCACTACACAGAATTTGGCCTGAGTTCTGCCATAAGCAGAGTTCGGTCCGAGCTCTGTGTGGGTGGTTCCAGAGCTCCAATAAGGTAAAAAAATATTGACAAGATGGATAAAAGATGGTCTTGAATTAAGAATAATGGATTATATGAGCCATAAAATAAATGAAACATGCGACAAACTTTGTGAATCATTGTCAGTACAGGTGAATCACCTCAGGTTAGCTGTAGGGACCGGATCCCTGCTAGCAGTAGTCCGAATACTAGTAAACCTTGTTACTTAGGCTTTTATACCTTTGTGAGAAGGGCCCTTTCAGCTTGTACCTAAAATAATGCAACAAATACGAACTTGATTTTACAAATATTTGTGCATGTATGACTTATTGTATGATATTTTCATCCAAGATTCCTAAATCTCGATGAAGAAAGTTGAAACGCTCTTCGACAAGTGGTTTAGTAAAAAAATCTGCTAGCTTATGATCAGTGTTAATAAACTCTAGATTAAAAGTGCAGTGTAATTGATGATCACTTAGAAAATGGTGTCGAATTTCTATGTGCTTAGTGCATGAGTGACATACTGGGTTCTTGGTCAGGTTAATTGCACTAGTGTTATCACAGAATATAGGTATATGCTTAAAAGATAAATTATAGTCTTCAAGGGTTTGCTTCATCCATAAAATCTGAGCATAACAACGTCCTGTAGCTATGTACTCAGCTTCTATTGTATATAGTGGTACAAAATTTTGCTTCTTGCTACACAAAAAGACTAAAGTCTTGCCTAATAAATGACACGTGCCACTGGTACTCTTACGGTCGACTTTGCATCCAGTAAAATTGACATCGAAATATCCGATCAAGTCAAAGGATATGGTTTTGGGATACCATAAACCCACTGTAACAGTGCCTTTAAGGTATCGAAAGATACGCTTAACTTTGGTCATGTGTGATTCCTTAATGTAATACCCAGATCTCGTATTATGTATTTGGAATACATGTACGTATTTTGACCCGTATTGCATGTCTTTCTGCTTGATTTATTCTAGCATTTCATTGATTGGTTTATTCTTGGGTTGGTTTGGCTTGGCACGGTTTGCTTTGGTTCATTATGGACCAAGGGTGACCCCCTACCTACCACCACCACTACCATTTATTAACCACCACTTCCTTCTCTCTCTTCATTACTCTTTTTCTTTCCTCCATTACTTCTTCACCTACCAGAGAGAGAGAGAGAGGTCTAGGCAAGTGCAACTTGCTTCATGGAGAAACTCTAATTTTATTGTTCTATACTCTTCTTTACAGCATTCTAACACACTTTAGTACTTGGCATTTCCTCTTTCCATGGCTAGATTCTTGTAGATCTAAGTTTATAGTATTTTTGGATTTCTTGTATTTTGATCTACTTAATCTTGTTATTTCCAAGTTTTGATGGTTCCATGTTGTAGAGAATTTTATTCTGCCCCGTTTTGACCTATGGAAGTTCAGATTTGGACCCCGGACAAAGGTTCTATGGAGCTTGGAAGTATGTGTTCATGGCGTTCTTCTTCTCGAAAATTTGGAGAAGAAGAACAGTGCTTGACTTGACCGCATGAATATTTTATGCGGCAAGTGTTCTCCCAGCCGCATGCACAATTGAGCCGCATGAGACCCTTGTACTTCTGGCCGCATGGACTTGAGTCGGGCGCATGCGCCTGAACTTCTCGAACCACATAAGTCTACTTTCCTCCTTGGCCGCATAGACTGAGTCTCATCCCAGCCGCATGAGATCCTGAACCACCTAGCCGCATGCACCCCTTTGCTTATGCAGCCGCATGTGTGCCCATCATATCGAGCCGCATGGATCTTTGCTCTGTGAGCCGCATGAACCCGGGCCCGTTCCAGCCGCATGAGAACCCCTTCTCGCCAACCGCATATACCCCGCTCTCACCCAACCGCATACGCCTCTCCCTTACCGCTGGCCGCATATGACTGATACCCTTCAACCGCATAAGCCTTTCCCTTTTAGCCGCATGCGCCAGACCCTATCCAGCCGCATGGGCTATTCTTATCCCAGCCGCATGAGATCATTCCTGGCCGCCTATGCTCGAGCCGCATGGCTCTTTCCCTGGCTTGTATTTTATTATTTAATGGTCGTTATTAACTCGTACTTGCAACGCCCTGTGTAACTTGAGTTCCTATAGCGTACACCTTACCCTATTGTATATTTTTACGCCCATTTTATATCCTTACGTCTTTTGTCCCGAACTTGATAATCCCGATTTGATTGACATAATTGAAATGACAATTGTACCTGGCATGGTGTGACAAGTACCCTGACAATGCTTGATAGTGGCCCGTCGTGGCGCACTCTTGACAAATCAATTCATTGGCCTGGATACCGTGGATGATTGTGCTTGTATAAACTACTAGTCCGGTTGTGTCTTGCATCATGTCTAGGGCGTGATCCCTGAGTACCACGGTCAGGGATTCATACTGAATCTGGCTAGGTTAATGACTAGATTGATCAAATAGTTCATGGAGAATTTTCCAGTTACCTGTTGCCCCTTTGGTCCCGACCTTATATATATACATGGGATTTGTTGCTATCCGTCGAGATGAGCGCACTTCCAGCCCGCCGTCGAGTGTGGTACCTTAGGACACATGTATCTTACTACAGTGTGTCTGCTATATCATGCTATCTTTTCCTTTTCTTGCTAGGGTCACTCAGGTAGTAACAAATAGGTAACCGGACTTGGAATTCTTATTGCATCTTGCAAGTAACTAGGCCTGTGATAACCCTAGTTAGTTAAAGTATCAAGTCGTACTCTTTGCTTGGCCGCGATTGATTGGATGGAGTCTAGTCCAGCTTTGTCTCGTCCTGATCCAGTATAAATTTTGACATGACATGATTACTTGTGCTTGCATTAAACAATAAAGATCAGGAGACCAGTTCCGTTCAGGCGAAGGGCTACAACCCCGGTCCTTGTTTGGTTTACGGGTTGTAACCTGGCTCCCGGAACAGTTCTGTGTTCTCTCTTCGTTTATTGTCTTGTTGTACCCCCATGATAGGCTCGACATGCTTTACCTCACTTCAATCTCATGATTATTTACATGGCCACATTTCTTATACTATTTTGCCGATAAATGGTGGGAGAATCCAATTTCCATTCAGACGAAGGGTTACAACCCCGGTCCTTGTCTGGTTTACGGGTTGTAACCTGGTTATCTGAATAGTCCTATGGTTATCTCGTCGTATATCACCTGTTATATTTTTTCTTAATTCCTGTCTTTATTACCTTACTATTATTGTGCTAATTGCTGGTTTTAGTTCCTAAGTGAAGCCTCCTTTGTGGTACTTACTCGTTCTGGGGCCTGACCCAGCTGGTTTTGTATGGCCAGATACCGGAGCAGCAGCAAAGGATCTACCTGCTTTCCAGCCCGATGGTGACCGCCAGGCGTAACCAGGGCAACGACTGGGTTTCTTTTTGTTCTCCCACTGCAATTGCACATTATTCTTTTGAGGCATTTAGCTGATGAGCACTTGTTAGCTCGATGCACTTTACCTTATGTCTGCCTACGGACTGTAATCATGATTGGCAACTCGAGGTTGATCATGTATGACTTAACTCTTGCTAGTCCTCACATTTTGTACGACTAGCTTCATGATCATCTGGATATGTAATGTTTGGGACGCCTTACAATTGTATATCTGGTGGTCTTGCATCTTGTAACATCTACTTACTTGCTTGTGATTGAGACACTAGGCTTTTTATTGACCTTAAGAGACTGATGGATTGTAGATAAACCCTCATATATCTAGACAGTCGTGACCGTATATTGAGGTAGATTCTATTTCATTATACGTAGCTGGTTATGTCTGCCCCCGCTCTCTAGTGTTCTGGTTCTGGGGCGTGACACTTAAGGTTGGCTTGATAGCGAGCACATAGACAAAGACTAAACATGATATCGGGACGACTAGCAGTTAAATAGAGTAGACAACCAATCATACCTCGATACTTATGTTGATCGACTGGTTTGCCGCTTTCATCATGTTCTAATTTAGTTGTAGTAGCCATCAGAGTACTGTTTGGTTTGATATTGTCAAGATCAAACTTCTTCAGCATATCCTTTGTATACTTTGATTGGCTAATAAAAAATCCTTATGAGTTTTGTTTGACTTGCAATCCAAGGAAGTAGTTAAGCACCCCCATCATGCCCATCTCGAACTCATTCTGTATACACTTGGCAAATTCTTGGCATAAAACCTCATTAGTAAACCCAAAAATGATGTCATCCACATAAACTTGCACTAAGAGAATGGTGTCATCAATAGATTTTATAAATAGTGTCGAGTCAATTTTCCCTTTTGAAAAGCTTTTGTCAAGTAAGAAAGTGCTAAGGCGTTCATACCAAGCTCGAGGGGCTTGATTGAGGCCATAGAGAGCTTTCTTAAGTTTGAAAATATGATCAGGAAATTTGTGATTTTCAAAACCAGGTGGTTGTTTTACAAACACTTCTTCTTTAATAAGACCGTTAAGAAAAACACTATTGACATCCATTTGAAAAAGTTTAAAATTTTGATAGTTTGCAAAGGCATAAAGCATGCGGATTGATTCAAGTCGTGCAGCAGGAACATATGTCTCATCGTAGTCGATACCTTCCTCTTGGTTATATCCTTGAGCTACGAGACGTGCTTTGTTACGTGTGACTGAATTGTCCACATTAACTTTGTTACGAAAGACCCATTTAGTACCAATGATCGAATGATCAGCAGGTTTAGGAACAAGTTCCCCGATTTATTTCTAATTGGTTGAGTTCTTCTTGCATTACAGATATCCAAAATTTATCAGAAAAAGCTTCTAAAATATTTTTGGGTTCTATTTGTGACATAAATGCAGTGCTAGCAATAGAGTCTCTAACAGATGATAGAGTACTTACTCTTTTTGATACCTCACCTATTACTAAGTTTTTTGGATGTGATGGTGTGAAACGAAACTTCTTTGGTAAGCCTTCCAAAGAACTGGTTCCAAGTGTTGTATCCACAGGTGTAGAAGTTGATGATTTTATGTATATGTCATCGTCGTCATCGGGAATAGCAGCTGTACTATTATTCTCATCAAAGGTTACATTAGTATATTCTTCAAAAATCATAGAGCGTTTGTTGAACACTCTGTATCCTTTACTTTTATCAGCATAACCAAAAAAAAATACCCTTGTCAGCTTTGGCGTCAAACTTGCCTAAGTTGTCTTTGGTATTCAGGATAAAGCAGCGACAACCAAACACTCAAAAATAAGAAATAGTTGGTGTTCTACTAAACCAATGTTCATAGGACGCTTTTTTCAAAATAGGTCGAATCAAAACCCTAATCAAGACATGCCATGTTGTACTTACAGCTTCTGCCTGAAAATATTTTGGAAGTAAAAATTGGTTCAATATGACTCTAGCCATATCGCCAAGAGTCATATTCTTTAGCTCCACAATACCATTTTGTTGGGGAGTTCTAGGACACAAAAATTTATGATTAAAACCATTTGAATCACAAAACATTTTGAAATTGGAGTTTTCTAATTCGTCGTCATGATCACTTCGGATTCGAGTAATTAGCTTTTTTCGTTTTGAACCTTTTTAACAAAAACTTCGAAAATAGAAATAGTATCACATTTGTTTGTAAGGAATAAAACCTAAGTAAATAAAAAAAGTCATCAACAATTACAAAAGCGTAGAGTTTTCCACCAAGACTGACTACTCTACTAGGACCAAATAAATTTATATAAGCAGTTGTAAAGGTCTAGTAGTACTTACAGAGTTGATGGATTTAAAAGAGGATTTGGTTGCTTTGTTTTTCTCACATTCGGCACATACCGTATCCTTCTTGAATGTAATGTCAGGTAGCCCTCTTACTAACTTCTTGGTTGAAAGTCTTGATATGGTATCCATGTTTTCATGTCCAAGATGCATATGCCATAGTAGTCTTTCATCTTTGTGAGTGTAGAGGCATCTTTCTGCATTGTTAGTATATCTAGATAGATAGAATATGTATATATTATCTTCCATTATCCCTTCAAAAGCGATGTCTCCAGATGATCTATCATATATGGAGCATTTAGTTTTTCCAAAGTTAATATCATATTCATGATCAGCAAGATGACTAATGCTGAGCAAGTTATGCTTTAACTCTGTTACTAAATAGACATCTTTAATGACGGGAGAAGGAGGATGACCAATAGTACCGTTACCTATGATATAACTTTTCAAATTATTGTCGAAGGATACATATCCTTTCCTCTTCATCGATAGTGTTGCGAAAGGATTTTTATTTCTAGTCATGTGTCGCGAGCACCCACTATCAAGAATCCACTTACTTCTAGAGGATGAAGGAAGGTCCACCTACACCACGAGTAGATGTGACCTTTGGTACCCAAATCTTTGAGGGTCCTGAAAGGTTAGTCTTCGGTACCCATGCATATAGTTTTAAATCAAGCAATCTTCTAATTCTACACTATGGTGAAGTGTATCCATGTTTACCACAGTAGTGACAAGTAGCACGTATATTCGTGTTAGGTACATGATAGTAGTAATGTCTACGTATTTGTCGTGCCGCATGAGAATATGGGTTCATAAAAGCATGTATGTGTGGGCCATGTTTATGTGTACGTGTTTGTCGTGCTGCATGTGAATATGTGTACATAAAGGCATGATTGTGTGCAGCATGAGTATATGTGTTTTTTTTGTGACGTGTATTCTTGTGTTGAACAATGTTTTGTCTTGTGTACGTGTTGTGACTGTGAGACTGGGTTTGAGGCTGAACAGCTTGTTTCTCCAATTTGATCTATAATCTTTTAGAGACATTGTACATATCATCATACTTGGCAGTCAAGGCATCAATTCTTACAGTAGTAATATTATACTTCTTTTTCTCATCTAAGAGTTCTTTATTGAGTGTTGTAATATCACGTATTTGTTTCTCAATAAGAGATTCGACATCGTGTAAGCTTAATTTAAGCTTGGATACCCCCTCAGTGTTCGTCGTGGGTGGCTTGTTAGCGAGCACATAGGCAAACACTAAACATGATATTGGGATACTAGCAGTTAAATATAGTAGACTACCAATAATACCTTGATACTTACATTGATCGACTGGTTTGTCGCTTTCATCAGGTTCTAATTTAGTTGTAGTAGCCATCGGAGTACTGAATCTAAGGATGTAACGGTTGCTGAATAAAGACAAAAAAATGTGGTTCAATGTATTTAGACAAAATTAATTGTGTCCATCGGTTTAAAAATTAAGTAGAAATTAAAGAGGTCAAGCGTCAAAGAGCAACAAAAAGTTTTAGGGTCTCCACTCGAACCCGAAGAGTACATAAATTGGATCGGCAATCGGCGCCCGCAGATATGGGCATGTACCTATGCCCATTAAATCGAACCGAACAGAACGGGCGACGGCGGCGCGCACGTGTGGCCCATGAAGCTATCCACATCATATATGTAAGAAGCAAAGAGGAGTAAAGTAATATATATGCACAACTCACTCACACCACAACCGATGTGGGACTAAAGTGTGAAGTAACATGTAGGCAACTCTAGAGGGGGTGAATAGGGTTTGTGTCAAAAATAACCAATTAAAAATCAACTCTATGCAAGTCCAGAAGCAACTACCAATAGAAATATATAATCAAGTAGTAATACAAAAATTAAGAGAGATCAGAAGAGCATACGCAAACACATCGATTTAACCTAGTTTTTCTTGTGGGGGACTAGTCCAGACCTGAGAACTCTCGCTCAGGATTCAAATCTACTATTTGTGAAATAGGGTACACACACGTGCCTTTACTAAGAAGAGCACGCCAACTTCTTACGACTTCGTAGAGGCGAAACTTGAAATTGTCCAAGTGACTTCTTTTCAACTATTGCACAGAACTTCTAGCTGAATCGCACTTGAGCACCGTAAGGCTTCACTACAAAAAATACCCCTATTTTGCAACAGTTTTAGTGCAACGCTTTTATGAATGTTGTCGGAACTATAATTTGCAACAGTTACGTAACTGTTGAAACAACCGTTTCTAAATTAAATATATTTGCAATGGTTATAGATTAACCATTTCCTAATACATTTTTTACAGTGGTTCATAAACACTTGCTAAACGTTTTTCTTTTTTACAACGATCAAGCAACAGTTTCATGAAAGTGTTGTCAAAACGAGTTGAATGGGCAACAGTTATGCAAGGATTTTAAGTATTTGTTACAAATTTATTAATATTTTGCAACGATTAAATAAAGCCTTATAAAAAGGCTCACTGTTAGCAACAGTTGCACAACAATTTTTACAACCTGTTGTGAGTGGGCTTATTATTTATAATGATTGTGCAACGATTTATGCTACCTGTTACAATTTTTTGTTTAATAACAACGTTTATGATAACCGTTGTCAAAAGAATAAACAACTATTACAAAATATTGATCTTGTAACAGTTTGTTTATAGTCGTTGCAAATTCAATTTCTAATTTGAATTTTATTTATACACAAAAGGGATTTAATCACTAGAATTACTCGTATTAATTGGTTCCTTGTTCGCTAACAAAAATATTAGATAATATATTTAACATCGATCCAAAAGCTTCAATTGATAAAAATGATATAAGTACATATATATTATATATATAAGTATTTATATACAAATGAGCCTGTAGCCTAGTAGTAGAGCAGAGGCATGTGATCTAGGAGGTTGGGAGTTCGAGCCCCATTGGAGGTAAAAAAAAAGTATTTTTTATTGACCGTTGGCTATTATTCGCAATAATTTTTAACCGTTACATGTAATATTTTAGGCAACAGTTATCAACCATCGTGCTTTACTCAATATTTATAATAGTTTGTTAATCGTTGCCAAATATATTATTGACAATACCATGTAACCGTTATGCATTGACGTGAGATCCGTTGCATAATACGTTATTTGCAACTATTTATAAAAATGTTGCAAAAACCTTCTATAACCGTTGTAAGAGGAATCTGCAACGCTCGAATTTACAATGGTTCTAATAACTGTTGCAGAATGATTTTGCAACGGGTTATATTGTTTTTGTAACAGTTTTCGACCGTTGTAAGATACCCTGGTTTCTTGTAGTGCTTAGAAAGTTTTGTGTCTAGTATATTGGAAGATAAGGCTTAGAATATATAAGGCTTAGAAGATTGAGAGTGAGAGATGATTTGAAATGAGAGAATTCAAGCCCTATTTATACTAGTATGGGGAGGCAGAATTCAGCCAAAATTCTATCTCAAATATTTAAAAATTTGAACGTTGGACAGCTTGGATCATGGTGTTCCTAAATATTAGCATCCTGAAAATTAGGTGACAGAGTTCGGCCCGAATTCTGCCTAGGGTAGAGTTCGGCCCGAATTCTCATTCCTTTGGGTCAGAATGTTTATGTGGGCTAGAATGGTTTGGTTTGGTTCAGGAATTGTCTTATTTGTATGGTGGAGCTTGGAGAAGTAAGTCTAGGGTTGAGATGACTCAGTGCGACTCAACGCACATGTTCCTAGACTCAATAAAATAAAAAATTACAGATTGAGTACAAGTACATTTGTAATATAACAACTTGTCAATGACGTCTGTCTTGAACTTGGTACGCTGTAGACGATGTTCTGTCTTGAGCCCGATGTGTCGTATTGGATCATATCATATATTATTTGTTAATTTTCTAAATTAGGTTGACTGTGATCCAGTTTGGATCAACAATGTGTATATGAAGGAAGTTGATTTTTGCTAAAACAACAGTAGCAACAACACCTACTCTAGGACCTGCTGGATGATGGCCCATGATTCAAAGACTAAAAGAACATTAACATGGACGTATTTAAAATAGAACAAAAATGTACAATGGATCACCATTAACTTAAAAAAACGTTAGTGTAGTGGTTCTATTGTTACTTCAATAGTCTAAGTAGCACGTCAATTAGACACAAAAAGATTAGCCACCTTAGGGACCAATAGAGCAGAAGAAGATTCCCAGAAGGGAAAAATGAAAGGAAAAATGTTGGTTTTATAGCCTTTTGTTTTGATTTTTAGTCCCACATCGGCTAGAAAGGAATGTGTATCTCCATATATATGAGTCTTTACTCTTTATGGAGATGCACATGTAGTGCACATGGGTGTGTGCCATGTGGGATTAATTATTAATGGTATAAAGGCTTAATCAACAATTAATAAGCTGTAAGCTTTTTGCTCTTGGAAAATTTATTTCCATAGGAGCTAAGCCCCGTTGGGGCTTAGCGACTCGGACTCGGACTCGGACTCGGACTCGGACTCGGGCTCGGACTCGGACTCGGGCTCAAGGGCTCATGAGGCGTAATATGGCGTTTTGTTGGCGCACTTTGCACTTAGCACGTCAGTATTGTCGCTAGGCGTATAGTGCGCTTAAGTTGCGCTCGTTGCACGAGCCACTTGCGTGATCACGTTGTGCGGCCCGTTACGCGAGCCCAGTTACGCTGGCCCAGTTACGCAGCCCAGTACGCAGCCCAGTGCGCGCAGTGTGCACAGCGTACGCAGCGTACGTAGAGTGCGCAGTGTGCGCAGCGTACGCAGCGTACGCAGTGTGCGTAGAGTGCGTATGGCTGGCTGCATATTAGAGCGGGAACGGTTGCAGCAGTTGCTGCATGTTCAGGAGTGGTTCTGCCACTACCCTGAAGTGCAGGCAACTGCTTGGCAACCGCCCCGTGGGCTATATATGCAGGTTCTCTCCTCTCTCTCAGTTGGTAGAAGTAATCAGAATTCCAGAGAGAAAACTCTAAGTGTTCTTTAACACAACAGAGTAGTGAGCGTGTTGTTTAACACAAACACTAGTACTTTTTAGTACGCGTGAGTTCTGTTACTTCAAACAGAGAGAGAAGAGTACCATTGCCAGAGGAGTTCGCCGTCTTCCGAGGAGTCAGAAGAGCAGGAGTGTTCCAAGGTTTTCCGTCAACCTTGCTGGTTCCTGGAAGCTGTTCGCAGAGGGCGAATAAAGCTTTGAGCAACGGTGATAATTCACCCCAGCAATTCTCTCTCGTCTGTCATCCTTCTGTTGCCTTTAGCAGTTCTGTCAGTATCTTCTTTTTAGAAGGCACTACTGCCAGTTTGCTACGACCACGAAAATCTCTTTAGATTATTCGTGTATTACGATATCTTTTTAGATTTCGTAATTTGCAGAATCCTTCTGGATCTCTGTTGCAAAACCTTCTTTAAGGAGTTGCATTAGAAACGTTGTCTTTACAACTGTTTCATTTTCTCAGTTTTCCATCGAAAAATTGTGCCCCGGCGTTCCCGGCAATAACAATCTCAAAGCTTTAATGCTACGATGGAAAACATTAATGCTTCACTCCTCAATACTGACTTCTGTAAGTTAGAAAAGTTTGATGGAGAGCATTATCAAGTCTGGAAGAGGAAGGTTTATCTCACTCTTCAACTCAGAGACGTTGATCACGTGCTGCTTGAAGAGGAACCTACTGTTCCAGATACTAGGTCTGTTGATGCAATATCTGCGGCTACTAAACTTCAGGCCAAGTGGAGAAGAGAAAATAGCATTTGCAGGCTCCTTATCCTGAATGCTATGGAGGATTCCCTTGCAGAATCCTATTCTAAGAAGAATATCGCTAGAGACATATGGGAGTCTCTAGAAAAACTCTACGAAGAAGACAAGAACCGCAGTAAAATATTTGTAGTTGAAAAATATCACAAGTGGTTCTTTGAGGACGAAAAGTCTATGCTGCCGCAGGTGAAGGAGTTCCTGAAACTGCGACAGAAGTTGGAAGACGAGGCGATGCCCCTCCCCGACAAGTTTGTTGTTGGAGGGATTGTCTCAAAGCTCCCCGCTGGGTGGAGCAAGTTCTATGCAAACATGCATAGGAAGAAGTTGGAGATCACCCTTGAAGATCTCCTACAGGAAATCTATGTTGAGGACCGGATGCGGGCTCAACTGAAGGTGGAAACACTGTCCAAGCAATTGGCTAACGCCAATCTGGTTCAGACCAAGGGACCAAAGGGAAAGCAGGCGGCTTTCCACAGCAAGAAGAAGAACCCTGACAATCTAAAAGTCAAGGGAACTTCTATCAAGAAAAAGAAGCCAAAGTCAGAAATGCCTTGCTTCAAGTGTGGCAAGAAGGGCCACTTTAAGAATGAGTGTAAAGAAAAGACCAAGCAATCAGAGCAAGGAGAGCCTAGTAAGGTATCTATGATCACTGACGTAGTTGCTATGATTGCACAGGTTGATGCAGTAAGGACTGACTCTGACTGGTGGGTAGACACTGGAGCCTCCTGCCATGTATGCTCCAGTAAGGAGTGGTTTACCACCTATACACCTACTTCTGAAGTGGTTATGATGGCGAACCAGGCACAAGCTGAAGTGCTCGGGATCGGGACGGTGGTGTTGAAGCTGACTTCGGGCAAGTCTCTGACGCTTCAAGGCGTGAAGCACGTTCCTGCTATCGCCAAGAACCTGATTTTAGGAGGCCTACTCTGCAATGCAGGCCTCAGGATGGACATCAATGCTGGCCAGATGGTGATGTCTATCAAGGAAACATATTTCGGGAAAGCTTTTATACCGAAGGAATGTTCAAGATTCAGCTTGTAAATCAGTCCAATGTAATTAATGTTATTAATGAAGTCACTCATTCTGCTTATACTCTTGAGTTGTGGCATAATAGGCTAGGACATGTTCATTATAAACGAATAAACAGAATGTCTAGTCTAGGACTTATCTCCAAATGTGGGGGTAAGGTAGAGAAATGTGAAGTTTGTGCTCAAACGAAGATCATAAGGAAACCCTTCCCTCGGGTTAATCGAAGTACAGATCTTCTGGAGTTGGTTCACTCCGATATCTGTGACTTCAAACAGTTCTCTACAAAGGCCGGGATGAAGTATTTCATAACCTTCATCGATGACTTCTCAAAGTATGTGTTCGTCTACTTGCTGAAGGCTAAAGACGAAGCATTCGAGAAGTTCAAGGAGTTCAAAGCTGAAGCTGAGCGACAGACTGGACAACAACTCAAAAGGATAAGAAGTGATCGAGGTGGGGAGTACAGGTCTCATGAATTCGCATCGTTCTGTAAGGAACATGGAATTGTCAATGAGACTACGGCCCCGTACTCTCCTCAATCAAACGGAGTAGCTGAGAGGAAGAACTGGACGTTGACAGAAATGATAAATTCAATGTTGTTGACTGCTGGCCTTCCTAAGTGCTACTGGGAAGAAGCTGCATTGACGGCCACTTTTATTCTAAATAGAGTGCCTTATGCAACTTCTGATATTACTCCTCATGAACTCTGGTTCAAAGTCAGACCTAACTTGAATGTTATTCGAGTGTGGGGGTGTCTGGCATATGTCAAGCTTCCAGATCTGAAGATTCAGAAGCTTGGGACAAGGACTACAAAGACGATCTTCTTGGGGTATGCCGAGAAGAGTGATGCTCGGAGATTTCTTGATATTGAGTCAAATCATATCATTGAATCTCGCGATGCAGAATATTTTGAAGACAAGTTTACAAGGCACAAGAATATTGTTCTTCCGAATGTTCCGGAGAATAATGAGGGTGCACAAAAGACTGAAGTCCTCAATGAAGATGTGGTCCAAGAAGATGTTGTTGTTGATACAACGATTGAACCAGAACAAGCTGAGCCGTCAGCTAAGCGTGTGAGGAGGCCGAAGGACTTCGGAAGTGACTTTGTCACCTATCATGTGGAAGCAGATCCACTTACCTATGATGAGGCGATGAGGACCAGAGACGCGGTTTTCTGGAAGGAGGCGATTGACAATGAGATTGATTCCATCACCTCAAATAACACTTGGGTGTTGGTTGATCTTCCTGAAGGAGCGAAACCCATCGGATGCAAATGGATCTTCAAGAAGAAGATGAAAGCAGACGGAACTATTGACAAGTTCAAGGCTAGGTTGGTAGCCAAGGGGTTTTCTCAGAAGCAGGGGATTGACTACTTTGACACATATGCTCCAGTAGCCCGGAAGACCACCATCAGAATGTTGATTGCTCTCGCAGCAATAAATAAGATGGTGATACATCAGATGGATGTGAATACGGCTTTCCTAAATGGCGAGCTGACCGAAGAGATTTACATGCAACAGCCAGAGGGATTTGTCATCAGAGGTCTTGAAGACAAAGTCTGCAAGTTGGTAAAATCCTTGTACGGTCTTAAACAGGCTCCCAAGATGTGGCATAAGAAGTTTGACAAAGTTATAAGGTCAAATGGCTACATGGTCAGCGATACGGACAAGTGTGTTTACACGAAGTTCACTAATGGAAGAGGTGTGATCGTTTGTCTGTACGTGGACGACATGCTTATCCTAGGTACGGATATTAGATGTGTCACGGAGACAAAGAAATTCATCTCAAGCAAGTTCAGTATGAAGGACTTGGGGGAAGCTGATGTGATCTTAGGGATCAAGATCATTCGGACAGAAACTGGACTAGCGCTGTCACAGTCTCATTATATTGAGAAAATGATCACTCGTTATGGGTATCGGGATCTTCCAGGGATCGATACGCCGTACAGGTGTGATCTGAAGCTGAAGCCTAATTCAGGGGAAAGCGTCAGGCAGCTGGAGTATGCAAGCGTAATCGGGAGTTTGATGTATGCTACTACTGCCACAAGGCCTGACATAGCTTTTGCCGTGGGAATGCTGAGTCGTTTTACGAGCAATCCAGGTGTTGAACACTGGAAAGCTGTGGAACGGGTTATGAGATATCTCAAGAAGACTCAGACATATGCACTGTACTACAGCGGAGATCCGTCGGTAGTGGAAGGCTTCAGTGATGCCAGTTGGTGCTCAGAGGTGGAGAGCGAGAGGTCCACAGGTGGATACATTTTCACAATGGGTGGAGCTGCTATATCGTGGAAGTCGAAGAAGCAGACTATGCTCTCGCGGTCATCCATGGAATCTGAGTTCTTTGCACTTGATACCGCAGCCGAGGAAGCAGAATGGCTTCGGGAGCTCATGTATGATCTTCCAGTGGTTGGAGCACAAATACCGGCGATACCGATATACTGCGACAACCAGGCGACTGCGGCGGTGGCATCAAATGACCTCTTCAACGGGAAAAAGAGGACTGTGCGGTTGAAGCACAGGGCAGTACACGATCTTATCAAGAGAGGTGTTATTGCAGTAATTGATGTTCGGAGTCAGGAGAACCTGGCGGATCCGTTCACCAAGGGCCTCAAGCGCCAGCTGGTCGATGACACAGCTTGTAAAATGGGCTTGAAGGCATTCTGATATTGTATTATTATATTCCTACCATAATGTTTTATGCTATTAGTTCAAAGATTTATCTACTAGGCATCTAGCTTTTGGTTCAAGGGAGGACCACTAATCGGAAGAATATCAGGAACGGTGGGTACATGTTCTATTGGGCATGGAGAGGTTACGGACCTATAACCACTGTTGTCTACTGTTGTTTTCTACGGAAAACAGGTCCTGTGGGAGGTTGGCTTAAATGCCTTAATGAGTTCTCAGGCATTTGGAATGTCTGGTATGCTTTACAGGAAGCATGGTAGCACAGCACTACAAGGAGTGTGACTCCATGCTATGTGTGGCGGTGACTCCACCATGAGGTTCTCGAAGGAGGTAAAGCCTCGGCTATGTTAGCCAAGTCACAGCGGCATAGCACCGCAAATAGGCAGTTGGCCTAATGCTGTATATTGAATTAAAGAGGGATGTAGTCAGCACTACAAAGAGGAGGTGTTCCTCATGTTACGGGTGGCACGACACCACAATGAGGTAAACCCGGCTAGGGATAAAGCCTCGACCTTGCAAGCCATGTCGTAGCGGCGTAACACCGCACAGAAGCGTAAGGCTTCATGCTGGGTAGTTTGGCACTACAAAGGGGCTAGACCTCATGCTACGGGTAGTATGACACTACGATGAGGTTCCCGGTGATTCGGGATAAGGTCCTCGGCTTAAGGCCATGTCATAGCGGCGTAGCACCGCAAAGGAAGCGTTGGACGCTTCATGCCATGTCTCTTTAATAAAGAACTCACCTATAGTGTATGGACAAAGAGATATCAGGCCGTCTCTTGAGGGTAAACTTGTAGACACCCAATATTATACACTGAAACCAGGCTGGCACACGGCCTTAAATGTGCAGCCAGAAGCACATGTAACTACATTATGTGAGTAGAAAGAATTTCAGCTATGATGCATAATTCAAGGCTTAGTCCATTCTTGTATTATAGTTTGATTTTTGACTCACGTGGGAAGATTCAAGTCTTAAGTGGTGTCACGCCCCAGAACCAGAATACTGGAGAGCGGGGGCAGACACAGCCAGCTGCGTATATTAAAATAGAATACATCTCAACTATACGGTCACGGCTGTCTAGATATGAGGGTTTACTACAAGCCAGCAGTCTCTTAAGGTCAAGCCTATTGTCTCAATCTCAAGCAATTAACAGAGTTACAAGATGTTAGAGCATCAAATATATATATATAAGGCGTCCCAAATATTACATATTGGATGATCATGAAGCTAGTCGTACAAAATGATAGGACTAGCAAGAGTTCAGTCATACATGATCAACCCTAGGATTTGTTAATCATGTTTACAGCCCGTAGGCAGACAGTAAGTAAATGTGCATAGAGCTAACAGGTGCTCGTCGGCTAAACGCCTCAAAAGAATAAATTTACATATAAGTGGATGAAACAAAAAGGGAAAAAAACCCACTCGTAGCCCGGGTTCCGTCTAGTGTTCACCATTGGGCTGGAAGCTGGGTAGATCCTCGGGAGCTGCTCCGAAATCTGGTCACACAAAACCAGCTGGATCAAACCCCAGAAAGAGCAAGTGCCACAAGGAGGCCACAAATAAGAACAAAAGCCAGCATATCAGAACATAAAGAATAAAAGGAAAGTACAAGTAATAAAGTACACAGGGCGATAAACGACTAGGGACGTGGAACCATTCCGGGAGCCAGGTTACAATCCTTTAACCCTACAAGGACCGGGGTTGTAACCCTTCGCCTGAATAGCTCACTGTCTCTACTCATTTATCGTTAAGATAAGTAAAACAAACATGCTCAGGAGATAGCAGGTACTGGAGCTAGACAAGACTTAGACAAGGCTGGACACCATTCATTCACAATCGGCCAAGCAAGTACTACGGCTTACTACTTTAACTAACTAGGGTTATCACAAGCCTAATTACTAACAAGATGCAAGTGAGAAACTCCCAGTCCCAAGCCCTGCAGACCATCCAGTTATCCTTCCGCGGGTTGAGAGTTATAGTTGGGTACATCGCCCGGAAGACAAATGTACCCTTAGGTGACTTAGAGGGTGCAACACATGACAGTGTGCTAGAAATGTGCTCTACTCGTCGGCAAGCTACAAGTCCATTAAAGCGCCCAGATAACGAGATTGCCTGTGACGGGGAATTCTCCATGTTCTAGTTTGATCTAATAATTAGCCTAATCTAATTTAGCACGAGTCCCTGGCCGTGGTACCCAGGAAGTCGCGTCCTAGACATGATACAAGACAAGACAAGTGGATTGTACAAACAAGCAAGCAGGAACACCCACAGTGTCAAGGCAAGTCAAGTCAAGTTATCAAGTCAAGTCAAGTCAAGAGTGCGCCGCCACGGGCCACTATCAAGTTATCAAGGTAAATCATGTCAGGGTACTTGTCAGGGGTGCGCCACGACGGGCCACTATCAAGTCAGGTTGGTCGTGTCAGGAGTGCATCACTACGGGTCACTGTCATGTTATACTAGTTCCTTGTCATACCATGCTGTGTACAATAGTTATTCCAAACATATTAAGCAAAATCAAGTTCATGCCAAAAGGCGTAAGGATATAAAATGGGCGTAAAATACCTAATAAAATACTAATATAAAATAGGACTATAGAAGAGCCAAGATCAAGAAATAACAAATTCATCATAGATAAGTAGGTTGTGCAAGGGGGTCAGGGGTAGGTCTGCGCAGGGTGTGTACTGCGCATGGAAGAGCTGCGCAAGAGTTGTCTTGCGCAAGGGTTACCTTGCGCAAGGGTAGACTGCGCAGGGGTTACCTTGCGCAAGGGTGGTTTGCGCAAGGGTGGGTTGCGCAGAAGTGAATTATGCAGGAGCGGTTTGCGCAGAAGTGAATTGCGCAGGGGTTACTTTGCGCATGGCTGGATTGCGCATGGCTAGCTTGCGCCAGCGCAGTCCAGCGCAGCGCAAAGCGCTGGCCAAGTGACTGCGCAAACGGCCATGCGCTAAAGAGCACAGGCCAGGGGTGCGCAATCGGCCATGCGCTAAAAAGCGCAAGGCAGGGGGCTGTTCTTCCTGGCCGAGAGCAAGTCCAAAAACACCAAGAACTTCAATTCTTCATATTTTTGTCAAATCAAAACCAAATCTAGATTTTCAAAGTTCTAACTTGAGTAAAATTGAATTCTCTTCCACATGGAAGCATCAAAACAAGCAAAAATCAAAGTTTAATAGATCAAAACCAAGGATTTCCAAAAATGGTTAAAACCTAGATCTAGAAGAATGAAAGCTCCAAATCACAAAATTCCAAGTTCTAATGTTGATCTACATGTCCTAATCTATCAAATAGACAAATAAAATTGGGTGCTTATTTGTTGATAAGGTGCACTTGCCTATTGGTTGGGGAGTTGTGTGGAAGAAGGAAGAAGAAGAAGTTTGTAAGAAATAAATGAGAGAATAAAGAGAAGAGAGAAAAGTAGGTGGTGTTATAAAGTGGGGAAGTTGTGGTGTGTTGAGGGAGGAGTGTAGGTTAAGGTGTTCCATTCATGATGAACCAAACCAAACCAACTTCCACAAAATAAAACCAAGCCATGGTCCAAAACCTATTTACGAGAAACCAAAATCCGCAAGTCGAGAAAATTAAAATACGTGCCAAAATCAAATACGAGCATAAATACGTAATACAGGAAATGGGGGTGACAACTCTACCCACCTTCAAAGAATTCTGTCCTCGAAATTTAATCAAGGAGCTAGAGATTGCCACGACAAGCTATACTAAGCACAGACAAGCTACACTAAGCAGTTCAATCATACAATCATACAATACAAGCAAGGAAGGGAAAGCGTAAGGCACAAGGAAGACATTATACCTTACGAGTCAAACAGGTAGGGATATCGCGATCGGATGTCGTCCTCACGCTCCCACGTTGACTCACCTAGGGAGTGATGACCCCAAGCAACACGGACTAAGTTAATAGTCTTGTTCTTGAGCATCTTTTCCCTCCGGTCCAAAATAGACACGGGCCTCTCCTCATACGAAAGGTTGGTACCAACAACCAATTCCGAATGATCTAGGATATGGCTCGGGTCCGGGATGTACCGTCTTAATTGGGACACATGGAATACATCATGTACCTCACTTAGCGACGGCGGAAGAGCGAGACGATAGGACACATCGCCTACTCGCTCCAGAATATCGAACGGCCCTATATACCTAGGACTAAGCTTTCCCCGTACGCCAAAACGAATGACACCGCGGGTAGGCGAGATCCTAAGGAATACATGGTCGTCGACGGCAAATTCTAAGGGACGCCGATGAGCATCGGCCCAATGGCGCTGGCGATCCTGAGCAACTCGGAGGTGATCTCTGACTCTCCTGACCACTTCAACCGTCTGAGAAATCAGTTCTTGACTGAGCATCTGCCTCTCTCCGACATCGTCCCATGCTAACGGGGATCTGCACTTCCTGTCATACAGAGCCTCGAAGGGTGCCATCTGGATACTGGCCTGAAAACTATTGTTGTACGAGAATTCCACCAGGTGCAGGTGATCCTCCTATGAACCACCGAAGTCAAGGGTACACGACCGCAACATATCTTCGAGAGTTTGTATAGTACGCTCTGACTGCCCATCTGTCTGCGGATGATACGCTGAGCTGAACTTGAGACGAGTCCCCAAACTTTGATGAAGACTGCGCCAGAAGTGCGATGTAAATCTCGTATCCCTGTCTGATACTATGCTGACTGGCACTCCGTGAAGTCTGACGATCTGTCTGAGATACATCTCTGCTAGCTGTACCGTCGACTGTCCAACTCTAAATGGAAGAAAGTGTGCCACCTTGGTAAGCCTGTCCACAATGACCCAAATAGCATCTCTGCCTGCCGGAGATCTGGATAACCCAGTCACGAAATCCATGGTAATGTGTTCCCACTTCTATTCTGGGATCGGTAAAGGTTGAAGAAGTCCAGCTGGCCTCTGATGTTCAGCCTTGACCTGTTGGCAAACCAAACATCGAGAGACATACCGGGCTATCTCCCTCTTCATACCATTCCACCAAAAGTGTTGACGAATATCTCTGTACATCTTCGTGCTGCCTGGGTGAATGGAGTACTGCGAACTGTGAGCCTCTGCCATGACTTCCTGTCTGATATCTCCACTGGGTACACAAAGATGCGTGCCGTGTCGAAGTGTATCATCCTCATGAATACATAACTCTGGCCTTCTCCCTGCCTCGCACTCTGCTCTGAGCCGCTGAATCTTAGAATCTGTTAATAAAATACTAATATAAAATAGGACTATAGAAGAGCCAAGATCAAGAAATAACAAATTCATCATAGACAAGTAGGTTGTACAAGGGGGTCAGGGGTAGGTCTGCGCAGGGTGTGTACTGCGCATGGAAGAGCTGCGCAAGAGTTGTCTTGCGCAAGGGTTACCTTGCGCAAGGGTAGACTGCGCAGGGGTTACCTTGCGCAAGGGTGGTTTGCGCAAGGGTGGGTTGCGCAGAAGTGAATTGCGCAGGAGCGGTTTGCGCAGAAGTGAATTGCGCAGGGGTTACTTTGCGCATGGCTGGATTGCGCAAGGCTAGCTTGCGCCAGCGCAGTCCAGCGCAGCGCAAAGCGCTGGCCAAGTGACTGCGCAAACGGCCATGCGCTAAAGAGCACAGGCCAGGGGTGCGCAATCGGCCATGCGCTAAAAAGCGCAAGGCAGGGGGCTGTTCTTCCTGGCCGAGAGCAAGTCCAAAAACACCAAGAACTTCAATTCTTCATATTTTTGTCAAATCAAAACCAAATCTAGATTTTCAAAGTTCTAACTTGAGTAAAATTGAATTCTCTTCCACATGGAAGCATCAAAACAAGCAAAAATCAAAGTTTAATAGATCAAAACCAAGGATTTCCGAAAATGGTTAAAACCTAGATCTAGAAGAATGAAAGCTCCAAATCACAAACTTCCAAGTTCTAATGTTGATCTACATGTCCTAATCTATCAAATGGACAAATAAAATTGGGTGCTTATTTGTTGGCAAGGTGCACTTGCCTATTGGTTGGGGAGTTGTGTGGAAGAAGGAAGAAGAAGAAGTTTGTAAGAAATAAATGAGAGAATAAAGAGGAGAGAGAAAAGTAGGTGGTGTTATAAAGTGGGGGAGTTGTGGTGTGTTGAGGGAGGAGTGTAGGTTAAGGTGTTCCATTCATGATGAACCAAACCAAACCAACTTCCACAAAATAAAACCAAGCCATGGTCCAAAACCCATTTACGAGAAACCAAAATCCGCAAGTCGAGAAAATTAAAATACATGCCAAAATCAAATACGAGCATAAATACGTAATACAGGAAATGGGGGTGACAAGTGGCATCTATCCTAAAAGCATAATGGACAGTTACTGTAGGGAACACTCGTACTCATATATATAGAGATATGTGGGGGATTGTTGGGTTTATAGCCTTTTGTTTTGATTTTTAGTCCCACATCGGCTAGAAAGGAATGTGTATCTCCATATATATGAGTCTTTGCTCTTTATGGAGATGCACATGTAGTGCACATGGGTGTGTGCCATGTGGGATTAATTATTAATGGTATAAAGGCTTAATCAACAATTAATAAGCTGTAAGCTTTTTGCTCTTGGAAAATTTATTTCCATAGGAGCTAAGCCCCGTTGGGGCTTAGCGACTCGGACTCGGACTCGGACTCGGACTCGGGCTCGGGCTCGGGCTCGGACTCGGGCTCAAGGGCTCATGAGGCGTAATGTGGCGTTTTGTTGGCGCACTTTGCACTTAGCACTTAGCATTGTCGCTAGGCGCATAGTGCGCTTAAGTTGCGCTCGTTGCGCGAGCCACTTGCGCGACCACGTTGCGCGGCCCGTTACGCGAGCCCAGTTACGCTGGCCCAGTTACGCAGCCCAGTACGCAGCCCAGTGCGCGCAGTGTGCGCAGCATACGCAGCGTACGTAGAGTGCGCAGTGTGCACAGCGTACGCAGTGTGCGTAGAGTGCGTATGTGCGTATGGCTGGCTGCATATTAGAGCGGGAACGGTTGCAGCAGTTGCTGTATGTTCAGGAGTGGTTCTGCCACTACCCTGAAGTGCAGGCAACTGCTTGGCAACCGCCCCGTGGGCTATATATGCAGGTTCTCTCCTCTCTCTCAGTTGGTAGAAGTAATCAGAATTCCAGAGAGAAAACTCTAAGTGTTCTTTAACACAACAGAGTAGTGAGCGTGTTGTTTAACACAAACACTAGTACTTTTTAGTACGCGTGAGTTCTGTTACTTCAAACAGAGAGAGAAGAGTACCATTGCCAGAGGAGTTCGCCGTCTTCCGAGGAGTCAGAAGAGCAGGAGTGTTCCAAGGTTTTCCGTCAACCTTGCTGGTTCCTGGAAGCTGTTCGCAGAGGGCGAATAAAGCTTTGAGCAACGGTGATAATTCACCCCAGCAATTCCATCTCTCGCCTGTCATCCTTCTGTTGCCTTTAGCAGTTCTGTCAGTATCTTCTTTTTAGAAGGCACTACTGCCAGTTTGCTACGACCACGAAAATCTCTTTAGATTATTCGTGTATTACGATATCTTTTTAGATTTCGTAATTTGCAGAATCCTTCTGGATCTCTGTTGCAAAATCTTCTTTAAGGAGTTGCATTAGAAACGTTGTCTTTACAACTGTTTCATTTTCTCAGTTTTCCATCGAAAAATTGTGCCCCGGCGTTCCCGGCAATAACAAAAAATCCCCTAATTTTTCACCCTCCCCCATACTTGAACAGAAGGGCAAACTAGCCATTTTCTCATTGCTAGTCGTGTTCACTTGAGTTGGAATTTGACTACAAATCTAAGGTGAGAAACCATTTATTTAAAAAGAAAAAGAAACATTAAGAGGTAAACTCTTCTAGAGAAAATTGGAAAGTCGCTTAGAACATCATTAGTAGTTGGGACTTTCAAATATAATTTGGGGTCCAAAATTTGAAAAAAAAGATAAATGTAGAATGTGTTTGATTTGTATGAAAATAGTAGAAAATGATAAAATGGACTCCGGTCTCCAAGATTGTGTGGTCAAAAATTAATATAGGCAAAAAATAATATAAAGTTTAGAATCTAGAAAGTTGGACTCTAAATTAGGAATTACTTTTCTACGAAACGAGTTCCTATAATCTAGAATCTAGAAATTGGGTTGCCCAACCCTTAGCACCTATGGGTGAGATGTGACAAAAATTGTAGAAATTACGATTATGAATTAGACTTACTATTCTACAAAATGAGCTCCTACATTCCAAATTCAGAATCTAGAAAATGGGATAGGCCTTACGAATGATGCTCTTACAAATTAAATATATTTTTAGATCGCATCAACCTATAAATCTTATCACTATCTTTAGAGAAATTGTCATAAAATTAAGTCAACTAGAGACGAGTCGAAATAAAATTTTTACAGAAATTTAAAATGGGTTCAGCTTTAATTAAATATTTAAATACAATGTTATTCAGTAGGTACGACCTTTAAAAAAGTCATTTATTACAGGATTAGTGAAATAATGTTCATGTAAAAATGTTTAGCAACGAATTCAGCTTGTTGTTGTGATCAACAAGAAGGGAGAATATTTTTGGAGATTTTGAAATCAAATTACGAAAGATGTGTGGATGTACGTGTAAAAATTGAAGATAGTGATAACGTGTAAAAAGTTTCATACTTGTAAGCGTCAAACTATCATGACAGCAAAGGACCAATTAAAAAATTATCAGAAAATTTACCGTAATGACATAAATTTTGTATAAATTAGTACAAATAAAACAATCTCGAAAAAAAAATTTAGAATAACGAAACTTACCGCTAACTGAGTTGGCGGAAAAACGAAAGCGAGCCAAAAAAAAAAAAAAAAAAAAATCTACCAACTGTGTTGGTGGAATTTTGCTGAATTTGGCCCCAACGCAGTTGAAAGGAGGAGGATTTTGTTGGCCAGGTTAGAGTGAGCATGCAGTAGTATATTAGAGTGATTTTCTGGTGTTGCTATTGTATTAGTGTAACCAAATCATGCACACTCCACCAACTTCTTTTGTTTCATCTGTTCAATCATGAACGTGAGAAATTAGCCATCGCAGTTGGCAGAATTTTAGCTTTACTGGAATTTTTTAATCTTTTCTTTTGCTTGTTTTTATTTTTTCATCATTTCAGTTGGCAGCAAGTTTCGTTATTTCAATTTTTTTTAAATTTATTTCATTTGTATTAATTTATATAAAATTTATTTTGTTACAGTATATTTTTTTGAAAAAGTATCGTTGGTACCAATAATTTACACAACAACTTAATATTGAAGCAGCACTGCTGTATGTGAAGTCAAGTACGTCTGTTTAAAAAAGAAAAAGAAGAAGAAAAAAAAAAAAGTTCGTCTGTTTGTGTGCATTTTGTATTATTGGTACCACACATCGACGTGATGGGCCTATTCAATTATGCCTCTGGCTTTGCAATCCCAGGCCACTCTCCCGACTTGTGTCAGTCACATCCTATTTTAGGAATTCTTTTTCCTTCACATTACATAATGTCCTTCTAAACCTATACGAAAACGACTGCTTTAAATGCATAAAGCTGCTTTGCAATCATACACCACTGCCACATATTTAAAAAAAAAAAAAAAAAAATTCTAAACAAACCGACCCGGACGACCGCACGACTCAAACCAACCTCGTGTATCGCCAGAAGATTAGTTAATCATGGGATCCACAAAAATCAACTCTGCTAACGTCAGTGCACAGATCTGACCAATCGGACGTCGACGTGTTGCTTCGATCCGCGCTTCGTTCGACCGTACGGTCTGTAACTCTGCACTCTAGTAAAAAAAAAAGGATTTTTGTTAACATATACATTAATAATTATTTAATTTACATAAGTAATACCACCAACACATTTATTAATACACATTTTACTTAAAATATATATTGATAAATGTAAAATATGTATTAATAAATGTGTTGATGGAATACCTATATAAAATGTACATTTATCAATATATTAATATGTGTCCTTATGTCACATATTAACAAAATCAAATAAAAAAAAATATTTTATACATTATTGGTAGGGCTGAGGCATCTCCTATTTTCTATCTTTTCTAATTTTATGGTAAACAAATTTTATAGAAAATTTTTTTCTAACAAGGTTTTTATCCATGATTGCACTGACATAACATGGAAAATTTCTAAAAAAAAAAATTTTACTTGTAAAAGTTCTCAAAGAAATTATTCATCTTAATATTGGTCCCACTTTCGAGCTAAATTATAAAAAAAAAATTATATTACGTAGGATAGAAATTGGGATCAATTGGACAATTTTTTATTTATTTAATTTCTATGTAGAAACTTTGATAGCAATTTCTTGGAGACGACCTAATTAACTAGAGTTTAGATCCTAGATTTTATACAGCTTTACAGTTTAAGCCATAACGTATCCAATTGAAAAGCTTGGACCATAAATTAATTAATTATTTTTTATTATACTCTTAATTTTAATATTTATTAATTGTTGTTCTTGTACTCATATTTCATATTCTGAGTATAATGGATAGAAGAAAATAAAAATTCAGAATTTAAACTTTCAAATTGAACATTTCAGACTTAAAACTTTAAATTATTACAAAATTTAGGATCTAAATGCTAACTAACCCGTCTGGGTACCTTAACATTGCTGTAACATGATGGACATATTCAGTTAGGGTTGAGCATTCGGTTTATTCAGTTTAAACCGAACTGAAATAGTCAAAACCGAATAAACTGAATCTAAAAATTAAAATTCAAAGTCGAACCGAAATAAACAAAACCGAACCAAACCGAACCGAATAACAATTCGGTTTATTTGGTTTGTTCGGTTGAATTATTTCTACTGTTTAATGGTCGGACCCAAAGTTGGGATCATGATTAAATTATATTAAAAATGAAAAAATTTTAACACACATTTGTTGTATTTCAAAGTTGCGTACAAAGTTGGACTAATTATTAAATAATCATTGTTGAACTTCAAAACATATGCATAGAATTATTGTTTTTTTTTTTAAATATACAAATTTTTAGTCACAAATTATGCATAAAATTGAGAGTATTTACATAATTGTATAAATTTTACTCCGTTTTTAATTTTTGAACCAAAACCGGAACACAAAATCGATTTCGAAATCGAATATTTTTTTTAGTAGTTTCAAAGTTGAAACCAAATCAAATATCTTATTCGGTTCGACTATGTTCGATTTTTGGTCTAAAACTAAATAATACATACCCATGTGTTCAATTATGCTTCCTGACTGTGCAATCCCAATCCACTTGACGTGTCACTGAAAAAACGAAAAGAAAATTTTTGACTTGCCCCCTGCTTTGTTTACCATATTTCACGGTGCACCCATTGTTTTGCAAAAATGTACAGCCCTCCACTTTGGACGAAATTCATCAGGAATATTTTTGGGACCAAAATGCCTCTGTCTTCTTCCCCTTTCCTCTTTCCTCTCCCCTTCACCCGCTCCCTCTCCCCCGCGGGCAGGCCACCGGCGCTCCACGCCAAAGCCTCCGCTCCCCCTCCCCGCCACCCCCTCCCCGCCTCCCTACCACCGCCCCTCCCCCCGCTATCGCCTCTTCATCCTCCTCGTCGCTCACTTCCCCTCCCTGCCCCCAGTCCCCGCTACGACAACAGCGACGGCGACAAGCAGCAGCAGCAGCAGCAGCAGCGGCTGCTATCACGACCCGCACCCAGTATAGAGGCACGAGAAGAGGGTACGTCCAGCCTACGCCGAAGTGTTGACGGTAGAACGCTGTTCTAGGTCATGAACATAACTAACACAATATAAAATACTCTCCAAATGGAGGCCAATCACAGAAGGTACGACTCAATAACAAATCTAGAGGTAGAATATAGCATGATGTAATAGATAAATGAATCCTCAAAGCTGAGGTAAAAACAGAAGTGAAATAAATCAAAGTTAACAAACACAAGTCTCAACATCTCCAAAATAATACAACTCTGAAATCAAAGACAACAACTGACATGAAAAGAAAGAACAGTCTAAACTATCTATACTATGCATGGGTGTCATCCTCAGTAGCTGCCTGAACCTCCCAAAGGTCCAGGTCGCGAGTGTCATCTAGGCAAGCTCCATAGTAGGGGGTGCAGGGTTTCTCATTATCCGCTGTAATATTTTCAATAGGCCCAATCAGGACAGGAACGAGCACAATACATCTCACACAGTTCATAATATGACATGATATGTAAATATGCTATAGAGTAAGATACATAAAACGCTGGAAAATATATGAAATAAAAGAGATGACTGTAAAAAAATATCTACTATAAGTAAAGAGCTAACGGTGGGTAGTGATGTTGAGTACAAGATAGACATGTGAACGGCTTGAATTTGTATATGAGTAATCTAAGAGTTTGCACATGAGTATACTACTTTGGAATTGTTCACATGACCATTTATACTCTTCCGTACCCCCAATCAATACACAAGGATCCAGACAAGTTATGTTATTGCACATGATATCACATGAAGGCCCATAAATGGGTGTACATGAATGTATACATTGGGGCTCTGTGAACATGAGAGTACATGAATCACAAGAGTACACATGAATGGTGAAAGCACTGGAGTATATGATGAAAGTGAAACGCACATGACATACTGTAACCCGATGCTCCCGAGGAGGATAACATCTCATGAAGGAATCCATATAGTACCAATCCGTGTTAACAACGTGATAGCATCAAGTAAAATAATCTAGAGCATAAATGTAAATCCTATCAAGTATGAAATGGTCAGAGAACGTACTCGCCTGATATCTGAATGTCTGTGATAATTACTGTCTGGGATGAGGTATCTGACTCCTATTTAGAACAACACAAGTCAAGATGTATACAAGGGGATGATAAATGAAGAGTACAATGCTTCTACATGCAGACTACGTCAAACTAGACTAAAGTCAACTCTTAGCCAACTCCAGGCAACTATACTAGTCAAATTAGGTCAACTAGGCCACTCCTAGTCCAAACAAGTCTCACTAGGCCTAACCAAGTCTAGGCTAGCACCACACACAATCACAAAGCTAACACAAGCTATCAAACACACATTTCATATATATATATATATATATATATATATATATATATATATATATATATATATATATATATATATATATATATATATATATATATATATATATATATATACATATATACACTCAATGTATATAAAGCATACATATTATATGCATTCATATAAAGGCATTTATATATACATAGGCAAGTGTCAAATGAAATATTGTGTGTGTACAAGGGTTATAATGTGTGTTCCAATATATATATATATATATATATATATATATATATATATATATATATATATATATATATATTGCTATTTACATACATGCATATTTACATATATATATAGATAAATACATACATAGATAGATATATAGAGGGTGAAAGGGCTAGGCATAAGTGTCCAAGTAGTGGTAGTGTTCAGGAAATGAAGTAATGTTAGGTTGATAGGTTAACAAGGTACACAATCATATATGTTCAGTTAACTAAATGCCAAAGCCATGTTAAGTTAGCAAATAGGTTTCAATCAATGAGGTTTAGTTAACTAACAGGTTAATACATTATAAAGAGCAATGTAATGTGAGTTACTATTTAGTGTAATGGTTTACAATGTCAGTTAATGCAATGCTAGGTTTAGTGCAGTGGATAATGTAATGCTCAGAAATGTTGCAGTCAAATGCAATATCTGGTTTCTTAATGGAGTGTATCAATGTGTTCAGGAAATGGAGCAATTGTCGATGTCCTGTTCAGGTATCAATGTAAGGATTTCAACCTCAACATCAAGTGTCATATCAATCTACCAACTTAAACTCGGATTCACATTACAAGCATGGACATAACAAGGTAACCTAACTCAGTTTTGACATCATGAAATAAATCCTAATCCTTAGTTTAAAAGTGAATCAATACTCAGTTAGCATGCATTGAACTAATACTCTGATTTCATGAAGTATCAATATATATATATATATATATGGCATGTGTATAGGGGAAACCACAAATTAACTAAGTGTAATAAGGCATGTGTATAGAGCATATAATCTCAGGTTAATATTTAACAGAGAACAATTATGACGTGAGTCCTAAATCTTAGTTAACAACATTCAATTTACATATGCATTTTGAAACCTAACACAAAACACAACTATATATAACTGTGGACACACACAAAAAGAAGAAAAAATGTTGTCATTTCTTTATTGGCACAAGGCACCACAAATCGAGTACGCCTGAGAGATCCTGCGCTGAGGATCCCCGAGTACAAAAAAGAATTTTGGGGAATGGGACGATGGAGATCGAGCGGCAATTGCTCCTTTACTCCGTTGATACTCCGATTACAAAAGTGGGAAAAAACCTAAGAAAATTGCTAACTCTCGGCTCACTGGAAAGAAGTGCAGTAATTTGGCTCTTGAAAATGTTCTCCGTTCTGTCTTTTGAAGAGGAATGAGACCCCTTTTTATAGTAGTTTCTGAGCTGGAATGATGTTATGCGCCTACATGAGAAAACATGCTGGTTTTCATGTGGGCGCATAGTCCTGCTTTGGGCGTATAGGATGTAGGCGCATGCAGGCTGCATAGTCATAGGTTGATCGTGGTACTGACGTGGCCGCATGCTTCGATGCACGATTGCTCGTGGAGACTGACATGGCCGTAAGCTTCGGTGCACGTTTTGATCATGGCTTTGACTAAGTCAGGCTTGGGCGCATAGCCATGTCTCAGGCTATGCTCCCTTCTTTTGGGGGAGCTTGTCTTGGGCGCATGGAGCTTCACTGGCTGGGCGCATAGAGCTAAACTGGCTGAAATTTTTTTATGCTTGTACAAGATCCCCTTCACAGTTTGCGATACTTGAACGAGTTCGAAATACTTTGAAAGAAGCATGGACTATCTTCTCGTGGGCGCATAGCACAACGCTATCTTTGGGTGCATAGTATTTGGCCAGCTTGTCAGAGGGATACGACTGTTGAGATCTTTTTTGAAAATCTGAACTGACAGATTCATCGAGATAAAATTTGAAGAGGTCCATCCTTCGTACGTGTTGACACAATACACAGTCAACCAAATATTGATAGAATTGACTAAATAATACTTGTGATAATTCAATACAACACATGAAGACTACATCCAGCACAAGTCAGACGACAGCCCAGTTTTGCAATGCAAGTCATTTTTGAGTCTGTATTTTATAAACTTTATTGAGTCTAGACTTATGTAAGCTGAGTTGTGCTGAGCATCTGAGACTTAACCTATACCCTACCCAAAATCCAAAAGCTCCACACACATCCAAATAAGCCTATTGGACCAATGACCCATTCTGTGCTCTGGAGACAGAGTTCGGGCCGAACTCTGCCTCCATACAGAGTTCGGGCCGAACTCTGTCCCCTAAAAATCAGCACCCTAATTTTTAGGGTTGGCTAGTTGTAAGTTGTCCAACGGCCAACTTTTTGAATGATCCAACCAGAATTCTGGCCGAATTCTGCCTACCTGATATCCTATAAATAGGCCATGAATTCTCTCATTTTCAATCATCCAATCTTCTTTTTTCTTCTCTCTAAAGCTCAATACAAGCCATACTCTTCTTCATCTACTAGCCACAAGCTCCCTAAGCCTCAAGTGCTTAGCATTTTTCAGTTAGGAGTTTGTACAAGAGTTCAAGAAGTCGCTTGGAAAATTCCAAGCATCGCCACTGCGATCTTTGTAAGAAGTTGACGTGCTCTTCTGAATAAAAGGCACGGGGTGTAACTACTATTTCACAAATAGTGGATTTAATCCTGAGCTAGAGTTCTCAGGCCTGGACTAGTCCTCTACGAGGAAAATCTGGTTAAAAATCGGCTGTGTTTGCGTATGCTTTCTTGCTCCTTATTTATTTTCGCATTTACTCTGATTACTTTCAGCTTGTGAAAGAGTTTAATTTTTAATTAGCTATTATCGTGATAAACTCTATTCACCCCCCTCTAGAGTTGCCATCTGTTCTTCAATTGGTATTAGAGCTCTGTTCTCTCTACAAGGACTAACATCCTAGAGCTGATCCATGGCAACCACACAATCTTTGATTTCCAATCACGGTGAAGGGCAGTCCACTCATAGGCCTCCCCTATTTGATGGAACTAACTATACCTATTGAAAAACAAGGATGAGCTTTTATCTCAAGTCGCTAGACTTCGACCTGTGGACCATCGTCACTGATGGTTACAAAAAGCCCGCCAGGATAGTTGTCAATGGTGATCTCGTTGAGAAACCACATGACAAATATTCTGACGAAGAGAAGAAACAGGCAAGTATCGACGCGAGAGCTATTAATGCTTTATTCTGTGCTATAGACAGGAATGAGTTCAACAGGGTCTCAACGTGCACCACCTCTCACGAAGTATGGAGACTTCTAGAAGTGACGCATGAAGGAACCACCCAAGTCAAGGAATCGAAGATAAGCCGTCTCACTCAAGAATATGAGGCTTTCAAGATGAAGCCAAATGAGATGATCACGCAAATGTTCACAAGATTCCTCGACATCATCAATCCCCTATCTTCGCTCGGCAAACAATATTCAAATCACGAGAAGATTTGCAAGCTACTTAGGGGGCTCCCAAAGATTTGGAACCCTAAGGTGACAGCCATCATAGAAGGAAATGATCTCATAACCATGTCCATGGAGACCTTGATGGGAAAGCTGATGACTCATGAGCTTGACCTCAAAAACTTCGAAGAGCCTGCTCCTAAGGCTAAGGAGATCGCCCTCAAAGCTCACCGACGAAGGACTGACTCCGAAGAGACGGATGACGACAACTCGGAAGGTGATGATCAAGCTCTCCTTGTCCACAACTTCAAAAAATTCCTTCGCTTCAACCGAAGAAAGAAGGAACCACAAGAAGATGACGAAGAAGAGCCAACATGCTACGGTTGCAAGAAGATGGGACACGTCCGAAAAGACTGTCCATTCTTAAAGAAGAACAACCGCTATGAGAAACTACACAAGAAGGCTTCCTCAATGAAATATGCCAACATGAGCATTTGGCATGAAAGCGAAGCTAGTGAATCCGAGAAAGAAAAGGACTCTCCTCAAGATGCTGCAAACGTGTGCCTAATGGCAACATCCGACAAGGTATCAAAAGAAACTCTTGATGAATGCACTTTTGATGAACTTGCCGATGCTTTTACCGATTTACTTGATGATCATAAAAAGGTCATTGGTAAATATAAACATGCCAAGAAAAAGATCAAAAGTCATAAAGTCAAAATTTAAAGACTTTCTTTACTGCTTGATAACATTAGAGACACTTCACCCACGGATGTCACAAATGAGGTATCTAAGCTTAAAATAAGCTTACATGATGCCGAAGCATGCATTGAACAACAAACACAAGAAATTACAGCACTCAACATGGAGCTTGCAGAAGAAAAGAGTAGACACAAGATTTCTATTACTAAGATATATGGTTTAAATGCTAAAGTTACTGAACTGCTGGCTGTCTCTAAAAAATTAGAGACTAAATTGGGAAAACAGGTTGCTCAACCTCAAATCCAATCACATGAGACACACACAAAGTATGACACTACTCATACTAGTCAACCAGATCATCCACCTGCAGCTCATAATCATGCTTACATATAAACACACTTTCATAAAGCACACAAACCACATGCACGTAGAAATAATTCTCATTTGTCACAGAATCATCATGCTACACATAGTTACAATCATCACTATTTTGCACAAAATCACCATCACTCTACATATAGACATCATCACCATGCTATTCCATATAGACATCATCACCATGCTACTCCATATAGACATTATCACCACATTGCTCCACATCACTCTACATATAGACATCATCACCATGCTAACTCTACATATCATCATGCTACTCCACATCACTCTACTCATAGACATTATATGCATGCTCCTAACATAAATAGGAATACTATATGTACTTATTGTAGATTACATGGACACATTTCACCACAATGTAGAATTAGAAGATTAGTAGATAGAAAGATATATACATGGTTTTCGAAAACTAACTTTTCAGGACCCTCAAGAACTTGGGTACCAAAGGTCACATCTACTCGTGATGTAGGTGGACCTTCCCTCCTCAACTAAGAGTAAGTGGATTCTCGATAGTGGATGCTTGCGGCATATGACGGGAGACGCAAATCTTTTTGCATCACTATCGATGAAGAGAGAAGGATACGTATCCTTCGGTAACAACCTAAAAGGGTATATTATAGGTAATGGTATTATTGGTCATCCTCCCTCTCCCGTAATAAAAGATGTCTGCCTAGTGACCGAGTTAAAGCATAACCTGCTCAGCATTAGTCATCTTGCTGACCATGGATATGACATTAACTTTGGACTAAATAAATGCTTTATTTATGATAGGTCAACAGGAGATATCGCTTTTGAAGGGATAAGAGAGGATAATATTTATATTTTTTATTTGTCTAGAGATACTAACAATGCAGGTAGATGCCTATATGCTCATAAGGATGAAATATTACTATGGCACCAGCGTCTTAGTCATGCCAACATTGATACTATATCCAGGCTATCGACTAAGAAGCTAGTTAGAGGCTTGCCCGACATCACATTCAAAAAGGACACGATATGCGCCGAATGTGAATTGAATAAGGCAACCAAGTCCTCTTTTTATTCTATAAACTCTGTAAGCACTACTATACCCTTGCAATTACTTCATATGGATTTATTTGGCCCTAGTAGAGTTGCCAGTCTTGGTGGAAAACTCTACGCTTTTGTCATTGTTGATAATTTTTCTAGATTTACATGGGTTTTCTTTCTTACAAATAAAAGTGATGCTATTTCGGTTTTCAAGATTTTTTAAAAAAGTTCAAAACGAAAAAGGCTACATGATTACTCGAATCCGAAGTGATCATGGAGGCGAATTCGAAAATACAGATTTTGAAAAGTTTTGTGATTCTAATAGTTTTGATCATAAGTTTTCTTGTCCAAGAACTCCTCAACAAAATGGTTTTGTGGAGCGGAAGAATAGGACTCTTGGCGATATGGCTAGAGTCATGTTGAACAAGTTTTTACTTCCGAAATAGTTTTTGGCTGAAGCTGTCAATACAGCCTGCCACATTTTAAATAGGGTACTTATTCGTCCTATTACGAAGAAAATACCCTATGAGCTTTGGTTTGGGAGAATCCCAAATGTTTCTTATTTTAGAGTTTTTGGTTGTAGATATTTTATCCTTAACACCAAAGACAACTTAGGCAAATTTGATGCCAAAGCTGACGATGGTATTTTCCTTGGCTATGCTGCCAAGAGTAAGGAATATAGAGTATTTAACAAACGCTCATTAATTGTGGAAGAGTCTACAAATATGACTTTTGATGAAGATAACAGTGCAGCAGCTACTCTTGATGAAGATGTTGAGCCATCAACTTCTACTCCAATGAATACCATAACCGAAACCAATTCTCTGGAGGGCTTGCCAAAGAAATTCTCTTTCAAACCGTCACATCCAGAAAATTTGGTAATAGGTGAGGTTTTATGTGGAGTAACTACTAGATCATCATTAAGAGACTCTATTGCTGGCACTGCCTTTATTTCACAAATTGAGCCGAAAAACATTTTAGAAGCTTTTAATGTTGAATTTTGGATTTCTGCTATGCAAGAGGAACTCAACCAATTCGAGAGGACCCAAGTATGGGAACTCGTTTCTATACCGGCCAATCACTCGATCATTGGTACTAAATGGGTTTTTAGAAACAAAGTAAATGAAGATGGTTCAGTCACACGCAACAAAGCTCGTCTAGTAGCCCAAGGATACAACTAAGAGGAAGGTATCGACTACGATGAGACGTATGCTCCTGTTGCTAGATTGGAATCCATTCGGATGCTTTGTGCATTTGCAAATTTTCAAAATTTCAAATTATTTCAAATGGATGTTAAAAGTGCTTTCTTGAATGGATTTATTAAGGAGAAAGTTTATGTGAAACAACCTCCTGGCTTTAAAAATCACAAATTTCCCAACCATGTTTTCAAGCTGAAGAAAGCGCTATATGGCCTCAAACAAGCCCCTAGAGCTTGGTATGAACGGCTAAGCAATTTCTTGCTTGAAAAAGATTTTTCTAAAGGGAAAATTGACACCACACTTTTCATAAAATCTTTTAAAGACACTATTCTCTTAGTCCAAATATACGTAGATGATATTATATTTGGTTCTACTGATGAAACCTTCTGTCAAGATTTTGCCAAGTGTATGCAGACCGAGTTTGAGATGAGCATGATGGGGGAGCTCAACTACTTTCTTGGACTGTAAGTCAAACAAATGTCAAATGTAACTTTCATCTGTCAGTCGAAGTATACAAAGGACATGCTGAAGAAATTCGACCTTGACAACGTCAAACCAATCAGCACTCCAATGGCTACTACAACTAAACTAGAACCAGATGAAAGCGGCAAACCCGTAGACCAACGTAAGTATCGAGGTATGATAGGCAGTCTACTCTATTTAACTGCTAGTCACCCTGATATTATGTTTAACATTTGCCTGTGTGCTAGATATCAAGCAAATCCTAAGGAATCATACATGACTTCTGTTAAGCGTATCTTTCGATACCTTAAGGGTACGGTTACAGTGGGCCTATGGTATCCCAAGTCAATATCATTTGACCTCATTGGTTACTCTGATGCTGATTTCGTCGGATGCAAGGTTGACCGTAAAAGTACGAGCGGTACGTGTCATTTATTAGGAAAGGCTTTAGTCTCTTGGTTTAGCAAGAAGCAGAATTCTGTCGCACTATCCACAACAGAAGCTGAATACATCACCGCTGGGCGTTGTTGTGCACAAATTCTGTGGATGAAGCAAATCCTTGAAGACTACAACTTATCTTTTATGCACATTCCAATCTTTTGTGACAATACTAGTGCTATAAATCTCACTAAGAACCCTATTTGTCACTCACGCATGAAGCACATTGAAATACGTCACCACTTTTTGCGTGATCATCAGCAAAATGGCACTATTAAATTAGAATTTATTGACACTGATCATCAGCTAGCAGATTTCTTCACAAAACCATTATCCGAAGAGTGCTTCAATTTTCTTTGTCGTGAACTTGGAATTTTGGATGAAGCTGTTATTAATTAAAATAAACTGCATAAATATCGAGTATGTCTTGATTCTTTTATGATGAAATTGCTATGGGTACAAGCCGAAAGGGTCCTTCTGACAACAAGGCATAAAAGCCTAAGCGACACGGTGCACTAGTCCTCAGGACTATCGCTTGCTGGGATCCGGCCCCTGCAGCTAACCCATGGTAGCTTCAAAATATTGAATTATGACATAATTCCTTGTTTATTACATGGTTCATTTTTAATTTATCACATGCTAAAATACAAATTTTTCAAACTTCACTTTGCTTCAAAGTTAACTTTCTGTCATTCTCCACTTGAGTCTTTCTTGTATATGTCTTCACTTTCCTTTTCCTTTGGTCTCTTACACTTAACCATTTTTTTCTTCTTCTCAGCCTGATTCCTGTTCTGTCAATAGAATCCAGAATTCGGGCCAAACTCTGCCCTAATCAGAGTTCGGGCCGAATTCGGCCTAGCTGTTCCAGAACCGGGAACAGTCTCAACCGCTGATCATAAATAGATCCAATGGCCCATATTTGTTTCGACCAATTGGAACTCTTCACATATATTCGGGCTTCCCTCTCTCTTCTCCTCCATTGCCACCTTTTCCACTTCTCCAAACACTTTTTCTCAAAACCCTAACCCTAGTTCTTCCTTTCTAGAGCTCATCTCTTCCCCAAACTCAAGGAGAAGGCCTCTTTCACCATTCTCCTTTATTGTTTATCATCACTTTAAGGTATATCTCAACACTTTTCTTATTTTAATTTCTTCCATTATCTTTATTTTTTCATGGCTCCACGTTTGTTCAATCGCGGGAAGAGACTTCGAACCGAGGGAGCGTCCTCTTCGAATGCTCCTCCTCGCGTTGAAACACCCGTTGCACCGTCCGTTGAACAACAACCACCTATCCACCCGTTGTTCAACCCACCTCGTCCACTTGACCCAAACACATTTGACAACCGAATATTTGTATCACTCGACGCATCTAATGATTGGTTTAGTGATTTTCGGACACGTCCGGTGTTTGCGGGTCACCTTATCAATTTTACTATTTTCTCTCAATATGACTCACTTTTTCATGACCTTTGCCTTGACGAACTTGTCACCACCAACTCGGTCATTTATCATAGTGCTATTCAAATGTTTTACTGCAACCTAACTCATGATGATACACATATTTTTTTACGGGTTGCTAGAATTGACATCTCTTTTGATGATTTCGATTTGGCCGAACACCTTGAACTCCAAGAGCCAAACTCATAGGAAAAGCTTGTTGAAGCTCGATCATTTCAATTTCCCGATGGGTCTTCACTTTAAAGCTTCAAGGTCGACTTGTGTACCCCTAACACACGTCCTCGTAAGCTTTTGGCCAAGTATCTCAATCCCTATTTTTATGAACTTCATCGGATTATTTTTAACACTATTCTACCCAAAGCGGGATCCACCGATGAAGTCACCTACTTTGAAATCTCGGCCTTATATCACCTTCACTTTCATGTACCATTTAATCTTCTACGTACCATGATGGACTGGATGATTAATTGTAGGAAGAAACCAAGATCCTTGGTTTATGCTTTGTATCTTCCTATGGTATTTCGTGTGTTTCGCATACCACTTGATGAGTGCCAGTTCTTACCTGCCCCTGCCTTCCTCTCTAAGGCACGGAGGCTTTAGGCAGCCGTTGGCTCATCCGTCGTGTCTGAGCACTCTGACGATGAGCCCGATGCACCTCCTCTTGGACAGGATCCTCCTCCTGCCACTCTCGAGTCTCTTCAGACTATGCTCCGCGATCGCTTCACCTTAGAGGATGATCGTTGGACTCATCTGGATTACCGGACCACCTTGCAGATGAGTGCCATCAGCAACTCGCTGTACGATATTCGGTACTCCATGTTTCGCCATCCTTCCATGCCTATTCCTATGGAGTGGGACCCTAGTCGTGAGGGATATCGTATCGGTGACCCTTGGGTTATTCGCTACTTGGATCCGAATGCAGCCTTCGTGGACTCTCTTCGTTCATTCACTGATCCATCAGACGACACTGGGCCTTCATGAGCTCGATGATGGATATGGACTTCTACTTGCTACTGCTACTAAGGATCTTAGCTTATGATTTATGCACTTTACATTTTAGTTGATATAGTCGCTTTTATGCACTTTGATTGTATTTGACTTCTTATGAGTTGTAACACTTGAGACATTTAGTAGTTTTATCAGTTTTTATGCAGTTTCTTCTATTATCTTTTGGTGTGCTTGCCAGTTCTTATTTGATTATGGTTAATTGCTAAATGCCAAAAGGTGGAGATATTTTGGTATATTCTATATTCTTTTTGTCTCTGTATCTGTGCTTTTGGGAGAATGTTCTTATCAGGCCAACAGGATTCAAAGCAATGTTTACGGGGGAGCTATTTTTTAAGCTCGGCACTTATTACGGGGGAGCTATGCTTTTTGTCCTTAAATGTGTCCAGGTATGAATATTGAATATACAATTATTATTTTGTCAATAATCAATATGAGGGAGATTGTTGACACGAAGTCACAGTCAACCAAATATTGATAGAATTGACTAAATAATACTTGTGATAATTCAATACGACACATGAAGACTACATCCAGCACAAGTCAGACGACAGCCCAGTTTTCTAATGTAAGTCATTTTTGAGTCTGTATCTTATAAACTTTATTGAGTCTCGACTTATGTAAGCTGACTTGTGCTGAGCATCTGAGACTTAACCTATACCCTACCCAAAATCCAAAAGCTCCACACACATCCAAATAAGCTTATTGGACCAATGACCCATTATGTGCTCTGGAGACAGAGTTTGGGCCGAACTCTGCCTCCACACAGAGTTCGGGCCGAACTCTGTCCCCTAAAAATCAGCACCCTAATTTTTAGGGTTGGCTGGTTGCAAGTTGTCCAACTGCCAAAATTTTGAATGATCCAACCAGAATTCTGGCTGAATTCTGCCTACCTGATATCCTATAAATAGGCCATAAATTCTCTCATTTTCAATCATCCAATCTTCTCTTCTCTTCTCTCTAAAGCTCAATACAAGCCATACCCTTCTTCATCTACTAGCCACAAGCTCCCTAAGCCTCAAGTGCTCAGCATTTTTCAGTTAGGAGTTTGTGCAAGAGTTCAAGAAGTCGCTTAGAAAATTCCAAGCATCGCCACTGGGATCTTTGTAAGAAGTTGACGTACGCTTCTGAAGAAAAGGCACGAGGTGTAACTACTATTTCACAAATAGTGGATTTAATCCTGAGCTAGAGTTCTTAGGCCTATACTAGTCCTCCACGAGGGAAACCAGGTTAAAAATCGGCTGTGTTTGCGTATGCTTTCTTGCTCCTTATTTATTTTCGCATTTACTCTGATTACTTTTAGCTTGTGAACGAGTTTAATTTTTAATTGGCTATTATCGTGATAAACTCTATTCACCCCCTCTAGAGTTGCCATATGTTCTTCAGTACGTTGTCCACGTCAACAAGTAGTTGTCGTATAGTGTGCAAAAGGTTGGATCTCCATGTGGGCGCATAACGTACAATGGACGATAGGCGCATAAAAATAGTGGGCGCATAGAAAGTGGCCCGTGCCTATAAATAGGCTCTGAAGGAGAGAGAAAGTTTATTATTCTCCTCTCTTAGAATTTTCAAAAAAGACACTTCATCTCCTTTCTTTACGAATTATGTCTCCCAAGGTCGCCAAGAGATCCGCGAAGGGCAAGGGGGCTGCACCGAGTGGCTCTCCTCCTGCGGCAGCATCCTCATCAGTCCAGGACCCGACTATGGGTGAGGACACGCCTCAAAAACAAAGTCTCGAGTGTTAATTTACGACGCTCAGACTTTTCTTCTGCTGGGCACATGCGCCTAAGGCAACATACTTCTGTGAGCATTATCATGCGCCAACACTGTGGTATGCTATGCGCCCACATGTTGCCATATTATGTGCCCACATGCTGTGGCATATTATGTGCCTACGTACTGCTATACGTTATGCGCCCAAGTGCTTGTCTGGGGCGCATAGTCCTTTGGGCGCATAGCCCTTTGGCACTTAGTTTTTTTCTATGGTTTTCTGAGTCTGACTTTCTCTTCTGTCCTTGTAGTAAACATGTTTGTCCCGGAGCTTGAGGGAATTCCTTTAGGCTCTGCCTATCAAGTCCTCGATACTAGTCTCATAACAAATATGATAAGTAAGGTTTAAGCCATGATCAGTCGAAACCAGCCTACGGAGCGGACACTCGTCATACTTGAACAGGATGCGACCTTCTTGAGGCAGATGATTAACGATGAGAAGTTCGTGCGTGGAGGGGCACGTCGTTTCAAGAAGCCGTACTTCCTATTTAGTGATAGTGTGAGGTTTGAAGATGGCGAGACCATACGCTTCAGAAACCCTATGGTGATCTATCTGAACAATCAGAAGATATGGCTACCGTCGATGAAGCGACAATATCCTTTGTCTGCTTTTACTGTCTTGGCCGTGCGATGACATATGAAGTAGGTGCTGACCCCTGAGCTCCCCAGGGTTATCTCTGGAAGGATACAGTCCGACTCAGGCGATCGAAAGAAGGACAGTTTCAAGTGTGTCTGGGGCTCTGCATCTTATTCTACGAGAGGATTGCAACCTGGTGTCGTAGTGAACGACATTCCGACTAACCTCCATCCTTATGCTACTGACACGCTTTGCAATTTGATGATGACGGAGGATGTGTCGTATCCCGCAAGGAAGATACGGATGGAAGGCTGGAGGTATTCATCTTTATTCTGGAGCAATCTCACTGGCTGGGTGCTTTCCACGTATAAGGCCACCCTGAAGACTGCGGGCCTTTACTATGCTATTAGGGCCACTCAATATGGTGTAAGGGTCAACTGGCCGATGTTTGTCTCTTTGGCAGAGTTATATAACCTTCACACCTGTACCTTCTTTGCTCCGGGCAGGGAGATGGGATTGGCTCTCCATGAAATACAGGAAGTATCGAAGCTTCCCTGGGGCACGAAGCCTTATAAAGAATACATGCCTTGTGATGAAGAGCTCCGAGATCTGGAGAGTGAAAACTCTGGGATAATTAATGTATACAAGGAGTTGCTCTGCCACCTCTTTATCTGTCATAGGATTAATAAGAAAGGGAGGACCGAGGGGGCCAATCCCCACACGAGAGCTTGGATGGGCTACATCTTCGTTCAAGAAGAAGGGGAAGATTCGACCTCCTTTTTGATATTAAAACCTATGATCAAGTCTGATATAGAAGCCCAGATAAAGGATTATGATACGGCGAATACTGAGGACAGTGATGATCCTAAGTCACCGATTGGCCACAACTTCCGTCAAGCTGAATATCCGTTGTCGGAGAAAGCTGTGCTGGCTGGTTTCTTAATGATCTGGCTTCGTGACTGCATAGTCCCTGGAGGTTCGGGGTCCATTGAGAGGATAAGCCGGGGTATGATACTTCCGGCTGTAAAGCTGGCATTCGGATACCATCTTGCATTGCTCCCTGCGATGGTCTGTGCCATTGGACGAGGTCTGCGGTGACTCCTGATGGCAGGGCCAATTTTGCCCGGATCGAACTTCCGTATCATTTCCTGATGGGGTGGCTGCTACTGTATTGCCCTACCCCGATGAATGCTGGGCCGATGGCAGATTCTTTGGCGGAAGACACCTTTCTTCGTAGATTTTATGATACAGATTGGACCGTCACCGGTATACCCTCCTGCAGAAAGGCTTTAGGCTTCCTACAGAATTATGAGTACTTCAGAGTATCCCCTCCATCTGGCAGTAGAAATACGGGGGATATCATAGTGGATGAGGGAGTTCATGCCACTATTTTGACTGCTGGGGCATTTCACTGGCTCCAGTCTATTTGGCCATCGCATCTGGTGCTCCGTATCAGGAATCATGCATATCTGGAGCCATATCTGCCGAGCTATTTCGTACGACATTTTGGCTACAGCCAGCTCCTTTTAGGAAATGCTAGCTCACATTTGGAGTCGATAGGTAGCTTAATTGATGGGCCGCGTGCTTGGATGAACCACAATGCCGGGCACACAGGGGCAGTCTTCACTCTGCCCTTGGATAAGCCTGAGACCTATTTGTGCTACACTGCTGCCAAATTTTATGTTCAAATCTACGGTATGATCGTGAACAGAGCTTGATATTGGGGACTCGGTTTGACCCCCTTCCTACGAAAAAGGCGTCGTAGGGCCGTAGGAAGAAGAGTGCTATTTCCACCGAGAAGCCAGCCATAGTACCGCGGCCAAAAGCTATCTTTAGGGAGCCAATAGTGTCTCCAAAGGAGGACGTGGAAGTCGATGATTCTTTTTCTTTCAATCCTCATCAGAAGAGGAAAGCTTCAACTGAATTGGCCCAGGAGCCAACTTTAAAACGGAAGAAGAAAACAGTCGCCCTGAGGAGAGCCAAGGAAGTGGGTGCTGGCTCGCCTGCCTTGAGAAGGTCCTTCCGACAAACTAGAAGAGGAGGAATGGCGTCGCGGGCCGTTACTATTCGGAAGGTAGATCACTTCCTAGACTCCATAGCCGTTCTGGTCAATCCCTTAGGAGCTTTCTTACCTTTGCGTTTGTCCTTTGCATAGGACCCCGAAGTTGCAGCTGAGGCTGGTGCCTCTTCATCTGAGGAGGTGGATGCGACAACGGTGTCCCCTGCATGTCTTCAGCCGATGGATGAGGGCGGGTCTTTTTCGGTTGTAAGAGTTGAACGGCGGGATGATCAGGGTGAAGGCCCAAACCATGATGACAACCAGAGGACCAGTCCCTTCTATGACATTTCTCTAGGGGATATGTCTGCGATTGGAGTCATGATGAGGGAGTTAGATGAGAATCAAGTCCAATCAGCTCATTCTCCTACGGGTATGTCATCTTTGCATCTCTCTTCGGATGAGATTTTTTGACTTCGATTTTGCATGCTCCTTGTGAGGCTGACCACGAATGTATGTTCCCTTATAGACAAGGAGAAGGACACCCTCGTGAGGGTAGTCCCAGGCATTGGGAAAGGGACATAAGTTGTTCCCAGCTCCTCCAAATTTGCTGGTGCGGAGGGAGCTATTAGTGAGCCGGTATCAGCTACAGAAAGAGAGATTGAGCAGCCTGCTGAAGGGGCCGTTGCTGAATCTGCTCCTGTTCTGGCTGAGATTATGGAAGAAACCAGGCCTGATGCCGCTCGGGACCTTGATATTATTCTCCTTGAATAGTCTGGGCCTGCTCTTGGATTCCCTGAAGTCAAGACTGATGGCGTAGCTCAGGTTGGAGTTGAGCAAGCTAAAGGTACGAAATTACAACTCTTTCGCATTTTCCTCCTTTCTTTTCTGGTTACTGATGTATATGTATATATTTTTTCTTTGTCAGGTTCGGCTTCTTGTCAGGTATCCCTTCCTAGAGTGGAAGAAAATTTCTAAGCCTCCTCCCCAACGACCTCCACGGAAGACGAGGTTCTGATCAAGACTTACGGAGGACAAGGCTACTTTCCAGCGAGGAAGCATGCCCTTGTTTGAGAGATCGACGAATTGGCTGACCAGCATGGTCAGTTCAATGCTGCAAGTGAGGCGCGTGCCGCCTCAAAGAACAGGCTGGCTGCACAGATCACCGAGAGGTATAATCACTTTATGACGATCCAGAACGAGATCGCCCAACTGGAAGCTGACTTGAGGGCGGCAACATTTGAACATGAGGATTAATTGACTCTGGCTGCCATGACTGCCACCACTTTTGCCCATTTAGAAGAACAGCTGGCGAAGTTGGAGAGAGAGCATCTGAGTCTAGTCCTTCTTGAGGATGAAGCCGCTCGTCAAGAAGAGGTACGACGCCGAGCTACCGCGAAGTCTGAAGCTGAAGTCGCGGCTCTAAGAGACAATATAAACCGCCTATGTATCCCGTTGATTTTTGTAACTTTCTTCTTCTTCTTCTTCTTCTTTTTAGCCGTCACAGCTCTTGTACCTTTTTTTCGTCTCTTAATATACGTAAAGAATAAAGAATCTTTTCAGAAGTGAATATGGTTTTGTGAAATATCGGAACTAGAGGTAATGTGGACGTAGCAAGGATATTTCTGGTGGGTATTCTGTTGGGAAATTTTGATGTGGACCTATTATCCGTTTTATATTCAAGTTTTTTTTGAATATAGATAATAAGTTGAACGAAGCTGCTAGTAGAGGTAATATAGACGTAATAGCAAATGATGTTCTATATCTGACCAGAGGTAATATGGACGTGGAAAGAAATATAACGTTAGATGGGGGTAGATAATTCAGAGGTAGTAAGGACGTGATTATCCTTGATGAATGCTTTGCTCAGAGGTTATATGGACATGGCAAAACAAAATCATTTTACTGGGGAAATAATTATCAAAAAATAATTCAGAGGTAATAGGGATGTGACTTATTTTCGTCAAACCGAGTTTGGAAAGAGTCAAAAACGGGAATGATTCCACTGGAAAAATATTTTGGAGGACCTATTATCCAAGGCGTATTCAAGACTCTTGAAATACGAATAATAGTTAGATAATTTTCGAATCACATAAACATCGTACTATACATTTACATGACCGAACATATGTGAACATTATAAAGAAAAAGGGTTACACGTAGTATTTCTTCAGGAACTTGTCGTTGATAGGCATCATGAGCAAGTCACCATCCGGCCTGGTTAGTCGGTACGCACCGTTAGAATATACTGAATCTATTATGAAAGGACCTTTCCATTTAGGCTAAAAATTTTCTTTTGTTTTGTGCGTCATTACCATTGGTCTTCTCACTGCTAAGACTAGATCATCGACTTGAAAGATTCTTTCTTTTATCTTTTTATTGAAGGCTCTGGAAAGACATGCTTGGTATAGCTCAATACGCTGCTGAGTTAACAAGCATTTTTCGTCTAGTGCTTCGAGCTCTTGTAGACGCAAACGGTAGCTTTCTTCGGTAGTCAACTCGCTGGCTAAGGCTACTCGAAGAGAAGTAATCTGGATTTCTAGGGAAAGAACTGCTTCGCTCCCATAAACCAGAGAGAATGTCGTACTGCCTGTTGGAGTTCTGGCCGTTGTACGATAGGCCCATAAACATTCGTCGAGATTCTCATTCCAATCGCGCTTGTTTGAAGACATGAACTTCTTGAGAAGTTTAATGATGGTTTTATTGAAGGCTTCTGCTAGCCCGTTAGCCGCTGGATTGTAGGCAGTAGAGGCTACGTTCTGGATTCGATTCCTATCGTAGAACCGATAGAATGCATGGCTTACGAATTGTGGACCATTATCATAGATGATCCTACGAGGTAGGCCAAAGCGGTAGATAATGTAATGTTTGATAAAATTGATCACGTTCGATGCCTTCACTTTGGTGAGCGGTATAGCTTCCACCTATTTGGAGAAGTAATCGGTTTTGGCTAGGATGAACCGATGTCCTTTGGAGGATAGCGGGCTGATTGGTCCTATGACGTCCATGTCCCAGGCTTCAAAAGGCCAAGATGCTGCCGTCGGGTATAGAAACGTCGAAGGTTGATGAATGAAATCGGCATGGAACTGACAAGCTCTACACTTTTTTACATATTCAATAGCATCTGCTATCATCGTGGGCCAATAATAACCCATTCGTTTGAGGTGATCTTGTAATTTTGGGCATGGTTGATGTGTACCATAAATTCCGTCATGAGCCTCCCAGAGTGCATATTTAGCTTCTGTGTCTGATAAACATCATAACAGTAGCCCGTCGTAAGAGCGTCGGTATAGCATATTGGTAGCTGTATCGTAGTAAAATCTGAGGGATCGTCTTTGGATAGACACTACTTCCTTCGGGTCCTCGGAAAGGATTCCATAGACATTGTAGTCTATTAAAGGAAATCATCAGTCTTTAATATCGAATTTTGTTTCTGTCGTGTAACTGTGATGAATATGCAAGGCATCTTTCACACAAAATAGTTCTCGATCGACCAGACACTGTGATCGACTGCTGAGTATTGGTAGAAATGGTCAAGGAGGCAGCAAGACCGGCTAAAGAATCTGCTTTTATATTCTGTAGTCGAGGTACGTGCTCGATGAAGAATCCAATGAAAATAGACGCCAACTCGATTGTTACTCTGTGATAGGGATGAGATCTTCGTGATGAACTTCATAATCCCCTCGGACTTGACTAACTATTAGCTTGGAATCGCCGTACGCATCTAGATAGTCAACTCCCAGTTGTTTTTCCAGTTGCAGGCCGATTAATAGGATATTATATTTGGCCACGTTGTTGGTGCAAGATTCCACGAGAGAATAAGCACGATGTATAACCAGATGATCAGGTGACAGGAGCACGACACCTACTCCAGCCACAATATTTCCTTTGGATCCTATTCTTGATGCACCGTCAAAGAACTTTTGCCAAATGGGAATTTCTTCAGTTGCAGCGTTAGACTCTACTACTTCATCGGGAATTTCGTCATAGAGTTGGGAAGATTCTGACACCGGATGAGCTGCCAGGAAATCAGCTAATGCTTGGCCTTTTACTTCCTTCTGAGGAACGAAGAGCATATCATATGGTGTCAATAGCATTGCCCATGTAGCTAAACAGGAATTGAAAGAACCCGATTTAGTCATAATTATTCTGAGAGGATTGACTTTAGATATGATGTGGATAGTCTACCCAAACACATAGTGGCATGTCTTCTAGATGGAAAATACCAGTACAAGGTATTTCTTTTCCACAGGTGTGTATCTGTGCTTGGCGCCCACCATTGTGCGGCTGAGGTACTAGATTGCCTGTTCATGGCCGCCTTCATTCTTTTGAGCTAATAGGACGCCAAGGGAATGGTCCATAGCGCAGACATATAGTAAAAAAGGCTTCCCCGTTATTGGAGCTACCAATACGGGGGGCTTATGAGATACGTCTTGATGTCGTCGAATGCGTGTTGACATTGTTCAGTCTACATGAAAGATACACCTTTCTTCATGAGCTAAGTGAATGGTTGACACCTTCCAGAAAGGTTCTAAATGAATCGTCGGATGTAGGCTAGCCTGCCTTGCAGTCCGCGTATCTTTTTAAGATTTCTTGGAGGATGCATATCGAGGATAGCCTTTACTTTCTCCGGGTCAAGATGTATACCCTTTGAAGTGACAACAAAACCAAGGAACTTGCCGCTGGAGACTCCCATAAAAGACTTGGTTGGATTCATCTTGAGTTGGTGTGCACGCATTAGTTCGAATATCGTTCTCAAGTTTTGGAGGTGGTTGCCCTTGAGACAACGTTTTACTGCTATATCGTCTACGTAGAACTCTACTATTTTGAGCAAATGATCGCAAAAAAATGTGTACATGGCTCGCTAGTATGTTGCCCCTGTATTTTTCAATCCGAAGGGCATCACCATATAGAAGTATACCCCCAACAGTGTTCGAAAAGATGTGTGCTTCTCATCGTCTGGGAACATCTTGATCTGGTTGTAGCCTAAGAACCCATCCATGAAGGACATCCGCTCGAAGCCGCAAGTATTGTCGATCATTATGTCGGTGATCGGTAGAGGGAACTCGTCCTTCGGGCATACAGAGTTCAAATTACGGTAATCGATACATAGTCGAACTTTACCGTTCTTTTTTATGACTGGAATGATGTTGGCAACCCAGTCAGGGTGTTGTTCTTCGTGAATGAATCCACTGGCAATGAGCTTCTTGACTTCATTTTCGATGGCCTCCATGACATATGGTCGAAATCGTCGTTGTTGCTGCTTAACTGGCTTAGCTTTAGACGAAATATTCAGGTGGTACATGGCGACTTTAGGATCCAGGCCTAGCATGTCTTCATAGCTCTATGCAAAGACGTCGATGTATTCTCTTATAAGCTGTATAAGAGATTGGCGTTCCTCGTTAGATAGACTTTTGCTGATGAAGATTGGTTTAAAAGATGATTCATCTCCTAAATTGACTTGGATGACTTCGTCTTCGGTAGGTGATTCACGTTGTTCGAAGTGCAGCTTCCACATAGTATCCATCTTTTGATCCTATTGTTTAAGCTCGATCGATTGTACATCATCCACGATTTGGTCAACGGAAACCATGTTGACGGACGGAGTTGCTTTGAATATGTCTCCAATGCTGGAGTCTGAGTCCCAGAGGAAGGAGTCAGAAGAATGAGAACAATGATCTGCTTCATCATCTGATTTTTAGGAGTTATTGGAGGAGTGACATAGCCCAAACCAACACTGTTTCGTTGATAGTAGTTCTCAGGTTTATCGGGAGGAGCAAAGTGTCGTACTGACAATCTTTGCCCCCAGCCGTAATTTTGCCCCTGGTCGTTTTTGATGTCATATCCCATGTTCTGGATGATATTCTTGGCCTACCAACTATATCGGAAAAGTTGTATTTTTTTAGAGTCATAGTCAGCTTCCGTGTTGTGCTTGGGAGAAGTAGAGTCTAGAACAAACTTTCTCTCGCCAATTATACGACCGAAGATGAATAGTTCTTCATCCTTCTTTCTGGCTGGAATAATGAAGTAGTGGATATCTTCTGGGTAAACTATTTCTCACAGGTAATACGTCATGACTGGCATGCAGAGGTGTGGTCCTATGCCGTTCTCTAGAGCGTATATCATATCTATGTAGTAGCTTACAGATTGATAGACATCGGGGTAATTCAAAGATAAACCTTTACTAAGAAAATATGTAAGTTCTTCTTCAGGGATAACATCATCCACTGAAGGTATATTATTATGAGTATTGATATACTCATTGAGAGGATCATCATCCGGAAGGGGAGCCACGGTCTTGGCAAGTTAACCAAGTAGGGTAATTCTTCAAGATTGGAAGGATGGACATCAGCAGGTTCCTCCCGGGGTATCTTGCTGAGATTGATGGTCAATGGTTTAACCTTGTCAGGGTTCTTCTTTGTCACTACAGCATTTCTAGCTTGAGGGTATTTTGGTCATTTTTAAAATTTTAGGAATTATTAGTATTAATTATAATTATTAGAATTTTTAGTGATTTTTAGTATTATTGATTTGGTGCTATTATTGACTTAGACTCAGGGTGACTTAGGAGACTGTCCTAGAAGCTAACCTAGATCATGACTACCTGGTTAGAGGGTGTAACCCTAGCTTGACCTACGTTAGTGATATCAAACTCATTAGAATTTATTTGGGGAAATTAGGATTTGAATAGGTTAGTTAATGGCTTGTGGTTTTACAAGTCATGATTAATAACTTAGGCCCATAGACCACTAGTGGACCCTAACCTTGCCCAACAACCCTCCTTGGCCGGCCACTTAGGGATTCCCCCACCTATTTAATGCTTCTCAAAGTTAGGGCTAGCCTCCTTTAAAAAGTTCTCAAGTTTAAGAAAGAGAGGTATGCTCCAACTTCATTAATTCCTAGAAAATCCTATTTAATTCATTTTTCTCCCAAATCAATTGCATTAGGCTCTAAATTTATTCTACTTACTGTTGGTATTGAGAAATTTCAGGGGAGAAACAATTTGTGAGAGTTTTGGGTAGCTTGAGGATCCACTCTCATTTGGGGTTTTTGAGCCTTTGTAAACCCATAGGTAATTTCTAATCCACACCATAAAATAGGGTTTTTATTGCATATTTAGGAAGCCTTAGGCCTACCCTAACTGTAGGTATAGCTAACCCTAGATTTCATGTCCAATACGTGTCCGTATCGGACACGTATTAGTGGATGTATAAATGTGTTTGAAGAAATGCCCTAAAGGGCATTTTGATTGAATTTTTGGAATTTTTTTGAATAGGATTCTAGGGTTTAGTGTTGCTTATGGATTCCTAGTGTCCTGAGTCGATTCCTGTGTTATGTCGTGTCGGTTGGACACACGAACATGCGGGTGCACCACGTGCGCGAGCACTGTTGCTCCCCTGCTGCTCGGGGTCAGTTGTGCCGTGGATACGACACGTGGATGCATGGTATTGGACACACACGAAGAGGCAGTGACTGACACCATGTGTATCAAGTTTCACGACCTCTCGTGTCGTATTAGACACGGAATCGTACGTGCATGGAGAATGCACTGTGCGTACCAGTGTACTATTTTGTGTTCTCTGTTTACATTCAGTTTTAAATATTTAATACATGTTATTATTTGCTAATTTAGATCCTAACATGTCTAATTATCTATGATAAATTAGTTTACATGATTAGTTAGGTTGTTGATGGAAAATTGGATTCGATTTTGGGTTAAATGGAAATACACTGATACCTGTTACTGGTACCTGGGTTATTCAAACTTCTGAGCATTTAAATCCTATTTTAAGAAATGTTTTTCACTGTTAAATGTCCCCACATGATTGTTAGTATATGTAAATAAAGTATTTCAATTTAAATGGGCTTTTGGATTTGTGAATTGAATTTGGACATGTGGGTTCGATTTGAATTGGTTTTGATGAAAACTGAGAATTGGGTTCTTTCCTATTTTAACTAAAATCGAATGAGGTTCCTTTCCTTCTTTAGAACTGAGTTTAAATGATTCTTTCAATGCTAAAATCTGAGTTGATTCCTTTCTTAATGCAATCATTCCCTGTTTTCCTTAAACACATGTACAGTGTTTTACAAACCACATGGACACTTCACTGATTTCCTCTAATGCTCACTGTTTCCAGGAATTACTATTCCTATAATGTATTTCCAGTTTGTCTTCAATGTTAATTGTTTTCCAGGAATTACATGTTCACTGTTTTCTATGCACTATTCTATTTGACACTTGAACACAAGTGTGTATTATACTCTACTGTTTTCTAGTTTATGCTATGCACACTGCTTTAAAACTCTCACACCTACTGCCATATAACACACACATTGACACCCTCTCATGTCTTCACACACACCCTCATGTATCTTGACACACACACACTTTCATGTGACACTCTCATGACACACACACACACACTTGGACACATACATGTGTCTTTCCTATTCTCTACATGTATGTATATATATTTGAGATGTACATATATGTATCCTATATCTATGTGTGTGTACTATTATATATATTATATATATATATGTATGTGTGGTATACATATAGGTAGCCTATATGTTATGTGTATTACTATATTAGATTATATAAATATATCAATGAGTGTATTATATTTTGGATATATATATTTTTATGTATATGTGTGTTATGGTTGGTTTAGGCATGATATTGCCTAATAGCCTAGACTAGGGCTCTTAGCCTATGGGTGTGGCTTGAATGCCAGTATAGAGTCTAGTTAGACTTGTTTAGTCTTGATTAGACTAGTTAGACTAGTATAGGCTTGTTTGACTTAGGTTTGACCTAGTTGACCTAGTTTGATTTCTAGGGTTGACCAGAGTTGACCAAGAGTTGACTTTGGCCTAGATTGACCTAGATTCATGTAGAATGTATTGTAGTGCATCTTATTACCATTCTGGACTTGTTGTGACTTGTACTGTTCTATAGGAGACGGACACTACTCCTCGGACAGTACTTTCATCTTGGACATTCAGATAGCAGGCGAGTACATTCTCTGATCTTTTCATACCTGTCTGAAACTATATTCTTGCTCTAGATTACTTTACTTGATGCTGACACGTATCTTCATGGATTAGTACTATATGGATCCTTTCCTGAGATGTTATCCCTCTACGGGTGCATCGGGTATTTCATGTTCATGTACTTTATCATGTGCATCAGGTACTCCTTGTACTCGTACTAGTTCATGTATTTACATGTTCTCATGTGCCTTCATGTACTATCATGTGTCTCATGTACTACTCATTACATGAGTTCACGTATCTTTAGCTGTATTCATGTGCCAATAACGTAACTTGAATGGATCCTTATGTATTGATTGGGGCGGGGTGAGTAGAATTGGTTATATGATCATTATCCCCAGTAGGTATTCATGTGCCTCTTAGTTGTATTCATGTGCCCCTAAGCCGTTTACATAAACATATTGTACTCTAAATCACTTAGCCACTTATAGTCTTTACTTATCATGTATTTACTTTCAGTTACAAAATATCTCCTGTTTTCACGTACTTCCTTTCCAGCATTTCCTGTATTTTACTCTATTGCATGCTTTATACTCCTAACCTGTTATGAACTGTTTTGAGTGATATGTGCTCGTTCCCGTCCTGATTGGACCTGTTAAAATTTTACAGAGGACGAGGAGGAGGCCTGCTTAGATACTTTCTATGGGACAGCCTTAGAGGACACTTGCGATCCGGACTTCCAGTCGGATCCCTTAGCTGTAGAGACTGTTGCTCCATAGATATCTTTATCTTATTTCATTGTATTGGAGATTTGAGTTGTTTATTTGGATCTGTATTATTTCTGGTTGTCAGTGGAGTTTATCATAGACACTTAGCTTTCTCTCTATTTGTATTTCATGTGGATTTGGGTCTCGCATCTTTTATATCATTCTATCTTATCGTATTCTACCTTAGATGTGATTGAGATATATTTTGTTATGTCACCCCCATTCGGAGAGTATAACTGTTATTACCTTAAACTGTTAGATGTTGTGACCTAGGACAACGTTCTACCGTCGACACTACGACGTAGGCTGGATGTACCCACGTCTCGTACCCTTACTCTAGGGTGCGGGTCGTGACATTCTTTTTCACCCAGATTGTAAGAGGCTTCGGAGTACTTTTTGGAGTAGTACGTCCTTTGACTCGGATAATCAGGGGACCATCATTGGAGGATGAACTTGCTTCAGCTTCATTGTCAGCTTCGTTGCCGTCATCTTTGGGGGGCTGAGATTGGTAAAGTATCGAATCTCCGTAGTAGGCGTCGATGCCCTTAAAAGGATCGACATCAGCAAACTCCGTCTTCACGACACCGTCGCTGTTGATGTACTTGAAACACTGGTGAAGTATGGAAGGAACGATCATGTTCTCGTGTATCCATGGACATCCTAATAAGATGTTGTAGGATACATTGGCATCGATCACATAGCAGGAAACCTCCGTTTGGAGATCACCGATCTGGCACTTGAGACGGATCTTGCCCAGCGGGTGTCTTTGACCCGCATTGAAAGCCATGATAGTTGTGTTAGTTACAGATAGCTTGTGCAGAGGTTTCCCCAGAATTTGAAGCAGACTTCTAGGAATGATGCTGAGGGAGGATCCTGGATCGATGTGCATGCGGTCCACCTTGATCTTCTCGATATACCCTGTATAGTACAGGGGTCTATCATGATGATTGTTTTTGAGTAATATGTCCGCAAGTGAAAAGGTGATGTTGGGCACCACTTCCATAGTACTGTGGCAGTGAGGACAGGAGACAGGGTCTTCAGCGGGGCTTTGACTTCAGCGAGATAAGAGTCAGCATGTAGTAATGGGAGAGGAGCTTGAGAAGGCTTAGACCCTTCTGCTTGGTTTTGTCCGTAGTTGAAGGCTTAGACGGGCCGATTTCTAAGCTTATGGGGGTAGCAGGATCTTTAGAAGGTACTGCTTCTTCTTGTTCGGGATCGTATGTCCGAAGATAAGTCTTTTCCGATCGTGTCTCACCAGATAGAACCTCGTAGATGGAAGAAGATACCATTTGGCATGACTTGTATTTCTTGCCCCTTTTTATTTTGTGAGGTACTACCCCCTACGTCACTTTTTGCACAAGGTCCGGATGGAACCACATGATCTCACCACATTCAGTCATGAGTGGCACCAAAGTTGAGTTACGAGCTGGCGGTAGGTTGACGACTTCCATTATTACCTTAAGAATCGGGACCGCGCCGTCTGGGACTTTTGTGGGAGGAAAGTCACCAAACTAAAGAGAGATCATGTTAGCAGATACGACCTTGTCTTCATCTTCTAGGTTGATCACTTGGCTGTCGATAAGCTGTTGTATCTTCTTCTTCAGGACGATGCAGTCCTTGGTGGAATGATGCACGTACTAATGATAGAGACAATACTTGGGATCGTTAAGCTAGTTCGCCTCCGCAGGACATCGTGGTGGAGGCAACGTCAGTTTATTACCCATTGTCAATGTATGAAAGATGGTAATAACATCATCTTCATCAAAGGAGAAGGTCTTCTTAGGCTTGTCTGAGGCGTCCTGAGAATTGGAAGCTCCTTTGGTTGTGTCGACCTTCAGGACTTCTTTCCCTTTACCCCCGCGAACATGGATAGTTTGAGGATGCTTGCCCTTGTCTTCAGATTTAGGTATTTTCAACCCTAGTAGTTCTAGATTAGGGACGTCATTTTCAGCAGCATCAGCGGCCCCAACAAAAGCGGGCCATGTATCATACTTATGTATACCTAGACAGAACTTTACTGTAGGAAGGAAGTTATGTCGACAAGTTTCCATAAGTTCTGAATCTATTATGCTGAAGGGCATATTTAGTGCTAGCCGTCTGAAGCGTTCGATGAAGGCGATGACAGACTCAGTCCTCCTTTGCTTGGTCTCGATGAGGGTGGACATACTAATATGCATGCCACTCTCATAAAACCAGTTGAGGAACAACCTCTCCAAGTCTTTAAAAGAGTTGATGCAACCGTCAGGTAGACTGCAGAACCATTCGAAAGCTACCCCCTGCAAGCACTACCAAAATACAGTAAATTAGCGACGGACGATTAGCGGCGGATATTTTCTGTCGGCGTTAGCGACGGCTTCGTGGCCACTTGCCGACGGATTATCGACCACCACACGTATTTACATTTTTTATTTTAATTTTAGGGGAGGGAAGGTCGCACATCCGTCGCTAGGGTGTCGGCGATATAACGACGGGTCTATAGTCGTCGCTACGTAGTCAATTATTTGGCAAAAATTATGTCGAGAATTGGCGGGACATTTCTTTGACTACTTAGCGACGGATATTCAGTTGACAAGTATCAAATATAGCGACTACCGGGCGACGGGCTATAAGCCGTCGCTAGTCCGTCGCTAAATATAAGTTTCAGACTTTAAATGAAACGACGGGGGGAACTTTTCGCCTTCCCCCCAAATTCACTCTCTCTCCTCTCTCTCTCTCTCTCTCTCTCTCCCACGGCTTCGGTGATCGACGTCGGCATCCTCTCCTCTCTCTCCCGAATATAATCCCCTCTCTCTCTCTCTTTCGATCTTTCTCTCTCTCTCTCTCTGTCGCGATGTCGACGTAGTGGCAGCGGGGACGGCGGGCTTGGGGACATTCGGGGGCTGGGCGGCTAGCTTGGGATGGTGGTGTCGGGGGCTGGGTGGCGGGCTTGGGACGGGGGCGTCGGGGGCTGGGCGGCTGGCTTGGGGCATGGGCGTCGGGGGCTGGACGGTGGGCTTGGGACGGGGGCGTCGGGGGCTGGGCGGCGGGCTTGGAGCGGGGGCGTCGGGGGCTGGGCGGCGTGCTTGGGGCGGGGGCGTCGGGGGCTGGGCGGCGGGCTTGGGGTGGGGGCGTCGGGGGCTGGGCGGTGGGCTTGGGGCGGGGGCGTCGGGTACTGGGCGGCGGGCTTGGGGTGGGGGCGTCGAGGGCTGGGCGGCAGGCTTGGGGCGGCGGGCTTTGGTCGGGGGCGGCGGGGGGCTTTGCTTCTCAAATTTATCTGAGTTTATATATTGGCTAAATAATGTGTTATCCATATTGGGTGTTATCCATTAGTTTGGTGGTGTTTGGATTAGTAAATATGAATATAGAGTTTGGGTTCATGGTGTATATGTTCACTGTGTCAAGGACAGTACGAGTTCTTCATCTGCATAAATCACTGAATATAGATGTATATATCTATACATCTAACTGTGATATATCTATACATCTAACTGTGATATACATATATATGTGTATGTGTGCTTTAGAGAGTGAGGAATGAAGGCAGGCCTACCATGCCTATTAGCATGCAGGACGGCTTGGGGTGTAATGTGTGAGTGTAGACATGGTAGGAATTATAGGTAATTAATGCTAGTATGACTAGACTAAGGTAGTGCTTGCAAGATAGTGAGGACACTCTAGGATCCTAACCAAGTTAATTTTAGACTAGATATTTAGGATATAGCTCCCATATCCTAGAAGTGGACTAGATATTTAGGATATAGCTCCCATATCCGTCAAGTTGAACCGTGTATAACATGCTCGACGCTTAAGAAGAATCATTTCGACTTAGTGGACTATCGAAGAATCGGTATCGGTATCTGTATCGAACTATCGGACTATCGGTATCGAACTATCGGTATCGCTAGCGGACTATCATACTATCGCACTATCGGTATCGGTATCGCACTATCGGTATCGGACTATCAGTATCGGTATCGCACTATCGGTATCGGTATCGAACTATCGGTATCGAACTCGGTATCAAACTATCGGTATCGAACTATTAGTAACAACTGTACTTAGATTTTCCAGGGTATTCTCGAGCTAGAATACCAGCGGATCCACCAGTTACATGATTATATACTAATTCTGTTTAGTTTGTCTTACTATACAGATTTTTACATCCAATCTGTGATGGATCGTTATTTCGTTGATCGTACATGGATGTACAAACGATAACACGAGAGCAGAATAGGTGTGAGTGACAATTTTCAGGCAGGCGTGGAAGTGTTTTTAAGTATGCCATGAGCAAAGCTCAGTTTATGGACGGTAACAAAATCAAGTGTCTATGTCGTAATTGTCGCAATAGACGTTACGAAGAAGTGGTGAGTGTAAGAGATTATTTGACCCGTAAGGGTTTCGTACGTGATTACGGCCTGTGGTCATCGCAAGGTAAACTATATGCGGAAAGATAGGTTGCGAATGCTGCTACTTCTTCTTTTGATGATAATGCTGCAGCAGATTTTGTCGTCGATGACGACGAATGCTCCGTTGATTTTGGAGACGTGCAGAACCTTGCACGAGATATGGTGTACGACGCGACAGGGCCTAATTTTGATCCGGAGGATCCTAATCCCGAGGCGAAGGAGTTCTATGATATGTTTTAGGATGCTGAAACTTTTTTATATCCTAGTTGTGAGCCACATTCCGTACTGTCAGTGACGATGCGGTTGTTGAACATAAAGTCCGATTTTAATTTGCCACAAATTTGCTATGATCGGATTACACAACTAATGAAGGAGGTGTTACCGAAGGAATCAAAAGAGCTTCCAAAAAACTTCTACAAGTCGAAGATGATGGTCCGACAACTGGGACTGGGGTACGACAAGATAGATTGTTGTCGCAACGGATGCATGTTGTACTACAAGGAGAACGATGATGCAGAAAGTTGCAGCTTCTGTAATGCGGATCGTTGTAAGGAAGTTAAGGAAAAAGGAAAGTCAACTAGAAAACGACGTCCTTAAAAGTATATGCATTACTTGTCGATCACGAAGCGCTTGCAGAGGATGTATGTCTCAGAATACAACAGAACACATGATGTGGCACAACGAAGAACGCACAAAGGACGATGGAGATTTGTCACATCCTTCGGATGGAGAGGCGTGGAAATATTTCGATTTTTGCCATCCAGATTTTGCTGCAGAGCTTAGAAATGTACGCATGGGGCTATGTTCTGATGGATTCGCCCCTTTCGGGCAGTCGGGATCTCAATACTCCTGCTGGCCGGTCATTCTGACCCCTTACAATCTGTCACCATGGATGTGTATGAAGACTCCTTATATGTTCTTGACAGCTATCATACCGGGTCCCAAAAATCCGACGAAGAATATCGATATATATTTACAGCCGTTGGTGGATGAGCTGAAACAGCTGTGGGAGATCGGCGTCACGACCTATGATATTTCCAGGAAACAGAACTTTCAGATGAGAGCTTCACTGATGTGGACAATCAATGATTTTCCCGCATACGGTATACTGTCGGGATGGAGTACTCACGGCACCCTATCTTGTCCGATATGCATGCAAAATAGTAAGGCGTTCCGCCTTAAGCATGGAGGAAAAACTTCTTTCTTTGATTGTCATCGTCAATTTCTGCCCGCGAGTCATCCTTGGAGAAAGTACAAGGACGCGTTCAGAGCTGGAAAACAAAAATTTTCTCATCCGCCTGCCGGATTGTCGGGAAACGATATTTGGGAAGATGTAAAGGACTTGCCCACTGCAATGGAAGATCCATCGAACAATCATGTCGATGGATTCGAACAAACCCATAACTGGACCAAACGGAGTATCTTCTGGGACTTGCCTTATTGGAAAGATAATCTTATGAGACATAATCTCGATGTTATGCATATCGAAAAGAATGTGTTCGATAATGTCTTCAATACCGTCATGGACATTAAAGGAAAAACGAAGGACAATCCAAAAACAAGACAAGATATTGCCGAGATATGCAAGCATCCTTATCTGAACTTGATACAAAGAGGAGCTGCTGGACAATTAAGTAAGCCGTTAGCACAATACACATTGAGCAAGGAAGACAGATTAATAATCTACAAGTGGGTATCTACTTTAAGATTTCCCGACGGCTATGTGTCGAATTTGTCTAGATGCGTTGATCTCAATGAACGCAAGCTAACGGGAATGAAGAGTCATGACTGCCACGTATTTATGGAAAGATTACTGCCCATTGCTTTGAAAGAGTTGTTGCCTTCTGCTGTATGGGTTCCGTTGGCCGAACTATCAATATTTTTTAGGGATATTTGTTCAACTAAGTTGACTGTGCAACACATGGTTGAACTTGAGGAGAAGATTATCTTAACAATTTGCAAGTTGGAAAAAATATTTCCTCTTGGCTTTTTCGACAGCATGGAGCATCTACCGATTCATCTAGCATACGAAGCCCGTGTCGGTACATCTGTTCATTATCGATGGATGTACCCATTTGAAAGGTACATAAAAATCGATATAATTTAAGTTGAATTTCAGTGTGTTTTAAAATTCTTTCTTAATTCTCAAGATAATTTGTCTTTCTAGATACCTACACCATCTAAAGAAGAAAGTTGGCAACAAAGCTCATATAGAGGCTTCGATATGCGAAGCATATCTTATCGAAGAGGTGTCAAACTTCTGCTCCATTTATTTCGATACTCATGTTAAAACAAATCGAAATAGACCTCAAAGGAATGACGAGGACGTTGAGGATGGAGGAATATTCAATGTAAGGGGCAAGCCTGTTGGGGCTAGTAAAAGACGGTGGTTGACAGACGACGAGTATGATGCCGCTCACCGATATGTCTTGTTAAACTGTGACATACAAGAAGTGAGAGATTTGGAGAAGTAAGTCAGTACACTTGCACTCGTTATAATCTCGAATTTGATGAAGTAAGTGACTACACTTATATATTCTTATTTTCTCTAATAGTGTATTTAGAGACGAAGTCAAAATGAGGACACCCGATATTACCGATGAGGGATTTCAAAGAGAGGTTGATTGTACATTTCCGTCATGGTTTCGCAAATATGTAAGTAACTGTGATTATAATTGAGATTATAAATATATAATCTGAAACATTTAAATTATAAATATTTGTTTACAGGTTTTATTGCCTAAAATAACACTCACTCATGAGAGTGTTCGTTATCTGGCATTGGGACCGAAGAAGCAAATAAAGACTTGGCCAGGCTATGTCGTTAATGGCTTCAGGTTTAAGTCAACTCAGAATGCTATAAATGTCGAATTTATCAATGACGGCATCAGTACCAAGGATTTCGGTGTTTGCATAAGAGGCACCATCTATGACGACGAGTCGGACTTTGACTATTATGGAGTGCTTCGAGATATTGTAGATTTACAGTATACTGGCCCATATGATATGCATATTGTGATGTTCAAATGTGAGTGGTTCGATACGATACCAAATATCGGTTGGAGAATCGATAAACAATTTGGATTTGTCGATATAAATCATCGCAGGAGGTATAGAGGGTCCGATACATTTGCGATAGCAAATCAGGCTGTTCAAGTCTACTATACAAGCTACCCAAGGCGTCGTAGAGATCGATTTGACTGGTGGGCAGTATGCAAGATTAAATCTAGAAATATATTCAAAGTTGGAGACCCAGCATACCAAGAGGACCAGATCGAAAAGTCCCAATACTTGGGACAACACTCAGATACAATGGATTTTGAAGATATTGTTGAAGAAAATAGAGGGGAGAAAGAGGTTGATACACAAGACTTAGCTGTCAACCAGGGAAGAAAGAGGCATCTTGTCCCAAATATTAAGGCAGAAGAAGAAGAAGAAGAAGAAGACGAAGAAGAAGAAGAAGAAGAAGAAGAAGAAGAAGAAGAAGAATTTGATGGGGATGAGGATACAGATGAAATCGACGATGAAGATAAGGATGAGGATGAGGAGGATGATGATGAAGACGAGGCCAAGGATGAGAACGAAGACGATGATTAGGTTAAATATTATTGTATATTAAAAACACTTCCAATTACGTGAATTAAGTTTGACCTCATAAAAGCAATTACGTGAATTCATGTTTTTTATTCAATTATTTACTTATTGCAGATAGCACTCCTAGTTTTTTTCGTCGTGGCGGCACTCATCTTCCTACTGCTGGTATGTATATTTTAGTTTAATTTTTTATGTCCATTTATACTTTTATATTGTTAATTATGTTTATGTGTTCTATTTACAGGTCATGATGGCTGGCCGTGGTCGTGGTGCTGGTGGTGGTCGTGGTGGTGGTGGTGGTGCGGGTCGTGGTCGTGGTCGTAGTGGTGCTGGTGGTCGTGGTCGCATTTATAGTTCCTAGGATGTGACCCCATCGAGCGAACCCGACCCGGAGAGTACCCCGGGCACAGACGCATCCCGCCCTCGATCGACCACTTCATCGAGGCATGAGTCCGGATCTGCTAGCGGATCTGTTCCGCTATCGGAACCACCAGCAGTGGATCCACCAGGGGATGCGCCAGTTACTGCACAGTGGGCCCCGGAGTACCCCCATACTCGGTTCCATCCGGTTACTGGAGAGTACATACGCGGACCCGCGGATCCTCCGACGGCACCAGAGAGGCCGAGAGGCGAGTTCCGACGAGAGCTGTGGCCCGCGGGGACCTCGTAAGTAAATTTAAGATAATTTATTAAATTTTATTCATTTATTCAAGTTAATAATTTAGTCGTTTCTTCTTTGTAGGTTTTTTCCGTTTAATGTTGGCAGGGCTCTTGGAGAAATTATCAGGGCTAACTTCCACTGTCCCTACCTCAACTTTTCGTCGGTGCCCCTAAACGTGAAGTACGTCTGGCTCGACGAGTTGAGGGTATATATCTATATCTTCTGGTTAATTATTAGTTACTCTTTAATCAACCATTTTTTAATTTAGGTAATAATTGAATTTCTATGTTAGACGATGTACTGGTGGCCCCCCATCGCGAGGACGCGATCCGCAGGACCTACAGAAGCGCTGCCTCGAAGAAGATACGGGATATGATTCATGACCTGAAAATGGGGCATACGAGGCCGAATTGGATCCGGCAGGAGTATTATGAGGACCTCTTAGGTATGATGGATACCCCTGCCTACAAGGAGAAATCGGAGAAGGCGAAGGCGAACCGACAGGCCGCGGGCCTTCATACGGGAGGATCAAGGCCCCACGCAGCGACGCTTGCAGATCTGGTGAGCTACCATAAATTTATTTCACTATCGAATTAGGTATTATTAATTAAAGGAGTTATCGACGTTCTACAGAAATTTCGTATGCAGGCCCAACGAGCGGTGAAGGAGGAAAGTGCGCCAGAATCGGTCACCATGCACTACGTGTTCTAGCATACGCACGAAAGACGGAAGGACGGGAGCTTCGTCGATGAGAGGGCCAAGGAGACTGATGTAAGTACTTATTTTTATGAGATTTACGTTACAATTAAAAGTATTCGGACTATAACTTAGGTAAACTTAGGATTCACATTTAACTTAGTGAAACATAGGATTTAGATTACAACTTAGGTAAATCTTATAATATAAACACGTTCATTTGATAGGCTGCGTATCGTGAGGCCCTTAGTCGGGCTCAGTTAACTGACACCGAGGATGTCGGTGAAACGACGCCCGCCCGGACGCCCTTTTCTTTGGCCGCTCGCAACAACTTGTTCGTAGATACCATCGGCGGCTTTAAGAAAGGGCTCATGTACGGAGTGGGCTCCCTAGGGCCGTTGTACATGGCGACGCAGAGATTTCCACCGACACTGCCTCCTCCTGTGGCCCCGGCAGACGATGATGTTAGGTCGCAGCTTACGCAGCTACACGAGGCGGTATCGTCCTTGCGGAAGCAATTTGCCATGTACTTTCCGCCTCCGTCTGCTGTTGTCGGTCCGTCTGCTGATGGTGTTGGTCCGTCTTCTACTGGTCCGTCGACTGCTGGTGTTGGTCCTTCTTCCGTGGGTCATCTTTCTTTCAACCTTGATGCCCCTGTGGTACCGCCTACGACTGTGACGTCACTCCTGGATCTGATGTCGCCAGAGCAGCTACGCCGACTTCCGAGCAGTGTCTACAACGGCTTACCGCCGTACCTAGTGGAGGAGTATATTCGTCGGTCGCAGCTGGGATTACCACCACCGGACAATCGACCTCCTCCTTCTTCTTAAAATATTATATTAAGCAAATTTGGAATATTTGTGAGATCTTTGGATTAATTATGCTATAATCGAATTATAGCACCGGATATTATGTGACTCTTCAGGATAATTGATGTTTATTTTCTACTAATTTGGTTTGGTCTGTGATTCTTGGATACTGAACTGTGTATTAAATTCGTATGTGCATATTTGGTCTATGTGATTCTTGGATAATTGGTGTGCATTATATATTTGGTCTATGTGATTGTTGGATAATTGGTGTGCATTATATATTGGTTTGGTTTATGCATATTTTTGTGAACAGGGAAAGTGCTACAATTTTTTTCCAAAAAATCTCAGTTAGCGAAGGACTAGTGACTGGTTAGCGACGGATATTCCCAGTTTTCGATCGATATTCGACGGATGAGCCGTCGCTAACTGAAGATTTGAAACTTTTTCCAGGTAGCGACGGGTGATCGACGGAATATCCGTCGACAAGGTTCTGGTGGTATATAGTTCGACGAACTAGGACGGATTAGCCGTCGCCAAGGCGACTGATAATCAGCCACTAATCAGTCGCTCTCGCGACGGCGTAGCGATGGACTATCCGTCGACAAGGTTCTAAAAATGCTTAACATTTCCAGAACCGTGGCGACGGATTATCCTCCAGTAATCCGTCGCTCTGTCGACGGGATAGCGACGGAATAATGACTACGCATCCGTCGCCATGGTGCTGGAAATGCCTGCCTCTTTCAGAACCTGGTCGACGGATTTTCCGTCAGCAAACCGTCACTAATCCGTCCTTTGTTATCGACGGCGTTCGACGGATTAGCAACGGAACGATACACTCTGATACGCTATTACTACGGTTTACCAACGGAACTTTACGTCGCTATTGTCTAAACATTCAGTATTTAATACTTGAAATGGACGAGAGTCCGTCGAAAAGTAGTCGCTTATGCTTCGTATTTTGAAGTCGAAATGCCGTCGTTAGTCCGTCGGTTAACGACTACATAGCGACGGACAGTTATTAGCAAAGAGCTGATTGCCGACGGATGTTTTTGGCCAAAACACGTCAGTAATCGGTCGCTAATAGAAATTCCCGTCGGACTAGCGACGGATCTGGCCGTCGCTAAATCGATAAATTTTGGTAGTGAATGTGCTAATAAACAGCTTTGACAAGAATGGATCGTCCCTGGGTAAGTGTAAAGTCTGTATATTGAAGTATGTCATGTGTTGACGAGGAGAAATCAACCCGTCAAATGAATTTAGCGTCAGCGGCTTGTAGTTTGAAAGGCAAGTAGCATTCTCCCACACAGGGGGATAAGGTTGAGATATCCCTATCTTCTGCAGCTCATCTTTGTGTGAGATGGTGTTGAGACGGGCGACCAGAAAATCAATTGCATCATGTTGATTGAGCAGGTATTAGAAAACGGCTGCTGAACGGTTGTCAGGCGTCGTTGGCGAATGACCACCCCCGGCATTTGTAAGATTTGGAGGAGGTGCAATAGAATGATACTCATTTTGTAGCGAAGGCGGGTTGTTACAATGAACCGGACTAGCGTGAGCCGAGACGTTTTGTTGAGGTGGAGGGACTGCCCCAGCAGCTTGGACTGCCATGATACTGCTAAGCATATCAGTGATCTTGGCGAATGCTGTTTCAAGACCCTCTAGCCGTTTACTGGTCTGATCACTAGCATCTTCAGGTCTTTCTCCGTCTGCCATGTATGTAGATAACATACGAGGATGAATAGAGGAAATAGTACAACTGGTGTTGATGTTGTCTGTCTCTGAGTGGACAAGTCCCTCGTCTTCAAGTAGAGGAGGTAGATAGTCACCATCAGACTTGGAGAGATCGTCGTCCTCTGGAAGGCTACCCCCAGTATGAAGGTCATCCACTTCAGACTCTGAGGGAATACTACCCCCAGCTTGGGATTCTTCGTCATCTGTACGGAATCTCGCCTTTGACCGGGTGCCCATATAGACTCCTTCAGATGTGACAGCCTGTTGGCCATCTGTTGATAGACTTTGTCTTCTTCTTTTTGCAGAACTGAGGGAGAAAGTTGGGTTCGTGGTCCACCGTCTTTGCTTAGGGCTTCCGTAAGGAGGACCCCATGAAGCAATGTTGGATGAGACACAGCACTTTTCATCGTCAAAGAAGTGCAACCGTCGAAACACGGACTTTCTCTGAGGTACTCTTGTTACTTTGGAGCAGCAATAGTTGATAACAATACTGGTGCACAGATGTGGGCTATGGATTGTTATGTTCTACCTCGCTTTACGCTTATGATTTATCATGTCGCGTAAGTCAGCGGAAGGGAGTTTTGCCTTACAACCCATGTTGCATGCATCGTCGAGCTTTACATGCGGGTTCGTAAGGAGAGTTGGTGCATCCAGACTTAGTTCACGTGCAGGGGCAACCCCCATATCTAAGTTCTGTGATATCCTTGAAGACAGCCCCGTGCTATACGTGTTGGGGCCTGTCTTTTTGCTGTGGGCGCATAGGCCTCGGAGACTGGCCTTGGGTGCATGTTTCTTGGCAGCATGTCTGAGCCTCCTTGATATGGGTGCATAGTAAAGTGAGCTTGGGCGCATGACGGTGGATGCCCAATCTGTCGAAGACAGAAGCATTCTGATTGGAGTTATGCGCCCAAACACCCCCTTGGGCGCATGCTTGTTGGAGCAGCGCTATTTTCTTCCAACTTTGCCTCCTTCGTTTGTGAGCCTCGCTGGATTTGCCCAGAGTGTCGAACACCCCAATTCTTGGCATCGTAGTGCTTTTCTCTGCCAAGTCTCGAGTGTCGAACACTCTGTTATTGGTTGCGCAGGAAAGAAGTCGCTGGACTAGTAGAGCCCGGAACGGTGTGAGCCTTCTTCATTTGGGAAGCTTCTGTGGCAGAGTCATGCGCCCACGTGATAGAGTCCTCCAGTTGCATATCTGCTATGACACTAGCAGAATATGCACAACGAGCCTTCGGAAGCCAAGTCTTGCGAGACTTGTTTGGCTTTGCTGATTTTGAGGGAGTAGAGCCATCCTTCGAGAGCATCTCTTCGAACTCCTGCTGATCAAATTTTACTATCCACATCTTCTGAGTGCTCCTACTTTGTCGGTATCGCATTACATCACCACCTTCTCTTCAGAGAAAAAGGAAGTCCCCAGTAGAGTCGCCATTTTTGTGAACACACACAAAAAGAAGAAGAAACACTATCTTTTCTTTATTGGCGCAAGGCACCACAAATCGAGTACGCCTGAGAGATCCTGCGTTGAGGATCCCCGAGTACAAAAAAGAATTTTGGTGAATAGGACGATGGAGATCGAGCGGTAGTTGCTCCTTTACTCCGTTGACACTCTTATTATAAAAGTAGGAGACAACGTAAAAAAATTGCTAACTCTCGGCTTACTGGCAAGAAGTGAAGCAATTTGGCTCTTGAAAATGCTCTCTGTTCTGTCTTTTGAAGAGGGATGAGACCCTTTTTTATAGTAGTTTCTGAGCTGGAATGATGTTATGTGCCCACATAAGGAAACACACTATTTTTATGTGGGTGCATAGTCCTGTTTTTGGCGCATAGGATGTAGGCGCATGCAGGCTGCGTAGTCGTAGGTTAATCGTGGTGCTGACGTGGCCGTATGCTTCGGTGCATGATTGCTCGTGGAGACTGACGTGGCCGTACGCTTCGGTGCACGTTTTGATCATGGCTTTGACTGAGTCAGGCTTGGGCGCATAGCCATGTCTCAGGCTATGCGCCCTTCTCTTGGAGGAGCATGTCTTGGGCGCATGGAGCTTCACTGGCTGGGCGCATAGAGCTTCACTGGCTGAAATTTTTTCAAGCTTCTACAATAACATATTAAGTTGCAGTCTAAATATACATTACATTATAAAATGAACTAAATTAGCATCAAGTGAACCTAAACTAACAACTGAAGCTCAGATATCGATCCCAGACATGTCTATAGGTTAGCCATATTCAATGAACACCAATTTACATTATTCTAAATTAAACACAGATAAACTTTGAATTTGAAGTATTAGACATTGCATTGAAAACCTAAAATTCTAACCCAAACGTATATAGCATTGGAAACACATTGTATATACATACAACTCAGTTTAATTTTTATTTGAACTTAAAAAAAAATATATTATGAACTGTGGGTATCAGAAATATAGGGAAAACCAAATTCAGTTCAAAATACAATAAAAAACCAAAATCAGGTATCGAAAATGTGTCGTGCATGTGTCCTCATGTCACATGAGTCTCGTGGTGTCCCCACGACAGGACACAGCGTGTCCAAACCAATTCGAACACTTACAGGCACACACACAGACGCACGGTCTCGTGCACGTGTTCGAGTCAGTCTAGGATACGACACGTGACACGATACACTTCGTATACATGCCCACGTGTAGGGCTACACGTTCGACACCACACGAGGTGTCCTCGACGTGTCCAGTGCAGACACGAGACCCGTATCAGAAAGGGTTATTCTCATGCACACGAGTCAGTACAAATTAGTGCACTTAGGATTACGTGTCCGATACGAATCCTCTTGACACGAGGCTTGGAGGCTGACATGTCAGTCATGGCTCCCACCTCACTGCCAAGTGGCAGTTGCCCACGTGGCCTGTGCGAGAAAAACAATCCCTCGAGCAGCAGGGCACTGCCCGTGCTTGCTGTGAGCGTGTTCGTGTCCTATTTGGATACGGACACGGCTTAAAAATTTACTCAGTCCAGCATGAAATTAATATATACATATAAAACAACAAATCTGTTCAAATACTTTTTAAAAATATCAAATAAAATTCCTTTGTGGCATTTCAACAAACACATACACATACACTGTTACGTGTCCGATACGGACACGAAAATGACACGAAATCACACAAGACTAACTCCACAGCTAGGGGACACCTAGATCTATGCATTCATGCAAAGAAATCAAGAAATGGAGGTGGTTTGATGGGTTTACCAATTAAGTGTCAAACTTAAAGAAAATGCTCTATATAGGAGAATCCCTCTTGCAACTCAAAAACCCCAAATTGCACCAAAGCTGAGATTACTCACCATGAACACTAAATAAACATCAATTAGATCCTAATGCAAAAGACTAGAGTCAAAAAGGAAGAGAAATAAAGAAATTAGGAAAGATTGCAAAGGGGACAAACCTTATTCTTGCCAAAAGTGAAAGTGGTGTAAAAAGAGGCAAGAATGAATAAGAGAGATTAAATTGGAAGGGGGATCTCTAGGCCAGCCACATTAGGGTTGATGGCTAGTGGGCTATGGGCCAAGTTTAAATGTTAAATGGTTCAAACCCTTAGCCATTAGTTCAAACACCTGAAGCACTTAATCTCTCCATGCAACTCAGTCCAAAACAAGTCAACTTGGGTCGATTTAAGTTAGACTAGGGTCCACACCATGCTAACCAAGTCACCAAAGTTAACATCTAGGTTAGTCTCTAAAGTCACAACTAGCAGAAGTCAAAAATAGCAATCACCAATCAAACAATTATAAAATAATTTAAAATAATTCATAATGACCAAAATATCCCTAGAAAAAATGACAAATAAAACATCCTAATTACATAGTTAGGCTCTAGGTCAAGTAGTCTCTATGATTTCACTAGCAAAACATCAAAATCACAAGTCATAGAATTAAATAGTTTTAAAATGATTAAAAATCATCAAAAATTATAACATGATTTAAATACCATTAATAAATAATTAAAATTAGAAAAATTCAAAATTACCCTCATTTGGAAAACTGGGTGTTACAAGTCTACCCTCCTTAGAGAAATTTCGTCCTCGAAATTAAGAAGGTCATAATCCTGTAGGTCAACCCCCAACAATCAACTTCAAAGCTTCTACCTAGCAGCATCCTGGGTTAGCAAGTCCAATATGGGCAGTAGGCTTAAAATAGGTCATATCTAGAATTTGGGTCGGTAGGTTGGGTCAAAAAGGTGTTCCTAATTCGAGTCGGAAATAGAAGTGACTCCATGGGGTGAATCAAGATGGGGTCTTGTGTCAGGAAAGTCGTATGAAGCAAACGGAGCACAAGATGCTGCGTCTGAGTGGAACACGAAGGTCATGTGTGTAATGGGTCATGTATAGGTTATGCAGGGGAAGTTGGTTTTGAGAAAAACAACTAGTCTTGTGCTCCTAAATTAAAAGTCACGGTAATGTATATGAAATAATCATAATTAAGTAGGAATGGTCAAATGGCCTAAATTGGATCGAAGGTTGTGTTGCCAAAACAGTACAAGGGACAGGGTAAGTGGAACAGTCTGTGGTCATGTGTGCCAGGCTGGGAAGATAAGGAAAATAATGAATCAAGTAGGGTTGTAAGGGTTACCATTCTAGGGTCAGAGCTACACTATCACTTCTAAGTCAAAAGGCCTAGCACAATCATCAATTCACTAAGAGAAATTCATAAAAAGGAAGTTATACAAATGATTATACTAACAGTTAGAGCTATGCCTACTCCTACTCCTAAGTTAAATTATGAGAAAGCAAAACAAAACAACAACAATTTTTGAAAGACTGGAACGAAAAGTAGAGATGATATGTTCAAAAACTTTTTAAGATGAAATCTGATAATTATATGCATCCATCTAAAATTATGGTACTCCGAATCCTCGTCATACTAGTAAGCAGGGCTATGATAACTATAGAGTCCCAACTAATGTACACACTTCTAGAATAATGGTATTTAAAATTTTTGCTCTGCTGCTAGCTTGGCTAGAAAAATCTTAAATTCTCACACCCGAGAAATATATCCAAAATCGGACTGTAGGTCCTTGCCATGCTGTTTAATGTGACCGTAGAAGACTAGATTCCATAACTGAGATGACCTAGCCCATGTAATTTATATTGGCAGAAAATTAAATCAACAATGAATACCAAGTATAAGATTCATCTACGAACAAGAACGATAAACAAGATATGTTGGAACTGAATTTTGAGATGAACAGAACCTGTGATAAGCTCTCCTACTGCCTGTGCACCCTCAGCTACCATTGCGTAAGCTCACCCCTGCTGGCCTCCTCCAGCCTGATGCTGCACGAATCTCTGCTGCTGAGTCTGCAAGGGTAGTCCCTTCTGCTGGCTCACCGGAGCCCTCGCTCCTGTCCCTCGAGCTGTCCGTCCAAAAAACTTGGGACACTCTCTTAACTGGTGATATGATACTCTGCAAAGTAGGCACTTACCTAACATCATCCGACATTTACTCTAATCGTGCCATGGTTTCTTACAGAAAGGGCAACTGATAATATGCTGCTGTCTAGGGGAATGCTGCGTCTGTAACGGTGGCCCCTCTGCGGCTCTGTCGGAGCCCTAGCTCCTGCTGCTGCCTGAGTCAATGGTGTCTGGTTCTTGGGATACTCCCTACACTGATGCTCTACTGAACCACAAAGTAAACACATGCATAGTCTCTTTCTGCAGTCATTCCATCCATGACCCAGCTTCTTGTAGAATGTACAACTAATGTGCTGCTGCCTTAGTGTCTGTTGGTAAAGTGTATGTCCCTGGCATTGAAAGAGCTGCTGAACAGGCCTCTGCTGATACTGATGTTGAATATGTACGTAAGGCCTCTTGGCCTGACCTCTACTGCTTCTAGCTACATGAGTGTCACGTTCCCTCTTGAGCAACTGTTGTCGCTGAGTCTCCACTATCTGCTAGAAGAAGGAGAACAACTGCGCCACGTCCTCTGATCCTGACAGCGGCTGCTGCTGAAGGATGTCCGAAATGACTAGGAAAGTCTCAGAGTAGGAAGAGGTGCACTCCTAAAGGCTGCATATATCCCAGCCTGAGCTGGCATAACAGGAGCTGCAGTCTCAGGGTCCTGCTGATCAGGACGAGAAGTGGCAGACCCCTCGGTGGTGTCCTCCTGATCGAGACGATGAGATCGTGTCTCTATAACCATCCTGAAGACAGATCAAACGAGAGGACAATCACTGAGAATGAAGCGATAACATCAAGGGAGGATGGTTTATTTCAAGGAAAGACAATAATGCAGCAAAATTTTGGTAATAGGAATCAGATTAAGAGTTTTTCCTAAGTGTGATTGAGTACCTTCAAAAATAAATCCTAGTCCTACTGCAGGCTGTAGTGATACTCTAGTTCGAATACCACTAGATAAACTTTACTTGTATGGCCACCACTAAAAATGTGTCATGACCCGCACCAAATGTAGGGGCACAAGAAGTGGGTACGTCCAGCTTACGTCGCTGTGTCGGCGGTAGAACGCTGTTCTAGGTCATGAATATAACTAACACAATATGAAATACTCTCCAAAAGGAGACCAATTACAGAAGGTACGACTCAATCACAAATCTAGAGGTAGAATATAGCACGATGTAATAGATAAGGGAATCCTCAAAACTAAGGTAAAAACAGAAATGAAATAAATTAAATTTAACAAACACAAGTCTCAACATCTCCAAAATAATACAACTCTGAAATCAAAGACAACAACTGACATGAAAAGAAAGAACAGTCTAAACTATCTATACTATGCATGGGTATCATCCTCAGTAGCTGCCTGAACCTCCCAAAGGTCCATGTCACGAGTGTCATCTAGGCAAGCTCCATAGTAGGGGTGCAGGGTTCCTCATTATCCGCTGTAATATTTTCAATAGGTCCAATCAGGACATGAACGAGCACAATACATCTCACGCAGTTCATAATATGACAGGATATGTAAATATGCTGTAGAGTAAGATACGTGAAACGCTGGAGAATATATGAAGTAAAAGAGATGACTGTAAACAAATATCTACTATAAGTAAAGAGCTAACGGTGGCTAGTGATGTAGAGTACAAGATAGACATATAAATGGCTTGAATTTGCATGAGTAATCTAAGAGTTTGCACATGAGTACACTACTTTGGAATTGTTCACATGACCATTTATACTCCCCCGTACCCCAATCAATACACAAGGATCCAGGCAAGTTATGTTATTGCACATGATATCACATGAAGGCCCATAAATGGGTGCACATGAATGTATACATGGGGGCTCTGTGAACATGAGAGTACATGAATCACAAGAGTGCACATGAATGGTGAAAGCACTGGAGTATATGATGAAAGTGAAACGCACATGACATACTGTAACCCGATGCTCCCGAGGGGGATAACATCTCATGAAGGGATCCATATAGTACCAGTCCGTGTTAACAACATGACAGCATCAAGTAAAGTAATCTAGAGCATAAATGTAAATCCTATCAAGTATGAAATGGTCAGAGAATGTACTTGCCTGATATCTGAATGTTTGTGATAATATATTGTCCGATATGAGGTATATGACTCCTATTTAGAGCAACACAAGTCAATGTATACAAGGGGATGATAAATAAAGAGTACAATGCTTCTACATGCAGATTAGGTCAAACTAGACTAAAGTCAACTCTTGGTGAACTCCAGGCAACTACACTAGTCAAACTAAGTCAACTAGGCCACTCCGAGTCCAAACAAGTCTCACTAGGCCTAACCAAGCCTAGGCTAGCACTCACACACAATCACAAAGCTATCACAAGCTATCAAACACACATTTCATATATATATATATATATATATATATATATATATATATATATATATATATATATATATATATATATATATATATACACTCAATGTATATAAAGTAAAGTATACATATTATAGGCATTCATATAAAGGCATTTATATATACATAGGCAAGTGTCAAATGAAATATTGTGCGTGTACAAGGGTTATAATGTGTGTGTCAAAATATATATACATATATATATATGTATATATACATTGCTATTTACATAGATGCATATATACATGCATATTTACATATATATAGATAGATACATACATAGATAGATATATAGAGGGTGAATGGGCTAGGCATAAGTGTCCAGGTAGTGGTATTGGTAGTGTTCAAGAAATGAAGTAATGTTAGGTTGATAGGTTAACAAGGTACACAATCATATATGTTCAGTTAACTAAATCACAAAGCCATGTTAAGTTAGAAAATAGGTTTCAGTCAATGAGGTTTAGTTAACTAACAGGTTAATGCATTATAAAGAGCAATATAATGTGAGTTACTGTTCAGTGTAATGGTTTACAATGTCAGTTAATGCAATGCTAGGTTTAGTGCAGCGGGTAATGTAATACTCAAAAATGTTGCAGTCGAATGCAATGTCAGGTTTCTTAAAGGAGTGTATCAATGTGTTCAGGAAATGGAGCAATTGTAGATGTCCTGTTCAGGGATCAATGTGAGGATTTCAACCTCAACATCAAGTGTCATATCAATCTACCAACTTAAACTCGGATTCACATTACAAGCATGGACATAACAAGGTAACCTAACTCAGTTTTGACATATCATGAAATAAATCCTAATCTTCAGTTCAAAAGTGAATCAATACTCAGTTAGCATGCATTGAACTAATACTCTGATTTTATGAAGTATCAATATGTATATATGGCGTGTGTGTGTAGGGGAAACCACAAATTAACTAGCTGTAACAAGGCATGTGTGTAGAGCATATAATCTCAGGTTAATATTTAACAGAGAACAATTATGAAGTGAGTACTAAATCTTAGTCAACAACATTCAATTTACATGTGCATTTTGAAACCTAACACAGAACACATCTATATATAACATATTAAGTTTCAGTCTAAACATACATTACATTATGAAATGAACTAAATTAGCATCAAGTGAACCTAAACTAATTACAACTGAAGCTCAAATATCAATCCCAGACATTCCTATAGGTTAGCCATATTCAATGAACACCAATTTATATTATTTTAAATTAAACTCAGATAAACTTTGAATTTGAAGTATCAAACATTGCATTGAAAACCTAAAATTCCAACCCAAACGTATATAGCATTGGAAACACGTTGTGTATACATACATCTCAGATTGTACATGTGTTAAATACCGTAATTTAACATTTAAATTAGTTTAATTTTCATTTGAACTCAAAAAAATATACATTATGAACTGTGCGTATCAGAAATACAGGGAAAACCAAATTCAGTTCGAAATACAAGCGAAAGACCAAAATCAGGTGTCAAAAATGTGTCGTGCATGTGTCCTTGTGTCACGTGAGTCTCGTGGTGTCCCCACGATAGGACACAGCGTGTCCAAACCCATTCGAACACTCATAGACACACACAGACACACGGTCTCGTGCACATGTTCGAGTCAGTCTAGGACACGACACGTGACACGATACACTTCGTGCACATGCCCACGTGTAGGGCTACACGTTCGACACCACACGAGGTATCCTCGACGTGTCCAGGAAGGACACGAGACCTGTAACAGGCAGGGTTATTCTCGTGCACATATGTCAGTACAAATCAGTGCACTTAGGATTGCGTGTCCGACATGAATCCTCTTGACACGAGGCTTGGGGGCTGACATGTCAGTCATGGCTCCCACCTCACTGCCAAGTGGCAGCTGCCCACGTGGCCTGTACGAGGAAAACAACCCCTCGAGCAGCAGAGCACTGCCCGTGCTTGCTGCGAGCGTGTTCGTGTCCTGTTTGGACACGAACACGGCTCAAAAATTGACTCAGTCCAGCATAAAATTAATGTATACATATAAAACAAAAAATCTGTTCAAATACTTTTTAAAAATATCAAATAAAATTCCTTTGTGGCATTTCAACAAACATATACACACATGCACTGATACGTGTCTGATTCGGACACGAAAAGGACACGAAATCACACAAGACTAACTCCACAACTAGTGGACACATAGATCTATACATTCATAAAAAAAAATCAAGAAATCGAGGTGGTTTGATGGGCTTACCAATTGAGTGTCAAACTCAAAGAAAAAACTCAATATAGGAGAATCCCTCTTGCAACTCAAAAGCCCCAAATTGCACCAAAGCTGAGATTACTCACCACCAACAGTATATAGACATCAATTAGATCCTATACAAAAGACTAGAGTCAAAAAGGAAGTAAAATAAAGAAATTAGAAAAGATTGCAAAGGGGATAAACCTTGTTCTTGCCAAAAGTGAAAGTGGTGTAAAAAGAGGAAAGAATGAATATGAGAGATTAAATAGGAAGGGGGGAGCCTTAGGCCGGCCACATTAGGGAAATTAGGGTTAGGGTTGATGGCTATTGGGCTATGGGCCAAGTTTAAATGTTAAATGGTTCAAACCCTTAGCCATTAGTTCAAACACCTAAAGCACTTAATCTCTCCATGCAATTCAGTCCAAAAAAAGTCAACTTGGGTCGACTTAAGTTAGACTAGGGTCCACACCATGCTAACCAAGTCACCAAAGTCAAAGTCAACATCTATGTTAGTCTCTAAAGTCGCAACTAGCAAAAGTCAAAAATAGCAATCACCAATCAAACAATTATAAAATAATTTAAAATAATTCATAATGACCAAAATACCCCTAGGCAAAAAATGACAGATAAAACATCCTAATCACATGGTTAGGCTCTAGGTCAAGTAGTCTCTAGGATTTCACTAACAAAACATCAAAATCACAAGTCATAGAATTAAATAGTTTTAAAATGATTAAAAATCATGAAAAATCATAACATGATTTAAATACCATTAATAAATAATTAAAATTATAAAATTTCAAAATTATCCTTATTTGGAAAAATGGGTGTTACAGTGGCAGCAGCGACAACATCGACGGTGGAGGTAGGAAAGGGGGGAGCGCACGACGAGGAGAGGGAAGGGGAGCGGTGGCCGGGGGCGGCGGAATTCTGCCTACGGGAGGGGAGGGGGTGAGAGAAAAGAGGAAGAAGAAAATAGGGAGGGACATTTTGGTCAAGACACTTGACCGTCAATTTCTGATGGATTCCGTCCAAAGTGGAAGGGGTGTACATTTTTGCAAAACAGTAAGGTGCATCATGAAATATAGTAGACAAAGTGGGAGACAAGTCAAATTTTGTCAAACAAAAATCTACATTGTTCATCGATGGACCCAATGATTATATTACTTACTTCTAAATGAATACGAAAACGGCTGCATTTATTGCATCCATGGGCTTTGCAATCCTAATCCAGTCATGGTGTGCCATATTTTTTTCCAACGTGTGCCATATTTTTTTTTCCAATGTGCGTCTTATTAAAAAAAACAAACAAAAAAAAATCGTTGGGCCCGTTCTTCGTATATGAGAGAGAAAGGATAGGTCACCATAAACGGACCCGGTTGTAAATAAATTATAATTAACTTTTTATGAAATGTACCACCTTAATTTAATTCACTGATCTTCTGCCATCTAGTCAGAATCTTATATCTCTCTTCAGTAACCACGAGAGTTAGTCGAGTTCGATAATCAATTGTAATCAATTGTAAACTTTACATTTTTAAAAAATAAAATAAGACTTCATGTGTGTCATGTCAGAAAAGTTAAAAAAATAGAAACATATTTCTTTTAATTCGTCCCCTGTGCGATTATTTTACTCATTCTCTTTAATAAATAATAAGAAAACTGATACTATTGAAGTTGCCAATGTTGTCATTTTTAGGGGTGAGTGTTCGGTTTATTCGGTTTCAACCGGACCGATATAGTCAAAATCGAATAAACTGAAATTCGACAAATACAAAATCGAACAAAATAACGATTCAGTTTGTTCAGTTTATTCGGTTGGTTATCTCTATTGTATAATGGGTAGGTTCCAAAGTTGAAATCGTAGTTAAATGATACTAAAAATTATAATTTTCATACACACATTTGTTGTATTCGCGTCCAAAGTTAGAATAGTTGTTAAATTACCAAAATTTAATTTCAAAAAACATAAATAGAATTATTGCTTTCAAAATATACATATTTTAATTACAACATATGCATAGAATTGAGAGTATTTACATAATTGCACAAGTCCAATTCGATTTTTGATTTTGGAACGAAAAAGGAACCTAAAATTGAAACCGAATTTTTGGTCTTTTCAAATCTAAAAACGAACCGAATTTTTTCAAACCGAATCTAATCACTTATTCGGTTCGATTCGATTTTCGGACCAAAACCAATTAATGATCACTCCTAGTTGGTTTAGCTGGGTTTACCAATATCTTCTCAATGTTATTTTTTATTCAAATATGATCTTTGAATAACAAAATATAACCAACTTAAATATACATTATTATTATTACTACTACTACTACAACAACTACTACTACTACTACTACTACTGCTACTTGTTGGAATTATTCAATAATACGGACCACACATGTAAAATTAATTGTGTTGGACTATATAAATAATTAAGCCAAATTAAAGTAGTCTATTTGAAAAATTGACTTAAGGGTATAATTGTCATGGAATTAATATGTAGATACCGAAGATAAATCAAATTTGATGAGGGGCCAAATTAGAAATATCAAAACATATATATATTCATTAGGGTTATGGTTCCCAACTTATACGGCTTCCAAAAGAGAGGTTTTCTTTTATTTTTCTTCTTCATCCCTGTCACGACCCGCTCCTGAATAATTGGACACGAGTCGGACACGCCCAGCCTTTGTTGATGGACACGACGAAGTAAGCTGTACAATTTAAGAAAAACTCCAAGTCATAATGATAATATAAAATATCACAACTACTATAAACGTTCCCAGAACAGATCTCCACAACCCACCAAGTAAATACAATATCATCCGAAGAAAAATCCGGTAACTAGAATAAAATTTACAACTCTAAAATCTCAAAACACTATACAAGGTAAAGTCTCTAAAACAAGACTAGGAAATGAACTAGTCTAAATCTCTGCAAAGCCTATGTCCATCCTGCTCACTATGGCCTCAAGATCTAGTCCATAATAGGTGCATTATCCTCAAGTATACCTACAATGTATCATGTCAGGAAGAGAGCAAAGAATAACCCCGACAAGAAGTACTAAACAAAGTAAACTGAAATGCTGCATAATGAACTATGATACAAGCAATAGAATATAAAACTATAGTACATGAATAACGATGAAACTATAGTACCAGATCCTGAACAATGAACTAGACTATCAGTGTAATATGCATTTGAAATAACTATCAGAATATGTGACCGACTGGGGTAGTACATGATACAATAGCACATGAGTACTTGAATAAGGGTGCGGCATATAGTCCCACGTGCACGATGTGAGACCTAAGATATTAATCAATGCCTAGCTAATATAGGATTGGTCACATATCTGTAGTATTTCCCCACCATAATGTACAAGTAAAATACTGAATAATGAACGATGAACAATGAACGATGAAACTATGAACAATGAACAATCGTGTGTACAACGTGTCTATATGACAACATGAAGCAAGACAAAAATATAGAGTAAAGCGCTCGAGTCGGTGTACTTGCCTTGTCCTGGAAGATCGAAATGGGGAGAAAATTTGTATATCCTCTTCGTAATGGGGACAAGTTTGTTAAGTTCTAAACACTATATATCTAACACTTTATTTATTTCTAATTTATAAATCTACTAACTAATTACTCTGTTGATAAATACTTAGAAACTAATGATTAGTAAGATATTTATATATATAACTGCTAACCATCTTATACTTGCTAGTTTAGAAGAATTACCAACTATATATATATATATATATATATATATATATATATATATATATATATATATATATATATATATATATATAATATATATATATATATAATATATATATATATATATATATATATATATATATTAGTAAGAATAACCCTAGTATAATTTGTAGCAAAACAATATTGATTTATAAGTTCTACTTAGGAATATATAGAGGTAGAGCTAATAGCAACATACTATTAGTAATTACATAACCAATAATCTCTTGGTCCTGGTCCAAACCTAGTCCAATTAATCACTACTACTAGCAACCCAAAGCATAGTCTGTTAGGCCCAAACCATTTAAACCCAACCTCCACTTGAATTGCCTGCTCCAGTTTTAATAGGTTAGCCCATGGCCCAATAGATTTCAATCACATGTTTAAATCAAACTTGTACTCAAACCTGGCCATCACCCAGCCTATACCAAACACAAATTCAAAAAGGGCCCAGCACAAGCAAAACCCCAACTCATAATATAATAGTCACAAAAGTTCAAACACAACTAAGCCTAAGAATTTTATGTAAACTCAGCAACTACATCAGCAAACCTGCCCATATCCCAACCTGATGTATGAACACAACAAAACAAAGTGTACACAAGCCTCAGTTGCAAATATATACACAAGCCAAATCCAGTGTATAACTAAAACCTAACGGCTACTCCCAGATTTGTAATCAAAATTTAGAAAGAAAATAACTCAAAGGAAATATACAACTAAACTGTAGCTTCAAAAGGAAACTTCGGGAAGCATTGAACAGACTCAAACCCCCGTACTCGTCCTCAATAACCCATTCCACATCTGTAGCATATTGAAAAACAAGAGTTTGCAAAACATTCAATCTGAAAGCTAACTCAAATGTTCAAAAATATCCAAAATCAAATGTTCAAATAACCCAAAACCGACTACACAACCCAGTCCTCATCGAGTATTGCACCTCCCCACATCTACCATTGATCCCAGTTCAACCCAAAAATCTTAACACCAAAACTTAACTGAAGCAGCCTACAACAGTTAACAATATTCAAACCAAAGTTTTGGTTTAAAACACAATAGAGAATTAATTCCTCACAATCAACAGAACACTAATTTCAAACAAGGTTTAGTAGAAAAAGTTGGAAGAATACAATATTTCACATATATTCAAAAAATTTCCAAACGAAAGAAAGGTCCAGAAGAGGCTTAAATAATCAACCTAATCCTCATTTGAAATCAAAGTCCAAAATAAAACAATTTAAATCGATCTTTAAAAAAACATTCAAAACAAATGCTCAACCAAAACAATGAGTAGACAAATCGATTATAAGCGGAAGCAGACACATGCCCTCCCGCATCCAAATACTGATGTCATTCAACACAACTAGCAGAACACATTTAATACCTGCAAGTCCAATATCCAACCAAAATATCCCAAGTTAAACCAAAACAAATTGTAATACCAAATCAAATAGTTTAGGTCAGAAAATCATTCAAAGTTGAATGTTCAAACTATAGCATTCGAAATGTCTAAAATAACGTTCAAATTAAACATTCTATAGGCAACCTAGAACCTTTTTTTCTGCTACCAACTACATCCAATTTGAATTTCTGCTCTACTGCTACTGCTACACTGCAAATACTCCTCTGCACCCATACTCCACATTTGAACATGAACCCAGACACTGAACACAACATGTTGGACAAGGACAAGGGCCGGACACGAACAACCTGGTTTCCCTGTATCCTGACCAATCCTGACCAGCATCCCCAGACCTGATACTGCCATTAATTTTAGGTATGAAATGATGTTCTCTAACATTAAGAAGGATAGGGTGTTACCTGAGTTAAACTGGAACAAAATCCTTGCGTGAAGACACAATCCCAAGGGTTGGACACGAATTCAGTCTGATTTAAGCAATTCATCGAACATTTTCCATGCATCAAGTGGGAAACAGAGTGTCAGCCTTATCGAATTACTTCTTCAAGAATTTTCAAGAAATCAAGAATCCTCAAAGGAGAAATACTATCACAGTCTCTTCCCAATCGATCACTGATTCCCGATCGATTGTCCTGATCAAATTCTAAACCAATTGAGGAACTAGCCGTCATGGAAAGGAGAAGTCAGTCCGCGCGTCGTCGCTGTCGAGGGAGTGGCGGTCGATGAAGGAGTTGATCCCGATTTGTCGATTGAAAGTGGGATGACAGGTCTCGGTGGAGAATCGATGCAGAGGAAAGGAACTCTTGTCGGAGAAGAAGGACACGCATCGTCGGAGAAGGAGATCCACGATCGCCACTGCTTGTTGTCGCTGGAGGTATCATGTCGTTGATTGTTGTGGAGAAAGCCGTGCTCGTGGAGATCATCCTAGTCGCCGCCGACATCCATGGTGGAAGCTCTGGCCACCGGGTGCTACTCCATGAAATTTGGGTTAGGGCTCGCTCAATTTGGGAAGGAGAAGGAATTCAATTGGGGGAAAGAATTTTGTAGGGAAATCAACTGAGAGCTCAGCCTCTCTCACTGGCTAATATAAAGAAAATAGTGATTTTGCAACTAAGTGTCTAACAGTTTCTATATTACAAACTGCTATGATCAGTTGGTTAGAAAATTGGTATTTTACAAAAAGAATCTAATAAATTGCTTTAATACTAACTGTTATGAAAAATTAGTTAGAAGAGTTGTCGGATTTGTTACAAAGTGGGAGAGTTTGTTACAAAGTTGTTGGGATGTTAGAAAGTTGTTAGAAATCTTGGGCCCACTCTAGTTAGTTAGGAATACTCTAGATTAGTGTTTTCCAATTAATAAATCATGATAGATTAATTCAAGGATAAAATCTATGAATTTCAAATACTAAATTAAACTTGAATAAAATATTAGAATAGTACAAAATATTATTTTCAAAATTTTAAAATACTAGAAAATACCAAATTTTAATAATTTCGGGAAAGCGGGGTTACAAATCTACCCCCCTAGAAAAATTTTGCCCTCGAAATTTCGGGGCACGATAGAATAATCAGATACAAAATTTAAAATTGGCAGGATTTAAAGTGGTACAAAGTGATAGTCACGGAAAAGAAATCAATGGATATTAGTCTCAATAGCATCCGATAATTCTACATATCTGGAGTCATTTTCCTACAGTTCCTGCCCGGCCAGTATATATCTGGCTGCAGTGATCCTTCGGTTCCATGGTCCCGACAATAATAGATTACCGTAATATTCTATCAACTTTATCTGATATGAATTTACGACTTAGCTTCAATAATACCCGAGAGCCTGGGAATACCTGTAATTATTTTGAAATAGAGTTCATGCATCGCAGTACGCAGCTAGCCGCAGTGAACCCGCGATCTCCATAACCCAGATAAATGACTGCAGTATGCATCCGCCACATCATAGTAGGTCGTCGAATACTCAAACGAGTTCAAAGATGGAAAGTGAAGTTATATGTTCTTTAGAAAACAAGGAGTTTTAGTAGGACAAGGAGGCTACAGAAACAAATCTTAAAAAGGGAGCAATGACTCGAATTGCAACAAAAAAGTTTATAGAAAATCTAGACATTAAGAGAAAATCTAATGAAAGCTCAAAAATCAAATATTTATACTGGTAAAAATATATCAGATAAATAATCTCAGAAATGTCAAGTAAAGGAAATTGAAAATCTTTGCGTGTCTGAACCACCCTGAAAAGTAAAAAACTGGTTAGATAGGGCCTAGACTACAAAATAATAAACAATCTTAGTCAAACTATAACTCTAACCACTTCCCACGAATCCTATGCTGTGATGAGTTTTCTTTATTTTATTGGTCCCCCAATAGCACTTTATAGCCTAAGTGCCATTAGGACAGAACTGCATGGGCCACCACTAAAAACATGTTACGACCCGCTCCCGAATAATTGGACACGAGTCAGACACGCCCAGCCTTCGTCGATTGATGCGACGAAGTAAGCTGTACAATTCTAAAGAAAACTCTAAGTCTCAATGATAATATAAAATATCGTAGCTACTATAAACGTTCCCAGAACAGATCTCCACAATCCACCAATTAAATACAATATCATTCGAAGACAAATCCGATAATTAGAATAAAATTTACAACTCTGAAATCTCAAAACACTATACAAGGTAAAGTCTCTAAAACAATACTAGGAAATGAACTAGTTTAAATCTCTGCAAAGCCTATGTCCATCCTTCTCACTATGGCCTCCAGCTCTAGTCCATAAGAGGTGCATTATCCTCAAGTATACCTGCAACGTATCCTGTCAGGAAAAGAGCAAAGTACAACCCCGATAAGAAGCACTAAACAAAGTAAACTAAAACGCTACACAATAAACTATGATACAAGCAACGGAACATGAAACTGTAGTACATGAATAACGATAAAAGTATAGTACCAGATCCTGAATAATGAACTAGAATATCAGTGTAACATGCATTTGAAATAACTATCAGAATATGTGACCGACTGGGGTAGTACAGGATACAAGAGCACATGAGCACATGAATAAGGGTACGGCTTAGAGTTCCACGTGCACGATATGAGACCTAAGCCATTAATCAATGCCTAGATAATATAGGATTGATCACATATCTGTAGTATTTTCCCACCCCAATGTACAAGTAAAATACTGAACAATGAGCGATGAACAATGAACGATGAACTATGAACAATAAACAATCATGTGTACAACATGTCTATATGAGAAAATGAAGCAAGACAGAAATACATAGTAATGAGCACGAGTCGGTGTACTTGCCTTGCCCTGGAAGATCGAAATGGGGCGAAATTCTGTATATCCTCCTGGTAATGGGGACAAGTTTGTTAAGTTCTAAACGTTATATATCTAGCACTTTATTTATTTCTAATTTATAAATCTACTAACTAGTTACTCTGTTGATTAATACTTAGAAAATAATGATTAGTAAGCTATTTATATATATAACTGCTAACCATCTTATACTTGCTAGTTTAGAAGAATTACCAACTATATATATATATATATATATATATATAAAATATATATTTTATATATATATATATATATATATGATGGCCGGCTTTTGGGCGTGGATCCCGCTGGTTGGGGCAGGCCCGACCCCCGAGGCTCTCCCTCCGGCACCCTGGCGGAGGTCGGCCGCCGTCCGGTCCCCCCCTCCCCGCCACGAGCCCCCCTTCATATATATATATTGATATGATGGCCGGCTTTTGGGCGTGGATCCCGCTGGTTGGGGCAGGCCCGACCCCCGAGGCTCCCCCTCCGGCGCCCTGGCGGAGGTCGGCCGTCGTCCGGTCCCACCCTCCCCGCCACGAGCCCCCCTTCTCCCTGGCCTCCTTGGCCCCGGCGGCCGGCCGGGCCTCCCTCGGCCTCTCTTCCAGTGGGGAGCCTCTTTTCCCTCACTGCCGCCGGCCGACGCTTGCCTGGCGTGCGGAGGACCCCCTCCCTTCCTCTCTCCGCATCGTCGCATCCGCCGTCCTCGGCATCGCAGGAGCCGCCGGGCTCAGCGCCCTCGGCCAACCCTGGGTCCCTCTCTTCTCGGCCCAGGCCCCCCCCAGTGGTCCCCTCCGGCGCCCAGGCCCTCCCCCCTGTGTTATTCTTCCGGCAGTCGGCTTCGCCGCTGCGCCGCTCCTCCCTGTAGCCGCAGTCCCACCTTCCGGTCCTCTCTCCCCGAGACCCCTCTCGCCTCCTCCTGCGCTAGGCGCCCCCGCGGCCCCGGAGCCCTGCCCCGCCCAGCCGTGTTTGTCCCCGCTCCATCCGGATCCTCCGCCGGTTCCGGGTTTTGCGGCCCCTCCGGCCGAGGAGTCCCCCGCCCGGCCAAGCGTCGTCCCCCTGGAGCCTCCTAGTCTCTCTTCTCCTTCAGCTCCTCCCTCCGCCGCGGCAGAGAGCCTCCTCCCCGTCTTGGCAGCAGTCCCCTCCGCCTCCTTTCCGTCACTCTCTTCCCCGGCCGGCGCCTTCTGGCAGCACCCGGCCTACTCGGGGTGGGTCTGGCTACCCGCCCATCACCAGGTGGAGGCGGTCCTACGCTCTTTGGGAGCGAGTCGCTACCCCTAGCGCTCCCGTCGCCTACCCCCGTGGTGGCTAGTCGTCTCGGCGCCCCAGGCAGTGCAGGAGGCCTGCTTCCCCTCTCCCCCTTGGCGTCGTCGCCCCCTCCCCCTCTCTCCGGCCGCGCGCCCCCCGCAGGGACTCCCTCCCTCCCCGGCGTAGACTCCCTCGGTCTCGCCGTCGTGGCGCCCTCCCCGGCCAGCTTAGGCCCCAAGCGCTGCCCAGTCCCCCTGCGTCTCCGGCTCCGCCCCTCCCTCCCTCTCTCGTCGCCGCGTCGTCCCCCCCCGGGGCTGTGCCTCCCCTGCGGTTCCATCTCCACTCCGCCGATGGTCGAGCCCCTCCCTGTGGCCCAGCCTCCGTCCGTACAGTCCCGGGCCTGCTCCTGCCGGAGCACTCCCTGTCCGGGCGTCGCCTCTGGGCCCGCAAGACTCCTCCGGAGCTCCGCCCCTCCCCCCCGTCTGTGGTTCCCTCGCCTCCCGGTAGCGCCCCCGCCTGTGGTTCCCTCGCCTCCCGGTGGCGCCCCTCCGCTGGCGGGTGTTGGTCCGGAGGCGCCCCCCTCGGAGCCCACGCTGGGCCCGCCCCCCAAGGCACCTTCCCCCTCGGGCCGAGTACGCGGAGCAGGCCTCGGTCCCCGCGCTAGACGCCACGTGCCCCCCCTCTCGCGCTGGTTGCTTCGTTTCCCCCCCTGTTTTGTCGTTTGTGGTTTTGAATTTCGAATGGGTGTAGTCGAGCCAGGCGGGTCTGTCCCCTATGGGCAGGCTCTGCTTTTGGGCCTTGTACCCGCCCCTGTGGGCTTTTTTCAATAATATTCCTAGTTTGCTTAAAATATATATATATATATATATATATATATATATATATATATATATATATATATATATATGTATGTATGTATATTAGTAAGCTGTTTAGTAAGAATAACCCTAGTATAATTTGTAGCAAAACAATATTGATTTATATGTTCTACTTAGGAATATATAGAGGTAGAGCTAATAGCAACATACTATTAGTAATTACATAACCAATAATCTCCCTGTCCTGGTCCAAACATAGTCCAATTAATCTCTACTACTAGCAACCCAAAGCATGGCCTGTTAGGCCCAAACCATTTAAACCCAACCTCCACTTGATTTGTCTACCCCAGTTTTAATAGGTTAGCCCATGGCCCAACAGATTTCTATCACATGTTTAAGTCAAACTTGTACTCAAACCTGGCCATCACCCATCCTATACCAAACACAAATTCAAAAATGGTCCAGCAAAAGCAGAACCCCAACTCATAATACAATAGTAACAAAAGTCCAAACACAACTAAGCCTAAGAATTTTAGGTAAACTCAGCAACTGCATCAGCAAACATGCCCATATCCCAACCTGATGTATGAACACAACAAAACAAAGTGTACACAAGCTTCAGTTGCAAATATATACTCAAGCTAAATCCAGTGTATAACTCAAACCTAACGGCTACTCCCAGGTTTGTAATCAAAATTTTGAAAGAAAATAACTCAAAGGAAATATACAACTAAACTATAGCTTCAAAAGGAAACTTCGGAAAGCATTAAACAGACTCAAACCCCCGTACTCGTCCTCAGTAACCCATTCCACATCTGTAGCATATTGAAAAACAAGAGTTTACAAACCATTCAATCTGAAAGCTAACTCAAATGTTCAAAAATGTCCAAAATCAAATGTTCAAATAACCCAAAATCGACTGCACAACCCAGTCCCCCTCGAGTACTGCTCCTCCCAACATCCACCATTGATCCGAGTTCACCCCAAAAATCTTAACACCAAAACTTAACTGAAGCAGCCTACAATAGTTAACAATATTCAAACCAAAGTTTTGGTTTAATACACAATAGAGAATTAATTCCTCACAATCAACAGAACACTAATTTCAAACAAGGTTTAGTAGAAAAAGTTGGAAGAAGACAATATTTCACATATATTCGAAAAGTTTCCAAACGAAAGAAAGGTCAGGAGACTAGAGGCTTAAATAATGAACCTAATCCTCATTTGAAATCAAAGTCCAAAATATAACAATTTTAATCGATGTTTAAAAAAACATTCAAAACAAATGCTCAACCAAAACAATGAGTAGACAAATCGATTATAAGCGAAAGCAGACACATGCCCTCCTGCATCAAACACTGATGTCATTCAACACACCTAGAAGAACACATTTAACACCTACAAGTCTAATATCTAACCAAAATATCCCAAGTTAAACCAAAACAAATTATAGAACCAAATCAAATAGTTTAGTTCAGAAAATCATTCAAAATTGATTGTTCAAAATATAGCATTCGAAATGTCCAGAATAGCGTTCAAATTAAACATTCTATAGGTAACCTAGAACCCTTCTTTCTGCTACCAACTGCATCCAATTTGAATTTTTGCTCTACTTCTACTGCGACACTGCAAATACTCCTCTGTACCCATACTCCACATTTGAACACGAACACAGACACTGAACACAAATGTTGGACATGGACAAGGGCCGTTGATCATTGTGGAGAAAGCCGCGCTCATGGAGATCATCCTAGTCGCCACCGACATCCATGGTGGAAGTTCTGGCTACCGGGTGCTACTCCAAGAAATTAGGTTTAGGGCTCGCTCAATTTGGAAAGGAGGAGGAATTCAATTAGGGGGAAGAATTTCGTAGGGAAATCAACTGAGAGCTCAGCCTCTCTCACTGGCTAATATAAAAAAAAAGTGAATTTGCAACTAAGTGTCTAACAGTTTCTATATTACAAACTGCTACGATCAGTTGGTTAGAAAATTGGTATTTTACAAAAAAAATCCAATAAATTGCTTTATTACCAACTGTTATGAAAAATTAGTTAGAAGGCTTGTCGGATTTGTTACAAAGTGGGAGAGTTTGTTACAAAGTTGTTGGGAAGTTAGAAAGTTGTTAGAAATCTTGGGCCCACTCCAGTTAGTTAGGAATACTCTAGTTTAATGTTTTCCAATTAACAAATCATTATAGATTAATTCAAGGATAAAATCTATGGATTTCAAATACTAAATTAAACTTGAATAAAATATTAGAATAGTCAAAAATATTATTTTCAAAATTTTAAAATACTAGAAAATACCAAATTTTAATACTTTCGGGAAAGTGGGGTTACAATTCCCATCAACAGAAAGAGGGGGACAAATAATTTGGATTCATCTTTGTTATTAAGGGTCATAGTACGTTGGAAGATCGAACCCAATAAAGAGATGTTCGTTTCAAGATCCATCAAGTCAAGCAATCGATTCAGTTATGCTTCCATAATTTAATTTTGGTCTTCATCTCATGAATTAACATGTGCAATAATTTCTAACAAGTGGTATCAGAACCTCCTGTTTGATTTATGAGGTCGAAGTTTAGAATCTATTTTTTTATTTATTGTTATTCAGAAACCCTAGATCTTTGATCTAATTTAATTTAGGGTTCTGGTTCATCTTTCAAGATCTACCAATTTTGATCCCTTATTATGTGTATACTGCTGATTTATTTTACATATAAATCAAATCATTGTGTTTTTCTTGTTTTGATTGTTTGGGTCCGATATTTATCTTTGGATCTATTAGTAGTTTATTTAGGTATTACTTTGTGGTTTTATTTGGTGAGGCATGCTATTTCTTGCTTCTGCCGGTCACCGATCCACTGACGGTCATCGAATTGTTCGACCAATACAAATTTTGACATCGTTAGTCGACAAAATTCCTAATTGTTATTTATAACACATTAGGGTTTTTGTTTGCATTCCAACTTAAAGGAAAAAAATCCGATACGATGGAACATCGGCTTGGATAGGATAATAGTATCAATATACTAGTTCTTGTTTGGATTAACATCTATGTTATTGCTTCCTAGCATGTTACTATCAATTTGTTTAATGGAATATATATAGTGGATGAATCGGCACATAAACTATTTGCATATTTAATGGCAGTATGCTTTATGTATCAAACATGTGTATCAAAATCTATTCCGAAGACCAATTATGGAAGTTGGTCTTTACTCTTTAGGACTAATCGTAAAGATCCAGTGACCTCTCACCACCCATATCAGAGTCAATGTTACCAATCATGAAAGCTATTGCTGACCAATTTTTTTGGCCTAAGATATCTTAAGGTGATGTTGGTTTTTAGCCAAGGTGATAGTTTGATTGTCTACGGATTCTTGTATTTTGAAAATTTGGTTTTCCTTTCAAGTCAATTCTTTGTTGATTAATGCTGTTAGGTTGGCCACATTATAGTAAGAATTCGATATCTTGGTAATGGCAATTTTCGTATATAAAGAAATCATTAAGGTGGAAAGCTCTGATTAAGTATCAATATGGTTTAAAGCTGTCAAAGACACTAACTTTAGAATAATGTCAGTTGAGCCCATATTGCAACTTCTGTTTTGGATTTATATTTTTATGACATGTAGAATTTAAAATATTTGGACTTTTGGAATATTAGCAGTTTTTCAATGAACTAGATTATTGGAACAAGGATAATAAAATTTTGTAATGGTAGTAACTATCATAACAACTCATTATTGTTTCTGACACTGTTGGCATTTTTTTGTTGCAAATATGATAGTTACTATGATTATTTTATTAGAGTTATAATGTTTCAATATGTATGTACCTAAGGATTTGAACATGATTCAGTCACATGTAAAATTTAGTCAATATTCAAATTTTTGGTACTTCTTTTGTGACTAGCGATAGTTGTCTAATATTCTAAATAGACCCATTGAAACAAGATGTCGCCAAAGTGACCTCTCTTGCATAGATAGTTTAATATTGGATGTTTGTGTGTGTAAATTCATGCGAGTATTAGTCGGCCCAAAGGAAGGCTAATACATGGCCGAATTGCACACATAGCTGTGGTGATAAATGTGTGACAATTATAAGGTTTACATGTGAATAATAACCCAATCCAAAGATAGGCTTATTATTTGACATGACTTATTGTCAACGTTTGATCATTACACCAAGAGTACCACTTGCAGTTAATATCACTGTCCAAAGACCTGTTATTAATGATGTACTAGGTATCTTGAAATGGGGTTCACCATAATTTGAATTTGTTTGACTATATTTTATTTTTTGGTTATTAGTTAGAGCATGTCTATTTTGTTTCTCGTTCCCTTTCGAGTTAATGTTGCTACAATATCTGTCGTTAAGAATTCAATTTCTATATTTTAATGTAATAAACTTTAAAGGCAAAAAAGAAAAAAGTATACAGTAGCTGCTAAGGGTCCTTCACAAAAGAAACATCAATATAAATATAAGGGTTGTTTCTTTTGTGACAAGGTAGGACACATAAGGAAGAAAAGTACATTTCTAAATTTGGTCTGAGGTTAATTTAGTTTTAGTACCAAGAAACACATGGTGGTTAGATTCTGGTGCGACTACCCACATTAGTGTTCTAGACAAGGTTACTTGAGCTACTGAAATTTAATTGATGGTGAAAGATACATCTATGTGGGTGACGACAATTCGGTAGAAATGGAAGCAATAGGACATTTAGATTATTATTAGGAACTGATTATTATTTGGATTTGATAGAATTTTTTTATAACCGTCTTTAGACGAAATTCAGTTTTAGTTTCCTTAATGGACAAATCCTGTTATCGTTGTTTATTTGAAAAAAATTAGTTTAGTCTATCTTTAAATTCAAATATTATTGGTAACGGTTCCTTTAAGGTTTGTGATAACCTATATTCAGTTGAAACTATTGGATCATACAATAAAACCTTACAAATGGACTTTAATGTCTATATTAATGTGTAAAAGAAATACAGACCAAAGTTCAATTGTAAGCAACTACTTTATTGGCTATGCTGACAGATCAAGGGGTTATTAATTATACGATCCCACACAAAAGAAAATTTTAAGACGAGAAATATAATTTTTGAGGATGTTGAGTTTGGAGAAGAAATAAAATTTGGGATGTTATCTTTGAGAAGGAATCGATTGTGATTCCTACTACCACTTTTGACGATGTGCAGGATTCTGTACCTGTCATTGATCAAGAAGTGAATTCGGAGCATCAACAAGACAATGTCATATTACCTCTACAAGTCGTTGTTGAGATACCTTGACAAGACAATGTAGTGGCATCCCATTCGAAATAAGGTAATTATTTCTGAGGAACAAACTCAACAACCTCAAGAACCGGTAATGTTAAGATGGTGCACAAGAAAAAAGAAAAATATAATTTTGGATAATATTGTCATATTTCTCTAGGAACGTGAGGAAGACTGTGGATACTGGAAGATGATCTAATCAACTTCCATCAGGCCATGGATAGTTCCAGTTCACAAAGTGGATTGATACAATAAATAATGAGTATAAGTCTATGCAAGACAATAAAGTTTAGAAACTTGTTCCATTACCAAAAGGTGCAAAGTCCATTGGTTGCAATTGGACATTTAAAAACCAAGAAATTTTTTGAAGGATAATGCGGAGAGGTATAAAGTACGTCTTGTAGCTAGTGACTTTACTCAAAAGTTAGGGATTGATTTTGAAGAGACTTTCACTTCGATATCTTTGAAAGACTCTTCTAAAACAATCATAGCAGTTGTTGCACATTTTGATCTTGAGTTACATCAAATGGATGTCAAAACGACGTTTCTCAGTAGTAATATTGACGAAATAAGTTATATTGTGCAACCAAAAAACTTTACGTCAAAAGATCCAAAGAATATGGTTTGCAAACTGACAAAATCTATTTATGGACTCAAGCAGGCTTCTCGTCGAAGGTATTTAAAGTTTTACGAGTGATTATTTCGTTTGGTTTTTGAGATAAACACTATTAAAGATTTTTTATATCACAAGTTTAGTGGGAGTAAACAATTTTCTTTGGTTATATATGTTGATGACATACTTCTTGCCAAAAATGATATAGGTATATTACACAAGACTAAAAATTTCTACCAAATAACTTTCAGAAGAAATATCTTGGTGTCGTCCCTATTTTTATTCGGAATCTAGATACACCGAGATCGTTCTCGGGGTATGTTACGCCCCAGAACCAGAATACTGGAGAGCGGGGACAGACACAGCCATCTACGTATATAGAAGTGTTATCCACCTCGATATACGGTCACGGCTGTCTAGATGTACGAGGGTTTATCTACAAGCCATCAGTCTCTTATGGTTTTGAACAAGCCTAGTATCTTAATCTCAAGCAAGTAATAATAGTTACAAGATGTTAGACCATCAGATATTCAATAGTAAGACGTTTCATACATTTTATATACAGATGATCATGAAGCTAGTCGTACAAAATGCGCGGACTAGTAAGAGTTTCAGTCATACATGATCAACCCTAGGATTTGTTAATCATGTTACAGCCCTTAGTCAGACAAAAATATAAGTATTCAACACGAGCTAACACTTGCTCGGCGGCTAAACGTCTCAAAAGAATAATTTACAATAGAGTGGGAGAGCAAAATAAAACCCATTCGTTGCCAGGGTTACATCTAGTGTTCACCATCTAGCTAGAAGGCTAGGAGATCCTCGGGTGCTGCTCCAAAATATGGCCATACAAGACCAGCTGGGTCAGACCCTAAAAAGAGCAAGTGTCATAAGGGAGGCTTCACTTAAGAACTAAAACCAGCATGTCAGAACATAAACAAGAATAATAATAGAAAAACATAAAACATAAATAAGGCAACAAATGACTAGAGGACGAGAAACTATTCCGGAAGCCAGGTTACAATCCTTAAACCAAACAAGGACCTGGGTTGTAACCCTTCGCCTGAACAGAACCGGGTCTCTAGCCATTTATTGCTAAGAGTAAAGCGTAAGCAAGCATGTCCTGAGATAGCCAGGTTATCCAGGCGAGGTTCATGCAAGAGTTATCAAGAATTATTAGGGAACTTTGAGTGCAACACATGACAGTGTGCATTTTACTAGTTTCATAAAGTGCCCTACATGACAGTGGACTGGAAATTTGTCCTACTCATCGGTATGCTACAAGTCCATCAGGTGTGGTCAGAATAACGGGATCGCCTGTAACTAGAAACATCTCTCTATATGAGCTACTTTGATCAATCTAATAATTGACCTAGTCAGATTCAGCATGAATCCCTGACCGTGGTAACCAGGGATGCAAGTCCTAGACATGATACGAGACGAGACTGGTAGCTTATACAAGCACATTCAAGAACAATCACCCACTGTGTCAAGACGAGTTATTACTTAGCATGTCAAGATAGCCGTCGTAACAGCATTCAAGATTACATGTCAGGTTTATTTGTCAAGAGTGCGCCACGACGGGCCACTATCATGCCATGTAACTTGTTACTTGTTAAGAGTGTGCCTTAACAAGCTACTATCATATTTTATCCTTATATTATCATGAATGAGAGAAACTTGCATAAAATAGCTAGTAACATATTCTTGAAGCCAAGGCAAAGATCTACAACTTTCATGTTGGAAGTTGAAAGAAATTTTGGCTACAAATCAGCCAAATGGGACATAAAACAGCCAAAAATAGCCAAAATAGGCACTATACATCCATGCGGCCAGCACTATACGATACTAGGCAGCCATGCAGAACTAGCACTATGCAGCACTATACAGCCATGCAGAATTGGCACTTTGCGGCACTATGCAGCCATACAGACAGCACTATGCGGTACTATACAGCCATGCGGAACTGGCACTATGCAGCTAAGTGGAACTGGCACTATGCAGCCATGCGGATAGTACTATACGGCACTATACAGCCATGCAAAACTGGCACTATACGGTACTATGCAGCCAAGCGGAACTCGCACTATACGGCACTATGCAGCCATGCGGACAACACTATGTGGCACTATACAGCCATGCGGAACTGGCACTATGCGGCACTATGCGGCCATGCGGACAGCCCTATGTAGCCATGCGGAACTGGAACTATGTGGCACTATACAACCATGGGGAACTGGCACTATGCGGCATTATGCAGCCATGCGAAACTAGCACTATGTAATACTATGCAGCCATGCGAAACTGGCACTTTGTGGTACTATGCAGCCATGCGGACAACACTATACATCACTATGCAACCATGAGGAACTGGCACTATACGGCACTATACAGCCATACAGCACTATTCATCATCCCTGCCAGATCCAGGACAAATGAACATAGAAGATGTCCAAATTTTACTTTGGCCTTAACTTCCTCAAAACAAGTCGAAATCTAACTTTTCAAAGGTCTATTTTGGGTAAAATCGAATTCTCTACAACATAAAACAATCAAAACTTGAAAATAATGAAGTTTGGTAGATCAAAACATAAGAAAAACCGAAAAGGCTACAAACTTAGATCTATAAAAATTTATCCGTCCAAACCGAAAGCTCCAAGATCTAAAGATGCTTAGGATCATGTAAAGAAGAAGATAGAACAATAAAAAGGAAGATCCATCATGAAGCAAGTTGTAGTTGCCTAAGCTCTCTAGGTTGGTGGGAGAGTAATGGAGAAGAAATAAATGGAAGTAATGAAGAGAGAGAAAGGGGTGGTTGGGTTTTATAAAGAGAGGGGATGGTTCAACATGTTGAACCAACCATCAAAAAAACCAAACCAAGCCATCCAAAGCAAGTAAAGTTGGACGAACCCAACCCAACCCAAGGTCAACCTTAGCCAAGATACATCAAGGCAAGTAATAAAGAAATAAAGAAATACAGTAAATAAAATACGGGTCAAAATCCGCATACGTACACTGGAAATACGTATAACGGAAAATAGGAGTGACAACTCTACCCACCTTAAAAGAATTTTGATCTCAAAATTTAATTAAGAGGCTAGAGATGTCGGGACAAGCTATACTAAAGCACAAGCCATCTAAGACTAGCAACCAATCAAGCAATCATCAATACAAGCAAGAAATTTAAAAGCATAAGGCATAAGGAAGACATTATACCTTATGTGCCAAACAGGTGTAGATATTGCGAGCGGATATCATCCTCATGCTCCCACGTTGACTCACCTAAAGAGTGGTGACCCCAAGTAACACGGACTGAACTAATCATTTTATTCTTGAGTACCTTCTCTCTTCGGTCCAATATAGATACGGGCCTTTCCTCATACAAAAGGTTGGTTCCAATAACCAATTTCGAATGATCAAGGACATGGCTCGGATCCGAGATATACCGTAGTAATTGGGATACATGAAACACGTCATGTACCTCACGTAACAAAGGCAGAAGACCGAGACGATATGACACATCACCTACTCACTCGAGAATGTTAAACGGCCCTATATATCTAGGACAAAGCTTTTCCCGTATGCCGAACCGAATGACGCTATGGGTAGGCATGATCCTAAGGAATACGTGGTCGCCGACTGAAAATTCAAGGGGACGCCGATGAGAATCGGCCCAATTTCACTGGCGATCTTGGACAACTCGAAGATGATCTCTGACTTGTCTAACCATCTCGATTGTCTACGTAATCATCTCTGAACCAAGCATCTGCCTCTCCCCTATATCATCCCAGGCTAATGGGGATTTACACTTCCTGCCATATAGTACTTCAAAGGGTGCCATCTGGATACTGGCCTAGAAACTTTTCTTATAGGAGAACTCCACTAGGTACAGGTGATCTTCCCATGAACCACCGAAGTCTAACATACAAGATCGCAACATATCTTCAAGTGTCTGAATCATGCGTTCTGACTGACCATCTGTCTGCTGATGATATGCTGAATTGAACTTGAGACGAGTCCCCAAACTCTCTTGAAGACTCCGCCAAAAATGCGATATGAATCTTGAATCTCTGTCTGATATGATACTAACTAGCACTCCATGCAATCTGGCAATCTGCCTGAGGTACATCTTAGCTAGCTGATCCGTCGACTGACCAACTATAAATGAGAGAAAAAGAGCTACCTTCGTGAAACGATCGACGATAACCCATATAGCATCCCTGTCAGCTAGGAATTTTGGTAACCCAGTCACAAAGTTCATGGTTATATGCTCTCACTTCCACTCTGGGATCGAAAAAGGTTGAAGAAGCCCAGCTGGTCTCTGATGTTTAACTTTAAGTTGTTGGCAAACTAAACATCGGGAGACAAACCGGGCCATCTTCCTCTTTATGCCATTCAAGCAAAAATGCTGACGGATGTCTCAGTGTATCTTTGTGCCACCAGGATGAATTAAATACTGAGAACTGTGAGCATCTGCCAAGATCTCATGTTTGATATCACCACCGGGTACACAAAGATGCCTTCTATGTCGAAGAGTACCATCTTCTTGAATACATAACTCTGCTCTCCGTCCAGCTTCACACTCCGCTCTGAGCCGCTGTAGCTTAGAATCTGCTGATTGTGCCATATTGATCCTCTCAACTATGCTAGACTGAACCTGCATACTGGTCATCAATGCCACATTGGTAGGGAGAACTATTTTTATTCCCATCTTCTGAAGGTCTAATAATAACTCTGGTTGCGCTGTTAGAAAATAAACTCCAACTCTTCTACTTAATGTATCTGCTACTACGTTGGCCTTCCCAGGATGATACTGCAAGTTGATGTCGTAATCCACAAGTAGCTCTAGCCATCTTTTCTGTGCATGTTAAGGTCCTACTGAGTAAACACATACTTAAGACTCTTGTGGTCGATAAAAATCTCCATCCGATCTCCATATAAATAATGCCTCCAAAGCTTCAATGTAAAAACTACTGCTGCTAACTCCAAGTCATAGGTAGGATAATTTCTCTCATGGTCATGAAGCTGACGTGACGCATAAGCTACTACCTTACCATGTTGCATTAATACACATTCCAATCCTCTATCTAAAGCATCACAATAAACTAAAACTCTTCCAGTCCCATCTGGAAGAGTGAAAATAGGGGACGTCATTAATCCTCACTTCAACTTCTCAAATGAACTATCATACTCTGCTGTCCAAGCAAACTGCACATCCTTGCAGGTCAAATGAGTCAAGGGCGCTAAAATCCTAGCAAACTCTGATACGAATCGTCGGTGTTGGGAACTGGCCATGTCTCTATAGCCACTATCTTCTGGGGGTCAACTTCCACTCCACCTTTGGTGATGATACGACCTAAGTACGAAATGAGATCAAGCCAAAACTCGTACTTACTGAACTTCACGTACAAGTGGTGTTCCCTGAGAATCTGAAGAACTACACGAAGATGCTGCTCATGCCCCGCCTCACTCTTGATATAGAATAAGATGTCGTCTATAAACACTACCACGAACTGGTCCAAATAGGGCATAAAAATACGATTCATGAGGTCCATGAATATGGCTGGTGTATTGGTTGCTCCAAATGGCATAACAAGAAACTTCCAATGTCCATATCTTGATTTGAACGTTGTCTTCGGGATGTCTTGCTCTCTAACTCTGATCTGATGGTACCCTGATCGCAAGTCAATCTTCAAAAATACTGCCGCTCCCCTGAGCTGATCAAATAAGTCATCTATCCTTGGTAGAGGATATCTGTTCTTGATTGTTACAGAATTTATGGTACGATGATCAACACATAATCTTGACGTACTATCCTTTTTTCACAAGAAGTATCGGGGCTTCCCAAGACGATCTGCTAGCACGAATGAATCTCTTGGTTCTGAGTTATTCAATCATCTTATACAAAATCTCCAACTCTAAAGTTGCCATCTTGTAGACTCTCTCTGATACCGGTGCCATCCCTGGAAGCAAATCAATAGTGAACTCTATCTCTCTCTCTGGCGGCATGCCTGGAAGCTATCCGGGGAACACGTCTGGGAAATCTTCAACGACTCTGGGAAACTGAACTGCCTCTGCTACTACCATCTGTAAGACTAGGGAAGAAGGTTCTATTTCGCCCCTAGAGAATGAAAATTGCCTCACCGGGAATACCAAAAGTAATCCAGCCAATATGGCAGTCTATTCTCGCGTATTGCTCTTTCAACCAATCCATTCCTAGGACCATATCATATTCGGCCATCGAAAATTCAATCAACCTATCGAAAAACTCTCTGCCGCTAACTACTATTCGACACGAAAAAAATACTATATCTACTCCCATAAGACCGGTACCAGTAAGTATATTGAGCCTTACTGATAATGACTCGGGCTCCAGTCCTATCCGTGTAGCGAATCGTACAGACATAAATAAATGCGATGCACCCGAATCAAATAATATTGATGGTGGAAAAGAGTTGACGAGAATGGTACCTACCACCACCTCACCTGAAGCTAACTCTTCCTCCATGGTCAGGACCATAGCCTGACCTTGCCCTCTGGGAGCTGGTTCCCTCTACTAGAAACCTCTCTGTCGGTTCTGTATCTGAGCGTGGGTTTGGGCATACTACTGGGGTCTCTACTGCTGGAAGGCTTGTGCTTGAGATGACAATGGCCTCGGAGGATGGTACTGCTGCTGCTGCTGCACTGGTGCTGGGACTGGTCCCCTAACCGATGGACTAGTTAGGTTTGATGATGATGAACTGGCTCTATTCGGGCAGGACCCTATCATGTGGTCTGGGGCCCCACCAGCCAAGCACAATCCCTGTGCTCTATGACACTCCAAAACAATATGTCCTGGCTTCCCACAATGAGTGCAGCCCATTGCGGAAGGCTGCCTCTGCTTCTGTTGCTAAGGGTACGTCGGTGTTGAATGCTGAACCGACGTTACTAAATTAGCCCTTCGGGAAACTCCAATCGACAAAATCCTAGCTGCCGAGGATGGTGCTGAGGACAGACTCATCTGCACATGGGACCTCTTCCTGCTTCCGGTTTGATCCATGATCCTCTGCGAGGTATACTCGTACCTCCTAGCTGCCCTCAAGATAGCATCAAAAGTCCGATGCTCGAACTGCTCCACAGCTAGAATAATTTCTAGGTGGAGTCCCTGCTGAAACTGCTGCACTCGATCCAACTCGGTTGCCACCAAGGTAGGAGCAAACCGACTCAGTCTTAAAAACTCGGCCGCATATCCATCGACCGTCCTGTTCATCTGCTTTAAATTGGTGAATCTCGTCTGTTGATCATATCGAGCCACTATATAAAAGTACTTGATCTGAAATTTGTCACTGAATGTCGTCCATGGGATAGACGCCTCCAATCCATCTGCTAACATCGCCTACCAGGTGCGGGCTAAGTCCAATAACTGTAGGCGCACTGTAGCCATCTTCTTTTCCTCTGGAGTCCTTGTTGCCTCAAGGATAACCTCTATGTCCTGAAGCCAGGCATCGACAGCAATAGTATCTTTACTGCAATCAAAGAAGGGAGGGTTTAAGCGCTTGAAATTGTTGGCTGTACTGTTACCTTGGTAACTCACTTTGCCCATAGCATCTTATACTGTCTGGTGTAGGGCATCGCCACGACGATCTTGAGAGGCGAATAATTCCCGGATGAGTCCTACCAAGGCTCCATTGTCAGGCTCTGCAGGCTGAGATGGCTGAACTGGTGGCTCTGGATCCCCGAAAGGCATAACTCGGAAGGCTGCTCCTGAGCGCTGGGCTTGGTCTCCTTGTTGAGGTTGGTTCACTGGTGGTTCTCCTTCCGGCTGATCGGCAGGACCAGGAGTAATTCTACTGAAGAAAATAACATGAGGAACATTAAGTAAGGACCAAGATAGATTAAGGATATAAGCACGTGACCAGGCCAAGATTTCAGGAAGATTAGAAGACACGACTAGAGATCAAAGACGAGTACTGATTGAGACATCTATTCGGTAAAACCCTCACACATCTTGATTTACAAGACCTGCATGGGCTACCACTTAAGCCGTGTCACGCCCCAGAACTAGAATATTGGAGAGCGGGGGATAAACACAGCCAGCTACGTATATAGAAGTATAATCCACCTCGATATACGGTCACGGCTGTCTAGATGTATGAGGGTTTATCTACAAGCTATCAGTCTCTTATGTTAAGAACAAGCCTAGTGTCTCAATCTCAAGCAAGTAATAGTAGTTACAAGATGTTAGACCATCAGATATTCAAAAGGCTTCCCATATATTTTATATACAGATGATCATGAAGCTAATCGTACAAAATACGAGGACTAGCAAAAGTTTCAGTCATACATGATCAATCCTAGGATTTGTCAATCATGTTACAGCCCTTAGGCAGACAAGAAATATAAGTATTCAATATAAGCTAACACTTGTTCGGCGGCTAAATGCCTCAAAAGAATAATTTACAATAGAGTGGGAGAGCAAAATAAAACCCACTCGTTGTCAGGATTACGTCTAGTGTTCACCATCTGGCTGGAAGGCTGGAAGATCCTCGGGTACTGCTCCGAAATCTGGCCATACAAAACTAGCTGGGTCAGACCCCCAGAAAGAGTAAGTGCCACAAGAGAGGCTTTACTTAAGAACTAAAACCAGCATGTCAGAACATAAACAAGAATAATAATAGGAAAACATGAAATGTAAATAAGGAAACAAATAAGGAGATAATGAGAAACTATTCCGGAAGCCAGCTTATAATCCTTAAACCAAATAAGGACCGGGGTTGTAACCCTTCGCCTGAACAGAACCGAGTCTCTAGCCATTTATTGCTAAGAGTAAAGTGTAAGCAAGCATGTCCTGAGATAGCCATGTACTGGATCTAGACAAGACTAGACAGGATTGGACTCCATCTAACATTTCACGGCCAAGCAAAGAGTACAGCTTGATACTTTAACTAACTAGGATTATCACAAGCCTAGTTACTAGGAAGATGCAATGAGATGTTCCGGCAGTCACAAGCCCTGCAGCTATCCAGGTTATCCAGGCGAGGTTCATGCAAGAGTTATTAAGAATTATTAGGTGACTTTGAGTGCAACACATGACAGTATGCATATTACTTATTTCAAGAAGTGTCCCATATGACAGTAGGCTGGAAATGTGCCCTACTCGTCGGCAGGCTACAAGTCCATCAGGTGTGGCCGGGATAATGGGATCGCCTGTAACTGGAAATATCTCTCTAAATGAGCTTCTTTGATTAATCTAGTAATTAACCTAGTCAGATTCAGCATAAATCCCTGACCGTGGTAACCAGGGATGCAAGTCCTAGACATGATACGAGACGAGACTGATAGCTTATACGAGCACATTCAAGAACAATCACCCATGATGTCAAGATGAGTTATTACTCAGCATGTCAAGATAGTCGTCGAAACAACAATCAAGATTACATGTCAGGTTTGCTTATCAATAGTGCACTACGACGGGCCACTATCATGTCATGTTATTTGTTACTTGTTAAGAGTGCGCCTTAACAGACCACTATTATGTTTTATCCTTACATTATCATGAATGAGAGAAACTTGCATAAAATAATTAGTAACATATTCTTGAAGCCAAGGAAAATATCTATAAATTTTATGTTGGAAGTTGGAAGAAATTCGGGCCATAAATCAGCCAAATGGAACATAAAACAGCCAAAAACAGCCAAAATAGACACTATGCGTAACTATGCATCTATGCGGCCAGCACTATGCGGCACTATATAGCCATGCAAAACTGGTACTATGTAACACTATACAGCCATGCAGAATTGGCACTATGCAGTACTATACAGCCATACGGAACTGGCACTATGCGACACTATGCAGCCATGCGGACAGCACTATACGGTACTATGCAGCCATGTGAAACTGGCACTATGCAGCACTGTATAGCCATACAGAACTGGTACTATACGGTACTATACAGCCATACGGACAATACTATGCGGCACTATACAGCCATGCGGAACTGGCACTATACAGCCATACAAAATTGGCACTATACGGTACTATGCAGCCATACGGACAGTACTATACAGCCATACAAAACTGGCACTATGCGGCACTATACAGCCATGCGAAACTGGCACTATGCGGTACTATATACCCATACGGCCAGCACTATGCGGTACTATTCATCGTCTCTGTCAGAACCAGGACAGATGAACATAGAAAATGTCCATATCTTACTTTGGCCTTAACTTCCTCAAAATAAGTCAAAATCTAACTTTTTAAAGTTCCATTTTGGGTAAAATCGAATTCTCTACAACATAGAACAATCAAAACTTAAAAATAATAAAGTTTGGTAGATCAAAATCCAAGAAAATTGAAAAAGCTACGAACTTAGATCTACAAAAATCCATTCGTCCAAACCGAAAGCTCTAAGTTCTAAAGATGCTTAGGATTATGTAGAGAAGAAGATAGAACAATAAAATAGAAGATCCATCATAAAGCAAGTTTCACTTGCCTAAGCTCTCTAGGTTGGTGGAAGAGTAATGGAGAAGAAGGATAAAAAATAAATTGAAGTAATGAAGAGAGAGAAAGGGGTGGTTGGGTTTTATAAAGAGAGGGGATGGTTCAACATGTTGAAGCAACCATCAAAATAAACCAAACTAAGCCATCCAAAGCAAGTCAAGTTGGACCAACCCAACCCAAGGTCAACCTTAGCCAAGATACATCAAGGCAAACAATAAAGAAATACAGAAATAGAGTAAATAAAATACAGGTCAAAATCCGCATACGTACATTGGAAATATGTATAATGGAAAACGGGAGTGACAGGATATTCTTGGATTATCACAAAAGATCTATATCAATAAAGTGCTTAAAAGATTTGGCATGTAGGAATGCAAATAAGGTGACAACTCTTTCGTTAAAGGAGACAAGTTCAATCTCAGTCAAGTGTCCTAAGATTAGCCTTAAAATTAAGAAAATGCAATAGATTTTTCGTTCATGACCTGTTGTAGGGGGTCTAATGTATTCTTAAGTATGTACGCATCCGGATATTGCGTACATAGTTGGGATGTTAGGCAGATGTTTAAGCAAATATGAGATAGATTATTGGGTAGCAGCAAAACTAATTAAGTAATTAATTGAGAACAAGGAATTATATGCTCTTTGTAGGAGATCAGATAATTTTGGAGATCATAAAGTATTTCGACTCCGATTTTGTTGGATGCCAACATAGCAGGAGATCCATATCAGGTTATGTTGACTAGTGGAGACATATTTCGGATGAGTGTCAAATAGGCACTCATAATTTCTTCCACCATGGCAACAAGGTTTATAACATGTTGTGAGGCATCTATTCAGGGAATATAGTTGCAAAATTTTGTCACAAGACTGCGCCTACAGGAGGGTATTGAAAGACCACTCAAATTATGGTGTGACAATGAATCAGCAATACTGTATTCTAAATCTAAGGGCTCGTTTGGATCAAGTCTTTGTGAAGGAAAGAATTCAAAATGGTTAAAGTGTCTATATAGCACATTAGGACAAAACTCCATGTTAGTGGATCCGCACACAAAAGTATGATCACCCATGGTCTTTCATGAGCATACTACTCATATGAGTGTTATCTTAATTAAGAATATGGAAATATAGTGGGAATTTTTATTTTATGTATTTGGGTGCTATTTGGTTTCGGGCACATTTATGTATTAAAATATTTTGAATATTTATCTGTTCAGATATATGGAAAATTTATTTTATTCTATTTTTATTATGTTAAGTAATGATCTCTCTAAAGTTAGGGAGGACCAGTTAGAAATAGACATGTATTGATCACATTGCGTGTAATTTCTATGCTATGCATCCATGATTGATTTATGTCGTTTAGCTATATTGGTATATGTGACAATTGATGGTTTAGTTACGCTATATGTGATGAATGTCGCTTTGATCCTATGTTGATATGGTTAATGGACGAGATTGTCCGAATATACCATAAGGATTAAGATAGCAATTTATGAGCTCACTAAGGTTAACAGAATTATAAGGTTACATATGTGGCCAGTAGGAGATTGTTGGAATTATTCAATAATATGGGCCACACATGTAAAATTAATTGTGTTGGGCTATCTAAATAATTAAGCCAAATTAAAGTGGTCTATTTGAAAAATTGGCTTAAGGGTATAATTGTCATGGAATTAATGTATAGATACCAGAGATAAATCTAATTTGATGAGGGGACAAACTAGAAATATCAAAGCATATATATATATATATATATATATATATATATATATATATATATATATATATATATATATATATTCATTAGGGTTATGGTCTCCAACATATACGGCCACCAAAAGAGAGATTTTCTCTTTTTCTCTTCTGTATCCCCATCAACAGAAAGAGAGGGACAAAGAATTTGGATTCATCTTTTTCATTAAGAGTCATAACAAGTTGGAAGATCGAACCCAATAAAGAGACGTTCGCTTCAAGATCCATCAAGTCTAGCAATGGATTCAGGTACGCTTCCACAATTTAATATTGGTCTTCATCTTATGAATCAACATGTACAATAATTTCTAACACTATTATTATTATTATTTTAAGATGAGTTACTAAAATTATTATTAATTTATAAGAAAAGCTATAAATTTTATTTTAAAAAAATAGTAATAAATTAAAAGTAGTTTTGGTAATCAATCTTAAAAACTCTGTAAAAGCCTACATGACAATTACAATTCTCTACTAATATTATTATTTATCATGGTTCAGTATAATAAAAGTTCTTACTTTACCTATCCATATTAGAGAAATAATTAGTGGTCGTCCGTGGAGCAGGTTAACATACGGATAAAACTGCCATAAGTATCCGCTTTCACACATTTACCTTAAATCTAAGGGCTCATTTGGATCAAGTTTTTGTGTTCCTAGGAATAGATTTTCAATTTATTTTCCATAGAAAAGGAATTACCATTTCTATACCCATGTTTGATTAGGTTGGGAATAGGTTGTTCAAAAAATAAAAAAATTTCTATCTCCATGTTTGGGTTACAAAGGGATAAGAAATATTAATTTATTTAGTTTTCCTTTAATACCCTTTCACTAATTTCATGATAATTCACATGTTTGGGATAGAAGTTAAAAATTTGAAAATAAAGAGAGGGTATAACCATCGAAACAAAATAGCTAAGCATCATTCCTAGAAAAACAAATTTATTCCCAAAGGGGGACTTTGGGAATAGCTTTCCCAAGTCAATGGGAATAGTTTTCCTACATAAGCCCCTCCTCATTCCCATTCCTAAACATACCAAATATGGGTAAGGAATTCAAAACCCAATTCCAAGCCTAAAAAACTTGAACCAAATGCCCCCTAAGAGATTTATTAACATGTGTCCTAAAGATACATGTTAACACATTAATAAAAATATATTTTATTTTTGCACTCCCATCAACATATTTATTAATATATATTTTACATTTATCAAAATATTTTTGTAATTTAAAGATGCATTGATAAATGTATTAATAGAATTATCAATACAAAATGTACCTCTATTAATGTGTTAACATGAGACACATGTTAACAAAACCGTAAATCTAAATATCTATCAAATGTATTGGTATTTCTTTCAAGAAATACTACCAAAATATATTTACATTAAAAAGTCTAATAGATAATGTATTTATATTTTAATATTAAAGTATATAGTAAAATATAGATCGAGTGTGTCATGCTAGTGATTAGGAAAAAAGAAAAAAAAAAGAAAATAACTAGTAAAAAGGAAGGGACATGTGGCACATACCTAAGTAGGGGTGAGGAAAAATCGATTCTAGACCCGAAAACCAACCGGATCCGACCCGAAATAGAAATTTGGGTCGATTTTTACGAGTTCGGGTCGGAGATCGGTTTCCACACATCAGATTTTCGAATTTCGGTTCAGGTGACGGATTTGAGATATGCTACCTGACTCGAACCGAAAACCGTTTAAGAATATATTGATTTACCAAACTACCCTCATGACTTACATACACAAAAAAATCCTAAATCTAACCTAGTTATCTCTCTCCTCTACATACAGCCACCCGCTATCAACCCATCTCTCTCTCCCTCTATCGCCTCTCTCTCTCTCTCCCTCGATGGTCTCTCTCTTCCTCCCTCTCCACTACCAGAATCTGTCGAATTAGCGACGTTCACAAACGTCGCTAAACCCAGTTAAAACGTCGCTAAATTTTTTTAGCGACGTTATATAAATAACGGAAAAAAGCGTATCGTTAATCGAAAAAACATCGCAAAATGTCGCTATGGCGACGTTAATTAGTGACGTTGTTAACGTCGCTGGTTAGCGACGTTATTTGCGACGTTCTCACGTGGTCGCTAATTAGCGACGCTAGTTGTGATGTTAGTGTGTGGTCGCCGTTTAGCGATATTTTGGCGACGATGTGCTGACATTAGATTCGGTACCATGTCAGCAATTTAGCGACATTTTTAGCAACGTTCATTAACGTCGCTACAGTGTAGCGACGCTTGTTAACGTCGCTAAAAACGTCGCTAAGTTAAAAAATATAAAAAAACAGAATCCAGAATTCAAATAGAGCTGGAGCTTGAGCCAAAATACAGAATCCAAAGTACAAAATACAGAATCCAATCCCTGGGTTCGCCGACCCCCTCGGTGGAACACTCAACACCGGCACGCACAATACATTCCAGAATAGACTAAAAATATAAAGAACAAATAATATCCTCAACGAATAATATCCTCAACGAACAAAGTCAATAATATCCTCAACGAACAAAGTCAATATCCTCAAATACGTACAAAGTCGATATCCTCAACGAACAAAGTCAATATTCCCAAATACGTACAAAGTAAAAATATAAAGTACAAAGTCTAAAAATACAAAAACAAAAATACTGATCGCTTGGAGCTGGAGCTGGAGGAGGAGCGCCACCAGATGACTGTCGTCGCAACGCCAAGATCGTCTGATACTCCTTCGGTGACAACAGGTTGACGAGCATGTCCTTTCATACACCGTCGGATGTAGACGATGCCCCCGGCGTACCAGCAGACGGTCACTCCGTAGCAATCTCATGGAACTGTTGTATCTGCTCGACCAACCGCTGTGTAGTCGCCTGCGTAGCGTGGGTCATCTGTCATAGCACCTTAGTCATCTCCTCAAGCCTCTCAAAACGTAAGATGAGCGCAGAATCATCCGTATGCGGCTGCAGATGCGACTGTGACGCCACCATCCTCTGCAGCATCTCGTCACGCAGAGCTGTGACCTGTGCATTGACACTCTGCTGGTGGAGGAGCGACTCCTTAGTCTATGCGGGGCCGGGCACACTAGTGGCGGTCGTAGAGGCCTATGAAGCAATGAAGGCACCATAGGAGCCCGTACCATAGTACGTACTCCTATGCATGCCACCATAGGCCCTCATCCATAACTCGTCATCTGACTGAGCTACGACGGCCGAGGGCTGCTGGGAAATGCTAGCACCAGCTCCCTCTGACCGTGTCGGCCCGGCCTCCCTAAGCTTCAAAAACTCGGCCTAGAAATAACATCTATATGAATTCTCTACTTAACTAAAAATTATTATTAATGAACTAGCATTAAGTAAAACTTTAAAAACTCGGCCTAGAAATAATATTTATATAAATTCTCTGCATAACTAAAAATTAATATTAATGAACTAGCATTAAGTAAAACTTACATAGGTGTCCCGGGCCTTGTCGTCAACGAACCGTTCCCCCTTCATGTGCGTGGCGAGGAACAAGGTCACCATATTCGGGTCCTCTCCCGATTCAACCTGTTACGAAATTATTATATGATTTGTCAGTTAAGTTGAAAGAAATTTATTACTATAAAGTATTAATTATGGGTTTTCGACGAGATATGTACTATATGAGTGAAGAAATTCATGATGGACCGTGACCCACCACACCACTGCGACCACGCCTGTCATGCTCTTTTAGACTTAGCGAACTTCTCCTTGTAGGTTCCCTCCTCGAATCTCCTCTTCATTACCGCCTAGTCGACGGCAGAGATCCAACCCTGAATAGGCTCTCTCCGGCGCTCACGATCCTTTTGGTCGAGTATCGTATCCCTAATGAGCTTGCTGGCGATGCTGGAAAAAATAGACTCGACAGCAACAGTGCAGTGGGGAGGGAAGAAGTAAGTCCGCTGAAAAAATCATAGTAGTACGTAAGTTATAACATAACATACTAAATGTTAAAAGGAAATAAACTTTTACGTACCGAGAAGTGCTCAAACCATAAGGCCTTCTTGTCGGCCGAGACATCCCTCCAGTTGATCCAGGGCCCCCCGTAGTTCTGTCACAGGAATGTACCCAGCGACCGGTGTACGGATGAGGGATAATATCCGTAAACTGGAAATTAAAATTTATTAAACAAGTTTATAATAAATTTAAACTAATTAAATGCAACAATTTTACTTACCGCCTGGTCCGAGTACAGGCCCAAATCTCCAACCTTAGATCCCCCTCCGGGCGACACGGACGATCTGTCTCAAATGGGAGCGGCAGCCTGCCCCTGTCCCCCTCCTGCCGCAACCCCTGCCCCTTCCCACAGCCTGCCCCTCGGCCTTGCCCTCGGCGTGGGCCTCGCCATTGCCCTCGCCCTCGGCGTAGACCTCGGCCTCGGCCTGCTCCTCAGTAGTGGGGTCGGCCTATGGAATACTCGACGGTACTGGCTGCATAGAAGAAGAAGGCCCTAGCATAGAACTGCTAGAGCCAGGTATGGAGACACTGCCGTCGACTAGACCGCTAGTGTATACTGGGGTGCGGGGGAATAAGGAGGAGTCGGTAGGAGGAGTGGTAGATGGAGACTGTCGGTCTCGTCGACTCCCACCAGCACCAGAACCAAAGGATCCACGTCGAGCCATATCTGAAAAAAATACAGAAGTAAACCATACTACATCTGAAAAAAATAAAAGTAAACCATACTACATCTGAAAAATAAAAAAAGTAAACCATATTACATCTGAAAATTAAACATATTCAATTCACTTCTGAAAATTCATCTTGTTCTGATTCCTCTTCCTCTTCCTCTTCCCCTCTTCCTCTTCACTTCTATCAACTTCTTCTTCCTCTTCTGATACTTCTACCTCTTCCAATTGATGAAACATGTCATGAGGAACTTCCGTTGAGTCCACATCGATAATATTTATAATAAGAGGTAGTTCGTCTTCCTGATAAGCTATCTCGTCGACATCAAAGGTATTCCGAGCTTTAGTCTTATAGACTGCCCACCAATCTGATCTCCCGACTCCTCGTTTTGGATAGCTGGTAAAGTAAACTAGCTGAGCCTGGCTTGCTAGAACAAATGGCTCATAAGCTTGATATCGACAGCAATAATTTATGTCAACAAGTCCATGTTTGTCAACTCTCCAACCTCGACCTTGGGTTGGATCGAACCAGTCACATCTGAACAAGACGATCTTACAAGGTTCTATAGCATAATTATATGTCAATTTCACAATCTTCCGTAAGACGCCAAAGAAGTCATTGCCTAGGTCAACGTCTTTGTAGTTTAAAGATTTTGATGCACAAACAGCTATTCTTTGTAGAATCCAAATCCAAGAAGTCGTCGCTTATTCGAGCATTTGTTGACATGAACCTGAAGCCATTTACGCAGTAACTTGGCCAGGTCTTCACTTGATAAATTGGTCCCTTGGCTAGAGTTTTAATATACTCATTCTCAAGGATTGCCTCCGGACTATCAACCTAAATACCAAATAAATAAAGCTAACTTAATTATTCTGTGCAAGTATATACGTACAGAAAAAGTAAATTGTGAAGATATTCGTACATATGCTCTCAACCAAAAAAGAAAATGAAGTCTCATTTGCTGTTCTACTTCTTCCTCGGTTGCGTACGGATTGTTGGACGTTACATCATCCTTAAACATGCTGAAAAGCAACGAAGCATAGGTATATTAGTTATATTGAGAAGCAACGAAGCACGCAAAATAATTTTACTTACCCCTCTAGCTTGTCCACTTCTTCCTCGTCGCAGTTGAGCAATACATATAACATTGCAGCGCTAACCTCGTCGTCATTTAGATATCTTCTTTTCATTTTACCCGATGGTTTTCCGTAGACAATAAATACTTTCAGCTTTGCCTCATTACCAACTTCATAGCCGTCGTTATTTCTGGGAGCTCTTGTTCTGTTTGTAGCAATATGAGGCTGAAAATACAAGGAACAGAAGTTTGAAATCTCCTCAAGGACGTATGCTTCACAAATAGAACCATCCACCCGTGCATTATTTTTCACCTTCCTCTTGAGGTGATCAATTGTCGCTCGAACGGGTACATCCAAGGATAACCGACAGGTCTAACAAAAAGAGCCTCATGGATAAGATGAATCGGCAAATGCTCCATTGAGTCGAAGAATGCAGGAGGAAAATCTCTCTCAATTTTGCAAAGTATTACCACAATGTCATTCTCTTGTTTCTCTAAACGATCGATGAGCAACTTGCAAGAACAAAGATCTCTGAAGAATATGCTAAGCTCTGTTAATAGATGCCAGACTACCGGCGGTAATAATTCCCGAAATATAACTAGAATTAACCTCTCTATGAATATGTGGCAATTGTGGCTCTTCATTTTGGTCAGTTTACACTCCTTTATGTCGACATATATTCTTAGATTGGAGAAGTATCCGTCTAAAAATTTTAAGTCCTGGATCCATCTACAAAGTCTCACTTTGTTCTCCTTGTCCAGCGAGTAGATTGCCTTAGGCCGCAAAAGCTTTCCCTTTCCGTTGTCTATCATGTGCGATGTAGGGCGTCTGCATATTTTGGCTAAGTCCAATCTAGCCTTCTGATTGTCTTTTGTCTTTCCTTTGACGTCCATTGCAGTATAAATTATGTTATCAAACACGTTCTTCTCGATATGCATGACGTCAAGGTTATGTCTAATCAGATTTGTGCTCCAATATGGCAGATCCTAAAATATACTCCTTTTGGTCCAGTTATGATCTTTGCCAAATCCCTCGCAACGGTTGCTCGTTGTAGGATCTTCAATAGCACTTGGGATTTCTTTTACTTACTCCCACGTGTCCTCTCCGGACCACATTGGTAGTTGATCGCCCTTCTCCATAGCTCCGGCATGGAAAGCAGTTTTGTTCCTACGGTACGGATGGTCTTTCGCCAAGAACTGCCGGTGACAATCAAAGAAGCATGGCTTTCCTCCGTGTCTCAAATGAAAAGCCTTAGTACGGTCCATGCAATATGGACATGAAAGCCGACCATGAGTGCTCCATACAGATAACATTCCATAAGCCGAAAAGTCGTTGATCGTCCACATTAGTGCTGCCCGCATCTGAAAATTTTGTTTTTTCGAAGCATCATACGTGTACGCCCCTATTTCCCATAGCTGCTTCTGCTCATCTATCAACTGCTGTAAGTACACGTCGATGTTCCTCTTCGGGTTGTTCGGACCGGAGATGAAAATAGTTAAGAACATGTAAGGTGTCTTCATGCACATCCAAGGCGATAGGTTGTACGGAGTGAGGATTATCGGCCAGTATGAATATTGGAAGCCTGAAAGACCAAATGGGTTGAAACCATCAGAGCAGAGCTCCAACCTTACATTACTCGCATCAGAAGCAAAATTAGGATATGCTCGATAGAAGTGCTTCCACGCTTCTCCATCAGATAGGTGATCCAACACTCCTTCGGTTTGTTGTCGCTTATGCCAACTCATATTTTTGGCAGTCTCTTTTACCATGAATAACCTCTATATCCGCGGCATCAACGGCAATTAGTGCATTGAAGTAGTCGGTCTTCTAGACTTACCTGTAGCAGTTGGCTTGTAGCGATCAGCACCACAGAATCCGCACACTTCTGTATCCTTGTGATCTTTGTAGTAAAGCATGCATCCTTTCTGACAGCAATCGATCTTGTCATATCCCATCCAGAGGAATCTCACCATCCTCTTAGAACGGTAGAAGTCTTTCGGTAACTTGGCACCCTCCGGCAAGATATCTGTAATCAACTCGGGCACTCTATTGTAGCATTATTATGACATGTTAAAGTCAGACTTTATGCTCAAGAGCCGAGTGATCACCTCTAACGGGGAATGGTCCTCACAGCCAGGGTACATAGGAGTCCTTGCATTCTCCAGCAACTCCATGAACTCGCGGCATCGGCATTCGGTGCCTTCTCAGCTGCGTAACGATTGTATGGATAGAAACTAGGCCCCGCAGCGTCAAAGACCATGTTTACGTACTCGTTGTCGACACCAGTTCGGTTATGGACATTCATATAAGGCTCCACATAAGGCTCAACATAAGGCTCCATATAAGGCTCCACATAAGGCTCGGCTTGGAATGCTAAAGGTACAAGCTCTCCGTGTGCGGTCCATTGGTAGTAATTCGGAAGGAAAACCTTTGTGTATAAGTGATACGTCACATCCAATTCTGATTGAAACTTCATGTTCTGATATTTTGCACATGGACACTTTATGTCCATGCCATTAATGGATTGAAGAAATACCTTCGTGAATTAGAGGAATTATTCTACTCCGGCGATGTATTCATCTTGCACATCGTACTTGTCATATCGAATGTGGTTGTACATCCACGAACGGTCTAGCAGATACATGGATATAGCCATTTCTAGATATCTGCAAATATGAATAAACTTCAAAACTGAAACGAATATACTACATACTACATGCATATATATATATACTGTGAGCCCCCTCGGGGCCCCACCCCGAGCAGCAGATCCCCAAACCCCACGAGCAGTAAGAAGGTCCTAACCCAACGTACGGCCGTGACTCGGGACCATTCCTATGAGTATCAGGATCAAGGAAAATAGATGATGGCATTAACCAACCAACAAAACTACTTGTTACAAATATCGGCACTATCGGTGGTTTCGAATCGGAGTATCAGATTTTTTGGTGTCGAAAAACAAATAATTATTACTAAATTATCAGATTTTTCAGCACTATCGGTGTCCCTGACCCAGCCCCCCCACCCCTTTCCCCTCCCTACACCACCCCTAACCCTAACCCGAACCCTATCCCTAACCCCTTCCCGACCAGCCCCCCCTCCCCTCCCCAGCCCTCCCTCACCCCCTTGCTTCCCTCCCCCTCCAACCACCCCTAACCCTAACCCGAACCCTAGCCATAACCCTCCCCTCCCCCAGTCCCCCCTCCTCACCCCCAACCGTCCTCACCCCCCCCCCCCACACACCGAACCCTAACCCGAACCCTCCCCTCCCCCCAGCCCCCTCATCACCCCTAGCCGCCCTCACCAACCCTGCCCCACCGCCCAGCCACCCCCCACTTACCACCCTACCACCCGCATCCCTCTGCCCCTCACCCCCCCCATCGGACCATTCCACCCCCCCAACCACCCGCACCCCCTGCCCCCCCCCCCCCCCCGAGCCACCCGTACCCCCCAACCACCAACAACCAAAATAGAGAGAGAGAGAGAGAGAGAGAGAGAGAGAGAGAGAGAGGGGGAGTCACGTACCGGAGAGGGAGGAGATTCGCCGGAGAGAGTGAGAGCGCCGGAGAGAGTGAGAGCGCCGGAGGGAGAGAGTGAGAGAGTAAAATGGGAGGAAATGAATCGGGCGGGGGGGGGGGGGAGGGGACTTAATTAGAATTTAGCGACGTTCATCCTAATGTCGCTAAATTAGTCGCTATTAGCAACGTCATAGCGACGTTTCGCGACGACTAGCTCATGTAACTAATATACGTCGTTGTCACGTCACTATTTTCGTCGCTAGTAGCGACTGTTAGCGACGTTTCAATTAAACGTCGCCAATGTGCACAATTTAGCGACGTTATAGGAACGTCGTAAAATTTACGTTGCTAATGGAGCAGATTTTAGTAGTGCTCCTACTATCATCTCTCTCTATCAATGAAAGATTAGTGCCGTTTGAGGTTTTTCTCCAAACCCTTTTTTTAGACGATGATGATGGAGATGGCGACGATGATGACGGGAACGACGGCGGCGGCGGAGGAGGAGGAGGGGGGATGAGCAAGGGTGGAGACGGAGACGACAACGATGACGGCGACGGGAACATCGAACGACAACGACGGAAACGTCGAACGACGATGTCAAAAACTATTTGGAGGTCATTTTTCTCCAAATCCTTTTTTCTTCTTATTTCAGAAATTATTATTAGAATATATATATATATATATATGTTTAAATTTTTGTTGAAAGAAAGAATTTTGCCATTTTTTAAGATCATGTATAGTCAATTCTTCCAAAAAAAAGAAAAGAATATATAGTATGCATCAGTACATCACTCCTAATCTTCCAAAAATTTTTATTAATTAAGTTATCAAAGTGTTATAAAAAAAGTGTTTTTTTTTCCTTCTGTCCTACTGTTCGGTTGAAACCGAACCAACCTAAAACCGATTTATAGTAGTTCGGTTCGGTTTGCTTCGAATTTTGTTAATACGGTTCGATTTTCGGTTTTACATAATTCGATTTTTGGTCCAAGCGGTTTTCACATAGTCGATTCGGTTTGAACCGAATCGAACCGTTGTTCACCCCTATATCTAAGAATCAAAAATAATAAAACCTACTTCTTTCCGCTTTTTCTGGACAAATTACAAAAGAACCGTAGACTTCTCTTTTATAAGCTTATTGTCAACTAGCCAACTAAAATAAAATATTAACGTATAATTATATAAAATACATTATCTATAATACCGATCAACTTGCCAACTAAAATACCGATCGAATGTGTCATGCCAGTGATTCGGAAAAAAAGAAGAAGAAAATAATTAGTAAAAAGGAAGGGACATGTGGCATATACCTAAGAAGCAAAAATAATAAAACCTACTTATGTCCGCTTTTTCTGGACAAATTACAGAAGAAACGTAGCCTTCTCTTTTATAAGCTTACTAGTCATAACCCGTGCCCATAGGACATGGTTCATTTAAGGTATTTTCCCTCAAAATCTAGGACCCCCAATTTTAAACGAACAATAATAATTTTGAGGCCCCCATCAAAATATTAAATTCCAACCACTGCTGGATGTGAATTTTCTTTGGATTTCTCATAAAACCTCACTCTCAATAATGCTCATCCACAACCATTATGAGGTCCCCATCAAAATATTAAATCCCAACCATCAAAATATTAAATCCTCATCTTTGGATTCCTCATAAAACCCAACTCCCAATAATGCTCTTCCCCATAAAACCTCACTCCCAATAATGCTCTTCTCCATAAAATCCCACAACCGTTGATTCACTAAGATTAAATCCCAACCACTCTTTATCTTGGCACAGTCAGCCCTAGGATTCAAAAACATTTGTGTTTTGTATAATAGATTGTCAACTAGCCAACTAAAATAAAATATTGACAATAATTTAAAGTTGGTTTGCATTTTTTTTAAAATCAAATGACCAATTCGATAAACATGACTTGACTCCCTTCTAACGAAAATAAAGCCAACACAGCCAACACGTAACATGTATTATTTTTATTATTATTTTGGGTCCTTTTGTTTTTATAGGAATCCCAAGTAAAGTACAATTTTAACAGGTACCCGAACTTGGTTTGCCTTTTTTAAATCAAACATAGTTCCACCACCACCACCACCACACGTAAACAACATGTATTATTAAGAGCATCTCCAACCATATGGTGAGTTTAGAAAAAATAGTTGCCACATAGAGATGACAAACTTTTATTTTAAAAATTCTTTTTCGATGCAAATGTAGAATATATATTATAAAGTTGACATGACAATGACATGGCAAGGACAATGTGAAGTTGGTTGTCTATATCTAGACAATGCACTTCACAATGACTTTGTCTCCACATTATCAATTATGAATATAAGTATTTATAAAAAATAAATAAGTGGAGGAGTTGTCTTGAAAGTTGTAAAAAGTATTTTGTATTTTTATTTTAAGAGCATCTCCAACCATATGGTGAGTTTAGAAAAAATAGTTGCCACATAGAGATGACAAACTTTTATTTTAAAAATTCTTTTTCGATGCAAATGTAGAATATATTATAAAGTTGACATGACAATGACATGGCAAGGACAATGTGAAGTTGGTTGTCTATATCTAGACAATGCACTTCACAATGACTTTGTCTCCACATTATCAATTATGAATATAAGTATTTATAAAAAAAAATAAGTGGAGGAGTTGTCTTGAAAGTTGTAAAAAATATTTTTATTTTCTTTTCAATACATTTGTATTGGAGAATACTTTTTTTTTATCTCATTGTCTTGTGTGAATATCATCTTGTCACACAGAAAAGACATTGTTTTGGGTCCCATGCTATATAAAAATTACAACACAAAACAAGACAATAGGGTTAGAGATGCTCTCAACATGTATTATTGTTATTATTGTTATTATGGTCTTTTTTTTATAGGATCACTGACCGGTAACTAAAATAAAATCTTGACAAGAATCCAAGCCAACTCGTATGAACATGTAATATATTATTATTACCATTGGTTTTTTGTTATAGAGTCACTATCAACTAGGCAAACTAAAGTAAAAATCTTCACATGATCCAAAATTAATTGTCTTCTTAATCAAACATGATCAACCCATGAACTTGACTTGAAAACATAGCCAACAGGCATTAACATGTATTAATGATATAATACGACAAGAAATGGCGGGTATAGCGACATTTAAAAATGTCTGTAAATCCACTTTTACCATCTCTAAATTAAGTTAGCGACATAATTGGGGTTGAGTGGCATTTTCAGCCTATGTGGAAAATTTTGGAGTGCGACGAGCACAATTCGTGTGTTGGAGAAGTTTAGGGAGTGCGAAGAGTGCCATTCGGAATATCGGAGAAACTCGTGTATCAGAGTAGTGGAGATTCTGTCCAGAGTCAGCTGAGTTTGACCAGAACTCGGTCTCCCTATCGAGTTCGCTCACTGGGAGGACACCAGGTTGTTCGACTTGCTGGCTCGAAACAGCTGAGTTCGGCCCGAACATGGTTGTCGGCGAGTTGTACGGAATTTGTGGGGTTTTATACACCGTTGGATCACATCAAGTTTTGTTGCGGGTTTGAAGGTGTATATATTAGGTTTTTTCTAACCCTAATCCAAGTAATAATGAGGCAGCTATTGGGGAGAGAGAGAGAAAGGGGTTGATGGCTAATTCGAAGAGGCAATCATTTTCGGATAACCTTTCTTTTCATCTTCGTTATTCGTGAGTCTGTAATATATTCTCTGTTCGAAGGAGTTGTGGTGATCCATTTGGATCGTTGAGAATCTTGTAAGGAGTCACTACAAAAATTTGTCAGATTAGCGACGTTCAAAAATGTCGCTAACCTCGGTGAAAACGTCGCTAAATCAATTTAGCGACGTTTAGGGCGACGTTTCGGGAACAACGAAAAAAAACGTGTCGCTAAACGAGAAAACGTCGCTAGGGCGACGTTATTTGGCGACATTATTAACGTCGCTAATTAGCGACGTTATTTGCGACGTATTAACGTTGACGCTAATTAGCGACGTAAAAGGCGACGTTATCGTGTGGCCGCCGTTTAGCGACACTATTGCGACGTTTTTGGCGACGATGTGCTGACATAAGATTTGGTGCCACGTGTTGCCACGTCAGCATTTAGTGACGCTTTTAGTGACATTTATTAACGTCGCTAAAAACGTCGCTAAGTTAAAAAAATATTTAAAAAAAAGGTTCCAGAATACAAATGGAACTGGAGCCTGAGCCAAAATACAGAATACAAAATACAAAATACAGAATCCAATGCCTGGGTTCGCCGATCCCCTAGGTGGAACACTCAACACCGGCACGCACAATACATTCCAGAATTTACAAAAAATATAAAGAAAAAATACTATCCGCAACGAACAATGTCAATATATAATATCCTCAACAAATCAAATCAATATCCGCAAATACGTACAAACTCAGTATCCTCAACGAAAAAACTGAATATCCCCAAATACGTACAAAGTCAAAATACAAAATAGAGAATCCAATCCCTGGGTTCGCCGAAAATATAAAAACAAAGATTGACACAGTACTAATAAATATGTGTTTTAAGTGTGAGAACGGATGGCTCAGAACGCAACCCAAAATTCATTCTAGCATATATTAGTGTGAATCATCTATGTTCTGTACATATGGTGTAGTATACGTTCTTATCGAATCTAGTATCTAGTATCTGAAGAATGTAACAGAATCAAGATGAACTCACATAATGTAATACTAAACTATCATCTACTACTATATAAGATATAGTGATAGGTTGTCGTATCATCATTGCCGAGGGATGAGGGTCGGAGGACAGTCAACTTCATCTACGGCTACATAGTTACATGAGCTAGTCGTCACGAAACATCGCTATGACGTCGCTAATAGCGACTAATTTAGCGACGTTAGTATGAACGTCGCTAAATTCTAATTATATGCCCCCACCAATTCATTTTCCTCCATTTTACTCTCACTCTCTCTCCTCCCCCCCTCCGGCGCTCTCACTCTCTCCGGCGCTCTCACAGTACTAATTCATATCTATTTAAGTGTGAGAACGGATGGCTCAGAACACAACCCAAAATTCATTCTAGCATACATTAGTGTAGATCATTATGTTCTGTACATATGGTGTAGTATATGTTCTTATCGTATCTAGTATCTGAAGAATGTAACAGAATTAAGATGAACTAACATAATGTAATACTAAGACATCATCTACTACTATATAAGATATAGTGAAAGGTTGTCATATCATCATTGCCGAGGGATGAGGGTCGGAGGACAGTCAAATTTATCTACGGCTATATAGTTTCTGCCTCGCCAGTCGAATGGCTGCAGTGACTATGTCCTGATCACCATGTCGTACCGTAGATTAATGCAAATGGAGCTAGAGTTGGAGCCAAAATACAGAATCCAAAATACAAAATACAGAATCTAATCCCTGGGTTCGCCGACCCCCTCGGTGGAACACTCAATACCGGTACGCACAATACATTCCAGAATATACAAAAAATATAAAGAAAAAATACTATCTGCAACGAAAAATGTCAATATATAATATCCTCAACAAACCAAATCAATATCCGTAAATACGTACAAACTCAGTATCCTCAACGAAAAAACTGAATATCCCAAAATACGTACAAAGTCAAAATTATAGTACAGTCCAAAAATGCAAAAACAAAACTACTGATCGCCTGGAGCTGGAGCTGGACCCGGTGCTGGAGCCGGAGCTGGAGGAGCGCCACCAGATGACGCACAAATACCGCTCGAGTGAGCCAAAGGCATGCAGCCACTTCCCTCCCTCCATTCACTCTCTCCCTCTCTCATGCTATCAACGCACAACTTTTCCAGTGCTGCTCCCTCTAATGATGATGAACACAAAAATCAAAGACCCCCCTCTCCTTTCTCACTCTTTACAGTTCTCACAACAGGAAGGTTTAGTGCTTTCTAGTTCTCTTCCATTCATCCATTCCTCCGTTCTGATCAAGCCTCTTCCTTCTCCTCTCCTCCACCATGGCTCTGGACCCATCTGCTCCTCCCTACGTCCCTTCTTCTTATTTGACTCTCTCAGCCACATATGATATCCAGCTCAAGTGTAGAGTCGGGGGAGAAGAAGTGGACAGAAGAGGAGGGGGAAGCAGCACAGCCGACGGCATGACCTGGAGGAAGTACAAAGATTTTCTTCAACATCCGTAGGAGAACTATAAGGATATATCTTTTCACAACATGTCACCTTGTCAAAGACCCTTAATGTGACAACCATGTTACCACGGTGTTGGAAGACTAAGATGTCATAATTTTCTAAGCCGTATGTTTTGACATAATCCTCCCAACTCTTTTCTCCTATGTAGTAATCTTGCATTTCTTTATGAAGTTCAAGACGACATATTTTTCCATTACAAGTCACTATATGCCGTCTTGGACTTCATAAAGAAATACAAGATTACTACATAGGAGGAAAGAGTTGGGAGGATTATGTCAAAATACACGGCTTAGAAAATTATGACATGTTAGTCTTCCGACATCGCGGTAACATGATATTCACATTAAGGGTCTTTGACAAGGTAACATATTGTGAAAAGATATATCCATATAGTTCTCCTACGGATGTTGAAGAAAACCTTTGTACTTCCTCTAGGTCATGCCGCCGGCTGTGCTGTTTTTCCCTCCTCTTCTTGCCCACTTCTTCTCCCTGACTCTACACTTGAGCTGGATATCATATGTGGCTGAGAGAGTCAAATAAGAAGAAGGGTAGTAGGGAGGAGCATATGGGTCCAGAGCCATGGTAGAGGAAAGGAGAAGGAAGAGGCTTGATCAGAATGGAGGAATGGATGGATGGACGAGAACTCGAAAGCACTTATCCTTCCTGTTGTGAGAACTGTGAAGAGTGAGAAAGGAGAGGGGGGTCTTTGATTTTTGCGTTCATCATCATTAGAGGGAGCAGCACTGGAAAAGTTGTGACGTTGATAGCATGAGAGAGGGAGAGGGGGAATGGAGGGAGGGAAGTGGCTGCATGCCTTTGGCTCACTCGCTGCGTCAGATAAAATACAAAAAATTTGATTTTTCTCCAAGTGTGAGAACGGATGGCTCAGAAGAAAATCCAAAATTCATTCTAGCATACATTAGTGTGAATCATCTATGTTATGTACATATGGTGTAGTATATATTTTTATTGAATCTAGTATCTGAAAGATATAACAGAATCAAGATGAACTCACATAATGTAATACTAAAACATCATCTACTACTATATAAGATATCGTGATAGGTTGTCGTATCATCATTGTCGAGGGATGAGGGTCGAAGGACAGTCAACTTTATCTACGGCTACATAGTTTCTTCCTCGCCAATCGAATGGCTGCAGGGACTATGTCCTGATCACCATATCATATCGTAGATTAATGCAAATGGAGCTGGAGCTGGAGCCAAAATACATAATCCAAAATATAAAATACAGAATCCAATCCCTGGGTTCATCGAAAATACAAAAACAAAGATTGACACAGTTCTAATTCATATGTGTTTTAAGTGTGAGAATGAATGTCTCAGAACACAACCCAAAATTTATTCTAGCATACATTAGTGTGAATCATCCATGTTCTGTACATATGGTGTAGTATACGTTCTTATTGAATCTAGTATCTAGTATCTGAAGAATGTAACAGAATCAAGATGAACTCACATAATGTAATACTAAAATATCATCTACTACTATATAAGATATAGTGATAGGTTGTCGTATCATCATTGTCGAAGGATGAGGGTCGGAGGACAGTCAATTTCATCTACGGCTACATAGTTTTTGCCTCGCCAGTTGAATGGCTGCATGGACTATGTCCTGATCACCATGTCGTAGTCCAATACAATCCAGAGATTGACACAGTACTAATTCATATATGTAGTCCAAACAAATAGTCTAATACAAGAGTAACCCAATACAAATAGTCCAATTCAAATAAGTACTAATAGCTAATGAGAACCACGCAGCTCACGCAAACGCTCAGTGATACGATCACGCAACCACCTCGAATAAGTGGGATCGACGACGGCAGGAGAGATGTAGTCCCTTACAAGTGCTGCATGAATAGAACTCCCGGTCTCACTAGCTACCGGTGCTGAATGAATAGAACTCCCGGTCTCACTAGCTACCGGTGCCACTTCCTCCTTAACAGTAGGAGGAGCCACCTCTGCATTCACTGTTTTCCTCAAACGATATGCCGCTCCTCGGATCATGGGTGCCATCTGGTAAAATCAATATTCACAGGGGGAGCGTTTAAAAATGAATGAGAGAACTATCAGAGAATCACATAAAACTAACTAGAACTGAAATACAGTAATTGACAAATAAATGAGAGAACTATCAGATGTGATACTTGAGTATCAATGCAATACTCGAGTATCGGTATTGTGATTACGATACCGATACACATAGGAATGGTCTGATACTCAGAGTATCGGTATCGGACCATTCCGTATTACGAGGGGAACAATACTATAGCGTTGATAGCGAGATAGATAGAGAGAGAGAGACACAACTAAGTAGCACTTGAACTTTAACTAAGTAGCACTTGTAACTAATGTACAAAATCACCTATTGATACGATGCAATAATCGATTTTAATTACAGTAATACAAAATAACAAAAATATAATACGTATAAAGAATTAGAAAACTTACATAAGCTTTGGCAGCCATCTTCTTCGTCATCTCTGTCCAGAAATCCGTTCTGAGTCAATCCTTTGCCCTGGAGCTCAAGTGGACATCCCTGAGTAGAGCTCGAGCGAGAGGTTCCTAACAGCATGGTGGTCTCCTTTGTGAAAGGATTCTTGCTCGTCCTACAACCAATCGAAAATTTCTTCATTTCTAATATCTTGAATATGAAACTCTGTTTCACATTTGGTTCTTATATACCAGAAGGTAGAGCCAAATGTGAAGCAGAGCTTCATATTCAAGAGATTAGAAATAAAAAAAATTTGATTGGTTGTGGGACGAGTACGGATACTTTAACAAAGGAGAACACCATGCTGTCAGGAATCTCTCACTCAAGTTCTACACGAAGTATGCCCACTTGAGCTCCGGAGCAAAGTTTTGGCTCAGAGTAAGAATCTGTTGGCGTAGCACATCCACCATGCTGTCAGAAAAAATAGTAACGGTGAGAGACCCATCTGAGTAGGACGTATACTTTGATAATATCTCCTCCAACACTCAATCCCACTACTGATATCATTCTTGTAAAGGTGATCTCTCAGAGTATACGCCCAACTCAGATGGATCTCTCAGAGTATCCTCTCCGGTTGGTTGTCGATCCATAGGGTACAGAATCCAAAATACAAAATACAGAATCCAATCCCTGGGTTCGCCGAAAATACAAAAACAAAGATTGACACACAGTTCTAATTCATATGTGTTTTAAGTGTGAGAACGGATGGCTCAGAACACAACCCAAAATTCATTCTGGCATACATTAGTGTGAATCATCTATGTTCTGTACATATGGTATAGTATACGTTCTTATGGAATCTAGTATCTAGTATCTGAAGAATGTAACAGAATCAAGATGAACTCATATAATGTAATACTAAAATATCATCTACTACTATATAAGATATAGTGATAGGTTGTCGTATCATCATTGCCAAGGGATGAGGGTCGGAGGACAGTCAACTTTATCTACGGCTACATAGTTTTTGCCTCGCCAGTCGAATGACTGCAGGGACTATGTCCTGATCACCATGTCGTACCATAGTTTCTGTCTCGCCATTCGAATGGCTGCAGGGACTATATGTCCCGATCACCATGTTACCAATTAACTAACCAACAAAACTACTTGTTATAAATATCGGCACTATCGGTGCGTTCGAATCGAAGTATCACATTTTTCGGTGTCAGAAAACAAATAATTATTACTAAGTTATCAGATTTTTCGGCACTATCGGTGCCCCTGACCAAGCCCCCCCCCCCACACCACCCTTAACCCGAACCCTAACCCTCCCCTCCCTCCCTACTCCCCTCCCCTAGCCGCCCCCACCCTCATGCTCCCCTCCCCCAGCCGCCCACACATACCCACACCTAACCCGAACCCTACCCCTAGCTCCCCTCCCCTAGCCGCCCTCGTCCCCCCAGCCCCGTCCCCCCAGCCACCCCCCACTCGCCCCTGAACCACCCGCATCTACCCTGTCCCTCCCTTCGAGCCACGCGTACCTCCTCCAACCACCAATAACCAAAACAGCCGGAGAGAGAGAGAGAGAGGGAGGGGAAGAGTACCATGTACCGGAGAGAAAAGAGAGTCGCCGGAGAGAGTGTGAGCGCCGGAGAGACTGAGAGCACCGGAGAGAGTGAGAGCGCCGGAGGGGAGAGAAGAGAGAGTGAGAGAGTCAAATAGGAGGAAATGAACCCTAACCCTAGCTCCCCTCCCCCAGCCGCCCTCGTCCCCCCTGCCCCGCCCCCCAGCCCCCCCCACTCACCCTCCAACCACCCGTATCCCCCATGTACCTCCCCCGAGCCACCCGCACACCCCCCCAAACCACCAATAACCAATACAGCCGGAGAGAGAGAGAGAGAGAGAAAGAGAGGGAGGGAGGGGGAGTGTCACGTACCGGAGAGGGAGGAGAGTCGTCGGAGAGAGTGAGAGTTGTCGCCGGAGAGAGTGAGAGCGCCGGAGAGGGGAGGAGAGAGAGTGAGAGAGTAAAATAGGGGGAAATGAATTGGTGGGGAGAGATAGAATTAGAATTTAGCGACGCTAGCACTACCGCCGCTAAGTTAGTCGCTATTAGCGACGTCCGAGCGATATTTTGCGACGACTAGATCATGTGATTAATATACGTCGTTGTTACGTTGCTTAGGTCGTCGCTAGTAGCGACTATGAGTGACGTTTAGACAAAACGTCGCTAATGTACACAATTTAGCGACGTTAATCGAACGTTGCTAAATACATGTCGCCAATTGAGCAGATTTTAGTAGTGAGTCTGTGTATTTCTTGTTAGAATAGTGGAAGCTTTTCAGGATTGTACTCCGATCTTCCTGTAATTTTTTCCATATGAATTTTTCACGTAAAAATCTCTTTTATTTGCAATTAGCTTTCTTTATGAGTTTGGTAATTTTGGTTTTGTGCTTTTCATCTGTTCTTTCACATCTTCTTGTGGGCGAATGGTTTGCACGTTTCGTTTCCAACATAGTGGTATCAGAGCTTTAGTTTCAAAAGGTGTCAGGGTTGACAATCAAGCCAAGGAGAAGAGATGGACGCGAAGCCGGTGCGCATGGTAAACTAAAAGGTTCAATTACCACTATGGGCGATATATGATAAAAGATTTCTTGTTTGTCAAAAGCGGGGGTACTAAATGAAGAGATGCGAATGAGATCTCAGGACACTTTATCCACATTACTCAAACTTTCCTCGAGGTAGAATCTTCCTGAGCATATCCGCTCTATTGTCATCTGTGTGAACCTTCCAAAGCGCTTGACATTCTTCTCAATCACATCTCGTATCCAGTGATACTGAGTCTCAATATGTTTGGAACGACAATGAAATGACGTGTTATTCCTAAGATGGATTGCACTATGGCTATTATAAAGCAAAATATACTGCTTTTGCGTAAGCCCCACTTTCTGCAGGAACTTTTTCATCCACAACAACTCATTGCAAGCCTTCGTCACTATAGTATACTCTGCCTCTGTCGTAGACAAGGTAACATACTTCTACAACTACGAGTGCCATAATGTCTAATATTGTAATTTGGGTCTCTATAGGTCACCAAATTGGTAACAGATTTGGACGTCAGGCATATATATATATAGCCATGATATGTGTTGTGCCTATACCTATGTATAGGTATATGGGCACCTAGCTAGTGTATTTTACTTATGGTGTTGGATGACACATAACTTATAGTTAGTCTAGATTGCCTAGATTAGTCTTAATTAACCTAGTATAGCTTTATTAGACCTAGTATAGACTAGTTTAGATTTAATAGCCTAGTTTAGACTTGGATGACCTAGTTTGACTTCTAGGGTTGACCAGAGTTGACCAAGAGTTGACTTTAGCCTAGATTGACCTAGAATCATGTAGAATGCATAGTAGGACTTCATTATACTATTCTGGACTTGTTGTGACTTGTGCTATTCTGATTAGGAGCCAGACACCACTCCTCGGATAGTACTTTTATATCGGACACTCAGATACCAGGCGAGTACATTCTCTGATCGTTTTATACTTGTCACGAATTATATTCTCGCTCTAGATTACTTTTACTTGATGCTGTCACGTTATCATCACGGATTAGTACTATACGGATCTCTTCTTGGGATGTTACCCCCCTTAGCGGGCGCATCGGATACTTTATGACATGTGTTTCATGTACATCATGTATTCCTTGCTTCTGCGTTATTCATGTACACTCATGTTCTCTTATGTTCTTACATGCACGTTCATGTACTCTCATGTTCTTTCATGTACGCTCATGTTTCCTCATGTGTTTCTTGTATAACCAAAACATTATGTCCGTAACGTAACTTGAATAGATCCTTGTGTATAGATTGTGGATAGGGGTGAGTATAAATGGTTATGTGATTTTACCCATCATGTACACTCTGTTACTTTTCATGTTCATCATGTACAACCTAAGCCAATTACATGCCATCTCGTACTCTAAATCACTAGTCACTTACAGTTCTTACTTATCATGTATATATATTTCCAGTTATCAAATATATCTTCTGTTTTCATGTACATCTTCTTACAGCGTTTTATGTATCTTATTCTATTGCCTGCTTTATATTTTCTGACATGATATGAACTGCATGAGATGTATTATGCTCGCTCCTGTCCTGACTGGACCTGTTGATAAATTTTACAGATAGCCTGGGATTGCCTGCTAGCCTAGAGGAGACACAGTAGAGGTTGTTTAGATAGTTATTTTATTTTGCCTGGAGTTGTATTTACTTGTGGATTACTGTATTTGAGTTTTGAGATGCATTTCTGGGATTATGTATCTTAGACACTTAGACTTCTATCTCCTGTATCTCTTTTGGATTTCATGTTTATCTATCTTTATCATTCTACCTTAGATTGTGATTGAGTTGTACCTCTGTGTTGGCCTCCTTATGAAGAGTATTCATATTATGCTAGTTATAGTTCATGACCTAGAACAGCGTTCTAACCGCCGACACTGCGGCGTAGGCTGGGCGTTGTTACGTACTCGTACCCTCACGGTGGGTGCGGGTCGTGACACGTAGACAAGGTAACATACTTCTACAACTACGAGTGCCATAATGTCTAATATTGTAATTTGGGTCTCTATAGGTCACCAAATTGGTAACAGATTTGGACGTCAACAGTGAATACGAGAACCAAAATATTGGACATTATGGAGACACAAACTCTAATATGAGACCCTAGTACTAAATAACCATAATATCTTTATTTTTACTATACTATAATAAATTTACTATTTGTGTGAATGATCTTGACTTTTATTGGCTACATAAAAAAATTATATTTTGAATGACTATCAATTAATTGTCATATACTAAAAACAACAATGACATGATAATTATATATTACTTATCTTTGAATGGCTACTAATTAATTATCATGTACTAAATGACAATGACATGACAATTTAATAATAACTCCATATTAACTCTTATGCTTTGAATAGCTATCAATTAATTGTCATATTTTTTTGAATAAGTATCTTATGTGATAGTAGTTTATTAATTTTATGTCATTAATTTAGATTCTTTTTGTTGTAAATAGATATTGCATATAGTTTTTTGTCAATAAATATACTAAAAATATAATAATATTTAATGCTTTCATATTAACTATATTGGAGTAATTTTAGTATTTGTGTGAATGTCCTAGCTGGCTTCACATGAAATTTAAAATAATTACATTGATTATAGTTAAATATTTAATTAAATATTATGTTTTGAATGACTACTAATTAATTATTATATTATTTTGAATAAATATTAGTTTCCATATTAGCTACCATTAATTATATGTAATTACTTTTGATATAGATTTTTATTGTAATTAGATACTACATATAGTGGGTTCTTTATAAATATATACTAAAAATACATTGATATGTAACACTTCCATATTAACTATAATAGATTAATTTTAGAGTATATGATAAAAATTTTGAGAAGAAAGCGATAAAGTAGAAGGAAAGTTTTTTTAAAGAAAAAAAAAATATTACGAACATCACATGAATAGAACACACAATCCTGTAAAATTGGAGTTAAACTTTCTACAACCCGCGTCAATAAACATTGAGAAGTAATATCGGTATATGCTCATATCAAGCAAGGCAGAAAACCAAACATAAGTGATTAATGGATTTTGTTAACATGTGCCTTAAGGGCACATGTTAATAATAAATAATACTTAACTTTTTACATTGAAAATTACGATAAACATTTAATAAACTTTAAAAAAAGTAAATTTTTGTACAGGAAAATGTTAACACGACCCAATAAATAATTTTTTAATACAATTTTTTTTGCAAAAAGTTTTGATAATATTTTTCAATGCAAATTTTTGTTTTGTTTATTATTTATTGGTTATTGATCACAATTTTTAGAATAAAAAATTAAGTATTATTTATTATTAACATGTGCTTTTTCTTAGGGCACATGTTAAACAAAATCATGATTAATTGAACCAGTAGCTTTAATTATCCTTTTCAGCTTATCTTTCCCTCCCTAAAATGCGGATCCTTATGCCTTACTTTATTCAGAGCATCTCCAATGCAAGTGTGAGTTTAGAAAAAAAGATTTTGCCACATAGAAATAACAAGGCTTTATTGGAAAAGTCCTCCAATGCAAATGTCAAAAAAGTTTTGAAGTTGACATGGCAAAGACATTGTGAAGTTGTTTATCCAGTTCTAGACAATGCATTTCACAATAACTTTACCTCCACATCATCAATTATGAATAAACAAATTTAGAAAGAAGAAAAGAAGTTGACTTAGAAGTTGAAAAAAACTAGATTTTATTGCCTTCTCAATATTTTACATTGGAGAACATTTTTCTACTTCATTGTCTTGTGTGAATATAATTTTTCCACCTAGAAAAGATATTGTCCTGTGTCTCATGCCACATATGAATCACATCATATTACAAGACATTAGGGTTGGAGATGCTCTCACATCGGTTTGCCACCAACATATTAATAATAATATGATTGACATTGATGGACATAGAGTGAGTCAACATCTGGTCATTTTTAGTACAGTTACATTTTTTATTCCACACGGTGCATGTTACTCTTGTTGCATGCAAACGTATGCATGGGTCACTGTCACATAGCATGTCGAGTCTAATGTGTTGGGCCTAAATGTCATGTTGAGTTTAATTGGGTCCACTAACATTAGGTCGAAACATTCAGCTAGTCCACTTGTCAAGTCCTGCTCCCGGAGGAGCGATCGTCCTCGCTTGGGCGTGATGTCGCACGATCCTAGGTTGCGCTTGTGCATGGCCAAGTCCAGAAACGACCGATTAAAGCTAGGCCAGAGAGTCGTACAGAGTGTCCCCATTTGTAGCGGAAAGTAAATAAACACAAGTTAAAACAAATTCAAGCTCTTTATTGATATTCAAGAAGTATTACAAGTGGCGCTTGGCCAAGATTACAATTCGCTCAAGCTCCCTCTCCTGAACATAAAAGGCATGCCAAGCGGCTTACAATAAAGAATAATACATAGCGATGTTCCGATATATTATGTCTTGTATATAGTGCTTCAGCTCCTTGCAACGTTCCAAGGCTCCAGGGTTTGCTCCATGCCTTAGCACATTCGAAGGGGGATCTATACCTGACGAGGGTCTCCCGCACACTGAAAGCAATCTGGTGGTTATTGTCTAGCAATCTAGCAATATTGTTCATATTATGTGTCTAAGCTAAGCAAAGGCAGGTTCATCGGAGCCACCAACCTTATCGATGATTGTATCGGCCGAACGAGACTCTGAGCGCTTTTGAAAGTCTAAGTCTGGATTCTTCTAAAGGGCCAAGTCTATTAACTTTGCCTTAGTTCGTTGCAAGGTAATATTTTGGTTTCGCGGACACTTTTGCAAATAAGGCAAAATGCCCACCTCTTATAATTCAGCGTAAAAGCTTACTGCATACGAAACCAACTAAAATCAATATTCGATCGAATCAGACTTTTGCATTGCATCAATTCGATTTCTTAGAATCTTCGAACTGACTCAATGCTTTCTTTCGGGCCAACGTAACTCTTGCATCGATACTTCACCGGGTCAACGCAACTTTTCGAGTCAACGACTCATTTGAGTCATTGTAGTTGATGTTTGAATCAGCATTCCGCTAGGGTGGAGCGGGTCATTACACTACTAATCAACTAATCACGTGGTCTATTCTAATTACCTAGCACACAACCAATACGTATAATGATAAATATTATCTCCACTAATACAATTGTCAAATAATTATTAAAATAACAAAAATACTCCTCTTCCGGAATTAGGTAGTTACAAAGTTTGCATATAGTATTAGAGTCTAGGATCTTATCCACATATTTGATCTCCTTCCTTGATTCATTTCCCAACTCTCGTTTGAATGTTTTGATTTGTATCTTGCTTGATTCCTTTCTACCATAAATCTTATATTTCATACTTAATATAGGTTAGGAAGATGACTTGTATATATGCCCCATTGTTCAATTATGCTATTAGTTAAACTCTTGTAACTTGGATAACATGCCTCACAACCTAGCATTCCATTGTCCTTATGACCCATTAATGAGGTATAATTGGATGACATTGAATATATGCTAGTTTAGGAAGATAGGTTTACCTAGACTATAGAGATTTAGAGGTCCATACCCTATTTGGTCGACCAAGGCCTTAGACAAGAAGATAGGAGGACAACTGTAGAGGCACAAACACCGGACGGGTCTTAGATTTTTGATGAACTTGAACTATTTATACTTTCTATTATCGTAATTTCATGTACATATATTTTTTGACTATCTGGACGGATGCAGCTATCATAGCATAGTTTTGTAAGCTTATTATTTTATCGACCTTGTTAGGACATATGTTTGTTGGGGACGCCAACTAACATATTGTCTAATTAGAACTGGTGTATTATGGTCTGATCAAGCTTAGTACACTTGGTTCGCTCTTCGTATAACTACTATATGTGGATTGAGATATAGTTGACTTAGCTTATTAGACAAATATACTTGCCCTCTAGACAGGACCGAGCAAAGCGTATTGGTTACGTAACTATACTAACACGAGCCTGCGAATAGGAATCTACCAAAATAGGATCTCATCTGCAAGCCTTGACAACTCTCTTTTGAACTATTCAATCGCATTTGAACCCCGTATTTGTATCCGATAACATCTTCCTTAAACTCTTTATTTGTTTTTCGTCTTCATCTATTTCAGAAAGATAAATGCTCGTGCTTGAGGGAAGATAGACAAAGAGTATCCCCCTTAGTTTTCCATACCACCTATGGCCATGATAGTTGTATACACACAAATGTAGTTAGTCATCGACCAAGCCATAGAACTACATCCTCGCCTTGAGTTACTCGTCCTTTTCCTTGACCCTAGATCTATTATCATGACCTTCTAATCGTTTAAAACTTAAGAATGTTTAGAATCGTTCCTTGATTGTACCCCAATCTAGGAGACTATCTTCTCTCAAGGAACCATGTTTCACAAGTCTCTAATTATTCTTATCTTGATTTACTTAATCCTTAATCTTTTCATTTCGTGCGATAGCTAACAACTCTCATTCATTACCCATACCCTTACTACAATCTTTGAACCCAACCATATGAAATTCTTTTTCCCTAATCTATTTACTTATTAAAACTCTTCTATGATTCGTACAACCTTGTTCCTTAATATATTTCCCTTATGCAAAGATGGAAATCGGATCATAACACCCTTTAGTTAGAACGAAACTAGATTAGAAAACCCCATGGAGAAAATCATTGGTATGGTTGATGATTGTGTAATTATGATGCATAATTTAAAATATGTGTAAACACTATTAGGTGAAATTAAGGAATGTGATGCTGTGTTTTTAGGACGATATAATCAAAGGTGAATAGACTTCTCGATTGACAAAAAATGGTACTTCAATCAATCGTTGAGGAAAACTTTCATGTAATGATCTTGATGATATTAGTTTTCAAGGTAAATTAATTATTAAAGATGTAAATTTTTACATTCTTGATGCCTTAAGGATTAAATTTCTATGATGACTACAAATATGAATTTCACGTTAAGATGAGTTGATTTTGCTACGACTAAATTGATGTCAATAAATAAAATTTTAAAGATGGAGATCTATTGAATTTTAATTTTGAGGAGATTATGAAAGACAAAATTTAAATTTAAGAAAAAAGAGTTTTCAAGGAGTTTAAATTTTTTATGCAATATAAATTTTAAAGAAATGAGGAGAAATAATAAAGTAGATGAAGAGTTGAGTATAGAAAGATATTGATAATTTTGGTTAAACTACAAATTGAGAATTATGACGATATCAAACACGAATTTGAATATTAGGTTATTGATTAAATTTTTGATGGAGGAAATCCTTACCTATTTTGAGTTTACACATTTATAGTTTGATGGTAGTATTAATCGATTAGACACTGATGGGTTGTCATGCATGTGATCATCGCCTAAACTCGATATGTTGATGTCATTTTTTTAGTTTTCTAAATTGCGATTATCTAAATTGCATGTTTCCGTTGAAGGACATTTTCTATCATCTTGCTCAATATTTTGATCGTGCTTTCATATTAAGAAAATCCTTCTACCTTCTCAACCCTACCAACTTTAGTTATTTCCTAATTTTAAGAAATAAATTCTTGTAAGTTGGGTTGGATGTAAACCCCCTAAAATTTTATTATAGTTTTTTATTTTTGGTATTTATTTTATTTTGATATTATGCGTCAAGTGCGAATACGTAAATGTGAACTATTTATTTATGTATATATTTTTTGAAATAATATAAGATAAATATTTTTATCATGTATGGATATAAAATGGGTCGCACTAAATTTTGTCAAACTTTATTATTAGTATACAAATGATATTTCATTTATTATACAAGTATAGGTACCAATTTCAAAAATAATATTTATGTAAATAATTTGTACTATATGTGTGTGAGGTACACGAAAATAAACTCATGTATATATTGTAAAATTTTGATTAAAAAAAGTTATTTGGATTTATTTTTAATTTATGAAAAAGTATTTAAATTATTTAAAATTATTTTAATTATAAAAAGGTATTTTAAATTATTTTTAATGTTTAAATATGATGATTTAAATTGGGATTATATTTTACTAAATTTGATTTAAATGGTTTTAAATTAAATGTGAGATTTATCTAAAGGGGATTTTAAATAACCTAATCCTGATCTAATTAGGAGCCCACCTCCTATTTAAGGAGAAGCTCTCTTGCTCTTTTTCCTAAAAAGTCCATAACCCAAAATTTCCATCTACCCAAAAGTGTCTGTACATCGTGTCCGTATCCACCTTCCTCGTATTAGCTTGTGTTGGCCTCGGGTCCGCCCCGGGTGTCTTTCCACTATATTCTATTCTTTACATATACATTTCCCCTTCCGTGTCTGACACACCGGCATGGTTCTCTCCCTCAGAATTTTAAAATGCAGCATGTTCCGTATCCGATACAGAGACACCAACAGCACACCTAAAATAAACCCTAACCCTAACATACTGGCCACTACAACCGCAGCCTCTGCAGTGGCGGCCATTGCCAGCATCCGCGGCCTCCTCTACGGCTTTGTACCACCAACCTAGTCGTCCATCGAAGCCACCTCCACCCGACTTCGGCCGCCGCCAGCCAACCCTCTGTAAAATTCCTAAATTTTTATTATTATTTTTTTATTATTTTTTAGACTTAAAATTCAATTTATATAATTATTGGATTTTTTTATTAATTATTATATTTGGCAACACGTTGTACAATTTTTGAGCTCGGAAAAGATGTGTGGTATAAGTTCATCAAAACCACAATAGGACTATTTTAGTTATTTTATATTTTTAAAGTTATTTTTATGGTGATTAAATATACATATTCATTACTATTAGATATCATTATTATGTGTTGTCCTATTTATGGTCAATTGAATTGTATATATATAAATATCTTTAAATACATTTTATATATGGATGGATAATATTACTTGTTATTTTAAAATTTTTGAAGATTTTATGGTGAATATATGGATATATTTATTTGTATAGATATATACACATATTGATTAAATTTTTGGATTTAAAAATATTTAGTAAAAAAAAAAGGAGAAAAGAAAGTGGTGGGGCCGACCCCCACCACCACCAACTAAGCAGCTTGCTGCCCATAGGAGGCCATTCATATATACAACTAATATATATATAATATATATATATATATATATATATTATATATATATATATATATATATATATATATATATATATATATATATATATATATATATATATATATATATATATATATAAGTTGTTAAGATGTGATAAGGAAACAAAAAATATAAAGCCCTTGTGGTGGTCGGCCCCACCAATGTGGCAGCCGACCACCCACAACCCAAAATAAAAGATACAGCAGCAACATCATTTGCCAATGAAGGGCTGACCACCCCCCCCCCCCCCCATCTTTCCACAAAGCAACAAGTAGCAGCAATATTTGGCCGACCCTTTATAATCAACTTAAACCTATTTAAGGCCGACTCTTCCATCCTTCCTATATATTCCTATCAAACTAAACCCTAATCAATCTCTCTTCCTCCATCTTCCTCATCCTCTCTCCTCCACCCTTGGCAAACTCCTCCCCTCCGCGAACACAGCAACACCCCGCGACAGCGGCGACAAAAATGACGACGACAACAACAACGACAACAACAACAGATTCCCACTTTAAGGTATCCCACTTCTCCGATCAATTTCTCTGTCAATTCTACTCTGATTTTGATCCGTAAATTCGTGTAGGAAGCCCACATGACCCTCTTCTAGATCTCCCAGGTGGATTTCAACATGGCCATCCAACTTGCTCGAAAAATCGAGGCGAAGTTGGAGAAAAACCACTTTTCTGAATATTAAAAACTGTTTCAAAATACCAACTTGTCGGCCACTTTTCTCGCTGTCCATTAAACTTTCATAGAAACTAATTGAAGACAATAAAAGGCAACATAACCGAGATTGTAACGCACCTTTTGGATTCACTTTTCATCTAGTATGTAGAAAGTTACACGTTGTTAAAGTTTCACGAAAAATTGTAAATTCAATTTTCGAAAATTAGAAAAAACACCCAATACGACGTGCGCCCCGACAAACCGGGCGACGTGGTCGCATAATATATGCATCGAAAGGCGTGTATGGATGTTGTCGACGTGTGGGAACTGACGGAACCCGATTTTGTTGCATGTGCGCGACAAAATCAGTGCGTATCCGTCGAGATACACCGTATCGACCATTTGTAAATTAAGTCACAACTTTGTGCACACTCATCATATCGCGATGAAACTTGTGCCATTGGACTCGAAATATTTTTCTGGTCCTGTGAGCCATGTTTGGTCCGATTCTGAGACCGTTGATCGGGACGCTATTTTGGCGGGCCCACAATCCCACTCAACGGGCGATTTTGTGCACAGCCCACCGGAATCCAAAATTGGACATACCGTTGGGTTCGTCTCATCAAATCTGTAGACATGTAGTTTGACAACTTTAGAGACCGTATATTGGCAAATATTTCGGTACAAAGCGGGTCCAACGACGGACATCGTTTTGACCCAAAATTATGAAATTGCCCCTGTTCCAGAATTTGACTTTTGGACAGGCGTTTCCTAGGCATATCTTTTATTCCAAACTCATTCGTGATATTTGTTTCAGCATCCGGAGCTTCTTGTGGATTTTGACTTTCGTGTTGACGATTCTGATTATTGGATTTTGCTGCTTCTCGTACCACCCGCAGGCGAGATACCTTGCCTTACTTACTGTTCATAATTATATGCACCTTTATTTATTTATTTGCTGTATATTTTATTATTTATTCTCAGTTAGATCCAGTACTTGCTATTTTTTTCACTTTATTTTGTTTCGGTTATTTTTCCTTCTTGTCTTTTGTATGCATATGGACCTAGTCTTAGTGAACTACCTTCTGTTAGGGACCTTGGGAGGGAGAAGACAATTAAATGTATGGGCTACCCTAAATCCAAAGCTGTAGTAACTGTGTACTACGGTAGTCGAGTCGCGAGGGTCACTAGCCTCGAGCTATGTAGACTGATGGGTCACGTGGGCCGCTAGCCTCGAGTTATGCCGGCTGATAGTATTGGTACGTGACATGTGCGTATTGTGAGTTGTCCTGGGGAGTCAGCCTTCACCTGTCCATACATCGAGATGTCTTCTAAATTGCCTACTAGAAAGGTTAGGAGACCTTAGCAAATTTCATGTTCCAATCATGGCATGGAAAAATATCACATCGCAGAATAGTAAGTTATCCCTTGTCCTTGTTTGGTTCTAGGAGTAGCCTACTGTTTCGATGATGGGATATTGAGCCGTGTTATGGTTTGGACACTTTTACTTTATCTTTATTTTATGGTGCATTTATATTCAGTTCATATGGCATGTTCTTCCTGTATCTTGTTACGTCCCTCTGAGGACCTGGTTATCTCTCCAGGTGTGTGTGCTTCTGTGATATTGCAGGTGTTCTAGTCGAGGCCGTGATCTTCTCCATCCCTTCGAAGATGATTGCACTTGGCTAGTTTTATTACTCCATCTACTCCTTCTTGTACCTTTTATTTGAGATAGTTGGTAGTGGACTTTGTCTCCACCCAACGTATTGTACAAAGACTTATTACAGTTGATTATATCTTTAATTCTTCATTTGTGGATGAGATTAGATTACTCTTGGTTTACTGCATTTTACAACTTATGTATTCATACGAGGTTTCCATATATTGGAGTATACTTCGTATGTATGCAGCTGGCATGGATACGTACCTAGTCTTAAGTATTTTGGGACTGAGGTGTTACATGTTTTTGTGGTGGCCCATGCAGGTCAAGTTTGTCACTTCGGTTACGTAATTGTACCGATGTGAGCCTGCAACATAGGATTAGAATCTAGGAATCTCATCCATACAGCTTGACCTCTTTCCTTGGCTTCAAATTCCGAACTCTCGTTCGACTTACTTGAATTGCCTCTTGCTTGATTCCTTTCTACCGTTGATTCTTATTTTCGTCAAATTCCGAACTCTCGTTCGACTTCCTTGAATTGCCTCTTGCTTGATTCCTTTCTACCGTTGATTCTTATTTTCGTACTTAGTGTCAACTAGGAAGCTGACTACACTAGTATATGCTCATAGGTCAAATAAATGGCTAGAATGGTTATATTGGCAATTGGAATACATTTAAGACTCTAATTGAGTTAAAAGAGATTTTTTTTAAAAAGTGTGATTTAATGATTGTAAAGTAGGATATTACCACGAAAAGTTTTAACCTAAAGATTTCTAATTAGTAAACACCATAGGATTGATACTACAAGAAGGAGAAAAAAATATAGCTAGAATATTTATACCATTGATTTAAGAAATTGATTAGATTTTTGAGTTTTGATGTTTATGAATTATGGGGTTATAGCTATACATCTTTGAACAAATATAAAATTTATTTGATTTTGAGTTGTGATATTTATGATTTATTGGATTATAGTTATACACCTTTGATCAGTTATAAATTGGGTTTGAAAAGGATCTTAGATTTCAAATGTGGTTGTAGAAATTATTTAAATTTGCGTCGTACAACTTGCGATTTTCGTGTTTAGTAAAATTTGAATTTTAAGTGGAAGTAATGATGGTGAATTTTGGTTTAAAATATTTGAAAGTCATGAAAACAATTTTTGAAAAAAAAAATTCGTTATTTTAAATTGTGTCCTATGATTGAGGATTTACAAATCTATTTAGATTTTTGGTAAAAAAAAGATTTTGACTGATAAGATTATTTGAAAATTTAGTTTAATATAGGATTGCTAATATTACAAGATTTTTGGGAAAAAATAAATAATAATAATAAATATATATTAATAATGTGATAAGGTTGTCTTGATTGATCAAATAAAGTTACTATTTAAAAGTTGTGAATATGTCGGAATAACTTAGTATGAATAGAAGTTATAATTGATGAGTGCATTAAAATATTGAGCTAAAATTTTGAGATTGTTTTGTATGTGCTAGAAATTTTTATCTGAGGACATATTAATTTTTGTAGAGTTTTAAAGTTATGATTGATTATGGATATTCTATATAGATTCATGATTTATGAGCTCTTGAGTTTGAAAGTTGAATGGAAAATGTAAAATTTTGAAAAAGTCAGTAGTAACATGACAAAAATTTACTTTGAGATTTATGAAAGTGATTTAAATTTTTTTATGATAAATTTGAACGACTTGGAGTGAATACAAATTTTGGTGGTATATTTTTGAAAGTTTATTTTTGAAACTTTTGGAGGATACTTGAGCTAAAATTTTAATGGTAGGCCCCAAGATAACCCTACTAAGTATTCTACACTAATTGTCATGTCACTCATGACCATGATAGTAGTATATACACAAGTGTTGTTCGTCATCTACCCAACTATGTGACTGTATTTCTACCTCGACTTACTCAACCTTCCTTCAATTCTAGATCATTTAATTACGACATTCTAACCCATTTGCAATTTGAATAATGAGTTAGTGGTTCCTTAATTGTATTCATCTAGGAGACTATCTTCTCTCCGGAATTGTGTTCCTAAATTATTTTACTGGATTCTTTAATTAATTTTATTTCATGCTTTAACTTGATCTTCTTTATTTTTGTGTATTAATTATCACCTTGTGAACTCCCACTTTCTATTTTTGATCTTTTGGCGTCCCTTACCGTGACTTGGATAGTTGGAGTACAACACTAGACTTTTTCTTCCAACAAATTCATATGTAAGACCTAGACGAGCCCACCTTCCTGTAGACATATCATGTCCCACCAAAACTCATCTCCTTGTACTCTATTTCTTGATATGACCTTATGGTCAAAATGGCCAAACTATAATCTTTACCATGATACCGATATATTTTTGACCACGGATAGGGATTCCATCTCGACTCAATTCTTTCGACCGATATATGATTTTGTTCTACTTAAATCCTTAAATGCTTAAATTTGTGCTTTATCTTGATTGCTTGACCCATTGTCCCATCACACTACTAGCTTAACTCTTGTAAGTTGGGTAGAATACCTCACCACCAAACAAACCTTTTCCTTGTGAACCACGTTGGTAAGTTCACTTAGACTAAATTCAGAGGACCCTACCTTATCTAGTCTACCAAGCCATAAATAAAGAAACACTAGTACAACTGTATAGGCCCAAACTTCGGGCGAGCCTTGATTTTAAAAGATCTTGGACTATTTAAAAACTTCCTTCATCAGTACCTCCCTTGCTCATATTTTGACTATCTCATGCTGCTAATGTAGCTTCAGTTTTACAAGCTTATTTCGTTATCAAGCTTAATCATTACATATTTTATTGGATGCACCCACTAACATATTGTCTAATCAGAACTGGTGCATGATGGTCTGATCAACCTATTGCACTTTGGTTCGCTTATCACATATTATTCTACGTAGATGGAGACATAGTAAACTTGCCCTAGAGTCTCATCCGCGACAGCATTGACAACTCTCGTTTGAATTATTTCCGTCGCCTATGAACCACGTATTCGTACTCAATAGCATCGTCCTTGAACTCTCTATTACTTTTTTACTTTACTTATATTAGAAAGACCAGACACTGTATATGATAGATAGATGCAAGATATCACCTTTAGTTTCCCTATCAGTTATTTCAACACGAATTTAGATAACCACCGACTAACTCATGTGGCTATATCCTTGCCTTTAACTACTCTTCATATTCCCCAACCCCATCTACCTTACTAATCCTAAATTTCGAGGACGAAATTTTTGTAAGTTGGGTAGGATGTAAAATTCCTAAATTTTTATTATTATTTTATTATTATTTTATTAGACTTAAAATTCAATTTATATAATTATTGGCTTTTTTTATTAATTATTATATTTGGCAACACGTTGTACAATTTTTGGACTCGAAAAAGATGTGTGGTATAAGTTCATCAAAACCACAATAGGACTATTTTAGTTATTTTATATTTTTAAAGTTATTATTATGGTGATTAAATATACATATTAATTACTATTAGATATCATTATTATGTGTTGTCCTATTTATGGTCAATTGAATTTGTATATATATAAATATCTTTAAATACATTTTATATATGGATGGATAATATTACTTGTTATTTTAAAATTTTTGAAGATTTTATGGTGAATATATGGATATATATTTGTATAGATATATACACATAATGATTAAATTTTTGGATTTAAAAAGATTTAGTAAAAAAAAAGGAGAAAAGAAAGTGGTGGGGCCGACCCCCACCACCAACAACAACTAAGCAGCTTGCTGCGCATATGAGGCCATTCATATATACAACTAATATATATAAATATATATATAAGTTGCTAAGATGTGATAAGGAAAAAATAATATATAAAGCACTTGTGGTGGTCGGCCCCACCAATGTGGCAGCTGACCACCCACAACCCAAAATAAAAGATACAGCAGCAACATCATTTTGCCAATGAAGGGCCGACCCCCCCCCCCCCCAATCTTTCCACAAAGCAACAAGTAGCAGCAATATTTGGCCGACCCTTTATAATCAACTTAAACCTATTTAAGGCCGACTCTTCCATCCTTCCTATATATTCCTATCAAACTAAACCCTAATCAATCTCTCTGCCTCCATCTTCCTCATCCTCTCTCCTCCACCCTTGGCCAACTCCTCCCCTCCGCGAGAACAGCAACACCCCGCGACAGAGGCGACAAAAACGACGACGACAACAACAAGAGATTCCCACTTTAAGGTATCCTACTTCTCCGATCAATTTCTCTGTCAATTCTACTCCGATTTTTGATCCGTAAATTCGTGTAGGAAGCCCACATGACCCTCTTCGAGATCCCCTAGGTGGATTTCGACATGGCCAGCCAACTTGCTCAAAAAATCGAGGCAAAGTTGGAGAAAAATCACTTTTCTGAATATTAAAAACTGTTTCAAAACACCAACTGTCGGCCACTTTTCTCGCTGTCCATTAAACTTTCATAGAAACTAACTGAAGACAGTAAAAGACAACATAACCGAGATTGTAACGCACCTTTTGGATTCACTTTTCATCTAGTATGTAGAAAGTTACACGTTGTTAAAGTTTCACGAAAAATTATAAATTCTGTTTTCGAAAATTAGAAAAAAACACCCGATACGGCGTGCGCCCCGACAAACCGGGCAACGTGGTCACGCAATATACACATCGAAAGGCGCATATGGATGTTTTCGATGTGTGGGAACTGACGGAACCCGACTTTGTTGCATGTGCACGACGAAATCAGTGCGTATCCGTCGAGATACACCGTATCGACCATTTGCAAATTAAGTCACAACTTTGTGCACACTCATCATATCGCGATGAAACTTGCGCCATTGGACTCGAAATACTTTTCGGTCCTGTGAGCCAAGTTTGGTCCGATTTTGAGACCGTTGATCGGGACGCTATTTTGGCGGGCCCACAATCCCACTCAACGGGCAATTTTGTGCACAGCCTACCGGAATCCAAAATTTGACATACCATTGGGTTCGTCTCATCAAAATAAATCTGTAGACATATAGTTTGACAACTTTAGAGACCATATATTGGCACGCATTTCGGTACAAAGCGGGTCCAACGGCGGACGTCATTTTGACCAAAAATTATGAGATTGCCACTGTTCCAAAATTTGACTTTTGGACAGGCATTTCCTAGGCATATCTTTTATTCCAAACTCTTCGTGATGTTTGTTTCAGCATCCGGAGCTTCTTGTGGATTTTGACTTTCGTGTTGACGATTCTGATTGTTGGATTTTGCTGCTTCTCGCACCACCCGCAGGCAAGATACCTTGCCTTACTTACTGTTCATAATTAGATGCACCTTTATTTATTTATTTACTACATATTTTATTATTTGTTCTCAGTTGGATCTAGTACTTGCTATTTTGTTCACTTTATTTTGTTTTGGTTATTTTTTTGTCTTATTTTTTGTATGCATATGGACCTAGTCTTAGTGAACTACCTTCTGTTAGGGACCTTGGGAGGGAGAAGACAGTTAAATGTATGGGCAACCCCAAATCCAAAGATGTAGTAACTGCGTACTATGGTAGTCGAGTCGCGAGGGTCACTAGCCTCGAGCTATGTGGACTGGTGGGTCACGTGGGCCGCTAGCCTCGAGTTATGCCGGCTGATAGTATTGGTACGTGACGTGTGCATGTTGTGAGTTGTCCTGGGGAGTCAGCCTTCACCTGCCCATACATCGAGATGTCTTCTAAATTGCCTACTAGAAAGGTTAAGAGACCTTAGCAAATTTCAAGTTCCAATCATGGCATGGAAAAATGTCACATTGCGGAATAGTAAGTTACCCCTTGTCCTTGTTTGGTTGTAGAGGTAGCCTACTATTTCGGTGATGGGATATTGAGTCGTGTTATGGTTTGGACACTTTTACTTTATCTTTATTTTATGGTGCATTTATATTCAGTTCATATGGCATATTCTTCTTGTATCTTGTTACGTCCCTCTGAGGACCTGGTTATCTCTCTAGGTGTGTGTGCTTCTGTGATATTACAGGTGTTCTAGTCGAGGCCGTGATCTTCTCCATCCCTTCGAAGATGATTGTACTTGGCTAGTCTTATTATTCCATCTACTCCTTCTTGTACCTTTTATTTGAGATAGTTGGTAGTGGACTTTGTCTCCACCCAACGTATTGTACAAAGACTTATTACAGTTGATTATATCTTTTATTCTTCATTTGTGGATGAGATTAGATTACTCTTGGTTTACTGTATTTTACAGCTTATATATTCATACGAGGTTTCCATATATTGGAGTATACTTTGTATGTATGCAGCTGGCATGGATACGTACCTAGTCCTAAGTATTTTGGGACTGGGCGTTACACCCTCTATCCGCCCTTGTCCGACCATCTCCTTACGCTGCGCCCTCCCGCGGGTGTGTGATCCCACTTTCCCTAAATAAAGATTTGTTATAATTATCTATTATATTTTTTAGAAGTTTTATAAGTTAGAATATTTTGCATTTAAAATATTTTTTTATAATTAGCCATATTTTCTATTACGTATAATTATTCTATATGGCTGTAGAAGACTCTAGAATCCATGACTGAGGCAACCTAGCCCATAATGTTATCTTGGTAGAAAATTTAGTCAATACTGAATACCAAGAATCAAATTCAACGATGAACAAGGAAGTAGATAGAAACTGTCGGAATTGAATTTCGAGATAGTTTATAATGAGATTCTCAAGGGTCATCCCAGGAATCTTCTCAAGTAGTCCTAACTGTGATTGAGTACTCTTTATACTGCCTAATCCTATATCCTAACAGCAGGCTCGTAGCAGCACTCTAAGTCGAGCACCATTACGAAATCGCACTAGTTGCGACTCTGACCTGTATGGGCCACCACAAAAAGTGTCACGACCCGCACCCAGTGTTGGGGCACGAGAAGTGGGTACGTTCAGCCTACGCCGGAGTGTCGGCGGTAGAATACTGTTCTAGGTCACTATCTAATCAACAACTCACACAATTATATAATATACATGTCACAATCTCAACTTCGAATGGAGGACAAGTATAAGATACGATAATACTCAATCACAATCTAAGCACGATAAGAGAACACATGAGTCTAACAACTATATGAAACTCAAGCAACTTAAATAAACTTCTAAACAACATCTCAAACAATCTCAAATACAACTCAATTTCCACTTATTACAAACAAGTTCTAAAAGTGAAACTAAACCATAAACTAGTAATCTACTCCAAGCTCTAGTGGTCCTCTAGGCTAGCTGTAAATCTCCATGTTACCTGTAATATTTTCAATAGGTCCAATCAGGACAGGAGCGAGCACAATACATCTCACGTAGTTCATATCATGTTGGAAAATATAAAGCATGCAAAAGAGTAAGATACATGGACTGTAAAGAAATATATATAAAAACGAGAGATATTTGATAACTGAAAATATCTATATACATGATAAGTAAGAACTGTAAGTAACCTGTGATTTAGAACATGAGATGGTTATATAAACGGTTTATGACATATACAAGATTTCACAAGATTGTACAAGATTTCACAAGAGTATCACAAGATTATACAAGATGGGATTTGATCACATAACCATTTCCTACTCACCCTCCCCAATCAATACACAAGGATCCAGTCAAGTTACGTTACCTTGTACAAGAGGTTTTATCATGTTTGCTCACATGATCATGAGAGTACAAGATTGCACAAGAGTATACATGAAAACGGTGTACATGAAATACAAGACGTGAAAAGCACATGACAACTGTATCTGATGCACCCCGAGGGAGATAACATCGCATGACAACATCCATATAGTACCAACCCGTGATAATAACGTGACAGCATCATATAAAGTAATCTAGAGCAAGAATATAAATCCTAACAAGTAGGAAATGATCAGAGAATGTACTCGCATGTCACCCTGAATGACTAATATGAATGGATGTCCGAACTGGTGTCACAGAGTCCTATTTAGAGCAACACTAAGTCATGATGTATACAAGGGGTTATAAATGAAGTATACAATGCATCTACATGATTTCTAGGTCAATCTACGTCAAAGTCAACTCTTGGTCCACTATAAAGTCAAACTAGGTCAACTCTAGTTAACTGTGGTCAAACTAGCTAGTGTTGGGTCAACAATGGTCAACTAGTCTAGGTTAGTCAATTCTAGGTCTAAACAAACTAAGTATATGCAAATCAAGTATCCAAGATAGCTACTAACTCATAGCCTAAGTCACTTGCTAAACCAAACACAAAACTAAGCCATAAGCTAACAAGGCACACAAACTTAGTCATATAATGTATATATATTATTCACATTCATATATTCATATACATAGATATATATAGGAAATATATATATATATATATATATATATATATATATATATAGGAAAGATATATATATATATATATATATATATATATATATATATATATATATATATAAAAGAAAAAAAAAAGTAAAAGAAAATATATATATATATATATATATATATATATATATATATATATATATATATATATATATATATATATATATAGGCACATGAAAAAAAAATATATATATATAGGCACATACATATATATATAAAAAAATATATATATAGGCACATACATATATATATAAAAAAAAATATAGGCACATACATATATATACATAGAGAGAGCGAAAGAGAGGTAAAAGAGTAAGTGAGTGTGTGTGTGACATGTGTGTGAAAGGATATGCGTTAATGTTCTCAGATTTAGTGATAGGTAGGTGTATGTGACATGGGATACATGGTGTCAAAGGATGTATGAATGCATGTGTGTAAAAGGTTATAGGCTAACTCAGTTTATAGAAATACATACATACATACATACATACATATATTACATACATACATGCATACATATATATCATATATACATACATATATTGCATACATGCCTACATACATATCACATATGTATACTTGCATTCATTCATGCACCTATAAATACATACATAGATGCATACATACATACATATTTGAGTACATTATATACTTGCATACATTATATTTCATATATGCATACTCTACATTATATTACATTCACATATCATTAAGTTGCATACATATACTTATTTTTATTACTTACATGTCATTCATGCATATTACATAAATACATGCATCTATACGTTATATACATTGTATACATCATGGAAAAATAGAAGAGGATAAAAGGGGAAAAACTGAAATGGAAAGGGAAGGGAAGAAAAAATGTAAGAAAAAGGGAAAACAGTGGACATATACATGCTTACATCATATATTCTACATTACCATACATGCTATCATTATATATTATACTACATTATGTATACGTTATGCATTCATATCTATCATTACATGTATACCTTGCATTCATATCTAGCATTCATTATATACTTTCATGCATACATTGTATATCATTCTTTCATTCATGCATTTATGTATTGCTTACATACATTACATTGATTGTATTCCTACATGCTTGCATTCAACCATATATATATATTAATGTAAAGAGGATACATATTATATATATATATCATTTCATTCATCTAACATATCATGCATTATGTACTGTCGTATAGTCACTCTTCTACTTAAAACCAATACTGTACCAATTGGGCCTTCACTAAATTCTAGGATTAAAGTATGTCGTAGAATTTTGTGTTAGCTTTTCGAAACTTTAAACGAATCGCATTTTCGTGTCCGAAAGCTCCCGAAATCGCAAAAATACCGAAACACGTTCGTCTTTCGTACAGCTGACACTCAAATAATTTTACAGAAAGTTTCAGAAAGAATTTGGCTTATTAAAATATATATATTTGGAAAGCTAACTTCGATACAGTTTTTTTAAAAAAAGGAAGATAAATAGGAGTTCTAAGCTAAAAGTTATGACATTTCTAAGTTGGTTTGGTTAATAAAAACGTGGATGAATATTATGACGAATTTGAGTTGTTTTGGACAAAAGAAACACATGTAGGCCAAGATACTTGGATACCAACATAGGTATCCAAATGAAACTTATTCTAACCATCCTAACTAAGATCAATCCACTCTCTAACCATTCTAAAACTAAATTTAAATATCTATTTAAACTATTATCATACATACATACACATGGGGTATCATAATTTGGGATCTATCAAGTAGGACACAAGACACATATCTAAAATTCTCAAGAGAGCTCCAAATGGCCTCAAATTAAAATCTAATAGTTGTACATGCATGAGGGTGGATCCTATGGATTCAAATCTAACTAAAATACAAGGGAAATTGAAATAGAGAGATGGTTATACCTATTGGAAGTGGGATCCCAATGATGCACTCAAAGGATACGGTTCTGACACGAAAGCTCCTCCAAAATAGACATCCTTCCTTGCTCTTTGCTCCCAATCCTTGCTAGCACCTCCTCCTTGGTTGAATGAGAAGAAATGATGAAAGATTGGAAGAAGAATGGAGGAATTTGGAGATCAAAATCAAGAGGGAAGCTCTCAAGTTTGGGGAAGAACAAATTAGGGTTCTATGTAGAGGTAAAATGAGACAAGTTTCTTAAGGATTCTTTATAGGAAGGGGAACACTTGATGGCTGGTCAATAGATGAATTAGGTTTAGTTTTACATGTAGATGAGTGGCTAGGGCTTGTCCACCCAATTCCAAGCCTTCTTATTGGGTCAATTAGTCATAAGGCTTTCTTTTTCACAAATATCCCAATAGGTGAATATCCTACTATGAAATATCTAGATATTATTAATCTAACTTAACCATTAAATCTCTAACCTTTTAACAAAACCTCCATAAGCATCATTAACATCTAGGTTTAGTTAAAACTAGGTTAGTCTCGAACAATTCAATTAGCACAATATTAATTAATCAAATTTTATTTTCATTAATAAGTCAAAAATGACCAAAATATCCTTAGACTAAAAAGTCATAATTAGTCATTCTAATCACATGGTTAGGTCCCCATGGTCATGGTTAGTCTCTAGGCTTAGCAAAACTAGGGTTTAACTAGTTAACCATCAAAATCACAAGTCATGATTTTAAATAGTTTTAAATTAATTAAAAATCACCAAAAATCATAACATGGTTTAAATATCATTATTAAATAATTAAAATATACAAAAGTTTAACATTACCCTTATTTTAGAAACTGGGTGCTACAAGTACTACTAGTTAAGCCCAATTTATTATACAACTTATTAACCCATTTTTATTAAAAGCCCAAAAGGTTACTTTAAATTAAAGACCATAATGGTTGAAGCCTACAACCCACGTATAAGCCATAGCTTATAACTCTGGACCCAACCCGATTGTTTTCTTCTTCCCTTTTTCTTCTTCTTCACAACAAAAGTTGATCGACAGGGGCAGAGCAACGATGCCACATACATTACAGCGATGCGTCAGCAACCTTTAGAGGGTTACAGCTACTTCCATTTCCACCGACCTAGTCTTGCCTATCTCCACTGTTCTTTCCCTTACCGACCTAAATTCAGTGATCTCCACCGTTCCTCTGTAACGGTTGACGACCACCGTCAACCTATAAATACAACTCCGCATCTCCTCCTCTTTTATCCAACCCTCACCGGTGAAGCCCTGCCATAATCCTCTCCCGTCGATCTTCTTCTTCCTCCTCCAACTCTTTTTGAGCTCGGCCATAGCGACAGAGCTCTCGGTCGTGGCGATCTTCCTTGCTCTGGCGATGATTGGCGGTGGCATGCGCCACGTCTAGTTCATCACCTCAAGAGATTGGTTGCTGCTGCTCCACCATGAACTGCAGTCCTTCATCGAGCGATCGTGGGTGTACCTCTCCGTCGACTGGCCAGAGAAGACGAAGACTCCAGTGAGCTCTCAGTGTTTGTCTCCTCTACTACGATTTCTTAAAGTTATCGTTTGTTCTTGTTCTTGTTCTTGTATAGACCGACCAGCCACTATCCATCGAGTAAGTGTCAAATTTCCCTCTTAAATCCTTTTCCGCTCTTCTGCATTTGATAAAGGCTGTGAACGGCTTGCATAGGCGAGTCATATCGAGTTTTTGGACTACGGTCGATCAATCAGAATTGTGTCAGATCTTTGCGATTGGACTAAATTATACTTGGTAATTTTCTGGATAAGTTCCTTTCTCAATTCTTTGAGTTTTTGATTCAGCGTTTTAGAAAACTCATAAATTTTTGTTTATATTTTTGTACATATGAACTGTTCGATGGAATGCTTCAACCTAATTTTCTTTGGGAATAGAACAACCTGTCTGATAATGTGACACTGATACCGTGTCAGATATATCAATTCATCACTTTTACATGTTTTGTTTAGCAGACAGTGTCGAATTAATAATGTGTCTGTAGGAGAATGTAAGCAGACTGTTGGGGACTTGTTATTATGTAGTAACAGTTGGATTAAGGTTTCTCACAATAGGGATTGTGGATTTTTGAATTAAACTGATGTTCATAGATGTAAAGTTAAGTATTTTATTTTGAATGAGTTAGAGATGGTCTTGTGCAATGTTGAGTTGAGTGGAGATTCAAATATCTGTGCTAACTGATGTAGGATTCAGGAGAATGGATTTTGAATTTAGTAGCTGTTAGAGGGCTCTTGAGTGGTTTAAATTTAACTTTAAACCCTGTTAACATTTGGTCGATCAGAGCATAGGCCAGTTGATAAGTTTTGATCAGATGTTGGGCTTACAGTATGTTGGTCAATTTAAAGATTAATGGTCTGATCAGCTTGGGATTATTTATAACTGTGAGTATTAGCTGCTGTTAGGCTATTGATGGTTGAGACTTATTGTTGCCACTGGGCCAACCCATAGGTTATGCTTAATATTTTAAAGTTGGTTAGTAAGAATTATGGTATGCTCTTTAACAGTATAAATAGTTCTGTGAACTCAGTGAGGCTTTGACATATGAACCATAATTGAGTGATTCAGATTAGTGTTATTTTTGGGCTAGCCATGGATTAAGAATAGAAATTAATTAAGAAAGATTAACGAGTTGTTAGGCTTGATTAGGAAAACCTTTGGAATAATTGCGAAGATTCTATTTTCCTAATTTTAGGTGATCTAGAGACACTGACAATTTTTGGTAAAAAGGCAAGTACTTCTATGACTTTATTGTATTTACTTCATGTGGTGTCGTATTTCATGTTGGACACATTGCTTACACGACTTGATCAGGTATTTCTAGTTCTGGTACTTATCACGTTCTTGTACTTGTATCTTGGGGAGGGAAAATACTACGAATATATGACCAAAACCCAACTTATGATTCATGTTGATAGCTTAAGTCTCACACCTGTGCACGTGGGATTTAAGTCGTACCATTACTTGCTCTTGTTCATGATCTTTGCCCAGTCGGTCACAAATTACGTATGTATTTCGAATCACGAGTCATGATCTTCTTTTTTCATGTTTCTGTAGGTTATTACATTTTGGGTGATTCAGGTTAGTCATGATCAATGCATCTTTATTTGTGCATGTATTGTACTTGTTTCATTGTTAAAGATTGTACTTTGCTCCTTTTTCGACTGGATTGTTAACATATTAGATCAGGGCAAGAGGATGAGAATGGCACTAGTTTGGAGGACGACCACTGGAAACTTTTGGAAGACTATGGAAGATAAGGGTATATCATTTAGATTTATCAGATATTTTGTCAATATTTTGTATAACAAATGTATAATATTGATGATGAAGATTATCGATTATGTTTTCGGATACTAGATAAGTATGATGTACTAAAAAGATATAGTGATCTGTGATCATGTGGTGTGTGCTGGATTATTTCGTTTACTAGATCTGTGATTGAGCCAAGGTTAGATATCATGATATTGGAGTTTTCTGAGGTTTAGATATAGCTTACTACGTTGTGTCCACAATATAGGCTGGACGTATTCGACTCGTATCCAGAAATCTGGAGCGGATTGTGACATATTTTTAGTGGTGGCCTATGTAGGTCTACCTAATGGTGCTTTGGACTAGAGTACCATTGGGAGCATGCACAATAGGAAACTCATCACAACATAAGCCGATTGTGTGATTGTGCATATTTGACTACCTAGTTTATCTTCTAAATTTTATGTATCTCTAGTGTCCCTTACAAGTCACGGTTATAATGTCAAGACTTTTGGGATTATCTTCCTCCACATCATTATCAGATTCTAACATCCTTTAGGATCTAGGCTTCCTTGCTATTTAGAGATTAAAGTAAGATTTTCCAAACTCCTCCTTTTGTAAGCCTATTAATAGACCATTACGAACTCCTCTATTTTCTCTCTATTTAGAATCTAGAACCATTCACTATTTAGGGTTTCAACTCCTCATTTAGCAAGTTTATTGAAATATCTTAAAATAGCTATTTCAAATTCTCTATTGATTTTGGATAAGAATCCTATTTGATTTCTCTAACCATTCCAAGCCCAAGTATTTCATTTAGAGCTATAGAGCTGATATATTAGCTATTTGACCCAATCTTTACCCCAAAACTTTCCATTGGCCGTAAGGAATTATTTTCCAAAATAAATTCCAGTATAGGACAATAATCCCTAAGCGATTTCTAAGAGCCAATAACAATTCCATTCATTGGTTTCTTCCAGTCAAAACTTTACCGTTTATATTCACCCTGAATCCAACTCAATTAGCCATAGTCGGATTTTTGATCATCTCGATGTCTATAAGCTTTTTACATCGATCCTTGAATATCAGTGGATAGTTGAAGAGTAGATGCCTCTTGGCTTAACCGATCCTTAGGATTCTTTTCTTCCCATTGATAATGGATCAATTGATTTTTAGGAACAAATATTACATCGATTCCTTTCCTTTGTGATTGAATCTCCTTAGTGGATAGAAAACTTGCTTGAATTTGAATTATCAAGGTGCTCCTTTGAAATTTCGTGGATATTCGATAACCTACTATGGCATGGCAGCCGCGCACTACAGCCACTTATTTGAATCATGGAAACTGCGGGTCTACTGACGCTAGCAGCGCACTAGCGAGGAATGGGATCTAAGTCGAAGTGATTTTAGGTATGCATAGGTTTTCGGATACTATTGAGATTATGTTTTGGCCACTTAAGTTGTTCTGTCAATATCATTTGAAAATGGGTAAAGTTGAGAGATTATTCGGTACCTATCACTCTTTGGGTCACGGAGCACAGAGTTTACTGTAGCCAGATATACACTGGCGGGGCATAAATTCTTGGTAAAGTGATTTCGGATATGTTTGGATTCCGGATACTATTAAGACTATATCCATGTCTTAGATTTACATTTTTGTCTCTTATCACCATTGAGAAATCATACCAAGATTATTTTGATCTATTTGATTTTGTCCTAACCTGAAGATTCTATTTCCAGCAACTCTCAGAGTTCACTTCTAATACCATGACAAGTAGGAATAAAGACTCCTGTAGCATTTCTACTTGATTTTCTCTAGAGTTCATTAGGACAATTTCAGATACATTTTGCCCAATCTTTTTCATGGCTCAAACTCGTATGTATTGCATATGATTACATATTTTGGATAGCTGTATATAAATACTTTGCAAGTGGCTATGAATACTAGATAGCTAATATACATATTGTGGATGACTATGGATATATCTTTTAGTAGCTATATGTATATATGTACACAAGGGGAGCATATATAAAATGGCTGCCTAATAACCTTATTAGCTCATTCCTAGTAAGAGTATCGTTGAAATCCATAGTTTTCTAATAGGGTTAGATGTGTAAGGATAGAAAGGTAGTAGAATAAGACCATGGGTAGAAAAGTGTGGTAATAAGTTTGAGAAGCTTTTGGCTTGTAGGAATGACAGAACTACTAGAAGTAATATCGGATTCATGAGGAAGTATGATGTTTTTAGCTTTTATGACTAGCCAAGAAAAGAAGGAAATTATATGGAAGGATCAAAAAATTTGTGAGTAAAATATTGGGATTTGATAAGGTTCTTTCAAAGAGAAATTATATTTGGGAATTTGAGAATATGAGGATCAAGATAAGATTGTATGTATACAACCATAGAAGGATTAATAGATTCTGGAAAGGAATCGTTGTGTTGAAGTAATAATGAAGAATATTGGCATACAACCCTTGGAATAGTTGGATAGTGATTAAAAAAGAAGGGCCGTAAGTGGGGATTAGTGAGTTAGTTACTAGCTTTCGCGAATTCAGATTCATAATTAAGAAAGATTTTGAGATATGACGATATTTTGATAAGAATAATTGATTAGTGAGTTAGTTACTAGCTTTCGCGAATTGAGATTTTTCGAATACACATATCATGGATCGATTTAGAAATTTTTTTTTGAGAATTGAGATTGTAACCTTGATGAAGTCAGAAAGGGGACAAGTGGAAGTTGATGTCTAAGAAATGGTTTGATTAAGCAAATTGAAATTTTTTATAAAATGTCTTAACGGAATTTGATTTAATCAAATTAAATATATTCCTTGATCCTAAATAGAATTAGTTATAGTGACTGGATCGTTACCTTATGTTCCTTGGTGCTGAGTCTAGTTAGCAACTTAGAGGATCGGTCTGCAGGGCATTAATGAGATGATTTTTCCTAATATTTTGTTTTAAATTCCTTTTATTCATTGTAGTGATTGATATTCTATCGTCATTGGATCATCATTCAGTCATCCACAGGAATATATTATATTTTATGTCTATTGCTATCCTAGTAATATTATCGTGCCTAAATTTTGATTGTTGGTCATATCTATACAAACGACTATTAAATCGTGCTTATACAATTTTCGATCATGGCTAGAATATCATTCTATCCTTGATCGTGCTGGAGGATTTTGATTTTTAACTTGGTCGTGGCTAGACCTTTAATAATACCTCAAATTTTTTGATCATGGTTTGATCATGTCTACACTTGATTGTACATATACGATTTGGACTTTATTCCTAAATTATTTGATTATTAATCAGATCGTGCCTAACGATTTAATTATTCTTTGATTCCATTCTAAAAAAATTTATTTTATTTTACTCGTGCCTAAATTTGATTCATGACGATATCATTTACGCTATTTCCAAATTCCTATTCGATTGTATCATTTCTACAATTGATTGTGCTTAGGAAGCTTTGATCCTATTAGAAGTTGTGACTATATCTATCATGCCTAACTAACTTGACACCTATCGTATTATCGATCCTGCTTAGTATTTAATCGCAATGATTCATGATCGTATCCCAATTTCGATTTGCTTCTTGATCGTGCCAAGATTCACCATCTTCAAATTTCTATATTTTGATCGTGTCTGTGATTTTGATTTCATTGTGCACCCATTTTGTTTTAGATCATTTTCAAAAATTTTACGTACTTGAAAATTCATAATCGTGCCTTTCGTACGATTTGAAATTTCGAGGACGAAAATTTGCTAAGTGGGTAGATTTGTAATCCCACTTTCCCTAACTAAAGATTTGCTATAATTATCGATTATATTGTTTAATAGTTTTATAAGTTAGAATATTTATGCATTTAAATCATTTTTCATAATTAGCCATATTTTCTACTATGTATAATTATTCAATACTTATCTTGTATTTTGTGACATTATAATTATTTTAAAAATCCTAGAGGAAGCCATGAGTTTGGATGGATTATTTAGACATCTGTTGTAGCAAACCCCAAACCATTTAGAAGCTTCATGCCTGTCAATATAAGTTAGCCCAGCTACTACTTACCTAATAGGTTAGCCACGGTTTTATTAACCCAAACCCATTATTTTTATTAGAGCCCATGACATAAGCCACAACGCACAAACTACTAGTTAAGCCCAATTTATTAAACAACTTATTAACCTATTTTTTCTAAAAGCCCAAAAGGTTACTTTGAGTTAAAGCCCACAATGGTTGAAGCCTACGACCCATGTATAAGCCGTAGATTATAACTCCAGACCAAACCTGAGTGTTTTCTTCTTCTTCACAAGAAATAGTCGATCGACTGGGGCAGAGCAACGACGCCACCGTACGTTTCAGCGATGCGTCGGCAAGTTCTAGAGGGTTCCAGCTACTTCTGTTTCCACTGACCTAGTCTCACCTATCTCCACCGTCCTTCCTCTACCGACCTAAATCTGGTGATCTCTATTGTTCCTCTGTAACAGCTGACGACCACTACCAGCCTTTAAATACAACTCCGTATCTCCTCCTCTTTCATCAAACCCTCCCTGGCAAAGCCGTGCCAAAATTCTCCTCCGTCGATCTTCTTCTTCCTCCTCCAACTTTTCTCGAGCTCAGCTATGGCGATAGAGCTCTTGGTCGCTAGCAGCGCACTAGCGAGGAATGGGCTCTAAGTCGAAGTAATTTTAGGTATGCATAGGTTTTCGGATACTATTGAGATTATGTTTTGGCTACTTATGTTGTTCTGTCAATATCATTTGAAAATGGGTAAAGTTGAGAGATTATTCGGTACCTATCACTCTTTGGATCATGGAGCACAGAGTTTACTGTAGCCAGATGTACACTGGCGGGGCATAAATTCTAGGTAGAGTGATTTCGAATATGTTTGGGTTCCGGATACTGTTGAGACTATATCCATGTCCTAGATTTACATTTTTGTCTCTTATCACCATTGAGAAATCATACCATGATTATTTTGATCTATTTATTTTGCCCTAACCTGAAGATTCTATTTCCAGCAACTCTCAGAGTTCACTTCTAATACCATAACAAGTAGGAATAAAGACTCCTGTAGCATTTCTACTTGATTTTCTCTAGAGTTCATTAGGACAATTTCAGATACATTTTGCCCAATCTCTTTCATGGCTCAAACTCGTATGTATTGCATATGATTACATATTTTGGATAGCTGTATATAAATACTTTGCAAGTGGCTATGAATACTAGATAGCTAATATACATATTGTGGATGACTATGGATATATCTTTTAGTAGCTATATGTATATATGTACACAAGGGGAGCATATATAAAATGGCTGCCTAATAACCCTATTAGCTCATTCCTAGTAAGAGTATCGTTGAAATCCATAGTTTTCTAATAGGGTTAGATGTGTAAGGATAGAAAGGTAGTAGAATAAGACCATGGGTAGAAAAGTGTGGTAATAAGTTTGAGAAGCTTTTGGCTTGTAGGAGTGACAGAACTACTAGAAGTAATATCGGATTCATGAGGAAGTATGATGTTTTTAGCTTTTATGACTAAGGCCAAGAAAAGAAGGAAATTATATGGAAGGATCAAAAAATTTGTGAGTAAAATATTGGGATTTGATAAGGTTCTTTCACAGAGAAATTAAATTTGGGAATTTCAGAATATGAGGATCAAGATAAGATTGGATGTATACAACCATAGAAGGATTAATAGATTCTAGAAAGGAATCGTTGTGTTGAAGTAATAATGAAGAATATTGGCATAAAACCCTAGGAATAGTTGGATAGTGATTAAAAAAGAAGGGCCATAAGTGGGGATTTTGTTGGAAGATTAAACAAAGGTTAGGGATTCAAATTTGATCAGATTCATAATAAAGAAAGATTTTAAGATATGACGATATTTTGATAAGAATAATTGATTAGTGAGTTAGTCACTAGCTTTCGAGAATTGAGATTTTTTGAATACACATATCATGGATCGATTTAGCAAATTTTTTTTGACAATTGAGATTGTAACCTTGATGAAGTCAGAAAGGGGAGAAGTGGAAGTTGATGTCTAAGAAATGGTTTGATTAAGCAAATTGAAATTTCTTATAAAATGTCTTGACGGAATTTGATTTAATCAAATTAAATATATTCCTTGATCCTAAATAGAATTAGTTATAGTGACTGGATCGTTACCTTATGTTCCTTGGTGCAGAGTTTAGTTAGCAACTTAGAGGATCGGTCTGCAGGGCATTAATGAGATGATTTTTCCTAATATTTTGTTTTAAATTCCTTTTATTCATTGTAGTGATTTGATATTCTATCGTCAGTGGATCATCATTCAGTCATCCATAGGAATATATCATATTTTATGTCTATTGCTATCCTAGTAATATTATCGTGCCTAAATTTTGATTGTTGGTCATATCTATACAAACGACTCTTAAATCGTGCTTATACGATTTTCGATCATGGCAAGATTATCATTCTATCCTTGATCGTGCTGGAGGATTTTGATTTTTAACTTGGTCGTGGCTAGACCTTTAATAATACCTCAAATTTTTTGATCATGGTTTGATCATGTCTACACTTGATTGTACATATACGATTTGGACTTTATTCCTAAATTATTTGATTATTAATCAGATCGTGCCTAACGATTTAATTATTCTTTGATTCCATTCTAAAAAAATTATTTCATTTTACTCGTGCCTAAATTTGATTCATGACGATACCATTTACGCTATTTCCAAATTCCTATTCTATTGTATCATTTCTATAATTGATTGTGCTTAGGAAGCTTTGATCCTATTAGAAGTTGTGACTATATCTATCATGCCTAACTAACTTGACACCTATCGTATTATCGATCCTGCTTAGTATTTAATTACAATGATTCGTGATCGTGCCCAATTTCGATTTGCTTCTTGATCGTGCCATGATTCACCATCTTCAAATTTCTATATTTTGATCATGTCTGTGATTTTGATTTCATTGTGCACCAATTTTGTTTTAGATCATTTTCAAAAATTTTACTTACTTGAAAATTCATAATCGTGCCTATCGTACGATTTGAAATTTCGAGGACAAAAATTTGCTAAGGTGGGTAGATTTGTAATCCCACTTTCCCTAACTAAAGATTTGTTATAATTATCGATTATATTGTTTAATAGTTTTATAAGTTAGAATATTTATGCATTTAAATCATTTTTCATAATTAGCCATATTTTCTACCATGTATAATTATTCAATATTTATCTTGTATTTTGTGACATTATAATTATTTTAAAAATCCTAGAGGAAGCCATGAGTTTGGATGGATTATTTAGACATCTGTTGTAGCAAACCCCAAACCATTTAGAAGCTTCATGCCTGTCAATATAAGTTAGCCCAGCAACTACTTACCTAATAGGTTAGCCACGGTTTTATTAACCCAAACCCATTGTTTTTATTAGAGCCCATGACATAAGCCACAACGCACAAACTACTAGTTAAGCCCAATTTATTAAACAACTTATTAACCTATTTTTTCTAAAAGCCCAAAAGGTTACTTTGAGTTAAAGCCCACAATGGTTGAAGCCTACGACCCATGTATAAGCCGTAGCTTATAACTCCAGACCAAACCTGAGTGTTTTCTTCTTCTTCACAAGAAATAGTCGATCGACTGGGGCAGAGCAACGACGCCACCGTACGTTACAGCGATGCGTCGGCAACTTCTGGAGGGTTCCAGCTACTTCTGTTTCCACTGACCTAGTCTCGCCTATCTCCACCGTCCTTTCCTCTACCGACCTAAATCCGGTGATCTCTATCGTTCCTCTGTAACAGCTGACGACCACTACCAGCCTTTAAATACAACTCAGTATCTCCTCCTCTTTCATCAAACCCTCCCTGGCAAAGACCTGCCAAAATTTTCCTCCGCCGATCTTCTTCTTCTTTCTCCAACTCTTCTCGAGCTCGGCTATGGCGATAGAGCTCTTGGTCGCGGAGATCTCCCTTGCTCTGACGACGATTGGCGGTGGTGTGCACCACGTCTAGTTTGTCTCCTCTAGAGATTACTCGCTGCTTCTCCACAACGAGCTGCGGTCCTTTATCGAGCGATCCAGAGTGTACCTCTCTGTTGACTGGCCGGAGAAGACGAAGACTCCAGTGAGCTCTCTGTGTTCATCTCCTCTGCTACGATTTTTCGAAGTCATCATTTGTTCTTGTTCTCGTATCGAATGACCAGCCTCTATCCATCGAGTAAGTGTCAAATTTCCCTTTCAAATCCTTTTATGCTCTTCTGTATTTGATGAAGGCTTTGAACGGCTTGCACGAGCGAGTCATATCGAGTTTTTGGACTACGGTCGAACAATCAGAATTGTTGTCGAATCTATGCGATTGGACTAAATTAGACTTGGTGGTTTTTTTGATAAATTCCTTTCTCAAATTTTTGAGGTTTCGATTAAGCTTTTTAGAAAACTCATAAATTTTCGTTCCTATTTTCGTGCATATGAACTATTCGATGGAATACTTCAACCAGATTTTCTTTGGGAACAGAACAACGTGTCTGATAATAGTGACACTTAGGTATATCAACTCATCACTTTTACATGTTTTGTTTAGCAGACAGTGTCAAATTGATAATGTGTCTATAGGAGTATGTAAGCAGACTGTTGGGGACTTGTTATTATGCAGTAACAGTTGGATTAAGGGTTCGTATAACAGGGATTATGGATTTTTGAATGAAACTGGTGTTCATAGTGTAAAGGCATGAAAGTGCAGTGCCGTCGAAATCTGTTGCACACCTTAGAAACATAATTCGGAGAAAAGCACAAGGCAAAATGCATAAAAAGAGATGCTTTATTAAAATCATTACAAAAAGTCTACTACAGATTCTTCACGATTACATATAAAGCTATGTACTCAGCGTACAAAAGCGCAGCCAGGAAAATTGCAGCATTGTTCTCTCAGCGTACAAAAGTGCAGCTAGTAGCCAGCGTAACGTTGTCTGCCCAGCAAAAGCACAACATTGTAAAAGTGCAACATACAAATGAAATCTTAACAAGCATTTCACAATGTACGTTGTCTTCCTCGTCAGATCGAATCACTTCCTCGTCAAAGTGAAGCGCTTCCTCATCTCAGCCCAGGAACGCCCTGTGGCTCTTCCAGGATAACGAAGACTGGGTGCATCAACTCCAATGTTCGTCACTTTGACACTCGGTGTTATTTCAAACCAAAGCTCGGCCAGCATGCTGTATGCATTGGAACAACTCCCTCCAAAGTCAGTAGGACTCTTCTTAGAGACTCCTTCATCAAGCTTGCTACTTCTGTGGACAAAGAGTTCTACAATTCTAGTCCCCGGCTGGCATAAGTTTTGCCAAGCTCGCCAAAGAGAGAACTCGTTGGGGTACATCATGTCTCTGACAGAAAGTGGTAAAGAAGGGTGCATGAATGAGTTATGCCCTAAAAATGCCCTAATTTATAGGCTGTGTGGTCAAACCCACACGCCGAGTAGCAGCAAGTCAAAGGCTCCGAGTTAATTGGATGAACCTTGCATTCATTGCAATAAATCTTATTTATGACTAAATCCTTAGTCATCGAGCCCCATAAAGTGGCAGCAGTTAAGGAGGCTTTTACTCAATAAAACCCTAAAAGTGTAGCGCCTTGAGACCCAAAAGCGCAACGGTTCAAAACCCAAAAAAGCGCTATAGTTCAGCCCTCCGAAAGCGCAGTACCTTGGAGACCCAAAAGTGCAGCGCCCAGAACGCAAAACATTTTTGGGCCATCACTTTTGCATTTAATGGCACATGAAACAAAATATCATAAGACAACTATTGACAACTATCAATGGTCAGCTGTCAAAGCATCAGATGTCAGACAGTAGTTGTCAGATGACAGTGGATTGCAAAAACTAAAGATTTATTACAAACTGAGAAAAAGAGTACAAGAGTACAATTGATTTCTGGGAAAGTACAACTGTAGGAATCTGATCAGAAGAATAACACTTTATCCCTTGGACGATGTAACATCGAAGACACGAGCCTCTAGAGGATGCAACAGCACTTTAGCAGGGGATTATGATCAGTCGTGATGCCTTGAGACTGATTTGAAACTCTATTTATAGAGTTCTTGAAATAACTGTTTAGCAGTTATCAGTCATCACTCGTTCCCAAGGTGGGCCATCGTCTTCCGAAGATCATGGCGTATTAGAACAGAGGGAAGGATTCCTCCGTCCTCAGGGACGGGTTGGCTTCCAGCAGATATGCTGTAGGTACAGAATTCGACTCTCTTCAGAAGCCTCGCCATCGAGAGTGAGGTTCGCCTTCTTTTTCATGCTCTCCTTGGGTGCCATAAGAATGAATGAGGAGAAAGGATTGCAACCTCATGCCTATATATACAGTGAAGGTCGGCTCCCGCCGACTCTTCATCTTCCCAGTAAATGGGCACGTAACACTTAACGAGGGAGAGAAGAAAAAGATGTTTCAAAAAATTGTGCCTCTTAAATAGGTTCATCGTTGGGAATGAACCGAGTATTTAATGCTCTATTCAATCAGGTTGTGCGACACTCACATTACGCCGCACTCAGCTTACACAGCCATCAGGTTGCACAATAATCATGTTGTCACATCTTGTCCTGCAAACGCATCAAAATTGCACCCAAAATATAGCATAAATTTTAAAGCATCGCGTAACATGGGTCAATAGCAACCAAACCCTAGGGAGGAGCAAGTTATGAGTTGCGCCCCACTCTAAAAGAGTGGGTGCACGATATTAGGAGCCGGTCAAATCTTAAATAAGGTTGTCGATGATCGGGTCTATGATCAAGTGCTTACTTTCCATGGTCGGGTTGAATATCTTTCGGCATGACGAGAATGGAGCTCGCGTGGATGGCTCGGCCATAGTCTTTCCTTTCTCAGCAGCGGAGTGCTTGGGTGCCATTATTGTCGATCGAAGCTCTCAAAGATCGAAAAGAAGGAGAAGAAGATAGGGTTTCTCTCGAGCAATCCCAAATGATGTGAAGAATTAAAAAACTCCAAAAGGGAACGGCTATTTATAGCCCAAACAATTATGCAATATGTGCTGAAGAATTGGGCTCGAGTTGACCGGCTTAATCCTTAAAAAACAAGCATGATTCAAATTATTTCAAAACTTTGAAGTATTTTCAAGTTTTAAAAACTTTGAAGGGAGTTTTATAGAGGCTAAAACTCAAGTTGTGCCACCCATTAGAGTGTACGATTATCATGTGGCACCAAATTATTATGCTGCGCCAGACCATCTAGTTGCGCAGCATGATATTGCGCCAACATCAGGTTGCACGAGCGCCACGTTGGATACTTCCTTAAGAAGCTGTAACGGTATTATCATTACAGGACAACTGACAGCACGGATATTAAGAAAAATTCATTCAAATCCTGCGGTGTACGACGCTCGAGAAGATTTTGTCAGCATATAATTAATGCTGACAGCTGGTTTGCACAAGTCATTATGTGGCACAAGAATTAATCAGTACAACAAAGAAGACCGAGTCAAAGGTGCCAGTTGTTCAGTTATGTCCATGCGTAACCTGGCTAGTTAGCGCTACCCGATCAACTTTTTAGTAGAGTGATGTGGCGCGCCAGCTACCAACTTCACAAAGCATGCCCACTATACTGCCCACGACCACGCGAATCTCAATCAAATGATGCCATGCTTCCACAGCAGTTGGTGCAGCCGCTCATGTAGATTGTTATATTGCGCCCATGCGTAACCTGATGAAGCTCGTGCAAGGTGATCAAACAGTGTTCAGAACAGGGTGACGTGGAGCACAAGCCACTAACTTCACAGAACGTGCCTACTACGCTGCCTACGACCATGCGCATCTCTATCAAACGATGCCACGCATCTACAGCAGTTGGTGTAACTGCTCACACCAGTGAACAGGAGGTGTGCAACCTAAAGTGCGCGCAACCCAGAATAACTGCTAAACAGTTATTTTAAGAACTTTATAAAGAGAATTTCAAATCAGTCTCAAGGCATCAGGAATGATCATAATCTCCTGCTAAAGTGCTGTTGCATCCTCCAGAGGCTTGTGTTTTCGATATCACATCATCCAAGGGATAAATTGATCTTCTTCTGATGAGATGCCTATAGTTGTACTTCCCCAGAAATCAATTGTACTCTTGTTCTCCTTTTTTCAGTCTGTAATAAAACTTTTATTTTTGCAAACAAAATGGCGAATTTGTTGGATATTTTGAGAGGAAGGGTATTCTAAACTCTGGAGATACTAGAACTGGAGGGTTCATCAAGTACTGCTTTATGTCTTCAAATGCTTGCTGATATTCTTCAGTCCAAATAAAAGACACACCTTTCTTCATGAGTTGAGTGAACGGTCTACAGCGTCCAGAGAGATTTGAGATGAATCTTCTGATATACGTAAGTCGTCCCTGGAATCCTCGTAGCTCTTTTAGGTTGCGTGGAGGACGCATCTCTTGAATGACTTTGATTTTCTCAGGGTCAACGTGTATACCTTTAGAGGTAATAATGAATCCAAAAACTTTTCCACTAGAGACTCCTAGGAATGACTTGGTAGGATTCATCTTGAGTTGATGCTGGCGCATTAGATCAAAAATAGTTCTCAAGTCTTGTATATGGTCTTCCTTTAGACGACTTTTGACAGCAATATCATTAACATAGCATTCAACAGTCTTTTGTAAATGATCACGAAATATAGTACTCACGGCCCGCTGATAAGTTGTACCAGCGTTCCTAAGACCAAATGGCATGATAGTCTATAGACTCTAAGAGGAATATGAAAAGATGTATGTTTCTCATCTTCCTGATGCATCTTGACTTGATTATATCCTAAAAATCTATCCATAAAAGATATATGTTCAAATCCGCAAGTATTGTCGATCATAACATCAGTAATCGGAAGAGAAAATTTGTCTTTGGGACAAACTTCATTAAGGTCTCTGAAGTCGATACAGACTCGGACCTTCCCTGTTTTCTTCAAAACTAGGAAAACATTAGCTACCCAGTCCGAATGTTGTTCTTCTCTGATGAAGCCACAAGCAATGAGCTTTTTGATTTTAGCTTCTATGGCGTCTATCATGTTAGGTCGAAATCAACGCTGTTGCTGCTTGACTGGCTTCGCATTCGGCAGAATATTGAGCTTAAGGGTAGCGATCTGAGGATCCAATCCCGACATGTCTTCATAGCTCCAAGCGAATAGATTGATGTATTCCCTAATAAGTTCGATCAGTTCTTGCTTATCTACTTCGGGGAGGCTTTTACTGACAAATATTGGTTTTCGTAAAGTTTTATCTTCAACATTGTCTTGAACCAACTGATCTTCGGTGGGTGGCTCACGTTGCTCGAAGTGAAGCTCCCATTGGGTATCCATCCTTTGTGTCCAAGAATCAGATTCAGAGGCTTCGGCAAAGTCTTAGTCGTCTTTCGAGAATTCGACAGTTACCATATTGGAAGATAGAGTCACTCAATGGACATGCTCAACACTGGTATCTAAATCCTATGAGACAGAATCAGAATAGTTAGATCGTTCTTCTTTATCGAATTCAGAGGCTTTTGGAGTCAGAATTGGTGAAGTATACCCGAATCTCCGCTTCATTTTGCTATAATATTGTTGTTATTTTCTTTTTGGAGCAGGGATACGAATAGGAGTTCATCTTCCCTTACCACCATTGAGACCAGCTTTAAAATTATAGCCCATCTTGTGAATGATATCTTTTGATTGCTGACTATAACGACGTAGTTGAAGCCTTCCGTTTTTGTGATTTTTTCTTCATGATCGGACATGATCTTCTATTCTGTTTCTTTACTAAAAAGTATAGGAAGTTCATCTTTCTTCATGGATGGAACTAAGAAGAAGGAGTCCTATATTGGCTCGAGCAAAACTTTGTTTTGGGAAGCTTGAACTTCTCCTATGGTAAGTGGTTCGAAGTTATCCAACATTTTTAAATAACATCGAGTATAATAAAGAACATCAATATACTGTAAAGGAGATGCTACTTTATTGATTTGTACATCATCATTTACAACATGATTCTTAGCCTTAATAGAAGGCTTAGTAAGGTTAATAACCAGAGGAGGAGGAGGAGGATTCTTGGCCTTAATAGAAGGCTTAGTAATGTTGATAACCAGAGAAGGAAAAGGAGAAAGAGAAGGTGAAGGTTTGTTACGATAAAGGTCAATAACTAGAGGCTCAGAAGGGGTGATCTCCTTTTGTTCCCTTTCTACAGCATGAGGCTATTTATTATGAGAGAAAAGATATATAATCAATGTCTGAGAAGAAGAGGGATGAATAGTACGTCTTTTGACGGGGATCATGAGAACATCTTTTGGAGTATCTTTCCGATCTTCCTCACTATCTATCGCCAATACAACCTTCATAAACTCTTCCTTGTACATCCGAGAGTCAATACAATATGCTTCAATGCCCCTGAAAGGATTTAGGTCGGCTACTTCCTTCTGAAATTCTCTATTGACATCTACATATTTGAAGCATTGATGTATAGTGGATGGTACAATGTTATGCTCATACAAAAAGGGTCTTTCCAGTAAACCATTATAAGAGACATAATTATCGATCGCGTAGAAAGTAACCTTTGTTCTTACTAGAGTATTTGTCGGCTGTCTAGCTGGTGCAGCATATGACTGGTATCGTAGTTTACCAGATGGTTGTATAACCTCTTTCGCTGGCTTCAAACAAATATTCTTGGAACAATTTTATGAGGGAACCAACGACATGACTATGTCTGCTCTCAACAAAATCAAACAATGACATAATAAAACTTCTGAACGTTTCATTGAACGATTCCGTCGTGAAGCACTCAAAATGCCTCTCGAAACTCCAGATGCTTTGACTATAGACACTTAAAAATTAAACCTGTTGCCTATAATCAACATGTGGATGGGATCAACACAGTTCCAGGACTGGCCTTCCTTCATAGTGAATGCCAAAGCAGCGGAAGAGAGCGCTGACAAGTTCAAACAACTTTCTCACTATCTATCGCCAATACAACCTTCATAAACTCTTTCTTATAAATCCGAGAGTCAGTACAATACGCTTTAATGCCCCTGAAAGGATTTAGTTCGGCTACTTCCTTATAAACTTCTCTATTGACATCTACATATTTGAAGCATTGATGTAGAGTGGATGGTACAATATTATGCTCATGTAAAAAGGATCTTTCCAGCAAAGCATTATAAGAGCCATGATTATCGATCATGTAGAAAGTAACCTTTGTACGAAGATTGCCTATTTGAACCTTCACACAAATCTTTCCCAAAGGTTGACTTCTTTCAGAATTGAATCCCAGGATTGTCGTGATGGTTGTTGAAAGATTGTGTACATGAATCATTAATGCATCTAGTAGAGTCTTTGGCATGATGCTAAGTGCAGACCCAGGATCAATCAAAATACGATCAACCTTTATGGTATCGACATATTCCGTGAAGTAGAGGGGTCGGTCATGACGATTATCTTCCAACAACATATCATCTTGTGTAAAGGTGATATTTGGCATCAGCTCCATCACACTGTAAACCCCCTAAATTTCTATTTTTATTTTTTTTACATAAATTTGGTATTTAAATTTTTTACGTATTTGAACGTCGCATAGTCGTATTATACGTCACGCACGAAATTGTCGTATGGGACGTCGCGTACGAGTTCGCAATTTCATGTCTCGTCGAGTGCGAATATGTGCGAGATACATATTTTTATAAAAAATCTTGATTTTTCAAATAATAAATAATAAATATTTTCGATTACTTAAAGTTGTAAAATGCGTCACATTTGAAATTTTTAATTCTTTATTCTACATCATGGAAGTTTATATAAATAGTAATTTGAAAATGAGGTTTTATGCAAATGTTTATTTTATACGAGACATATAAATTTATATATATAAATCTATTTTCAAAATTTATTTAATATTAATATTTTATTATTCAAAAAAAGTATTTAAAAAATAGTGTTTTGGTTTAAATTTAATTGATGGTGATAATTTAAATTTGAGGAGATTTTATTTCAAGTAGACTTTAAATCAAGTAAAGGATTTATCTAGAATTGGTTAAATAATTTTTAAAGTTATTTAAAATAAAGGATGGAATTATCCATCGCAATTTAAACGAATACTAGTCCGATCTAACTGGAAATTCCCACCTCCTATATAAGGAGAGGTACTCCTCCAATTTTCACACCACAATCACAATGTGCATCGTGTCGGTGTCGCCATTCTCTTCCAATATATTCTTCTTCTACATGTACAGTATTCTCCCCCCCCGGGTCCGACACACCGGACACCATCTTCCTTCATTCTCCGTATCACGCAGGACACGACAATCACCACAACACAACCCTAACCCTAATCCGAATCATCACCACGCCAGCAACTCCACCTCCAACTCCATCTCACACCACCCGCACCTACGGAGTCCGACCCACCTTCGGACCTTTCCGCCACTCCGCCATACTTCCAACCTCCATCCAGGCTACAACCATCATCGCCTGACTCCGTCACCACCAACATCGTAGCCATACCACACCATCATCGCCATCACCTCCCCGCCGTCCTGACCGCTACCACCAGCATCCGAGCACCCGCTCCCTCAACCAAGACTTCACCACTACCACCACCATCCCCGAAACCCACAGAATCAACCGCGACCAGCGGTGTCCGCCCCAAAAACCATAACACCACCACCAAAAATATAGACAAATTAAAACCATCGCTGCCACTTACCTCCTCTCTGCTGCCGTCGCCCGACCAGCGACGCCGTCGCGCACAGGTCTCCCCCACTGGACAGAAATCCGAGCACCGTCGTTAGCTCATCCCCGTGAGCTCGACACAGCCATCGCGCCGCACAGGCAAACCCCCTTTCTACCGGTTCGTCGCAACCCCGACGTGAGCGCCTGTCCTCCTTCTCCATCACCGGCGAGGTCAGCGGCCCGACGTTGCCACGCTCGCCAGATTCGACGAAGCCTCCGCCCCGCAGCGCCCGTAGCCGTCGGTGAAGACCCCCGACGCATCCTCTCCGCTCCTCGCCGCCCTCGTGTGTCGATCTCCCTGACTCCGTCGCTCCACGCCGGCGCCAGCCGCCGCCTCTCCGCTCTAAGCCGGTGCCCCGTCGTGCACGCCACCGCGCACAGGACCTCCTCCGCGAGTCAGCCCCCGCGTGCACTCATATCCCGCTGCCTCCCAGCAATGTCGCCATCCTCCGTACTTCCGCCGCTTCCACCGCCGCCCGTTGGTAATCCTCTCTCCCAAACCCCTCTTCTTCTCACACCTCTCTCTCTCTCTCTTATAAAAAAATTTGGGAATAGAGATATTTTTAGGGTTTTTATTATTATTATTATTATTGTTATTATTTCCACTGTTAAAATTTCGAAGGAGTTATATTATTATTATTATCATTATTATTATTATTATTATTATTATTATTATTATTTTGGTTATTATTATTATTATACAATTACAAATGATATCATTATTATTATTTTATTAGTTTACTTATTATTCTGATTATTTTTCTAAGGTAGATAGTTTCCAACTTATATGTTTATAAACTTCGGCTTTTCCATAGTTCTTTGTCTAGAAACCCCAAAAATAATTTATGGAAATTTCTTTGTATTATACTAAAATAATTTAACTAAATATTTCTTCTACCAAAAATATAAATTTGAAAAACTTAGCATATTTTTGCTTAAAGAAATTCTTATGTTTTTTTAAAATATTTACCTCAAATTTCTTCTAGTAGTAAATGTAGTTAAGTATTTTCTCTACAAATCCCTTTTGACTAAGGATAACATATTTTTAAAGTAGTATAATTTTTTTTAAAATAATATGAATACTCTTTTCCCTAAATTCCCACTATTTGTCAACCTTACTTACGACTAAATCATGTTTTTCCTATTCTTTTTGCAAACTCGAACCATTACACACCGAACAGGGCTATTGGGTATTTGAAACTTGTCGGATTATTGCACCACACCAGGCGACACATCAGGCAATACACCTTGCCTTTACTGTTTAATTTCTTGCTCAATATCATGCATGTTTTTTTTACGTTGTTCTTTCAAAACTATATATAGATGCAAATTATTATACTTTATGCGATTGGCTTAGAGTTAAGGGACCACCGTATGTTTAGTGCATCTCATAAACTGTCACGATGTGCTACGAATTGTGTGTGAGTTGTGAGTCACATATTGATGCGAACTTGATTGCTGACTGATCATTGGTGCGTACATGCCGTGCGTTAGGATATAACTGCTAATAGAATCGTGTAGAAGACTTGGCAGTTATTAAGGATTAAACAGTGTCGTGGAGACGACGTATGTATAGTATCATTGAAGGGAGGGGACAGTTATTAGAGTAGGGGCTACATTTATTTTTACACACATTTTGGGTCGAGGGTGACTCTTATGAGCACTACCTTCTGCCCAGGGCCGATAGTGACTCGGATGAGCGCTACTTACTGCCACTTTTTATTACTCTGCAGATCCTACAGCCCCTGCGTAGAACGTTGTCCTCAAAGTATATATCACATAGAATGGTTAGGAACCTTTACTCATGCATACTTTTCTATTGAGCTTTTTTTATTCAGTTATTGGCATGATATTATGTGTCTTGTTACGTCCCTCTGAAGACCTGGTGATCTCTCCAAGTGTGTGTTTTCGTGATTCTTGCAGGTGCTCTAGCTAAGGCCATTCCTTCCTTCGTGATGATTGCTCTCGCTTATTCAATTCTTTCCTTGTATATTTTTCCATATTTAATTTAGTACGTAGTAGATTTGTCTCCGCCCAACGATTGTGTACATGAAAAACTCAAAGTTGCTTTTATATCATTATTTATCTTCGTGGATGTGATTTTTTGTCTTGGCTTTCTACATTTTACAGCTTATGTATACATACGAGCCGTATATTTACTCATATGTATGCAGCTGGCATGATACGTATCTAGTCTCAAGTATTTGGGACTGGTGCGTTACATGTTTTTATGGTGGCCCATGCAGGTCAAGTTTGCCGTTTTGGTTACATGACTATACCGAGCGGGCCTACAATATAGGATTAGAATCTAGAAATCTCATCCACATACTTGATCACCTTCCTTGACCTTTCTTGATTTACATATTCCAACTCCCGGGGCTTCCCTGGATTTTTGCATCTTGCTTGAACTCTTTCTACCAACACCCTATCATCTCGTGCTTAAACATGGTTACAAAGATGACTACACTACTATATACTTATTGGTCAACCCTATGGCTAGAATGGTTATATTGACAAATAATATCCATTGAGGTTATATTTGAGTATAAATGCATTTATTTTTCCTAGAGATATGATCTTAAGGATTAGTTAATTTCAAGTTGGGTAGTAGCATATTACCGCCTTCAAAGGATAAGTTAGAATTTTATTCTTACAAGGTGGTATACACAAAAGGATAGCTAGATCGAGAAAACAAATTTTTGATTTACGAATTTTTGAAATGGTAAAATAGTTATGATTTATTAAGGATATGAAATCGATTGAGAAATAACTTAAGTTTTTATATTGTGATGCATGATTTATGGTTAACTTTAAAAGTTTGGATTGTAATATTATAAAGTTTATCTCGAGATTATTTAAGGATTTTAATTATGATTTCTAGATAACTAGAGAATACGAAAGTTAGTTTGAGAGAGCTTGAGGTTTAAAATTGAGTCATACGATTTATAAGTTTATTTAATTTTGAGTTGAAGAAATGATGGTAAAATTTTGTTTAAATATTTGGAGGATATGAAAGCAACTTTGAAGGAAAAATTTAATTTTAAATTGTGTCATATGATCTATGATTTAAAAAGTTATTTAGATTTCAAGTTTAAAACCTTGATTATGGATATTTAAATTTTGGTAAAAAAAGGATTTAATTTGAGTTACATGATTTGCGATTGATGAAACAGGCTAAGAGTTTATCTCGAGGTACATTTGAGAATTGGAAAATTTTAAAAGTGATGGCTTATTATAAAAATTTAGTTGTGCCGCATTAGATATGATGAAGGATTTTTGGAATTTATTGAAAGGAAATTAAACTTTAAGTTATGATTAAATACTTGATGGAGTATCTTGAGATTTTATTTCGAAACTGTTGAGGAACTTGAAATTTAAAATTAGATCATATATATGTAGAGAACCAAGAAGCAAGCAAGTCACCCTAATGGGATACAAGTAATCCGCATTAATTGCCAGAATAATTGTATATACTCAAGTATTGTTAGTCATCTACAAAATCGTGTAGTTATATTTCAATTTTGACTCACTCGACATTCCCTCAAACCTAGATTTTATCGTGACTTTCTCATACTCCATCTAAGTGGCTATCATATCTTTAGAAACTGTATTTCTAAATTATTTTACCTTGATTTACTAGAATCTGAATTATCTTATTTCGCACTTTAACTTGGTCATTTATTTGTGTGTTAATCATTATCTCATGAACTCCCACTTTCTATTTTAATTTTTTTTGTGTCCTTTACCGTGACTTGGGTATTTGGAGCACAACACAAGACTTTTCCCTCCAACAAATTTCATATGTAAAACCTAGACGAGCCCACCTTCATGTAGGTATATCACGTGCCACTAAAACACGTCTCCTTGTATTCTATTTTCATGATATGACTTTTGGGCCATAAAGACTAAATTGTAACCTTTACCATGATATCGATATATTTATCGACCATGAACCTTGACTCAATTCCTTTAAACCGATATATGATTGTGACATTCTTAATTCCTTATTATGCATCAAACTTTGTGTGTTAACTCGATTGCTTAACCTTGTCATTTTATTTACATTCCTTTTACTTACGCATAACACCCTTCTACTCTCCATGCAATATTAACAACTTTTACTTTCCTCCTTTCCGATTAAATTGCTTCACTCATATTTCATCTTGATTCCTCCGTGGTTTATGCAATTGTGTTCATTTTATGATTTTCTTGTTCAAAGATGAAAATGGTCATGACATCCTTTGGTTGGAAAAAGTTTAGAATAGAATATCCTAGAAGAGAGAGTAGTGGTAAAGTTGAATAAGATAATTGAATATGCATAAGTGAAATCTTGCGGTAAAACCTATGAGATGAAGTGTATTCTATGATTAAGGGAGAGTAGATTCTTGTTCAAAGAATTGGTTCTTTATTTCATGAGATGATAATAGTGTTTGAAGAATTCAAGAAGGATATAATATCTAAAACTTTTAAGGATTCAGAGTTTAACTATGTGATGATTATAAATATAAAGGTCATATTAAGGTGAGATTGATTCTACACTTGACTAAAATGTGGAGGGAATTTTAATGTAAATTCTTTAAAGAAAATTTTTGTATTAGGAAATTAGCTTGACAGAAAATATGTGGGAAGAAGAGTATTAGAGATTAGTTGAAGTAGGAAGTTTGGACTTATCGAATTTTTGGATTTTGGATATAGCTCATATCAAAGTAACTTCGAATTTATGTTCGACTAAATTGATAAAGGGCGACTGAATTATTTTAGAAATTATGAAAGACGAAATTTGGTATGAGAAAAAAAATTTACGTATGTATGGATAAGTTGGGAGATATAGCTTAGGAATTCTTAAACTTAGACGTTTGGACTTATTGAATCTCTATCGTTGAAGTATTGGATTTAGATATTTGAATATAGTTGGAGCTCAATCCTTCGTGAGTAATTTTGAGGAAAATTGTTAAATTGAAAGCAAAAAAAATAAAAATAAAAAAAGGGAAATTATGGATTAAATTTTTAGATGAAGTTGATTCTGAGAGGGTCAAAGGAGAATTTAAATTTGGAAATAAAAAGAGATTTGAGAAGCTATTGCCTATTACGAGGCTGCACATAACTAAGATTTATGGTTCATATTGATCGAGGCACTATTGGACTGTCATGCACGTGATCATTTGCTAAACTATGACCGTTGATTAAATTTTTTAGCTAAATGGCTATTTTCTTTTAAATCCGTTTACGACTCCTTGCCTGAATTTTGATTATGTTTTCCCACCTAGAAACACATGTACCTCCTTAAGCCTGTCTAACCTATCTATTCCTAAATTTCGAGGACGAAATTATTTTAAGTTGGGTAGGATGTAAACCCCCTAAATTTCTACTTTAATTTTTTTTATATAAATTTGGTATTTAAAATTTTTACGTATTTGTACGTCGCATAGTCGTATTATACGTCGCGCACGAAATTCTCGTATGGGACGTCGCGTACGAGTTCGCAATTTCATGTCTCGTCGAGTGCGAATATGTGCGAGATACATATTTTTGTAAAAATATCTTGATTTTTCAAATAATAAATAATAAATATTTTCGATTACTTAAAGTTGTAAAATGCGTCGCATTTGAAATTTTCAATTCTTTATTCTACATCATGGAAGTTTATATAAATAGTAATTTGAAAAAGAGGTTTTATGCAAATGTTCATTTTATACGAGACATATAAATTTATATATATAAATATATTTTCGAAATTTATTTAATATTAATATTTTATTATTCAAAAAAAGTATTTAAGAAATAGTGTTTTGGTTTAAATTTAATTAATGGTGATAATTTAAATTTGAGGAGATTTTATTTCAAGTAGACTTTAAATCAAGTGAAGGTTTTATCTAGAATTGGTTAAATAATTTTTAAAGTTATTTAAAATAAAGGATGGAATTATCCATCACAATTTAAACGAATACTAGTCCTATCCAACTGGGAATTCCAACCTCCTATATAAGGAGAGGTACTCCTCCAATTTCCATACCACAATCACAATGTGCATCGTGTCGGTGTCGCCATTCTCTTCCACTATATTCTTCTTCTACATATACAGTATTCTTTCCCCCGTGTCCGACACACCGGACACCATCTCCCTTCATTCTCCATGTCACACAGGACACGACAATCACCACGACACAACCCTAACCCTAATCCGAACCATCACCACGCCATCAACTCCATCTCCACCTCCATCTCTCACCACCAGCACCAACGGAGTCCGACCCACCTCCGGACATTTTCGCCACTCTGCCATACTCCCAACCTCCATCCAGGCTACCACCATCATCATCCGACTCTGTCGCCACCAACATCGTAGCCATACCACACCATAATCTCCATCACCTCCCCGCCATCCCGACCGCTACCACCAGCATTCGAGCACCCGCTCCCTCAACAAAGACTTCACCACCATCCCCGAAACCCACAGAATCAACCGCGACCAGCAGCGTGCGCCCCAAAAACCACATCACCACCACAAAAAATATAGACAAATTAAAACCATCACTGCCACTTACCTCATCTCCGCTGCCGTCGCCCGACCAGCGACGCCGCCGCGCGCAGGTCTCCCCCACCGGCCGAAAATCCGAGTACCGTCGTTAGCTCATCCCCATGAGCTCGACGCAGCCACCGCGCCGCACAGGCAGACCCCCTTTTTGCCGGTTTGTCGTAACCCCGACGTGAGCGCCTGGCCTCCTTCTCCATCGCCGGCGAGGTCAGCGGCCCGACTTTGCCGCGTTCGCCAGATTCGGCGAAGCCTCCGCCCTGCAGGGCCCGTAGCCGTCGGGGAAGACTCCCGATACGTCCTCTCCGCTCCTCGCTGCCCTCGTGTGTCGATCTCCCCGACTCGCCAGCCGCCGCCTCACCGCTCTAAGCCGGCGCCCCGTCGTGTACGCCACCGTGCGCATGACCTCCTCCGCGAGTCAGCCCCCGCGTGCGCTCACATCCCGCTGCCTCCCAGCGATGTCGCCGTCCTCCGCCCTTCCGCCGCTTACTTCCGCCGCCCGCTGGTAATCCTCTCTCCCGAAACCCTCTTCTTCCCACACCTCTCTCTCTCTCTCTCTTATAAAAAATTTGGGAATGGAGATATTTTTAGGGTTATTATTATTATTATTATTATTGTTATTATTTCCACTATTAAAATTTAGAAGAAGGAGTTATATTATTATTATTATTATGGTTATTATTATTATTATACAATTACAAATGATATCATTATTATTATTTTATTAGTTTACTTATTATTATGATTATTTTTCTAAGGTAGATAGTTTCCAACTTATATGTTTATAAACTTCGGCTTTTCCATAGGTTTTGGTCTAGAAACCCCAAAAATAATTTATGAAAATTTCTTTGTATTATACTAAAATAATTTAACTAAATATTTCTTCTATCAAAAATATAAATTTGACAAACTTAGCATATTTTTGCTTAAAGAAATTCTTAAGTTTTTTATAATATATACCTCAAATTTCTTCTAGTAGTAAATGTAGTTAAGTATTTTCTCTACAAATCCCTTTTGACTAAGGATAACATATTTTTAAAGTAGTATAATTTTTTTTTTAAAATAATATGAATACTCTTTTCCCCAAATTCCTACTATTTGTCAACCTTACTTATGACTAAATTGTGTTTTTCCTATTCTTTTCGTAAACTCGAACCATTACACACCGAACAGGGCTATTGGGCATTTGAAACTTGTTGGATTATTGCACCACAGCAGGCGACACATCAGGCAAGACACCTTGTCTTTACTGCTTAATTTCTTGCTCAATATCTTGCATGCTTTTTCTTTATGTTGTTCTTTCAAAACTATATATAGATGCAAATTATTATACTTTATGCAATTAGCTTAGAGTTAAGGGACCACTGTATGTTTAGTGCATCTCATAAACTATCACTATGTGCCACGGTTTTTGTGTGAGTTGTGAGTCGCATATAGATGCGGACTTGCATGCTGACTGATCATTGGTGCGTACAGGCCGTGTGTTTGGATATAACTGCTAATAGAATCGTGTAGAAGACTTGGCAGTTATTAAGGATTAAACAGTGTCGTGGAGACGACGCATGTATAGTATCACTGGGGGAGGGGACAGTTTTAGCGTAGGGGCTACATCTATTTTTACACACATTTTGGGCCGAGGGTGACTCTTATGGGCACTACCTTCTGTCCAGGGCCGATAGTGACTCGGATGAGCGCTACTTACTGCCACTCTTTATTACTCTACTGATCCTACAACCCCTGCGTAGAACGTTGTCCTCAAAGTGCATATGACATAGAATGGTTAGGAACCTTTACTCATGCATACTTTTCTGTTGAGCTTTTATTATTCAGTTATTGGCATCATATTATGTGTCTTGTTACGTCCCTCTGAGGACCTGGTGATATCTCCAGGTGTGTGTTTTCGTGATTCTTGCAGGTGCTCTAGCTAAGGCCATTCCTTGCTTTGTGATGATTGCTCTCATTTGTTCAATTCTTTCCTTGTATATTTTTCCATATTTAATTTAGTTGGTAGTGGATTTGTCTCCGCCCAATGCTTGTGTACATGAAAAACTCAAAGTTGCTTTTATATCATTATTTATCTTCGTGGATAGGATTTAGTGTCTTGGCTTTCTACATTTTACAGCTTATGTATACATATGAGCCGTATATTTACTCGTATGTATACAGCTGGCATGATACGTGTCTAGTCTCAAGTATTTGGGACTGGGATGTTACACACACTATGATAATGAAGGCATGTTATAGGCTCTTCCTCTGGCTTCTTGAGGAATGTTATACAAGTATCTGCTTGCATCAAAGCTTCACTCAATGTTTCTCGAGTTTTCTTCGAAAGATGGAGACGCTCAAAAATTGACAATCTTTTCGGGGTATTAGCCAGCTGAGCCAATATATCAAAGTTATACGGCTTCTCGAGTCCCAAAGTTGGAGTCTTCTTCAATACTTTATCAAAATAGACATGCTGTTTTCCTTTGTCGGCTGTTGTCGGTTTGGGAAAAGTTGGCTCTATTGGAGGTGATGAAGCTGATGGAACATTGACAGCAGGAGAAGCTGATGTTTGATGAGCCTCCAGAGCTGGAGTAGGGTTTTCTTGACCTTCTATATAGTCTCTTAGGTAAGGTTTCCCAGACCTGGTACCAGTTAAGGCTTCTTCTTCGGATACAGGTTAGAAGGACACCATAATGCAACTTTTTGTCTGGATCTTATTTCTAGAAGTTTTCTTTTGGCAAGATGAAGAGTTTATCCAGTAACCCAAGTCAAACCGAGATTGGTTGTGAGAAAGACAAAGAGAAATAGGTCACTACCAAAATACAGTAAATTGGCGATGGAATTTTAGCGATGGAATAAATTTGTCGTCTGTAGCAACGGATTACCGACAACCTGGCGACGACTTACCAGCTAATCGCGTACCAATTTTTTTTAAGGGTGTACATCTGTCGCTTATCCGTCGGCACGCCGTCGTACAATAGCGACGGAATAAAAATTCGTCGGCAAGTAGTCTCTCGGTAGTCACTAATTGGTAGGAAAATATTAAAAAAATCGTAGGAAAATGTTACTATTTGGCAGAGAAATTGACGACTACTTAGCGACGGATAATCCGTCGACCAGATGATGGGATATTAGCGATGGACATACGGTCCGTCGCCAAGTGGTCACTTAGTGGTCGAGAAAGTTCGAAAAAATCGTGTGAGATTAACGACTAAGTAGCGACGAATTTTATCCGTCGCTAGTCCGTCGCTAAGTTAAAAGCCTAGCTTCAGTTGAACCGACGGGGGAAAATTTCATTCCCCTCAATTTTTTCTCTCTCTTGGACGTAGTAAACATCGAGGTACGTAACTCCCTCTCTCTCTCTTGGGCGGCGGTAGGGGGCGGAGGGGAGCCGGCGGTGGTGGGAGGGGGCGGGCAGCGGGGGATAGCCGGCCGCGGGAGGGCAGGCCGCGGGAGGTGGGGCTGCCGCGGGGGGGCAGGCAGTCGGGGGGTGGCCGCGGGGAGGCAGGCCTCGCGGGGGTTGGGTGTGGGCTAAGGGGAGGGGGGGAGGGGACGGGGGAGGGAAGGCATGGGTGGCCGTGGGGGTGTAGGTGGGAGGGGGTGGTAGGGGGTTGGGGATGGGCTGCAGGGAGAGGGGACAGGGGTTAGGGTCTGGCCGCGGGGGGTGGCTGTCTGCGGGGAGTCGGAACACACACACATACACACACACACACACACAACACACACACACACACACACACACATATATATATTATATATTCGGCACACACAAAAAAAATATATATATATATTATATATATATATATATATATATATATATATATATATATATAATTTTTTTTTCAACCGAAAAGGAACTTTATTGAAAAACAGGAAACAGGACTGGGCCCACGAGTGGGCGCCAGCCCGATACAAGCCCAGAACGGGACCAGGCCAGGGCCCACAGGCGAGAAACTGCTGGACCACCCCAAACCGGGGTTTCAAAATTTGAAAATTCAAAAGCAAAAGAGGACAGGTGGGGGGGGGCACGTGTAGGGGACAGGGGGGGCACGTGGGGAGGGCAGGGGGTGGGCCCGATGGGGGGCACGAGGAACAGGCGCGGGGGCCGAGGAGCCCTGGTCCGGGCACGGGGGCCGAGGAGCTCAGGCCTGGCGCAAGGCCCGAGGGGGGACGGAGGGTCCGAGGGGCTCGGGACACTACGGCGGGGGAGGGCGCAGACCCTCCGGGAGGGGCGGAGCACCGGCACGAGTGGGTCCGCGCTGAACAGAGAATGGAGACCGACGCGCGTGGACCAGCGCGGAGACCGAAGCGGCGCATGCGGGGCCCGAGGTGCGCAGGTCCCGAGGGGGCCCTGGTCCCGAAGGGGCGGCCGCGCCCTGAGAGCTGCGTCGGACGGAGACGACCGCCGCGAAGCCGGGAAGGGGGCGAGGGAGGGGCCACCGACGAGCCAGAGGGGAGGGGGGGCACTCCGGGAGACGGCGGGGACGGCGCGCTGCTCCGAGAGGGGAGGCTGAGAGGGGAGCGGTGAACGGGGCACCGGCGGAGAAGCCAGGGGTATATATATATATATATATATATATATATATATATATATATATATATATATTTTATATATATATATATATATATATATATATATATATATATATATATATTATATATATATACTCCTCAAATATATATTATATATATATATATTTGAGGAGTATATATATATATATATATATATATATATATATATATATATATATATATATATATATATATATTTTATATATATATATATAAAATTATATATATATACACTCCTCAAATATACAAAAAGAATATTTGAGGAGTATATATATATATATATATATATATATATATAATTATAAACATTGGACCGAAACCGAACCGAATTTAGTATATTCAAAACCGAAACCGAACCAAATTTAGTATATTCAAAACCAAAACCAAACCAAATTTAGTATATTCAAAACCAAAACCGAATAAGTGAATTTAGTATATTGAAAACCGAAACCAAACCGAATTTAGTATATTCATAACCGAAATCGAATAAGTAAATTTAGTATATTGAAAATCGAACCGAATTTAGTAAATTCAAATCTAAAATCGAACCGATTTCAGTATTTTCAAAACCGAAACCGAATAAGTAAATTTAGTACATTGAAAATCGGATGCCTATCGGATATGACCAATACCAAATCGATAAGGCCAATATGAATCCTAGCTATACGGCTGATACATGTACATATCGAATAGGATGATACCAATTTGTTAAGGCAAATACCAATCTGATACGTCCTATACCAAACCGATAGGTCGATACTAATATGATACGGTCGATACTAAGTACATCCGGCCTATACCAGTGGATCCACCAATTACTGCACGATTGGCCAAGGACTCCAGTTACATTCGGTTATTGGTGAGTACATGATTACATAGTAATTCTGTTAGTCATATGATACAGATTTTTACCTCTAATCTGCGATGGATCGTTACTTCTTTGATCGTACATGGATGTACAAACGACAACACGAGAGCAGAATAGGTGTGAGTGGCAATTTTCAGACATACATGAAAGTGTTTCTTAAGTATGCCATGAGCAAAGCTCAGTACATGTACGGTACCAAAATCAAGTGTCCATGTCGTAATTGTCGTAATAGACGTTACGAAGAAGTGACTGTTAGAGATCATTTGACCTGTAAGGGTTTTGTACGCGATTATGACATGGGGTCATCGCAAGGTGAATTATATGCGGAAAGACAGGTTGCGAATACTGCTGCTTATGCTTTTAATGATAATACTGCAACAGATTTTGTCATCGAAGACGAAGGATGCTCTTTTGTTTATGTAGATCTGCAGAATCTTGCACGATGGGGTACGATACGGCAGGGCCTATTTTGATCCGAGGGATCCTAATCCCGAGGCGAAGGAGTTTTATGATATGTTTCAGGATGCAGATACTCCTCTACATCCTGGTTGTGATACTCATTCCGTATTGTCAGTGATGATGCGATTGTTGAGCATATAGTTTGATTTTAACTTACCATAAGCTTGCTATGATCGGATTACACAACTAGCGAGAGAGATCATACCAAAGGAATCAAAAGAGCTCCCAAAAAACTTCTATACGTCAAAGATGATGGTCCAAAAACTGGGACTGTGGTACGATAAGATAGATTGTTTTCACAACAGTTACATGTTGTACTACAAGAAGAAGGAGGACATAGAAAGTTACAGCTTCTGTAATGCGGATCGTTAAAAGCCAGTAAAGGGAAAAGGAAAGTCAACTAGAAAATGACATCCTTACAAGTATATGCATTACTTGTCGATCATGAAGCGCGTACAGAGGATGTATATGTCTCTGAATACAGCTGAACACATGACGTGGCACAATGAAGAACGCACGAAGGACGATGGAGAATTGTCACATCCTTCGGACGGAGAGGCGTGGAAAATTTTTGACTTGTGTCATCCAGATTTTGCTGCAGAGCCTAGAAATGTACGGCTGGCGCTATGTTCTGATGGCTTCGCCCCTTTCGGACAGTCGGGATCTCAATACTCCTGCTGGCCGGTTATTCTTACCTCTTATAATCTGCCACCATGGATGTGTATGAAGACTCCTTATATGTTCTTGACAGCCACTACAACAAAAAAACCTATTAATGACCCTTGATAAGTGGATTTCATGATGACTATAGGATGGAAGAGGACCTTCAAGTAGGCTGGATTTAGATATTTTTGTGTTGAGTCCTGCAATTTTCAAGTCATAATCATTCATCCTGTTTGGAACTAGTCAAAGACAGATCAGATCCATCCATAATTTGCATGAAACCAAATGAACTTGGGCAATTTGATTATAATCTAAATGAAAATCAGGCTCTATTTTGCCAAGGTTCCCAATTATCTCGCAGGGTAATTCCAGACAGTGCATATATTCTAGAGGATTACAAATAATAATAATTTGAAAGTGTTCATTCTGGAATTCTCTAGGTTTTTAAGACAGGTACTTGATAAATGTTTTTGGGTACATTTTGTTATTATGTGAAAACTTTAAATTCAAATTCCAAGGTGGTGACTTCTTTTTTTGCTGAATTCATTCTGCTTGTGCGGTAAAACATGCTTTGAACAGCCAACAGTAGTGACTTCTCATCATTTTGTAGGATAATGATACGTACGATTAGGTTATGTAACGCCCCAGTCCCAAATAATTGAGACTAGATACGTATCATGTCAGCTGTATACATATGAGTAAATATACGGCTCGTATGTATACATAAGCTGTATATGTAGAAAGCCAAGACAATAAATCTCATCCACAAAGATAAATAATAATATAAAAGCAACTTTGAGTTTGTCATGTACACAATTGTTGGGCGGAGACAAAGTCCACTACCAACCAAATTAAATATGGAAAAATATACATGAAAATAATTTAGCAAGCGAGAGCAATGGCGAGTCCAAGAGCAATCATCACGAAGGAAGGAATGACCTTAGCTAGAGCACCTGCCAGAAATCACGAAAACACACACTTGGGAAAAAACCAGGTTCTCAGAGGGACGTAAAAAGACACATAATATTATGCCGATAAACTGAATAAATAAGCTCAACAGGAAAGTATGCATGAGTAAAGGTTCCTAACCATCCTATGTGATATGCATTTTGAGGACAACGTTCTACGCAGGGGCTGTAACGGATTCACGCAAGCAAGTAATAGAAAGTGGCCAGCAAGTAGCGCTCATCCGAGACGCTATCGACCTGGGCAGAAGGTAGTGCTCATGAGAGTCACCCTCGGCCCAAAATGTGTGTAAAAATAAAATGTAGCCCCTATGCTAATAACTGTCCCCTCCCCCCCCAATGATGTTATACATGCGTCGACTCTACGATACTGTTTAATCCTTAATAACTGCCAAAGTCTTCTACACAATCTATTAGCAGTTATATTCCAACGCATGCGCACGGGGGATCAGCCCACACGCAAGTGACCCCTACATGATACTCACAACTCTCACACACAACTCGTGTACAATCGTGACAAGTCAATGAGACACACTAAATTTGACGGTAGTCCCTTAACTCTAAGCCAATTGTATAAAATATAGTAATTTGTATTTATATATAATTTAAAAAGAAACAACTAAACATGCATGATATTGAGCAGGAAATTTAAACAGTAAAGGCAAGGTGTCTTGCCTGGTGAGTCACCTGGTGTGGTACGATGATCAAGATGTTATGTTTTGTCCAATAGCCGAGGTCCATGCGAACATGGCCTAAATTCGTGAGAAAATAGAAATGTGTGATCAGACGTGATTAATAATGATAATCGAGGAGAATTTGGTGGGAATAAATATATATCTATTTTAGAAAATATTTATGATACTTAAAATCTATATTAAATTTAAACAAAATATCTTAATATATATATATATATATATATATATATATATTTAAAAATCATAATGTGAAACTACCTTTTTATTAGTCAAAATATTTTAAAGTAATATTTTGCAAATCTAGAAAATTGTTTTTAGGGTTAAAACTAAAGTGTAAAGATTAAAGTTTGTAGTGCAAAAATCCCTAGATAAAATAGTATACAATATATTTTTCACAAATATTATAATATTAATCAAATTATTTTTATTAAATTTTTAAAAATAATATTGTCACTAATAACAATGGCAAAATATCCATACCTATATATACTTTTAGCATAAAAAATATTAATAATATTCTGATAATAATAATAATAATAATAATAATAATAATAATAATAATAATAATAACAATAATAGCAACATTAGTAATACTATTAAAAGTAATAATAAAATGATAATAGTAAGATGATAATAATAATAATAATAATAATAATAATAATAATAATAATAATAATAATAATAATAATAATAATAAACCTACTGATATTAAAACAGTCCCTTCCCCCCCAATTCCTAACCGTAGAGAGAGAGAGAGAGAGGTGGGGGGAGGAGTGAAGAGAGAGAGAATGGGGAGAGATCTTACCGGAGTTGCGAGGTTTTTCGGTGCCGGCGGGCGCTCGGCCGGATCTAGCAGTAGGAGGCGAAAGAGAGACGACGCCGGTGTATACTCGTCGATGGCGGCAGATAGGCGGATGGAAAGTCGGAGGGGCGAAGCCGAGGCGGCGGCATGGCTTCGTCAGCGGCGGACGTGTAGATCTGGGCGGCCGGAGGAGAGGAGGTCACGACGGAGAAAGCTAGGCGGCGTAGGAACTCCGGCGGACGGACGATCGGGATCTGCGGAGAGGCGCGGAGTGGAGGACACGGCGGCGGCGAAGGGGGTTCTCCGGCTGGGAAATTGCCACTGCGGTGGCGTTCGGCCGATGAGGGGCGCGCGCGGAGGCCACTCAACCGAAGCAGCGGCGGCGCTGTGGATTGGGTGTGCGGCCGGTCAGTCGACGGAGGCGGATCGACGCCTTCGGGGTTCGACGGTGTAGCACGGGTCGGCGCCGGGCGGTGGTGATCGAGACTGCGGCGGCGCATCGGGCGGTCATGCACGGAACGGAGATCGGGGGCGCGACCACCTGAGGAAGGAAGCGGCGGCGTTTGATGCGCGGAAGTCCACGGCGGAGGGCGCAGGCGCCTGTCGGCGGAGTTCCCGGCGGCGTACCGGCGAGATGCGGACAGGTGAGGGTTCCGTGTGTTTGTTTTTGGGGAATTTGTTTGGTGATAGGATTTTGGTGTAGCGACGGTGGGTCGGTGTTGGTGGCAGTGGTGTATTTTGGGGACGGTGATGGATGATGACGATGATGGTTGCCTCGATGTTCTGGGCGGTCGGAGTTCGTGATGGTAGAGGAGGTGGAGTGGGTCGAGCAAGAGTGGCGAGGTCCGGCCAGGCGGAAGGGTAGGTGGGGCTGCAGGTGTTGTAATGGTGGTGGTGGCGGTAGGGACGGCAGGGAGTTGACGGTGATGGGTGTGGTGATGATATCTGGATGAGGGTGGTAACGGCGGTTGTGGTTAGGTTAGGATTTGGTAGGTATGGCGATGTCGGGTGTGTCCGACACGGTGGTGGTGGCGTGGAGGTGCGTCCGGAATTGTCGGACGTGAAGAGAGATAATGTATATGTACTGGGGGAATAGTGGATATGGAAGGGCACAGACACGATACACATTGTGGTTGTGATTGCGAATTATGGAGGAGTACCTGCCTATTTATAGGATGTGGGAATTCCCATTTGGATAGGATTGGGAAAAGATTTAAATCCCCTTTTAGATATTTGCTACTAATAAATTTAAATCAATCAATCCAAATTCAAATCAAAATCCAATTTAAATATAATTAGATTTTTAGTTTGAAATCAAATGGGATAAATCAAATTACAAATATTTACTTATTTAAATAACTCCATAAATTCAAATCAAGATTTAGATGCCAAAATAATTTCTAATTATATTTTCTAAAATACTAGTAATATTAATTTCGAAATTACATTAAAAATAAACTAATTATATGTATGCATAAATACTGTTTTCATAATTATGCCTTTCTAGTATGAAATAAAAATATTCTTTATTATAAAAATTTTTTTCGAGAAATGAAAGGCTTTATAAATAAAATAACAACTTGAAATTTTGGAAGATGACAAAATAATTATTATATACATTATCTTGAAACCATAAAAATAAAAAAATAAATTTAAACTAAAAATATGTACGCTCGCACATATTCGCACTCGTCGAGCAATTACAAAAATAATTTTCGTGCGCGTGTACAATACGACTACGCGACGTACAATACAAAAATTTAGGACAGTACCAAAATTTAAATAAAAAAAATAGTCGAAATTTAGGGGTTTTACATCCTATCGTCCTCAAAATTAAGGATTAGTAGGGGGGTGAGAAGGTACAAGGGGTATGACAAGTCTTCGAGCGAGGCAAAAAAATAACGCCTTAACATAAACAAGCATTTAGTAGGTCACGATGGTAGGTTTAGAATCAAGGGAAAAGACGAATAGTTTTAGGATGAGGATATAGCCACGAGTTGGTAATGGCTAATTACAGTGGTCATAAGTGATCGGACAACTTATGGGGATACTCGGCATGAGGGATCTCGTCCTTCTATAATAGGTGGAAGACGTAAGCGATAAAGGGTTCCAAAGGTGAATTTATCGAATACGAATACGTGGTTCAAAGGTGACCAAAAAATTTCAAAAAGAATTTTCAAGACAGTCGTGGATGGGACTCTAAAGGACAAGTTTAGCTATGTCTCCATCCATGTAGAACGATAGATAAAAGCGAACCAAAGTGCACTTGGTTGATCAGACCATTATGCACCGGTTCTGAGTAGACAATACGTTAGTGGGAGCGACCCAATTAACATATGCCTTGGACAAGCTCGATAAGGAATAAGCTTGTAAAAACTAGGCTACATTAGCATCATTAGTCAAAATGGTAAATACATAGGCACGAGAGATTAAGATTTAAAGAAGGTAGTATTATTCTAAGTCATACAGTTGTCCTATAGTCTTATTGTCCAAGTCCTTGATTGGCTAGACGGGTTAGGTCCTCTAGATTGTAGGATCTAAATAAGCTTGCTAATATAGGTCACTAGGTCAAAGGGGTTGCTAGTTCATAAGGCTAGTTCATAAGGTATTCTACCAAACTTAAAGAATTTAACTAATGGTGTGATAGGTCCAACAATCAAGATAAAATGCAAGGTTAAGCATGTAAGGATTTAAGTATAACAAGAATCATATATCAGGTTGAAAGAATCGAGTCGAGGTCGAGTTTCATCTCAAGTTAAAAAGTATATTGGTTTCACGGTAGGGATTAGAGGCCAGTCTTTTTGACCCGAAAGTCGTAATATGAAATTAGAGTACAAGGAGACGTGTTTTAGTGGCACGTGATATACCTACATGAAGGTGGGCTCGTGTAGGTCTTGCTTGTGAAATTTCGAGAAGGAAAACGTCTAGTATTGTGCTTCAAATATCCAAGTCACAGTAAAGGACACAAAAGAAATTAAAATAGAAAGTGGGAGTTCATGAGATAATGATTAACGAACCAAATAAATGACCGAGCTAAAGCATGAAATAAAGATAACTTAGATTCTAACAAATCAAGGTAAAATAAATTAGGAGTACAGTTTCTAGGGATATGATAGCCACTTAGATGGTGTATGATCAAGGAACAATCTAATCATTTCTCAAGTTTCAAATAATTAGATGGTCATGACAATGGATCTAGAATTGAGTGAAGGTCGAGTAAGTTAAAGGATATGTTCATCGGTTTGGTCGATGACTACTAAACTTGTGTATATGCAATATCATAATCATAGGTGGCATGGCAATCTAATGTACAATACTTCTATCTCACTAGTGTGACCTTTCTTGCTTCTTGGTCCTCTACCAATATGATCTAATCTAAATTTCAAGTTCCTCAAAATTTCTTAATAAAATTTTCAAGATACTCCGTCACAATTACCAATTAACTTAGACTGTCAAGTTTAATTTAAATCTTTAATCAATCTCGACATATTCCTTGTATATCGCAAAATGAACATACTTTTACCAAAATTTAAATATCCACAATAAGGGCTTTAAACTTGAAATTTAAATAACTCTATAAATCATAGATCATAGGACAAAATTTAAAATTTAAAATTTTCCTTCAAAGTCGATATCTTCCAAAAATTTTAAACAAAATTTTTTTTTCCATCATTTTTTCAAAATTTAAATAAACTTATAACTCGTACGCGCAAATTAAAGCCTCAAGTTCTCTCCCTTCTAAACTTTCGTCTCTCTAGTCATCTACAAATCATAATTTAACTCTTAAAAAATCTTGAGATATCCAACTTAAAGTTAACCGTAAATCAAGTGTCACCAGATAAAAACTCAAGATATTTCTCAAATTGATTTCATATCCCTAATAAATCATAAATATTTCACAATTTCAAAATTCATAAAAATTTTGTTTTCTCGATCTAGCTATCCTCTTGTGTATACCACCTTGTAAATTTAAAATGAAATTTAAACTATCCTTTTGATGGCGGCAATATACTACTACCCAACTTGGAATAAACTAATCCTTAATATCAAATTTCTAGGAAACATAAATGCTTTTATACACAAATAAGACCTTAATGCATACTAATTGTCAAGGTAATCCTTTTAGACATGTGTTTGACCTATGAGCATATACAAGTATAGTCATCTTTCTAATTGTCACTAAGCACGAAACTAAGAATTTACGGTAGAAGGAGTCAAGCAAGATGCAAATCAAGGAGGGCGAACGAGAGTTCAAAGTTTGAAGCCAAGAAGGGATGTCAAGTAGGTGGATGAGATTCCTAGATTCTAATCCTATATTATAGGCCCACATCGGTACAATTACGTAACCGAAGTGACAAACTTGACCTGTATGGGCCACCACAAAAACATGTAACGCCCCAGTCCCAAATAATTGAGACTAGATACGTATCATGCCAGCTGTATACATACGAGTAAATATATGGCTCGTATGTATACATAAGCTGTATATGTAGAAAGCCAAGACACTAAATCTCATCCACAAAGATAAATAATAATATAAAAGCAACTTTGAGTTTGTCATGTACACAATAGTTGGGCGGAGACAAAGTCCACTACCAACCAAATTAAATATAGAAAAATATACAAGGAAATAATTTAGCAAGCGAGAGCTATGGCGAGTCCAAGAGCAATCATCACGAAGGAAGGAATGGCCTTAGCTAGAGCACCTGCAAGAATCACGAAAACACACACCTGGGGAAAAACTAGGTCCTCAGAGGAACGTAACATGACACATAATATCATGCCGATAAACTGAATAAATAACTCAACAGGAAAGTATGCATGAGTAAAGGTTCCTAACCATCATATGTGATATACATTTTGAGGACAACGTTCTACGCAGGGGCTGTAACGGATTCACGCAAGCAAGTAATAGAAAGTTGCCAGCAAGTAGCGCTCATCCGAGACGCTATCGACCTGGGCAGAAGGTAGTGCTCATGAGAGTCACCCTCGGCCCAAAATGTGTGTAAAAATAAAATGTAGCCCCTACGCTAATAACTGTCCCCTCCTCCCCCAATGATGTTATACATGCGTCGACTCCACGACACTGTTTAATCCTTAATAACTGCCAAAGTCTTCTACACAATCTATTAGCAGTTATATTCTAACGCATGTGCACGGGGGATCAGCCCACACGCAAGTGACCCCTACATGATACAACTCTCACACACAACTCGTGTACAATCGTGACAAGTCAATGAGACACTAAATTTGACGGTAGTCCCTTAACTCTAAGCCAATTGTATAAAATATAGTAATTTGCATTTACACATAATTTAAAAAGAAACAACTAAAACATGTATGATATTGAGCAGGAAATTTAAACAGTAAAGGCAAGGTGTCTTGCTTGGTGAGTCGCCTGGTGTGGTGCGATGATCAAGATGTCTTGTTTTGTCCAATAGCCGAGGCCCATGCGAACATGGCCAAAATTTGCGAGAAAATAGAAACGTGTGATCAGACGTGATTAATAATGATAATCGAGGAGAATTTGGTGGGAATAAATATATATCTATTTTAGAAAATATTTATGATACTTAAAATATATATTAAATTTAAACAAAATATCTTAATACATATATATATATATTTAAAAATCATAATGTGAAACTACCTTTTTATTAGTCAAAATATTTTAAAGTAATATTTTGCAAATCTAGAAAATTATTTTTAGGGTTAAAACTAAAGTGTAAAGATTAAAGTTTGTAGTGCAAAAATCCCTAGATAAAATAGTATGCAATATATTTTTCACAAATATTATAATATTAATCAAATTGTTTTTATTAAATTTTTAAAAATAATATTGTCACTAATAACAATGGCAAAATATCCATACCTATATATACTTTTAGCATAAAAAATATATTAATAATATTCTGATAATAATAATAATAATAATAATAATAATAATAACAATAATAGCAACTTTAGTAATACTATTAAAAGTAATAATAATAAAGATAATAATAATAATAATAATAATAATAATAATAATAATAATAATAATAATAATAATAATAATAATAAACCCACTGATATTAAAACAGTCCCTCCCCCCCCAATTCCTAACCGTAGAGAGAGAGAGAGAGGTGGGGGTAGGAGTGAATAGAGAGAGAATGGGGAGAGATCTTACTAGAGTTGCGGGGTTTTTCGGCGCCGGCGGGCGCTCGGCCGGATCCGGCAGTAGGAGGCGGAGGAGAGACGACGCCGGTGTATACTCGCTGATAGCGGCGGATAGGCGGAGGAAAAGTCGAAGGGGCGAAGCTGAGGCGGCGGCATGGCTTCATCAGCGGCGGACGTGTAGATCTGGGCGGCCGGAGGAGAGGAGGTCACGGCGGAGAAAGCTAGGCGGCGTAGGAACTCCGGTGGACGGGCGGTCGGGATCTGCGGAGAGGCGCGGAGTGGAGGACACGGCGGCGGCGAAGGTGGTTCTCCGGCTGGGAAATCGCCACTGCGGTGGCGTTCGGCCGACGAGGGGCGCGCGTGGATGCCACTCAACCGAAGCAGCAACGACGCTGTGGATTGGACGTACGGCAGGTCAGTCGACGGAGGCGGATCGACGACTTCGGGGTTCGGCAGTAGAGCGCGGGTCGGCGCCGGGCGGTGGTGATCGAGACTGCGGCGGCGCATCGGCCGGTCACGCGCGGAACGGAGATCGGGGGGCGCGACCACCTGAGGAAGGAAGCGGCGACATTTGATGCGCAGAACTCCGCGGCGGAGGGCGCAGGCGCCTGTCGACGGAGTTCCCGACGGCGTACCGACGAGATGCGGACAGGTGAGGGTTCTGTGTGTTTATTTTTGGAGAATTTGTTTGGTGATGGGATTTTGGTGCGGCGACAGTGGGTCGGTGTTGGTGGCAGTGGTATATTTTGGGGACGGCGATGGATGATGACGATGATGGTTACCTCGGTGTTCTAGGCGATCGGAGTTGGTGATGGTAGAGGAGGTGGAGTGGGTCGAGCAAGAGTGGCGAGGTCCGGCCTGGCGGAAGGGTAGGCGGGGCTGCAGGTGTTGTAATGGTGGTGGTGGCGGTAGGGACGGCAGGGAGTTGACGGTGATGGGCGTGGTGATGATGTCTGGATGAGGATGGTAACGGCGGTTGTGGTTAGGTTAGGATTTGGTAGGTATGGCCATGTCGGGTGTGTCCGACACGGTGGTGGTGGCGTGGAGGTGAGTCCGGAATTGTCGGACGTGAAGAGAGATAATGTACATGTACTGGAGGAATAGTGGATATGGAAGGGCACAGACACGATACACATTGTGGTTGTGATTGCGAATTATGGAGGAGTACCTGCCTATTTATAGGATATGGGAATTCCCATTTGGGTAGGATTGGGGAAAGATTTAAATCCCCTTTTAGATATTTGCTACTAATAAATTTAAATCAATCAATCCAAATTCAAATCAAAATTCAATTTAAATATAATTAGATTTTTAGTTTGAAATCAAATGGGATAAATCAAATTACAAATATTTACTTATTTAAATAACTCCATAAATTCAAATCAAGATTTAGATGCCAAAATAATTTCAAATTATATTTTCTAAAATACTAGTAATATTAATTTCGAAAATTACATTAAAAATAAACTAATTATATGTATGCATAAATACTATTTTCATAATTATGCCTTTCTAGTATGAAATAAAAATATTCTTTATTATAAATTTTTTTTTGAGAAATGAAGGCTTTATAAATAAAATAGCAACTTGAAATTTTGGAAGATAACAAAATAATTATTATATACATTATCTTGAAACCATAAAAATAAAAAAAAAATTTAAACTAAAAATATGTACGCTCGCACATATTCGCACTCGTCGATCAATTACAAAAATAATTTTCGTGCACGTGTACAATACGACTACGCGACGTACAATACAAAAATTTAGGTCCGTACCAAAATTTTAAAAACAATAGTAGAAATTTAGGGGTTTTACAGGTTACATCTACATTATTAATCTGTATGGATGTGGAAGCTTAATAATATTCAATTTAGATGATATATAGGTTTTAATCAATCGTAAAACAGAGATACTGTAAAAAATGTGTTGCTCTATTATACTTAAATAATATTTGGCACAAGTCTGTCCTTTTATCCAAATGTATGTACATTAATTTTTTGGACTCTTCTTTTGTTGTGTACGAGACGTGTCGACTAAGTATCATGTTGGATATGTGCCAGACATAGATACAGTTCTGTTTGTAGGCAATTAATGCAAAATAGGTGATAACATTATAATATTTATCATCAGGAACGTGTACAAAAAGCTGTTATTTAAGTTCTCGAATCAGATTAATGACTTCTCAAAGAATGAAAGGGAAAATTAGTATATGAGGCGCATGTTTGTGATTAGAAGCTGAACACATAACAAGTACAACAAGAGTGTATATATAAGTTATATAGGAAGCTTGGGGGCATGATAAACAATTTTACTGAAATACAAGTAGTTGATGCTGATGAGGTAATTAGTGTAACATGGGAAGGGAATAGATGGTCAGACCAAATTGGCATCTATTGGGATAATATTGTAGGTAGGTTTCCTCTAAAATATTACACTTATGTGCATGATTTGCTTCAGCAGGTTTGACGTAATTTAGTCATGTCCAGGAGCAGCACAATATTGGTTGCTGTGATTCTATTTGTTGGGAATCACATTTAGTTGATGCATCCAATTTCCATGGTGAAGTATTAGCTAGTAGATGTGGGATTAGCTCGAATTGGTCTTCGTGGAGGAAACACTTACCTGTAGATGTACCAGAAGATTGTCTTGTAGCTTTGTTGTAAACAGGTTTAGTATGATATTATACTTAAAAATATGCTTGTTTTAACATCATTTAATATGCTTGTTTTATTACTTACATTAGTAATTTTGTTTATATATAATTTCCATCTTTTGATAAAATCAAGTCATGTTAATTTGAATTTCCCTTGCAAAGCACATGAAAAATATCTTAAAAATTCAATTCAAAGTGATTGCATGTTAACCTACACAAGGGAGGAATTGGAAGCACACATGTTTATCAATGCAGGAATCTAATATGAATTTTATATATATATATAATATATATATATATATATATATATATATTTTTTTTTTATTTTTATTTTATATATATATATATATATATATATATATATATATATATATATATATATATATATATATATATATATATATGTGTGTGTGTGTGTGTGTGAAAAAAAAAATATATATATATATGTGTGTTATTTATTTGCCAAGTAATTGTATTTAAATTTAATTTATCAACCACTCACACTCCCTTTCTATTTTAGAGAATCTAGAGCAGAGCAGAAATTCAAAGATATTAACAATGCCTACGAGGTAAGATGCTGTGTGTCAGTTTATTGGCTAAACTACGTTTCTTGTCCTGTTGTTTCCCCTATGAAAAATCCTATTGCAGGTTCTGTCGGATGACGAGAAGAGATCTCCGTATGACAGATATGGAGAAGCCAGTTTGAAAGGCTCTGGTATGGGCATGAGGGTAAGTTCCTACTACAGATAAAGAGAATTGGCAATTCCTCATATTTAATGCAATCTAATATATCTGGAAAATACGTCTTTCAGGATTTCAGTAATCTATTCGATATATTCGAGTCATTATTTGAAGGCATGGGCGGAATGGGCAGAAGATGTATATAATGAAATGAATGTATAATGGTAGCTAAAGTACTCTTTTTTGAGACAGTGAAATGTTGCTAGCTAAAGTACTCTATATCTGTGAGAAGTTGATGTACCCTATTTTGAGATAATGAAATGGAGAATAGTACTTTATATTATATTTCAATGTTTTGTTGTGAATATGGATCAAAGTGGTTGTTTTCGAATTGAATTGAGTAGCGTTTAGAATATAATAACATGCAGTATAGAGCGTTATAAATGTGATACAATGACCATATACAGATCATCTATTCATAACGCTTTTAAAATATCCTGACTTATAAACCATATTAACTATTCATAACGGTTTCACATAAATATCAATAACGCTTTAAAAATAAAACGTAGCAGAAATTCAACCTATTAATGACGTTTTTGGAAGAATTATCTATAACGCTTTCAAAAACATTTATAACACCCATTTTCATAACGGTTGGATTGGAAAAAAATGTCATGGTTCTTAATTAATGATAGTTTTTAGCCGTCATTAAAAGGTATTTTTGTTGTAGCCAGCTACCATATCGGGTCCCAAAAATCCGACAAAGAACATCGATATATATTTACAGCCGTTGGTGGATGAGCTTAAACAACTGTGGAAGATCGACGTCATGACCTATGATATTTCCAGAAAATAGAACTTTCAGATAAGAGCTTCACTGATGCGGCAATAAATGATTTTCCAGCATACAATATGCTGTCGGAATGGGGTCCTCACGGCAGGATGTCTTGTCCGATATGCATGAAAAATAGTAAGGCATTTCGCCTTAAGCTTGGAGGAACTGAGATAATAATTTATGTGTCTACCATTAAAATATATGCATCTAAAATATTTAAATTATCAATATTTGTTTACAGGTTTTATTGCCTGACACAACACACACAAATGATAGTATTCGTTATTTGGTATTGGTACCGAAGAAGCATGCATAGACTTGGCCAGGCTATGTCGTTAATGGCTTCAAGTTTAAGGCAACTCAGAATGCTATAAATGGAGAATTTCTTATTGACGGCTTCAGTACCAAGATTCTGGTGTTTGCATAAGAGGCACCATCTATGACGACGAGTCGGACTTTGACTATTTTGGAGTGCTTCAGGATATTATAGATTTATAATATAGTGCCCCATATGATATGCATATTGTGATGTTCAAATGTGAGTGGTTCGATACGACACCAAATATCGATGGGAGAATCGATAAATAATTTGGATTCGTCGATATAAATCATCGGAGGAGGTATAGAGGGTCCGACACATTTGTGATAGCAAGTCAGGCTGTTCATGTCTACTATACAAGCTATCCAAGGCGTCGTAGAGATCAATTTGACTGGTGGACAGTATGCAAGATTAAATCTAGAAATACATTCAACGTTGGAGACCCAGCATACCAAGAGGACCAGATCAAAAAGTCCCAATACTTTGTACAACATTCAGATACCATAGATGTTGAATATATTGCTGTAGAAAATAGAGGGAAGGAAGAGGTTGATACACAAGACTTAGCTGTCAACCAGGGAAGAAAGAGACATCTTGTCCCAACTATTGAGGATGAAGATGAAGAAGAAGAAAAAGAAGAAGAAGAAGAAGAACTTGATGAGGATGAGGATACAAAAAAAGAAGAAGAAGAAGAAGAACTTGATGAAGTCGATGATGAGGATGAGGATGAGGATGAGGACGAGGCTGAGGACGAGGATGAAGACGATGACGATGATTAGATTAAATATTAGTATATATTAAAAACACTTTCAATTACATGATTTTAGTTTGACCTCATAAAAGCACTTACAACTAACTTATATGAATTCAGTTTAAACTTATGCATATTCTTGTTGCAGATGGCACTCATAGTTGTTCTTATATTTGCGACATCACTCGTCGCCCTGCTGATGGGTAGCACTCGTCATGCTGGTGGTGCGGGCCGTGGTGGCGCTGGTGGTACTGGCCGTGATGGTGGTGGTGGTCGTGGTCGTGATCGCATTCAGCCTTACCGGACGGTGTCCCCATCTAGCGAGCCCGACCCGAAGATTACCCCGGGCACAGACTCATCCTGCCGTCGATCTACCCAGGGGCTATCGACACATTCGTCGATGGGGTCTCCATCCGCTAGCGGATCCGTTCTGCCAGCGGATCCACCAACGGCTGAGCGAAAGTGGGCCCCGGAGTACCCCCACATTTAGTTACATCCGGTGACTGGAGAGTACATGTACGGAGTCGCGGATCCTTCGACACCACCAGAGAGGCCGATGGGCCAGTTCCGACGAGAGCTATGGCCCACGGGTGACGCGTAAGTAAATTTAAGTTAATTTAATAAATTTGTTTTATTTATTCAAGTTAATAATCCAGTCGTTGCTTCTTTGTCAGTTTTTTTGTGGGATGCTACTAGGCTTCTAGGGCAGATTATCCGGGCTAACTACCATGGCCCCTACCTCAATTTTTCTGAGGTGCCCCTAGACTTGCAGTACCGCTCGCTCGACGAGATGAGGGTATATATATCTTGTGATTAATTATTAATTATTCTTTAATCAACTATTTTTTTAATATCGTGATAATTGAATTTGTATGTCAGAGGACCTTATGGTGGCCCCCCACTGCGAGGAGGCGATCCGCAGGACCTATAGAAGTGCCGTCGGGAAGAAGATCCGGGATGCGGTTTATGACCTTCGAACGGCGCATTCGAAGAAGGTGTGGATCCGATAGGACTACTATGAGCAACTCTTTGAGAAGATGGATGCTCCTGCCTTCAAGGGGAAATCGAAAAAAGAGAAAGCGAACCGACGGGCCGTTGGGCTACATACTGGAGGATCAAAGCCCCACACAGCGACGCTTGCATATTTGGTGAGATACCGTAAATTCATTCACTATCTAATTCGGTACTATTAATATATTTAATTAATTAAATTATATAAAAAATTTGTATACAGACCCAACAGGCGTTGAAAGAGGGAAAACCTACTGACTCAGTCACTATGCACGATATATTCCAGCATGTCCACAAGAGGCGGAAGGATGGGAGCTTCGTCGACGAAAGGGCCAAGGCGACGGATGCAAGTACTTACGTTTATGAGATTTATGTTAGAATTATAAGTATTCAGACAATAACTTAGGTAAACTTACGATTCAGACAATAACTTATTAGGTAAACTTAGGATTCAGACTATAACTTAGGGTAACATAGGATTTAGATTATAACTTAAGTAAACTTATAGTATAATAAACACATTCATTTGATAGGTTGCGTATGGTGAGGCCCTTAGTCGAATTCAGCCATCTGCTCTCGAGGATGTCGGCGAAACGACGCCCGTCGGGATGCCCTCTTCTACGGCCACTCGCTACGATGACTTATTCGTAGATACCGTCGATGGCTATAGGAAAGGGCGCGTGTACGGAGTCGGCTCCCTAGCTAATTTGTACATGGCGACTCCGAGATTTCCACCTTTCCAGCCTCCTCCTGCGGCCCCGGTAGACGATGTGAGGTCCCAGCTTGCGCATCTGAACGAGGCGGTGTCGAAGATTCGGACGCAGTTATCCACGTACCTGCATCCTTCTACTGGTACTATCGGTCCTTCTAGTGCTCCCGGTCCTTCTTTCGCCGAGCATCTTTCTTTTGACCCTACTACCCCTATCGTACCGCCTACTACTTTGACGGCCCTCCTTGACATGATGACGCCAGAGAAGCTGCGCCAGCTTCCAACCCATGTCTTAGGGGAGTTGTCGTCGTACATGGTGGAGGAGTATATGAGACGGTCGCAGCAGGGAGTACAACCACTAGCGGACGATCGCAGTCCTTGTCGTTGATGTTTGTATTTTTAGGATTATTTTGTTTGTAAATATTGAATATTGAATATTTATGTTTAAATATTGAATATTTGTGTGAACAATTTGAATGCTTGGGATTATTTGTGTGTCTTGTGTGTTTATTTGTGTGTTGGAATTGTTTGTACGTTTTGTATATTGGAATTATGTATATTGGGAATGCCCAGTTTTATGCTTTTTTTTTCAAAAATTTTCCAGATACCGACGGACTGGCTACCAATTGCCGACGGATAATCCGTCACTGACTGGGAGACTAAATGCCGACGGGCTATTCGTCGCCAAGGTTCTGCAATTATGAAAGATTCATAGGATATGACCGACGAATATTACGTCGGTATACCGTCGCTAGTAGTCGGTAAAACATTGGCGATGGATAATCCGTTGCAAAAAATTGACCGATTGGCGACGGTTTAGCGACGACTAACGACGGATTATCCATCGCCAATGTTCTGGAAATATAAATAATTAACAGAACCGGTCGACGGATATGCCGTCGGCATTCCGTCGCGAATCCGTCAAAACTTAGCGACCATTATCGAGTGATTGGCGACGGATTTTGTTCAGCAACTCTCTGATACGCATTTATCGTGCTAGTAGCGATGGATATGTCCGTCGATAAGTGATACATCATTACTTCTTTGGTACGTGATTCGACGATAATCCGTCGGCAAGTCATCGCAAACTACTCGAGTATGGTTGACGGTATTCCGTCGCTAATTCGTCGCTGGACGAATATGTGCCAACGGATTGTAGTTAGCGACGAGGCTTTTTTCGAAGACCTTTTTTAACCAATATTCGTCGACCATCCGTCGGTAATTACATTTATCGACGGATTTTTGACGGATATATCCGTTGCTAAATCGATGAATTTTTGTAGTGGGTACAGGGGATCCCTTTCCATGGTTCAAACTAGAGGCCTTTGTTAGATCATATCCCATTTTTGTCATTAGTTTGTGAGACTGTGGACTATACAGATGTAAAGCTGGTTGATATTTGGCTTCTAACTTTGACAATGCTTTCTCAGCAGGGAAAGAAGAAGAAGGATTATCTGCTACCGCGATGAAGGTAGCAGTTAGAGGTGGAAGACAATGTTCACCCAACGAAATCATATGACATGATTTATGTTTAGTGGGTTTCTTAGACTTGGTGGAGGAAGACGGCATTTCGATGTTAGCCACTAAATCTGGATGGATTAACATAATTTCCCCTTTCTCAGTAGATAGAGGAACAAGACCATCAGTTCGTGCAGGTGGAAGATTAACAATCTCCAGAGTAGTTCTCGGGATGGGGATGACGCCGTCCTGCACAAGTTGGGCCGAAAAATCTCCAAATTATAGAAAGACAACATTAGCCGTTACAGTTTTTTCCTCTTGTTGGAGAGTGATTGCACCAGAATTGACCATCTCCTGAATTTTGCCCTTGAGCACATAGCATGCTAGAGTTGGATGTCCAATAAATCTATGGTAAACATAATATTTAGGTTGGTCAGTCTTACTAACTTCCTTTGGCAGTTTTGGTTCTGCCAGTTGATGTTTATTGCTCTTGATCAGACAATCAAAGATACTCATGATATCATCTTCATCAAAAGAGTATTCTTCTTTTGGACGTAGTGTCCTTTGCGGTGGTACTGTTGGAGTAGATGTTGGCTAACTTACATTGATAGCTAGAGCTTCTTTGCCTTTGAGATTAATAGCCAAAGTCTCTTTGCTTTTGAGATTGTTCTGACGACCACCGCTGTTGGTTGCAAAATTTTCATCTTTTTCAAGATTAGGTATTTGAATACCTAATTGTTTGAACTTGTCAACACTCTCCTCTGCTGCTTTGGCGTTCACTATGAAGGAAGGTCAGTTATGGAACTGTGTTGATCCCGTCCACATGCTGATTATAGGCAACATGTTTGATTTGCAAGTGTCTATAGTTAAAGCATCTGGAGTTCCAAGAGGCATTTTGTGTGCTTCACGGCGGAATCGTTCAATAAAACATTCAGTAGTTTTATTATGTCGTTGTTTGATTTTGATGCGAGCAGACATAGTCATGTCGTTGGTTCCATCATAAAATCGTTCCAAGAACATTTGTTTGAAGCCAGCGGAAGAGGTTATACAACCATCCGATAAACTACGATACCAGTCATATGCTGCAATAGCTAGACAGCCGACAAATACACTACTAAGAAGAGCATCATTTGGTTGAAGTTGATCAGTCATTACTTCAAAGTGATTGAGGTATTGACTTGGCGATGTGCTGCCATCAAACAACATGATAGTAGGGGGTTTGTATTTAGAAGAAAATTGTAGTTCTTTCCATTCTATGGGATAAGGCTGTTTGATCCCAATCTTCTACAAGCCATCTTCCTGTTTGAAAGATTCGAATTTAGTACGTAAACGTTTTATGACCTCATTGGTATCTTCCATTGATTGTGGAGCAGTGGACTGATTTAATATGTTAGAAGGGGGTACTGCATGATATGTACCACCCTCGGCACCAGATTGGCTGGAATAGCCTGTGTAGGGATGGAAGCGGTGTGAGGAGATTGTATCCCCAGATCAATATTGATAGGAGCTAATGTTGTTACAGGTCCTTGAGACGAAATTAGATTCACGACCGGTGGAACTCTATATTGTGCCTTAATGACATCATGCATGCCTGTCAACATCTCAGCCATGTTCTTCAAACTAGCCTCCAAAGCAGCAATTCTTTGCTCTTGATTGTTAGAACTGGAAATATCTTGATCTTCTATGGCGACATAAGCAGTCACTTCTCTAGCTATTGAAGATGAGCTAGTGGAAAAGATGGTCTTTCTGAAACTTTTACTATCAACATCAAAGTCATATAAGGTGTCACCCCTAGAATAAGTGATAGGGGTGTCCTATTGACTGAAAGAATCTTGGTTGGAAGAAAGATTCCTTTGACCGATTATGTCTCGGCTTCTTGATCTAGTATATTGGTATACTCCTTCGCCGGATTCATGAATCCGATCAAAGTATTGTTGACTGGGATTGCGGGATGCATTACGTCTTAGACGTTTTCTACCCCAGTACTTCGAGATGCCATGTTGACAGAAGCGTAGAGTAGTTCATCTTCGTCTACTAGGATAGGTTCAGGAGTCTGAACATAGTTCAAACAGTCAAAGACTGACCGTTTGGCTGATTGACAGCAGCATTTGATGACAACTTTGTGGTGGTGATTGCAATGATGTTCTTGCTGTTGGACCACCGCTGGACGGGATGGACTTGCAACCTTCCGTTTTTGTATTAAGATTTCACTGAGATCATTGACAGGACAAAAAGAAGTTGCAGGAATGTTGCCCTTGACGATATTCGGGACATGGTTCCTGTTCTTGAGGTATCCCATACCTTGAGTGTATAAAGACGTGCTAAGCTGGTTAGCATAAGTCATATGGTTTTTTACCTCATAATTCTTCCTCTAGTACAAGTTAGCAACTGGTGCAGGTTGCACTTGATATATTTTGTGTTTTCTCGAGGTTGAGCCTAATTGGCACCTGTTGATATAGGTGTACAAGTCTGACAGGGGTGCTACTTGTGTATCTACTTGAGATACAAGCAGTTTCCCTTGTCGGGATCTTGAGATACGTAGAGTCGGTAGATCCTGCCCTGACCTCTTTGGAGTAGGCATAATATCTTTTTGTATAGAAAGTTCATTCTGAATAGAACCCATTTTTCTGATAGTGATTTGGTTGTCTCTGCTAAAGGGAGTAGGATTTCTATTTGAATCTACTTTTGTGTTGAGAGGCGCAAAAGCGCAATCAGCAGTACTTTCCACCTAGTCAATGAATCGAACAGAATGAGAAAAAGCCAACAAGCATTTTCCTTGATTTAATGATTTCCCAGTAATTTTCTGACTTGATAACGAAGAGGGGGCCACTAAACAGTGTTTCCCTTTACGATACGCTAATGCAGAGATGTGCACAGGTTATACCAGAGTAGGAACAGGCACAGGATGCGCCAGGGAAGAAAAGGCCAAAGGGTGCTTTTCTTTGTTTTATCAAGCATAGGTACTGGATATATTTTTCTCCGAGTTCAAAACTGGAGGAGCAGAGGGAGTAGATAAAAGCCTATTTCCCTTAGGATGCGCCAAGGCAGGAATGTGTGCAGGTTGCGCCAGAGTAGGAACATGCATAGGTTGCGCCACTTGAGAAAATGCCAAAGGGCATTTTTTGTTTTGGACAGCAGTTTGTCGAGACAAAGTCTCCTTCGATTTCAGGGTTGGAGAAGTAGAGGGGCTAGCCAAAAGGCTGTTTCCATTAGGTTGCGCCAGGGCAGTGATGGGCGCAAGTTACGCAGAGGCAGCAGGTTGTGCCGTCGAGGACTTAGGAGTCCAGACAGAGTGCGTCTTGCTCTTAGCAGTGGCGGTAGTACGCTTGGTCCCCCCAGCATTGATCATGGCCTCGTAGGTTGTCTGGTCAACTTGAACGACCAGGGTCTTCTGCGTCTTGCCGATCGATGCGGTATCACATTGAGTTGTCACTTTTTTGTCGGAGGAGAAAGTCGTCCCCAGTAGAGTCGCTATTTTATTTGCAAAAACAAAAGTTTTATTACAAACTGAGAAAAAGAGTACAAGAGTATAATTGATTTATGGGGAAGTACAACTGTAGAAATCTGATCAGAAGACGATCACCTTATCTCTTGGACGATGTGATATCGAAGACACGAGCCTCTGGAGGATGCAACAACACTTTAGCATGAAATTATGATCATTCCTGATACCTTGAGACTTATTTGAAACTCTATTTACAGAGTTCTTGAAATAACTGTTTAGCAGTAATTCTGGATTGTGCGCACTTCAGGTTGCGCGCCTCCTGTTCACTTGTACGAGCGGTTACACCAACAGCTGTAGATGCATGGCATTATTTGATTGAGATGCGCGTAGTCGTAGGCATTATAGTAGGCACATTCTGCGAAGTTAGTGGCTTGTGCGCCACGTCACTCTATTCTAAACACTGTTTGATCACCTTTTGCGAGCTTCATCAGGTTGTGCGTGGGTGCAATGTAACAACCTGTGTGAGCGGTTGCACCAACTGCTGTGGACGTGTGGCATCGTTTGATTAAGATGCGCATGGTCATGGGCAGTGTAGTGGACACACTCTGCGAAGTTGGTGGCTTGCGCGCCACGTCACTCTGCTAAAAAGTTGATCGGGTACCGCAAAATAGCCAGGTTGCGCATGGACACAACTCAACAACTGGCGCCTTTGACTAGGTCTTCTGTGCTGTGCTGATTAATTCTCGCGCCATATAATGACTTGTGCGAACCAGTTATCAGCATTAATTACATGCTGACAAAATTTTCTCGAGCGTCGTATTGTAAGGAATTCGAATGGATTTTTCTTAATATTAGTGATGTTAGTTGTCAGGTAATGATGATGGCGTTACAGCTTCTCGAGGAAGTACACCACATGGCGCTCGCGTAACTGTCTCCTGTACAACCTGATATTGGTGCAACCTGATGCTACGCAACTAGATGGTCTTGCGCAACATAATGATTTGGCGCCACCTGATGATCGCACACTTTAATGGGTGGTACAGCTTGATTTTTAGCCTTTATAATAGTCAAAATCATGGCTCCCAACGCAACTCTAAAAAGCGTAGCCTCTTTGACGCTCTAAGAAGCACAGTACCTCAGAGCCCAGAAGCGCATCCTCTTCGATGTCCAAAAGCGTAGCCTCTACGGCGGGCAACTCATTCACAGCGTAGGACTTTTTGAAAGATGCCACGTAGCCAGTATGGCAATCGTATCTTTTTAGATACAATCAAATCCATTTTGTTTCAACAGAAAGAGATCTTTGAACAGTGTGCCCATGCCACGTGTTATTGACTCAATTGTGTTGATGAATGGGTGCTAACCACCCACGACCTTAGCAACAAGAGAATCCCAATAACTGCCACATGTCAGCTTACCAGCCGCCCGGACGTTGCAGTTACAATAGATTCTATATTTTTCTCATGCACACAGTACTCGTGCATGCCAAGAACCCCTGCGCACATCATATATGTCTTACCGATAAATACAAGAAGTCTTCTTTCATTCAGAATCTTTGACTGCTTCTTGATTGACTAACCTAGATCACTACTCATAGGCATTCAGAGACTCAGAGCAGGTTCTTCTCGTCCTCAGATCGTCAATAGAGTAAAGAAACCATTACAGTGTTCGAGCTCCATTGTCACACTTTTCCAGAATCAATTGTACTCAGATTTTCTTTTTAGGATCTCTTTTGTACTCTTTCGTTTGTAATACAAAAAGTTCTTATAAATTTTGTTCATGGAAACAAACACAACAAAAAATAAGGTTTTTATCAGCAAACATTTTCGTTGCTAGAAGTAACAAAATCGTTGCCCAAATTTTTGATAACAAAAACTTGTCGTAGTTTTAGGTGCGTCGCCTAAAGTATCGGCAAGAAAATGTTGAAGTTGTTGTATATACTTACCTTTTAGCAACGTGACCAAATTTTTGTTGCTACTTTCATCGATTAAAGGTTTCGTTGCTAAAAGTTGTATTTTTGGCAACACATGTTTATAATTGTTATATACTACATTTAACAACGAAATTAATGCGTTACCAAATATAACTCTTTTGCAACGTACAGAACTTGTTATTATATGATGAATTTAGCAACAAAAATATTCCGTTGCCTAATATAACACTGTGTTACACACAAAAGTCGTTGTTATATACTAAATTTAGCAACGACATTAATACATTGCCGAAAGTTCCAAAATTCTGAAATAGATCCATCTATTTACAACACACAAAAGTCGTTGCTATATGTTAAATTTAGCAACAATATTAATATGTAACTTGTCTGGATCCATTCATGTATAACTTAATGTGCACCCATTTATGGACCCTCATGTGAAATATTGTATAATAACATAACTTGTCTGGATCCTTGTGTATTGATTGGGGTACGGGGGAGTATAAATGGTCATGTGAACAATTCCAAAGTAGTGTAATCATGTGCAAACTCTTTTGTAATCATCTACAAATTCAAGTCGTTTACATGTCTATCTTATACTCTACATCACTAGTTACTGATAGTTCTCCACCTATAGTAGCTATTTATATTACAGTTCTCTCTCTTTTACTATATGTATTTTCTTTCAGCGTTTCATGTATTTTACTCTATTGTATGCTTTATATTCCTGTCTTGATATGAACTGTTAAGATTTTGTGCTCGTTCCTGTCCTGACTGGACCTGTTGAAAATATTACAGGTAACCTGGAGATTTACAGCTAGCCTAGAGGACCAGTAAAGCCTGGAGTAGATTACTAGTTTATGGTTTAGTTTCTCTTTTAAAACTTGTTTTGTAATAAGTGGTGTTTTGAGATTGTTTAGATTTTTGGAGTTTATTTAAGTTGTTGTTGTTTTGAGTTTTATATATAGTTGTCAGACTCCTGTGTTATCTTATCTTTGCTTAGATTGTGATTGAGTATTATCGTATCTTATACCTGTCCTCCATTCAGAGTTGAGATTGTGACAGGTAAATTATATAATTATGTGAGTTGTTGATTAGATAATGACCTAGAATAGCGTTCTATCTCCGACACTGCGGCGTAGGCTGGACGTACCCACTTCTCGTGCCCCTATAATGGGTGCGGGTCGTGACCCAAAATATAAATATTTTGCAACGTACGGAACTTGTTGTTATATGATGAATTTAGCAACAAAAATATTCCGTTGCCAAATATAACATTGTGTAACACACAAAAGTCGGTGTTATATACTAAATTTAGCAACGACATTAATACATTGTCGAAAGTTCCAAAATTCTGAAATACATCCGTCTATTTGCAACACACAAAATTCGTTGCTATATGTTAAATTTAGCAACAATATTAATACGTTGCCCAAATTCAGAATTCATCATAATATTTGGTAGCGACTCATCGTCGTTACCAGAGAATTTTCCCCCCTGCTCATTCATGCACATGATAGTTTTGAATCATATATTCACACAATAATTTAGAATTTCATTTGAAATAAAGAACATAAATCTTTTCATAATAAAATTTAATTGTCTTACGATTACATTCACCTCCAAAGTTAAATTTAAAAGTTATAACATAATTAAAAGATTCTTGAGCATACATAAAATGAAGCATCTCTAATAAGCACTTCCAATTTTTTTTTACTCTAAAGGGGTGTTATTGACTCTGTAAGACCTTTTCTCCATAAGTATCTAAAACATCTTCCCTATACAGGCCGTAGCAGCTATGGACTCCTCTAATCTCTTCTTCATCTCTACCCTTTTTGTATCGAAACTCTTTCTCATCTCTATCAGCTCAGCCCTTAGTCTAGCCTCTGTCTCGAAAGTTTTGAATGCTGCATTGGAGCAAGAGGAAGTTGTTGGCCAAGCATACATGCCAAGACCCTGGATATAACCTGACCGGTCCTTTAAGACTTTCTCAACAACTTCAACTTGTGTCAATGATAATCCTTGTGTTCCCGTCTCCTCTTGAATTGCCACCATCTTTTCCTGAAATTACAATATACATAAAAAGAACAAAAAGCAAAAGAATGAGTTAGAGATAGATCCAAGGACAATGCATCTAATCTCTAATAGTCAACAAGCTAATGCTCATATTTTTTCCATGAATTTGAAAGAAGCCCTCTGAGACTATGAAGAAACTAAGAATGCTACAAACTGACTTGTCAACAAGCACCTAATCTAATCTGGAAGAGCCTGTTATTTTGTGCAAGTCCTCTGAAACTCTCTATTTCTTATGTGCAAGTCCTATCAAATTCTTTATATCTTATGATATATTCCAAACAAGCCCTCACAAATTCTATGGTGATAACATGGTGTTTTTGTGGAGTGTAGAATAGAGAGTTCAATCATATGCTAGAAGTAGGAACGTTCCGAATCAAGATAGGACTTATATATATCAAAATAAAATAAAAAGAAAGATTCCATCTAGCTTTATGAAGCCTATAACTATTATGATAGTGACATGTGTGCCAGTGTTGTATTGGCACCGCAGTACCTTACAGATTTCATTGTACCACCGTGTGGGTGTATCATATGGGGAGGAATATCAAAATTGATATTATAACATCAATGTATCCCTATGTGGATTTGAGAGAAGGGGACCAAAGATACCTTTGTTTGTGTGATGTATGGAATATGCAACCTGCAGATATATACAATGTGTGCAGTATATGGATTAGGGGTCTAGTGACAATGCACACATGTTGGGGATGACTGTAGGATTTAGAAGGAGATTCAGTATATAGTGGAGTGTGTCCTGCTATCAAATGCCATTATTTCTGGGAGAAACTATAGCAGGAAGAAACACAATAGAAAGCTGTGTCTGTGTACAGGTTAGATGTGCATCAGCTAAGGGTAATAAAAGAGTATTAGTTGGCTAAAAACAAACATTAAAAGGTGTAAGGATAATTTTGCAAAATGCTAAGGGGAATGAAAGACCGAGTATTAGTTCAGGATAGATGTGCCGGTTAGATAATTCTTGAACTCTGTAACAGAACCCTAAAAACAAACATTAAAAGGTGTAAGAGATAAATTAAACCAGTATTCATAGATCAGTATGGGGAAAAGAATCCATGGGACATGATGATGGGCATCTTCTGTAGAGAAATCTTTTTTTTCCTTTGATATAAGGCTAGTCATTAACAACCGTCCTTGTCCTATGCTAGTGGCACATAGATCCCCTCACATGCCCTTTTTTTATTTTGTCCAGACTCGGACTCGAACCCATGCTCACTACTACTCTCCCTTACTAGTGTTACCACAAGATCACCCCCTTGGTAGTTTTAGAGAAATAATATTAAATACAAAAAAATTGTTTAAGCTATGTAACAAGAAACATTAATTTAATTCCTCTATATGTTTATGTAGCTTCATTTGACAAATTCTTAGTGACAATCACCTCATAACACGTAGCTATGACCCTTGTGTCCTACTTAATCAGTTTCTAAGGGCAAAGTCAAATTAAATCAACTAAACACATTAAAACAGGAAGTGAACCCCATCGAAGAACAAGTGAAGATAATCATACTTACAGTAAAAATCTATATTCAAACACAAATATCATAGCGCCTAAACCTCTACAGTCCTACCAAAGAACACCTGATCCATCCCTAGGTTGCACAAACATGGAAACAAATTCGGATAAAGGGAAGATAAAAATAAATTTTAGGATATGGATACTAGGCATGGATAAGGTTATATATACATAGCATATTTATATACCTATTTTATATATTGGTTATTAACAAGATCTATATTTTTGCATGTTTCCTATAGAAACTAGATTCCATGAATTCCAAAAAGGATTTGCTGAAAAATAAAACACTATTTCTCATATCTCAAGTACGTTTTGCACGAATGCGATTATATAGAACCATGTTTTGGATCCTTTTGGGGATTAGACATGGGCAAGCTCCATATGACATGTGTAAAGAAAGTATGGTACTTGGGGGGATTAGATATGGGCGATCCCGTATGACATGTGTAGAGAAAGTGTGGTATTTTATACATGTACAAATACTGTCATCAGGAGAAGCATACGTACAATATAGGACCACCACATTCAATCATCTATACTTGATCTCCTTAATATATAACCTACGTACAATCCACAAGTATTCTATTATGGACAAAACATTTATTTCAAATCACGATATACCAAAACCTGCTCTCTCTCTCTCACTCTGATGGAGCCTGGAGGACTACGTTTATAGAAATACTCCTAAACTCTTCTTCCTCTTTTCTTTGTCGTAACGAGGGAACACACTACTACTAACAGTCAGTCCAGGAACCTTATCAAAAATTGAATATTAACCGCTAATTCACCTTATTTTGGATTTTAAAAAGAATCTGGTTCAACCTGAGAAGAGTTGAGATGTCCAGAGTCTTATGCCATTCTAGTTTAGGGGCGCTTTGCATAACCTGATCCTATATCTTCCGGAGTACAAGAAGAAGCCTTACATCCATCCTGAGCTATAAGCACACTACAGTTTATGTACAATAATATTAAGGGTAAAAAAATTGAAAACGCTTGATTTTAAACTTGGAGAGCACCAACGTTAGTCTATGTTCCTTTCCACCAGCCTATTTCAGCATTCTGGCCATTTGTATGAAGCATAAGTGGATCACCTTCCTTTTCTTTTATAAAGGATATAAACTAGTTGCATAATACTTGTATTCATACAAAAAATCTCTCCCTCTCAAAGAGAGGATATTATCGGACCTTCTCATCCCCTCTCCGTTGGAAGACTGCTGCAGAAGATGACAATGAAGCATGACTTACTAGAGGATATGATCAATTAATTACTGACTACAGTTGTAAGCTGACATGTAGCCCTCAAAGTTGACACCCTAACCTTTCCACTACCCACCCCCTTCTCCCCTACCCAATCTCATTTTCAGAAAAGGGTGCTCAGCCACAAGAGCCGCTTATGCAGTGTCTGGGGAAAGTTAAGATTGTAAGCAGCCTTGCCCCCATACAAATATGGAGAAATTGTTTTCGCGGCTTGAACCCGCATCCTCCAGGATACAAAGGATGCATGAAATAAATCTTACCATTATGCCCTCCCCCCAGTTCACTCTATGGATTGATCCACATGTTCAATGCTTCCAATTTATGTGGTTTGAAACTAAATGCCTCATGAAGCTTGATATCAAGGTTTCAGAAACAAATGATGCAATGAGATTAAAGAACAAAAACATGATTAATATTGTCATAACCCACACCCGGATTGAGGGCACGAATGCGTGACAGCGTCCAGCCTACGCCTCAGAAACGGTATAGAACACTGTCTAGGTCAACTATCTAATAACAGTTATAATATCAAAAACTGTCGAGAATGGTCAACTCCGAACGGAGGACAAGAAATGTTAATATAATATACTCAATCACAAATTCTAAGAAAGATAGATGGTACTGAAAGATAAAGACAACAAGATATGAAAATATCATCCAAAAAATTCAACACAGAATAATACAAGTCCAAAGTCTCAGAGTCAACAATCACAAATACAAATACTAAAATAATAACAAGCCAAAGACAAAGTCCAGTACTAAACTGATCTAGCTTAGCTACCACTAATGCCTCATCGCCTGGAACTAACCCCTGCTGGACAAGGATCTCCCGGTTTATGCCCACTACATCATGAGGACCATATTAGGTAGGACACTCGTCCTTTCCATCAGTAAAATTTTGTCAACATATCCAGTCAGGATGGAACGAGCATAATTCTCCAACAACAGTTCTAGATAGATGATAAAGAATATATAACAGTGAATAAAAAGAATATACATGTAAAATGGCAAGTACATGAAATTAATATGACACGGTTAAATCTTTAAACTATAGCTAGAGCAATGGCAAGAAAACTGATCATATCATGTACAAGAGTCAAGAATCACACTATCTATGTGAGTGAATACTAGATTTGACATGTGGCCGGCTTGAAAACTTGCACAATGTTTATGGCCTGGTTAATCATACGTGGGGTGTATGATTAACACTCATAAACAATTTTTACACAATAGGGTATTGACCACATATCTACACTAATACTCTCCGCCCCCGACTGATACATTGGATCCAACCATGACACGTTGTGGCATGTATTCTCTGAGAAGGTCGCGATCCCTTCATAAGAATCGTGTCTATACAATGCATAAGGAACAAGAGACTTGCACAAGATATACCAAGGAGTATAAGGAATAACATCTCATGACGGAATCTAGACAAATACCAACTCGTGTGAACAATGTATCAAGAGAACAAGGATATCTACACTAAATACAAGAAACATAGACGATATCATAAAACAAAAATATTATCAGAGAATGTACTCGTCTGAGATCTGGTAAAAACTGTCAACAGTGTACCGAGGCTCAGAGTGAAGTCACAGACCTAAAGATGAGATATACATGAGTTAAATAGGGGGATAACAGTATTAGGCATGATTTCTAGTGTATACTATGCAAATCTAGGTCAAACATAGTCAAACTAAGTCAAGCTAAGTCAAACAAAGTCAATCTAGATCGTACTAGGTCAAGGGTTGACCTACAGTTGACTTTTGGTCAACTGGTCAACTCTAGTCAACTTCTAATCCAATCTAGATCAAACTAGTCTAATTAGTCATTTCTAGGTAGTACTACTCTATATCTAAGTAATTAGGTTTGTATCTTAAGGATTTTAACCAAAATAGTTAATACTAGGTTAGGATGCCCTATAGCATTATCTTGATGTTACCCCAAGGTAATATCAAGACCTTAACTCAACAAATATCTAACCCATGCCCTAATGGGATACATCCCCTATATACCTAATATGCATTTATTCCCAAGTATCCCTACCCTTATCTTCCGCATAACTTACATAGCGTAAACAGGTATCTTCATATCCTCACCCAATTATCAAATCCTTCCAAAGTTTCACACTTCATCCTATTTAAAGTTCAATTGAACTGAACTCAAATTCAGTCTAGTAAAACTGAACCGCTTCTCATTATACACCAATTTTCCCCATTCCTAACTGAATTTATACTCAAAAAGCCTACTACAACTCTAACCCTTAACTGATGTCATGTTTCCTGTGTACCGGAGCACATGTGCCTATCTCGTAGAATCCTCACTCTCTCTTTCCTAATACCCTTGCTAAAAGTTACTGCTACTACCTGTCCCGCTCCAATATCCTTCACTGATACAGCATACATCTGCTGCTAACCAGTCTAAGCCCCTACTTATGATATTGCTGTACAGAGAACCCTCTCTAAAACACTTTGTAATTCCTTTCTTCCATTTCTAAACTAAACCAAATACCCTTCCCTCCTTCTTAACTCTGATGGTGAGTGTATCTAGTACTCCCTCTCAACCATTAGAACCCAGCATCAGAACATATAAAGTTATTTTAGGGAATACATATATCTATACATGATAGGATACATACTATATAAGGATTTTCACACATACTATACCCATCACTCGAGCCCCAAATGGTTGTGGCCTCTGCACAAGGACTCGAGTCTTACAGCAGTAGTTGCTGCTGCTACTACTCCAATATCCAAGCCCTCAAATCTCTCCCTCCCCTTCACTGTACCTATAATAGTTAACATCCAATCCTCCTAACATGGACTATCATTTACTAACTAAATACCTACACTAACGCTCCAAAGTTTCCTCTTATCTATTTCCCTGCTGCTCGAGATTCCAAACCATCTGCACTAAGTGAAAACTCATGTTCAAAACTCTGTGAAGCGGTATGGATACATACCACATATGTGAATTTCTGAGAGCATCACTGTGTGTGTGGGGGGGGGGGGGGGGGGGGTCAAATATCTATATCCTAGGATACTCAAACACTTTGTGCCAATATCAAGTTGGATATAATTTCCCTTCTCCGAATATTTGAACACAGAGATGTGAGTACTTTCGTTCTCTGATACAAGGTATCAGTGTTGTCTGATACCCTAACATTCTAAATATGTTACCTTCCCTCTCTTAAAGTCCTTCTATAGATTCGAGCTTTAAGACCAAATCCTTGATCCTAAATACTTGGGCAGCCAACAAAGGTTTCATAAAAACATATAATATATATACAATCTTGCAAAATATTTCTAAGGGGTACAGACATTAGCAAAATAGGGAAGACTTCATATATCAAACTCTAATCCTTCCTGCTACAATACCCCCTCACTCATCTCCCTATATTTGAACCTAAATCCCTCTCTTCTACCAACACTCACAAATTCTAAGGGTCAAATCCAACTATTTTGAGTATCAGAAGAAATCTGATACATGGTTAGTGTAATAAACCATACACCCTAACCATGAATCTATTATTTAACACCACAAATCCTAATAAACTAACTCTTAGATGTATCATGGTATCCATATCTCTGATACTCACTTAAAATTCTAACTCATAAATCCTAAAATGCTAAAACCTGTGACACACTAACCATAAGACATCTATATGCCATTGGCCAGTAGCCATGCCCAAGTTCTCTGTTGCAGTGCACCCAAGCTCTTGTTCCATGCAGCAAGCATACAAATGTTGCTGCTACTCTGAAGGAAACCCCTTGTTTTCTGCTACTATTGCATATGGCTGCTGCTCTGCCATTAGAATTGCTGCTGCTGCTTGCTGACAGAGCAAGCCTCTATGCTGCTGCAACTTGCAACCAACAAGGAGCACCCCATAACAAGTTTCCCCTAATCCTTCTCTAATCCCAACGGTTAGACAACTCACATATGTCTATATCTATAACATCCTATATGTATACTAAATATGAGATCGTAACAGTAAATATATTATAGAGTTATATATATATTATACTCCTATAAGATGTATTACATTCTAACTACATATAGACTTATACATATAATACCCATATCAGGTGCCCCAAATCTTAGTATAGGACAATAGTTTCCTTCCCCCCTTAAACCTCACAGGGCCACACTCACACTCACAATAAATACTCAAAACATTCCATACATATATATACAACATGAACTTATATATATAATACATATATACAGGAAATATCATTAAGAAGATAACTATAGCCTAACTAATGTATACTCTATCTAAATACCACACGAAAACTAAAATCAAGGCTCAAACTAGCCTATGGGGCATTCCTACAAACACTTGGTGTGTCACCCTCGAATTTCTTCCAAGTGTGGCATAAAACCTTATCAAACTCCCAAATGAGGACTCACTAGAGCCTCTAAACCATTCCTAAGGGTCATACCTACACATGGGTGAGTTCTTATGGGTTCCATACCAAAATTTAGATTAAAAATGACAAGTTTAAAGAGAGTTATACCTATTGGGAGTGATTTTCCGATGAACAATCCAAAGGACACGAATCCGGCACGAAGTTCCTTAAAAAATGGACTCTCCTCCTTGCTCCTAGCTCCACAATCCTTATAGGCTCCTTCTTATTGAAAGAAAGTAATGAATGGTGGAGAAAAAAGTGAGATTGAGAGAGGAAACAATGGAGGGAAGCTCTATTTTTGGAAGGAGCTCTAAATGAAGAAGATGAAGGCTTGAGATTAGTAAATGAAGTATGGAGAGGCTCTCTACTTGGCCGGCCACTTACAGCTAGGTTAGGAAATTAATTAGAATGTCCTAAAAGCCCTTTAAGATGTCATTAGGCTATTAAATGCAAATGCAAGGGTTTGGGGTCAATAGGGTCAAGTTTCTAATCTCTAAATGACTAAATTTGTCATGTGGGTTTAGTCTAAATGCACTAACCTAATGAGATGAGTTTGTGGGCCATGCCTAGCTAATCTTTGGGTTCCGACTAGAGTCTAAACTATCCGGGCCACTAACACAAGTCAAAACTAGACAAAACTCAAACACGACTAAACTAATCCCCAAAATACAATATTAATAAATAAATATTCACAAAATTATTAGAATATGGGAAATGACAAATTTATCCTCAATTTTGAAAACAGACAGTTAAAAATATTATACTTGTAGTTTTCCACCAAGTTGGATCAAAATCGACAAGCATGTTGATAGTTTCAACCAAGTACAAGGTGAAAAGGTAGACTAGAGGTATACTAGAAGGAACCTAAAAATGTAGAATAGAGGAAGAAGAATATATTGCAAGAAAATAAAAAAAATGTACGATACAGGAGGATGAAAGATATTATAAGAAAATAAAAAACTCTAACCAAATTTCTACAAGCAACTTAAGTTTCATTTTCTTTCTTCTATCTCGAAAATTAAACTTAGAATTTATTGTCTCCACAAGGTATAAAGTATGTCTCAAGTGGCCCCTCTACAAGTAATTTAACAACACACATAGACATACCTATGTGTGCACTAAAGTTAGTGAACTTTGTAAAATGTCTAAGAGATTTGCAGCAATTCAGTTGGAGGGACCTCTGGAATGAGAAATGCATACTCAATCACCCAAAAAGGAGCATATGTAATGCCTTGAACACCTTCAATTATTACTATGCACTCTGTCCTCATATGGATACTTCTCTTAACCACATAAAAGTGTTACTCATGAGTCATGGTCATCTTTCTTCTAATTACGCTAAGGGTGGGTTAGTCCATATGGATTTTTTAATCCAAATGACTGGATTTGAAATTGGGTGTTAGTAAATCAGGATTTGTGAAGAGGATTTAAAAGTTGTGTTAATCAAAATTTAAGCATTTGTATTTGGAAATCCACAAGATTGTTATAGATAGGTTGTTATTGGTGCTACTTGAGTATCTTAGGTATGGGGGTATCTTGAGGGTGCATAGTCATGTATTAGGTGTTAAGTGTCAAGTTGATATATATATATATATATATATATATATATATTTTTTTTTATATATATATATATATATATATATATATATAAAAATATATATATATATATATATATATATATATATATATATATATATATATATATATATATATATGATGTGCCTATAGTTAAGAATAGGTAAGTTATACATTTTTGTAAGCTTAGATATGCATATAGATAAGGGATATCTACCTCTATATATTTGGATTCATATAGACTTACATATATCCTAAGGCTACTGATTATTCAAGAGGATACACATATGTATACGTATGCATATGAAAGGGTAAAGGTAAGGGTAGATATCTTGGTAAGGGTATGTAAATATGCATAGGGTAAATGCATTAGGAATTGTGATGCTTTTCAATATGCGGAAGTCAACTAGTAACTTAAATTTGGAAGTCCCCTCTCCAAATTATTCTAAAGATAGGATAAAAAACAGAAAAAACAAAAAAAAGATGTTATATATAGTAGAGACAAATATTGCATCTATTTTCCTTGAAAATATATATATTAGTAGAGGATATGACAATGAATGTTAATACATTAACAGAATAAGAAAAAGAAAAAAAAGAACATATACTATATATAGTAGAGACGGATAACTGGAGCAAGGATAGCTGCGGCACGATGGTGTTCTTCCTGAAAATATATATTCGTATAACAACAGAGGACACGAATATCTGATGATCTAATACATACTCAGTGTCGTATTCGACACGAGCACGAGCAGGAACATATAATCAAAATTGAATAAAAAATAAAGACCAAGTAGAAAGGAATATACATGTGTAGAGTCAATTTTGAACTGCAGACGAAGACGTTTCCGCTGTATAGTTCAGTGAACTCAACTGTAGTAGATACAAGTTCCCTCGTGTTTGATTCGAGCAAATCGAAGTATTAATACTCCTCTATGGCATTTCATCAAGCACATGATGTACAGATCAAAAGAGAAGAATTTAGAGCACATATTCAAGAAACTCAAATTAAATAGATGTCGTAGTCTAAAAATAGGATTTTAAAAAATTAAATTAAATAGATATATTCTAGTCTTAAAGTTAAATAGGAGCTGGGCGTCAAATTAAACTTAGGAGAAAACCCTAGATTTGTAGAGGAAAGTCAAACCTTCAGTGAAGAGGTCGTAGATAGCAGGGCCGCAACTTTGGAAAGAAGTCGATGAAACAGCCACAAGTGTCGATGGAACGGCCATAAATGTCGACCGTCTGGAGGTACAGAACAGTGAGAGGGATTTTCTATTGGGATGGAGAGAAGAGTTTTGAGACTACAGAGAGTTTTTGAGATTTTGTTTTCCATCGAAAACACTTAATATTGGGAACGGAAGCCTGAAAGAGGGAAAGATTTGGTTTAAGAGGGAACACAATTTTAAGAGGGGAAAATTTTTTTGGTTCAGAGGAATAAATTTCTACTAAGTTTTTTTTTATTTCTATAGGTTCTCTAAACAAAATACTAGGTTAAGAGGGAAAGATTTGGTTCACGAGGGAACAAAAGCTTGAAAGAGGGAAAATTTTGGTTAAGAGAAAAAAAAATTTCTACTGAGTTTTTTGTACAGAATATTTGGTTAAGTTAGAAAAATTTTCCTTTGCCTCCTAAACAGAATAGTCTAAAATTGGTTCAAACAAAACTCCTTTGAAATATTTAGCAACATTATATTCCATTGCCATATATAAAAATTTTTAGCAACAATTTAATTCATTACTAATATTAATATCCTGAAAATATAGATGATTTAGCAACAACGTTGACGTTGCCTATTTACTTTCTAGTCTTTGGCAACGAAAATTAGCAATGACTAAACCTTTTGTCACCAAAATTGTGTTTAGCAACGACAAAAAAAAGCGTTGGAGAAACGATTTGTTAGTAACGAAAAGTGTTGCGTTGCTAAACAAATCGTTGTTTACGGGGTATTTGTTGCAGTGAAAATGGCGACTCTGCTGGGGACTTCCTTCTCCTTTGACGAGATGGTCGTACCGCAATCTGACAACAACCTGCTGGGATCCTCTCAAAAGAGGCTGGTCATACGTTTCGTTCAGTAAGATTTTGAGGATCTCTACTCTGAAGACAACTCGAGTCTTTCGAAGTGGCTGACAAAGCCGAAGAAGACTCGACGCACTTGGGTGCCCAAGATTGTAGTGCCAAGCGGCAAGACTGAAGGGAAGGCGACCCAAGCTTCTTTGAACTCAGGCGCGTTCCTGGCGCCTACACACTATACTATTGTGATCTCTTAGTCGAGCTCTATTGCTGAGAAGCGCAACAAGGGCTGCTGTTCCCAGGCTGTGCGCCAAAAGAAGGCACAAGACAATAAGCACTACACAGTATCCCATCTACGCACATAGACAACCTCATATGAAGGATCCTCCATCTTCGACAGAATTGTCGACCCACTGATGGATTCTGAATACTACGCACCTTCTAGGGGTAGTACAAAGAAGTCTAAGGCAGCACGCGCCCTGCGCGATCAACGTGCTACGCCAACAGTTAGCCAAAAGCATGCACTAACAGTAATGCGTGCAGCTGACGGCAAGCTGTACCGAACTAATTCGGGCGCTCCGGTGTCCCAAACGACAAAGTTCCAAAAGTCCTTCTGTCACTTGGGCGCTCACACGTAGGGACTAAGCTAGGGGCAACCATTGTGGTGACAAACTCATGTGAGCAGTGTGGCTGCAAGCGTGAAGTGGGTCTGTCCCATAAGCAATCTTCTTCTCATGACCTAAGCATGCCTCATGCGTAGGAATTGAGTCGAGAAGCACATTCATCATATCTTTGTTCATGCGTGCAGTGTGTCTGTGCACGTAAAATGAGCGTAGATGTTAATACCTCTCCCTATGAGTTGTGTGATGTGATTTCTCACAAGCGTACGGCAGGGGAGGCCTCTGTTATGAATAATGTGCCCACCTTAGGATAGACTTGTGCTAACATAGTTATCAACTGCTGCGGTAACCAAATAACAGTTTCTCCACCAACAAGGCAGTCGGTATTTCAACGGCTGTGACCGTCGGCTCCTGTTCGGCAAAGACTCGACAAGAGGGTGCCGATTGAAGACAAAGATGAATTTCTAATTGCCCCATGTAATGCTTCATGGAACTCTTCCTCTGTCAAGAAGACTTCTAAAAACCTTCCCATCTCGGCTGGTGGGTCTAAATCCAAAAGTCGACCTCAAGGCAGCATGCTGACAGTGTCCAGTACAGGTGTGTTCCAATACAATCGCTCCAAGGCCAGGTCCTCGTCGCAGGGGACTGTCACTCCGTCGACAGCACAAGCTGGGGATAGCCAACCCCCATATTCCGTGACAATCCGTCGTTCCAACTAGATGAGGGTTTTTATGGAATAGAAATAAATACTTCTGGGGGTACAAGTTATCAATAAGCTGGTGGTCACAACTACTTCAAATTTGAAGATGACCACAACTTGCCTGTCTTCCCTCGGGAAGGTGACGTCCAAGGGTTTGAGCCAGAAAGTGAAAGGTCCACCACGCCTTCTATTTCTCATCACCTAATGCCAGTTTATAGGACGAAGGACGACAATGCGGGAAGCAATGAAGGGTCGAATTACCTGCACCGTATAGAGGCTCTCGAAACCTGCCTAACTACATTGACTGAAACCATTCAAGCCTTTACCACCGTGGTTCTTAAGCTCGAAGACAAGTTAATACCCAATACCCTTGCTCCAGCAAATCAAGCCCCAGGAACAAATGTGGAATCTAATGCACCTCATCATGCACCGCCTCCTATTGTGAACCATGTACTGTCGCGGTCATCTGGTTCGCCAATGTCGGAAGATATATAACAGGATCTCAAAGAGTTGTATGCTCACTTTGACGCCAAGGACAAACGTGAGTCACCTCAGAAGCTAGGGATCCGACAACCATATTCCCCAGAGTGGGATAAAGTGGTATACCCTCCCAACTACAAACCACATACATTAACACCATTCATCAGGAAAGAATCCCCCCGTTAATACCTGACGTACTTTGCCTCTGGGATGGGGCACTTGCCAAAAGATAATGCCTGCTTATAAGTCTATTTGTTGGGGCATTGCAGGGGTAGCATACGAGTGGTTCTATAGTCTCCCTGACAACCGCATAATGTCTTTTGATGATTTGAAGCAACTCTTCCTCTCGCGATTTTATGAGGGTGGAATGGATATGACGATGTCCTCTCTCATGAAGATTGTCCAGAAAGAAAAAGAGCTTGTCCGTGCCTATATTGAGTGCCTCCACCAAGCAGCCTTGTGGTTTCCACCTGGTATACCCGAGCCTGTGCTTATGAACTCATGTCATAAGAACATGCTTCATGTAATCAAACTTTGGCACAACACCCTATGCACGGAGTGGACGCCTTTCATTACTGGTGCTGATAGTACCGAAAGAAATGCCCAGAATGTACGCTTGCTGGGGCTGAACTTCCCTACACTCGAAGATAAAGGGAAACTTTCGTCCAACAATAACCCTGTCAACAATAGCAAATATGGAAAGGAGAAACAAGCCCTGACTGTTAACATTTCCAAGGGTTCAGTATCCTTAAACAAAAAGCCGGCAGAAGTGCCGAGACCCAAGGAAAATTATTCCTTCAATGATGAAGATGTGCTGGAGCTCTTCAACGTGCTGATGAAGGGCGAGAAGCTACAACTTCCACCTCCTAAGCATCCCGAAGAGGTGGACAAAGTGGACAACCCCAAGTACTATCATTACCATCAGTACGTCCACCACTCGACACGTGACTGTTACATATTGAAGAAGGAAATCCAAAGGCTCATCGATGCCAAGGTCCTCTCACTCGACTACAAGGATAAGACGGTCAATACCAACATGGTGACTCTCCAGTTTGATAGCTTTTCGAAGACGAAAGCCCAAGATGGCGTCGTCCCGATCCCTAAGACGATAATGAAAGTTGTTAACCTTCCACCGGCCCGTGATAATGCTCAGGGGCTGATCCCGCTTATGAATTCACGAGGCAAAGTTATGTGGGTCCATACTGATCTTGTCCCTGACGTGATACAACCTACGATGCGTTCTGTTAAGGAAAAGAAACCCAAGTCGTGTCGCATGGTCTCTGCCACGACAGACGAAGATCTGGTGGGCACATGCTCTAGTCAAAATTACCAGCGAGAAGATAATCAGGCTTCGGAGGAAGAAACTCATCCATCTGCTGCAACCACTATACTGGATACTTGGAAAGCAGGTCCACTCAACCTCCTGCAGCAGACAAGCAGAAGAAGAAGGATGTTCGTATTGATAAACCTTTGAGGAAAGACTCAGAAGTGGGGCTAATCAAGCCCTATAAGTTTGATATACTGGCATAATTTGCCAACACTTCGGCCAGGCTGACGCTCTTCAAGCTCCTCCGTCTCTCTAAAGAGACTCGAGACACCTTCAGTGATGCGTTACAGAATGCTGATTCTTTCCTCATCCAGGTCCAGCCGCCTAAGGAAGATCCTGCTGCTTACCCATATTGTCATAGTGTGGTCGAGACCATCCCCAAAATCACCTTTACTCAGAAAGACATGTTGCTGAAGAACAATCGACACAACAGACCCTATACTATACAGGATACATCAGTGCCATCAAGGTCGATCGTATTCACATCGATCATGGTTCCTCTCTCAGTATTATCATTCGAATTCTACTCTAAACCTTGGGGATCCTGATGCATCGCTTGACTATATCCAACACTATAATAAGCGGTTTCAATACCGGGAAGAACGATACGTTGGGCAAAATCTGTCTGAAATACCAGATAGGTGATCGCAAAATAAATGTGACCAAAAATCACCTTTACTCAGAAAGACATATTGAAGAACAATCAACACAACAGACCCTGTACTATACAGGATACATCAGTTCCATCAAGGTCGATCACATTCACATCGATCATGGTTCCTCTTTCAGTATTATCCTTCGAATTCTACTCCAAACCTTGGAGATCCCGATGCATCGCTTGACTATATCCAACACTACAATAAGCGGTTTCAATACCGGGAAGAGCGATCTGTTGGGCAAAATCTGTCTGAAATGCCAGATAGGTGATCACAAAATGAATGTGACCGGCTATATCATTGATGCGAACATATCTTACAATGTCCTGTTAGAACGTCCGTGGATCCATGAATACATGATCGTGCCCTCCATCCTCCATCAATGCATGAAGTATGTGGCCAGTGACGGGACCATAAAGTCATAATTTTGCTGACATTGACTATTTTTGAGGGATGAAAGCATACTGTACCGACGCTGATTTGTACAAGTCAGTCCCCTGGGACAATGATGCCAATAATACGGATAACGAAGCAGAGACGACAACGAAAATGGAAGAACCGTTGAAAGTCCGACTGAAAGGGAAGCCTTTCCGAACGTCGGCTCCTCTCGTGGCCAAGCTTCATGAAATGTTTCCTTATCCCATCCAAGAACCTATCAGGGTCAAGTTGTCCCAGAGGACAAAAGAAGCGACTCCGAAAAATCCATCGGCCTTAGCTCCTCTGGTTGTCAAGTTGAAACGGAGGTCTCCACCACAATCTTTCATGGCTGTTTCGGTCCTCATAGACGAAGAGTTAGGGGACTACAACTTTGCCAACACTGAGGCACCTTCTCTAGATGATATAATTCCTCGGGATAAAATTTCTTATTTCATTAAGAGAAAGCTATCTTTGAATGCTATGTATTTCTTAGATAATGATTCGGGTATGTTACAAACACAAGTAACAACCACTAATATTATAAGTCAAATTACCCTGCTCTGAGATGCTCGCTTCATAGTCCTGGCAAGAAAGAAGGACCAAAAATCTATCCTTTTCGGTCGGGTAGAACGCCCCCAGAGACTTAATCCCGCTGAACCAAAACCCGATAACGGCAAGATGCAAATCTAACGTTATACTGGTCAAGTCAAGCACCTCATCCAAAATATGGCATATAACCTGACCAGTGGTAAAGGTCTAAACTACGGTAAGGGCAAATGTCTCCCAGGTCCAAAGGGAAAGCCTCAAAATTATTACTAGTGTACTCGCCAGGGTTATAATGCCCCAGTCCCAAAATACTTAGGACCATGTACGTAGACATGCCAACTGCACATATACGAAATATATTCCAATATATGGAACCCTCGTACATATACATAAGCTGTAAAAATGTAGTAAACCATGACACTCTAAATCTCATCCACAAATATAAAAGAATTGATAGAAAATTTTCTTTAAATTGTTATTTGGTACAAGTCGTTGGGCGGATACAAATCCACAACCAACTACTGAAAGAGAGAAAATACATAATAATAAAATTTATCGAGCGATGCGAAGACGATCCAAGTGCAATCATCTCGAAGGAAGAGAGTAAAATGTGACCTTGGCTAGAGCACCTGCAAACATCACAAAAGCACACACCTGGAGAGTTTACCAGGTCATCAGAGGGACGTAACAAGACACAAGAAACAATATGCCATAATAAACTGGTCCTAGTCGTAACAAGGCCCAATATTTTATCATCGAAACATTGGACTACCCCTACAACCAAACAAGGACAAAGGGTAGCACACTATTCCGTGATGTAACATTGTCCCATGACACTATTGGAACGGGGAGTGACATAACATCAATTAATTAAGGTTACCTAACCAATCTACTATGTCCATGCAATTAAGAATAAACCTTTAATCGCATGGGCCATGGTTATAAATAGGATCCGATATAGTCTCCACTTGGGCACCAGTGACCAAGCGCATAACGTTCAAAAACATCAGTGGCCAACCTGAGGGGGTAATCGTACCCGTATATCTAGCAGAGCTTCTGCGTTTCAAGGGAAAGTGTAATAGTAGCCCATACGATAAGGAAATATTCTTCCCACCTAATGTACCTACTAAGTCAAATCCACGACCTTGTATCTCCACTAACTGCTAAGTCTCATAACATGTCTCGATTAGCAGTTAGACTTAACACATGGGCACGGGCTATCAGCCAACACGCAAGGACCTCTACATGCTACTCATCTCACACAAAAGTCGTGGAATAGTCGTTTCAAGTTTTTGATATACACTAACAACCGGTAGTCTCTTAACTGTAGGTCCATATGTATATTTTAAGTCAATAAAGAAAACAAGATGAACGCTTGTATCGAGTATAATGAAAATCAAGTAAATAGTAATCAAAGGTGCAACTGGATAAATTGGAAACAAAAGGTAGTGAATATACAAATTTTAAAATAAAAAATGTAGACTAATTATAAATAGTAAAAAGGCAAGATATCTTGCCTGGTCGCCTAGTATGGTGCAATATTCCGATGAGCAAGGACAAATAAAAAAAAATAGTAAAATAAATTAATTTTAAAAAAATCTATAGTAAAATTTTTGGAGGTTTACATTCTACCCAACTTACAAGAATTTTACCCTCAAAATTTAGGAATAATTAGGGTGGATAGGGTTGAGGAGGTAGGAAGGGTTGATCGATAAGAACTCATGACTAAATCATTGAGTGAGGGCTTCGGAACAGAATTTAATGAAACGGTAATTTAGATATTATATCAATGAAATCAATGGACATAGTTTAGAAGATAATTATGTGCACGACAAGCTTCTGTTTCAAACTTTTGATCATACTACCATCAATCCAACATCAATGAATTCCCAAAATTGTGAATAACTTTCCCCATCTCATTCTAAGATCACTAACTTCATACTTGAGTCGTGTCATGGTCTTTGAATCGTCACTCGTATTTATCGATAATAAGTCTTCAAAAGTTTTGATTTCTTCTCAAGATTCAAATTCTAGAAAACTTAGATTTTCCTTTATGACACTTGGTCTTTTCTTCTTTATTTAATTTCTAAAATTTGCATCTCCTCAAAAAAATTTATATTCCATAATTATTATTTTTATTATTATTATTGAAACACATTTTTCTTTCCTTTGTTTAGTTGATAGCTATCCTCAAGGATAAACCTCATAAAGTACTCAAATTCTTCGAAGCATACTAAGTAAAAACTTTTGAATTCAAAAAAAAAATCTCTAATCTTTTTCCTTTCCAATATGTCTATAACTTTTGTTTCTCTCAAGCTAAAATTTTCGTCTTCACTAACTTTCTTGAAATTAAAATCCAATAAATCTTAAATATTGAAGGTGAAAATCCCTACTATAACACCCAATTTTCTAAAATAAGGATAATTTTAAAATTTTATAATTTTGATCATGATTTATGGCATTTAAATCCTGATATGATTTTTGGTGATTTTAAATTATTTTAAAAACTATTTAAAACCATGACTTATAATTTTGATGTTTTGCTAGTGAAACCCTAGAGACTGTCTAACCTAGAGCCCAATCATGTGATTGGAATGTTTTATTTGTCATTTTGGCCTGAGGGTGTTTTGGTCATTTGACCTCTTTGAATTATTTTGATATTTATTTCATTGGTGATTGCTATTTTTGATTTTTGCTAGTTGGGACTATGAAGACTAACCTAGATGTTGACTTTAGCTATGGTGACTTGATTAGCATGGTGGGACCCTAGTCTAACTTAAGTCAACCCAAGTTGAGTTGTTTTGAATCAAGTTTCATATAGAGAATAAGTGATTTAGGTTCATGGACTTGTGACTTATTGATTGATTTCATTTAGCATTAAAACTTGGTCCAAGCCCATTAGTCATAACCTTAACCCTAATTCCTTCCTTACTTGTCTGGCCAAGGTTATCCCCCCTATTTAATCTTTCTTCCTAGTTCTTGCCTCTTTTGCATCACAACAACTTTTGACAAGAAAGAAGTATTGGTCCTTCTTCCTTAATCCATAACTCTTTCATTTTAATTCATTTTTGACTCTAGTTTCTTGCATTAGAACCTAATCCCACTCTATTTGCTATTCATGGAGAGAAATCTCAGATTTGGAACAATTTGGAGCTTTTTACATGCAAGAGGAATCTTCCTATTTGGGACTTTTCTTTGAGTTTGATACTCTATAGGTAAACTCCTTAAACTATCATTTATTCTCGATTTCTTTGCTTGGTAGCCTAGATCTAGGTGTCCCCTAGCTGTGGTGTGTGATTGGTGACGTTTTATATTGATTTTGTGTCCGTATCGGACACGTATCAGTTTCTATTTGAAGGTGTTTGTGTAAATGTCTCTGAGAACTTTTTCATTGTATTTTCGAAATATTTTTGATTGGAATTATTTATTTTAATGTTCTCTTTGATTTCCCTAAGCTCTAAATTAATTTTTGGGTCGTGTCGTGTCCACACGAAGACACGAACACGCTCGTTGTGCACTCGAGCAGTGTCCTGCTGCTTGACGTGTCGTGTGCACTGGACACAACACGTTTAGGTCTAATTTTTTTGGACACCAAGGGGCATTGACTGTCACCTTGCACACAAAGTTTGAGGCTAAATGATCGAGTGGATCGAGAGAAATTTCGATCGCACCGATCTTTGCCTGCATGTAGCCGTGCGAGTTTGAGTTCGAAAACGTATCTCGTACACCGACACGGGAACACGTGGACACCTCGTGATGTGTTCTGTGTGTAGCCCGGGTGCTAGGCTACACATGGACATGACCACATGGACATATGTGTCGTGTGTCGTGTCTGCGAGCGTGGTGAACTCGTGCACTAGACTGTGCACTATTTTAATGTGCTCGTGTGTTGGATTTGTTTTGGACACGTTTGTGTCCAGTTTATGGACACCATGGCACTTGTGTGACACATACACATATGTCACAATGTTTACCAACCCAATTAATTGGATATTAACTGTGTTTTGATTTCGAAATTGAGTTTCCCCTAATTTTTCTGATACTAAGTTCTGTTAACCATTTCCTGAGTTTTAAATGATGTTTACACTGTTGTTAAATGATTAATTTACAATGTTAGGTCCTATTCTATGTCTGAGATTAAGTCTATATGTTTGGGATTCATGTTAGCTTGGATTAATGGGTTTTCGAAATGCTAATGGGTGCTAAAATTGAAAACTGATTCTGTGAGTTACACACACATACACCATGAACTTTTGTAAACTGGAAACTGAAAACTAAATTCTAACATACACCTCAACCCTATGATGAGAACACAAACACACACACACACACACATCACCTAATCTACTACACACACATGTACACTCTAACTTGCCACACTCAAAACTAGAAACTGGAAACACACATTGAGATACTCACACACACAGGAAACCTGAGAACACCCTACTGCTACACACACTCGCCCACACTCTACTGCATTAGCCTAACCCTCATTGTAATTTCATATATGTGCACTACCCTTTCTTCTGTCCACACACATTCATCAATTGCAAATACTACATTAGCCACTTGGACACTATCCTGCACATTAGCTAACTCTCAGACCCTTCATTCCTTAGCTTAGTTCTTGAACATCAAATGTGTCCACTCCTAGATGGATGTAAGAATCTGCCATCCTAGTTAGGTTCAGGTATCTGTCCTGGGTCTTTGGACAGTTGTTTAAATATCCCTACCTCTAATTAATCCATTTCCACTCATTTGAACAACCTTTGGTTGCATTAAGCCAATACTTGATTTGGGCATCAGTCATACTTCATTCCTAATTGCTTTTAGTATCAACTTTAGGATCTTTAGTTCATTCCCCCATATATTACTCTCTTTGGTACATCACGAAAGAGGAATGGAGAGTTGGGCAAGTGTAGTCCATTAGGCTCAGTTACAGTATCATTTCAGAATACCTGTATATGCATTCCTTTCACTCTTGAACCTCATGAATACATTAATCTCCTTTTACCATGAACAGATCCTCAAGGTACATGATTTCCACCTTTATACTTTCCCTGTATAGACTAATCTGATCTCCTATATATCCTAATGTCTAGTCTACATTTTGGCAGTATTAGGACATTGGTTCATTCCTTGCTTGGTTTGGCAACAAACCACATTTGTATTTGAGGTTGCAGCCCATCTTGGTGGTTCAAGCCATCATAACCTTTGTACTCAGACCTTTAGCAGATGTCCAGTGTTTTATATCCCCTGCTTCACATATCACACATGCATTAACCCTGCCTGCACTTGCATGTACTGAACCTTGCATCATCTACTGCATACCAGACACAGATTCTACTTGTAAACACACACACATATGGTACACACACATATGCCACTGTCACTCTGCTCCTCTCTCTATATATATGTATATTATATGTATATATATAATCATGCATGATAATATGTAAACCCATGTGACTGAAAACTATTTAAACTTGACATTGCCTATACATGATAACCAATATGAGTGTGCCTATGAATGATTGCCTATACTAGTGTATGCAATATATGTATTGAATATATATGTATATATAGGTAATTGTATGTTTGATAGCTTTTATAGCATTGTGATGGTATGTGAATGCTAGGATAGACATGGTTAGGCTTAGTGAGACTTGTCTGGGTTAGGACTTGACCTAGTTGACTAGTGTAGTTGACTAGAGTTGATCGAAGGCCGACTTTAGCCTAGATTGACCCAAACGTCATGTAGAATGCATTGTAGTATTCTATTTTACGACATGTTATGACTTGTGCTGTTCTAAATAGGAGTCAGACACCTCTCCTCAGACAGTATATTCACTTCAGATACTCAGGATATCAGGCGAGTATATTCTCTGATCATTTCATAACTTGCTTAGGATTATATTCTTTCTCTAGATTACCTTACTTGATGCTGTCACGATATTATCACGGATTGGTACTATATGGATCCCTATATTGAGATGTTATCCCCCTCAGGAGCAGTAGATACTTCATGTCATGTGTTTCATATACATCATGTATTTCTCGCTCTCATATTATTTATGTATACTCATGTGCTTCATGTAAGTTCATGTACGCTCGTGTACTCTCATGTGCTCTCATGTACGGTCATGTTTCTCATGTGCTTCATGTGTAACCTATACTTCATGTGTACCCATTATGGGCCTTCATGTGGAATTCATGTGCACTCAGTTCTGAGCCCTAATGTATACTTCATGTGCACCCATCTATGGGCTTTCATGTGAAAATCATGTGCGTAACATAACTTGTCTAAATTTTTGTGTATTGATTGGGGTATGGGGGAGTATAAATAGTCATGTGAAAAATTCTAAAGTAGTATAACCATGTGAGCCTCTTTAGTATATTCATGTGCAAATCCACCCGTTCACATGTCGACTTTGTACTCTACATCACTAGTCACTGATAGTTCTCTACATATAGTAGATATTTCTATTACAGTTCTCTCTTTTACATTATGTACATTCTTTCAGTTTTTATTTATCTTACTCTTTTGCATGTTTATATTTTCTAACCTGTTATGATCTGCGTGAGATATATTATGCTTGCTTCTGTCCTGACTGGACCTTTTGAAAATATTACAGAGGATGATAAGGAACCCTGCACCCACTACTATGGAGCTTGCCTAGATGACACTCTTGGCCAGGTGTAACGCCCCAGTCCTAAAATACGTAGGACTAGGAACATAGACATGTCAGCTGTATACATACGAAGTACACTCTAATATATGAAAACCTCGTATGAATACATAAGCTGTAAAATGCAGTAGAACCATAACTAATCTCATCCACACAAAAATAAATGAATAAAAGATATCATATAAAGATAATGAAATGTCTCGATACAATATGTTAGGCGGAGACAAATCCATTACCAACAAGTAAAGGAAAATACATGAGAGAAGAAATAATTTTGGCGAGCGAAGCGAAGACTATCCAAGTGCAATCATCCTCAAAGAAATAGAGAGGACCACGGCTAGAGCTAGAATAACTGTGAAAGACAAGTACACACACCTGGCGAGATAACCAGGTTCTCAGAGGGACGTAACAAGACACATAATATCATTCCATATAAACTGAATAAATATTGCTCAAATAAATAAGTCAATTGAATTATAACATGGTCCAATACACACCTATTGAACTAGCTTACCATCCCCCCAACCAAACAAGGACAGGAGATGGTAAACTAATTTACGGTGATGTATCTTTCCATGCTATGTATTCAATATGGTATCCGGAACCCAACAAGGTTCAATACCTTCTCATCGAAGTAGTAAGCCACACCTACAACTAAACAAGGACAAGATGTGACGAACTAGTCCGCGATAAGTTATTGTTCCAAGCCACGGTCAGAGACAAGTCCCCAAACCAAAAGTACTTGTACCTAACGTATAAAGGTGCCTAACCGTTCTAAGTGAAATATAGTTAAGAACAATCCTTCCTACGCATGGGCCCTGGCTAAATAGGATCGGCGTAGTCCCCCCTTGGGCACCAGAGGCCCAATCAGTAAGAGCATAACGTTCTGTAGAACGTCAGTGGCCGTCAGTAATTATGGGTAATCTCACCTGCGTCTCCGACGGAGCTCACGGATTACAAAAAGGAAAGTGCATCGAAGCCCATACGCTAAGGAATTGTTCTTCCCGCCCAATGCCTACTATGTTGTATCCACAACAGAAAATCTCTATAACCGCTAAGTCAATTTAAGCATGCAACCTCTATTAGCGGTTATTCCTATCGCACGGCTTGTATGTACTGGTGGCCAGTGAATCACGCACGTCCGTGTTCTACATGAGACACACAACTTCGTGGTACAATGTGTCAAGGCTATGAATGCAACACACAAAGGTGGTCCCTTAAATTTAGGTTTAATGTGTAAGAAAAATAATACATAGCAGGAAAAATAAATGAACAGTAAGTTCTAACAGGTTATGCCATGTATTACAGATTATTTTGTATTAAAAATAATAAATAATGCATGAAATATGAGCTAAAATAAATAAACAACAAATAGCAAGGTGACTTGCTTGGTAGGATGCCTGGTGTACTACAATGATCAAGGTGGCACGAACTGCAACTTCGATGCAACAACTATGCAAGTGGACCTCTGTTGACGTCACAGACAGTTCCATTGGGTCCGGGACGGTCAGAATAGTTAAGGTCGACATAGGGTAGTCTAGAATTGGTGAGGGAATAGGAGATTTGGGATTGGTAATGGACATGAGATTGATCGATAGAATTTGGATAAATAATATATATGAATTTAGAAAATATTTTTTTTAATACTTGTAATATAATTTATTTTAATTAAATACTAAAAATCGAAAGTCGTTTTTAAGGCAAAAACTCTAAGCTGTAAAGGTAGAATTTTTCGTAGAATTCTATTAGTTAAAATATTTTTCAAATAAATATATAACAAAATCTAGGAAAATATTTTAGGTCAAACCTCCAAATTTGAAATTACATGTATAGCTCTATCCTTTTAAAATAATAATACATATTCTTAAAACGATAACTTAATAAAAATAATCAAAACAATAATAATTAGACTAATCAACCACAAACCTAATATTCTTAACTAAATACAAATAAAATAATAATAATAATAATAATAATAATAATAATAATAATTATAACAATGTCCACATACTGCCTTAGTAGTAATAGTCATTAAAATAATTATAATAATAATACAAAAATATACTAATAATATATTTACTTACATAGTACATACATACATTCTTAATACAAACAATAATAATATAATAATAACAATAATAGTAATACTAATAATAATAATAATAGTTATAATAATAAAGTAACATATTACTAAAAGAAAGAGAAAATAACTAATAACAAAAAAAATAAACAACAACAACAACAATAGTGATAATAGTTATAATTATAATGTACACATAATTATATTTAAATAATCACACAAATAATAAAACAAATAGTAACCCAATAAAAACAAAAATCCACCAATTGCTGCTGTACTCATCCTTTTCTTTAAGGAGAGCCACACATCAAAAAAGAAAGTGAGAAGGTCGGACCAAGAATGGGAATGGAAAGAAAAGAAGATGAAGGAGAGAGAGACTAGCGAAAAAAGGGGAAGAGGAGCGGACGGAGAGAAAAAGAAATTGGGGTGAGGGAGGATCGGAGTGGGGCTGTCGTCGACGCGAGATGGTCGACGTCGGGTGGTGCTTCCGGAAGGAAAGCGGCGGCTGCGTGCAGCGAGGCTACGGCGGAGGGCCGCGCTCGCCGCGAGGTCAAGGCGGTCGGGGGCGTACGGGGCTGCTCTGGCAGAGGAGTGCGGTGGCAGGCTACGGATGGCAGGGCACTGCGGTCGGAAGAGAGGGAGTTCGGTGTTCCGGCGAGGGTTTGCTGTGGTGCGGCCGATCTGGGCTCACCGAAGGCTAGGTGGCGCTGCGAAGGTGCACTCAGGAGGGGAGTAGGCCACGGCGGGCGGCGATCGGGTTGTACGGTGGAGGTGAGTTGATTTTAGGTTTATTTTAATTTGGGTTTACCGTTGGTTATTGGCCGCGGGATTAGTGGCGGTGGTTGTTTTGACGGAGGTCCGATGGTGGTCCTGCTGGCGATGGCTGGGTTGGTATTTCCGACTGGTAGCCGAGGTGTTTGGCTGGGACAGGGAACATGAGGCAGAGATGGCTTTGTGTTGCTGGTGGTGGTTCAGGTTCGCCTGAACGGCGTGTTGGTAGGCGGGATGGATGTCTGCGGCGGGACGGCTGGTGGTTCGGTGGTTGTTGTGTCGTAGATGATGGGTCGATAGCGGGGCGACGGTTCGACGTGGTGGCTGTAGTGATAGGAATCTTGGTGGTGGTCATGAGTTGACGGCTTGGGCGTTGAGCGGTGGTCAGTACGGAGAAGGAGGTGGCGGAGAGGCGATCGGGGTGTCGCGGCATTGGGAAGTTTCTGTTAGGACGAGGGATTTGTTTATAGATAGGGTTAGGATTTGATTTGTGTCCGGGTTTGTCCGATACGGGATTTGATGTACTTGTATAATATGGAATAAGAACGGTGGACACAGACACGATGCACGGGATTAGGGTTGGAGAAATATTTGTGAAGAATTTGTGAATGATAAAAATTTATGGACGAGTACCTGCCTATTTATAGGACGTGAAATTTTCAGTTGGATAAGGATTCGGAGTAGTTTAAATTTAAAAATAGATAATTCGCAACTTAATTTAAAATCAATCAAATCCAAATCCAAATACAAATCCAATTAAAATTTAATTAAATTCTTTTAGTTTAAAATCAAATAGGATAAATCAAATTTCAAACATAGATACTATTTTAACTATTTAAATATATCCATAAAATTAATTCAAGATTTAAATTGCCACAATAATTTCAAAATATGTTTTCCAAAAATACAAATAATAATAATTTCAAAAATAATATTATTATTTAAAATACACTAATAAATAATTAAAAAATATATATATGAAGAATATTATTTATTATTAGTAACTGTTATAAACAAAAAGGCTTTCATAAATAAAATCGTAAACTTGGAAATTTTGGTACGATAAATAAAAAAATAACTATTATATATACTATTTTGAAACTATAAAAATAGAAAAAATATTTTTCTAAAAATATGTATGCTCGCACATAATCGCACTCGTCGAGCAAATTCGAAAAACGGATTCCGCGCGCGACGTACAATACTAATACGCGACGTACAATACAAAAAAATCATTAACAAATTTTTTTTTAAAAAAATTAGAAATTTAGGGGTTTTACACCTGGACCCCTGTGGAGGTTCAGGCAGCTGCTGAGGATGATACCATGCATATATAGTATAGATAGTTCGACTGTTCTTCTTTCTTTTCATTTGTTGTTTTGTTTCTGAGTTGTATATTATTGGAGAGGTTGAGACTTTATGTTGTTGCTTGCTTATTCACCTCTGTTGTACCTCAGTTTTGAGGATCCCCTTATCTTTTCATCGTGCCATATTCTACCACTAGATTTGTGATTGAGTTGTACCTTCTGTGACTTGGCCTCCAGTTGGAGAGTTTTTCATATTGTGTTAGTTATGTTCATGACCTAGAACAGCGTTCTACCGTCGACATTGCGGCGTAGGCTGGTCGTACCCACTTCTCGTGCCCCTACACTGGGTGCGGGTCGTGATACCCTCGTCTTAGTTCCATATCAATAATCATCATAGGAATTTATCCTCTTAAGGCATCAAGAATAGAAATTTTTATCTTCAATTAGGGAGTAATCTCAATCAAAATACCATGTAAAATAATTTTTTCCCCATCAATTGTAACATATATATATATATATATATATATATATATATATATATATATATATATATATATATATATATATATATATTGCTCTAGACATTTATCTATCTTGATCATATAAGACATGATCTCGCATTCCTTCATTTAGTAAGTTCTATCACACGATTCACTCATGACCAATTTTACATATATCTTGTAATCGAACAATCATTATAATCAATTGTACCATTACTCTTATCTATAGATTTTTCTAATCTAGCCATGTATAATTGAAGGGTGTCATTATCCAATTTTTTATCTTCGCATAAAGGAATCATATAAGAACAAGGTTTACATGAATCATGAAAGAGTTTATTAAAAATTCCTGAAAGAGGGAAGCAAAACAATTGGGAGGGAAATTTGGTTAGGTTCAATGGTTGTGGTTTGGTTTGGATAATAAATAAGGGTCGCAAATTATCGCACAAAAAGTAAAGTATGTTATGGGTCTAAGTAAATTGAGATAAAACCCAAAGTAAGCATATTAAGGGATCATAAGTAGGTTAGGAACTCGTGTGGCATTGTTGTTATAGAGAAGATAGTCTTCTAGTTTAGGGTATGGTCAAGCAACGATTCTAATCATTTTCAAATTCCAAATGATTAGAAAATGATGATGGTAGACTTAAGAGTTTGAGGGAAAGAATGGATAATTCGAGATGAAGATATAGTCACATGGTTTGGTCTATGACTAAATACATTTGTGTATACACGACTATCATGGTCATGGGTGATATGACAACTTAGTATATAATACTTCTTTCTCATTGGGGTGACCTTGCTTGCTTCTTGGTTCTCTATCACGACAAGATTTAAATGTAGAAATTTAATTTTCTTAAATGTCTCAACATAATTCTCAAGACAATCTACCAAAGTCAATACTTGTTCTTAGTCGTCAATCATAGTCATAACGAAAATTTCAAAATCTTTAATCATCCCTTAGTCTATCACAAATAAAAAATTTCTACTTTCTTTTCCTTTTTCATCTTTTTTTTATCAACAACATTTAATATCCATAATCGAAACTTTCAAAATCTAGATAAATCTTTCTAATATGGATCATAAGACACAATTTGAAATTTGAAAATCTCTTCAAATCAATTTTATATCCTCCCCAAATATGAATAGCTATAAACCCAATAAATCATAAACATTGTATAAGACCTTCAAAATCAAAAGTTAATATGTTTTCTCAATCTTTGTAGAATATATAGATCCTCTTGTGAATACCATCTAGTCGTATCAAAACAAATTTCTACCAATCTTTCGAAGTTGCTAATACCGTTACTACCCAACTTAGAATTAACTAATACTTAACATTATATTTTTTTAGAAAAATATGGTAGTTTGATCCTTGATGGATGTAATGCCTTTATACTCAAATAGAACCTCTAATGCATACTATTTGTCAAGGTAATCCTTCTAGCCATGTAATTAACCTATGAGTGTATAGTAATGTAGTTATCTTCCTAACTGCCATTAAGCACGAGAATTAAGAATTCACGGTAGAAAGAGATCAAGCAAGATACAAATCATGGAAGGCAAATGAGAGTTCAAAATTTGGAGTCAAGAGAGGAGGTTAAGTACGTGGATGAGATCCTAGATTCTAATCCTATATGCAGGCCCGCTCTGTACAGAAACGTAACCGAAGCGACAAACTGAGCTGCATGGGCCACCACAAAAATATGTAACTTTCCAGTCCCAAAATACTTAGGACCAGATACGTAGACATGTCAGCTGCACACATACGAAGTATACTCTAATATATGGAACTGTCGTATGTATACATAAGCTGTAAAAATACAGTAAACCATGACACTCTAAATCTTATCCACAAATATAAAAGAATAATTATAGAAAATCATCTTTAAATTATTATTTGGTACAAGACGTTGGGCGAAGACAAATCCACTACCAACTATTGAAAGAGAGAAATACAAAATAAAAAATTTGTCGAGCGATGCGAAGACGATCCAAGTACAATCATCTCGAAGGAAGAGAGTAAAATGTGACATTGTCTAGAGCACATACATAAATCACAAAAGAACACACCTGGAGAGTTCACCAGGTCCTCAGAGGGACGTAACAAGATACAAGAAACAACGTGCCATAATAAACTGAATATAATATTTCACATGTCACAGGTAAAGTAAAATAGTTCCAGTCGTAACAAGGCCCAATATCTCATTATCGAAATAATGGACTACCCCTACAACCAAACAAGGGCAAGGGGTAGCACACTATTCTGTGATGCGACATTGTCCCATGCCACTATTGGAACGGGGTGTGACATGACATCAACTAAGGTTACCTAACCAATCTACTTAGTTCATGCAGTTAAGAACAAACATTTAGTCGTATGGGCCATGGCTATAAATAGGATTCGGTATAGTCCCCACTTGGGCACCAGTGACCAAGCGCATAACGTTCAAAAATATCAATGGCCAACCTGAGGGGGTAATCGTAACCGTATCTCCAGCAGAGCTTCCGGGTTACAAGGAAAAGTGTAATAGTAGCCCATACGATAAGGAAATATTCTTCCAACCCGATTTACCTACTAAGTGGTATGTCTGACCATGTATCTCTATGAACTACTAAGTCTCCTAACATGTCTGTATTAGCAGTTAGACCTAACTCATGCGTACGGATGATCAGCCAACACGCAAGGACCTCTATATGCTTGTTTGCCATGAAGTATAAAAGAACAAAACAATTATCGGAGGACTGGACTTTTACTTCACAATACAAACTCACTTGTACAAAGAAAGCCTAGGGACGAAAACTTAGGTACAACAATCTAAGTACAATTGTTTATTTTTAGATTCTGGAGGGTGACTGTAGAGGCTCGGGAAAGCGACGGCATCTCTGCCTTACTCCTTGGACGATCTGGTGCAGCCTTGGCTCTGTAGAAGAACTGCTGGACGTTGATGAAGAAATGCTCTCTCTTCATGCTCTTTGGCTCTCTATGTCTCTCTCTGTATATCTCTCTCTATCTCTGTGTATGTATCTATCTGTGTCTCCGTATCTTGATATGTATCTCTTTGCAAGGGAATGACATCTGCTATTTATAAGAGTGGGGGGCTTCATTAGGGTTTACAATGATTGCCCATTCTTGAAAGTCGGCGGCTAAGGATCTCTAGATCTGGGCCGTTCATCGAGATTTGAGCAATAAATGTGATTGTATCAAATCTTTTGTGGGTAATTAATGCTGATTGACATAAATCCTTCTGATTTGTCATGCCAACCTCGGATTCCTTGACACGTGTCTATAATTGGCTTATTTGCAAATGATCTGATTTGATCCTAATATTTTATTGGGATTTGTTGAGGGATTTCGATCAATCTGATGCCACGTGCCCTGCTATCATGCCACGTGTTGAGCCATTACAGAAATTTGAGCCGCAGGAATGTTGCTCCTCATTGAGCCGCATAAGGCTGGCCACTTGTTCAGGCTGCTTGAGAGTGGCCCCCTGACTATTTGGATCGTATGGTAATGATTTGAGCCGCATGAGTGTGGATGACCGCATGAGTTAACCGCATGGAGATAGTCCTCGTGAGCCGTATGGGGATGGTCTTCGTGAGCCGCATGGAGCTAGTCCTTATGAGCCGCATGGGGATGGTCTTCGTGAGCCGCATGGGGTTGGTCTTCGTGAGCCGTATGGGGCTAGTCTTCGTGAGCCGTATGGGGGAGCCTCCGCTTGGGCCGCATACGACTGTCCACGTGTCAAGGCCGCATGACAGTTTCTGAATCTCGGGGGATCGTGTCAGAGATTTTCTTCACTTCCCAAGGAGTCCGTCATTATGAGAGAGTCATAATGATATCTTTCTGTCAGAACTGTCACTTCGTCAAAGCTGTCCGCCGTCAAGGCATTTAATGCAAAATGAGAGAACTGTTTGTAGGCCATGTGGCTCCTCTTTGAGCCGCATAGGATTTGTTTGAGCCGCATAGACGCTCGAGCCGCATGGATACTTGAGCCGCATGAACTCTCTGAGTCGTAGGGGGCTCTCTGGCCGCATGGATCTTTCTTTATTCTTTTCTATGCTTCTACAAGACCCCATTCAAAGTTTTCAATTTGCAAAGTTGAAATACTTTGAATAAGAAGCATGGCCATGTATTCTTCTGGCCGTATATGATGTCTCGGCCGTATGGATGTCTCGGTTGTATGGATGTCTCAGCCGCATTGAGTCAATCAGCTGCAGGGACTTTCGGGCCGCATGAGCTTCTCGCCACGTCATCCTGCCACGTGCGAAGATCTTTTGCATTAAATGCTGTTGATCTGCTGTCAGTTTTAAGGCTACTTTTCGGGGGAGGATCCCAGAAGTTTGGCCTTCATTTTAGGCGGCTCGCCTCGATAACCGAAGGGTCAGTTTTTGTGTTTACATGAGAATCAAAATGCCCTTCTTTTGTTTATAAATAGGGACGAATTTAGTGGGAGGGATTTCTTTACTTTCTCTTTCGTCCTCAACTCTTGCAGTCTCCACTTTCTTTCCTTATCCGACCGTCGAAAATGGCCCCCAAGTCTTCCAAGATCGCCTCTGCGGCTGTAAAAGGGAAGAAAACGGCTTCTTCGTCGGCCGCCGTGCCCGAAGTGCACCCTGATGTTCGCCCTGCTTTCAAGGATAAGAAATGGATTTGAATACTTTGAACCTCAAAGACCCATGGCTCTGTTACATAACATATGCACAAGCCTTCATCCTTCGTTGTTATTGAACCACCCAAGCTCGACCATGATGGAGCTGTATATGTTGCATGGGCCGCATGACCCTCTCATATTCGAACCACATAGGGCATGCCTTATGTTTGAGCCGCATTGAGAAAGATTTAAGCCGCAGGAGTGCTTTTGGGTTTGAACCGCATGGAACCTCCTTTGAGCGGAACCGCATATCTTCCTCACAAACAGGCCCGCATAGAATTTTGCTGAGTCGCACCGCAGAAACTCCTCTGCGAAATAAAATCGCATAAGTTTTAATCTGAACCGCATAAGCTATCGCATTAGTGTCAAATGGAACTCCCAACTGAATTGGGCCACATGAAGCTGTGTTGACCCGAGCCGCATATGCTCTATCAAAGCCGTGCCGCATGAAACCCCGCTGAATTGGGCCACATAAGGCTTCGTCGATCCGAGCCGCATAGGCTCATAGAATCTTCTTTTTTGAGAAACTTTAAGTGGTTTCGTTTTAACCTATCTTTTAATCCTTTTTTTTGTCCTTTTCCAGTGAACCTCCCAACCAACCCGGCCGGAGAGCTTCTGGTGGGTTCAGCTCAGTTTGCCGTGGGTGTGCAGCTTGACGATCTGATTCGACATATGACAGATCAACTTCCCTCTAATGAGCCTTTGGAGAGGGTGGCTGCCATCAACAACCAGCCTTTCCATTTTCTTTGCACTATGATGAATTCAGGGAAACTGGACGGAGAATATCTGAAACCAGCTTTTCTCTTTGGAGATGCTTTATCTATAAAGAACTCCAGAATGCTGGATGTTTCTGAGAACTGGGACTTCACTGTGGACGGGGTGGATATCCATGTTCTCGAGATGGAGCGACATTTTACCCTATCGTGGTTAAATTTGGTGCCGTTGGATAGAAAAATGGCGGGCTCTCTAACTCCAACCCAACAGGGGATGTTCATGGGCAATATCTACTATAATATGAGTATTAGGTCAGCATGTACAAATAGGGAGTCAGTCAGCCGGACTGTGATGGGGCTGATTCCTGGTACATTTATAAATGTGTCTGGTCCCAACTTCACTTTTACTCGAGCTGATACCTTCCTGAATCAGCTCGCTCGTAAGGGGTCTTATCCTGTGGGCAGGTTGTCGCTGCTGAATTGGATAAACCCCATTCCCACATGGGCCAATCTTTCCTCATGGATCCTGAGGAACTACGAGGAACTCCTTCGGGAGATTGACCTTTACTACGCCATCCGGGGCACCTGTTACGGATTGCCCATTAACAAGCCGCTGTTCATGGCCCTTTTGGAGATGTATAGCCGGCATACGGGGACTTTCTTCGTGCCCGGGGGAGAGTTGGGACTTGCTCTCCATGAAATGCATGCTGTTTCTAAGCTGCCATGGGGAGGCGAAGCCTTTGAAGTATACACCCCGACGAACGAGGAATTCGACGATCTGGATCGACGATTTCTTGGTTTCGTCGCTGTGTACCGGGAATTGTTGTGCTACCATAGCATCTGTCATCAGACTGCTATCAAGAAGAATAATAGTTCAGAAGGGAACGTCCCCCCATACTACGGCCTGGGTCGCGTATCTTTTCAAATTACGTCCTTCCGGCCGGGTTTCTTCTCGCGGTCCCCAAACTCAGGCGGAGGTAAAGGACCTGATGTTGAATGCAAAAAGGTCGAGGTCCACCCATGATAGATTTGGGAGCCGCACTGACTCCTTCAGTTATTTCCAGTACCGTACCAGGCAGATGTCCGAAAAAGTAATCTTGGCCTGGTTCTTGATGGTATGGCTACGAAATTGCGTAGTCTCGGGAGGGGCTGGTTCTACTGAAAGGATCAGCCGCCACTTCATTTTTCCGGCTGTGAAGCTGGTCTTCAAAGTAAGACTGGCCCTTATTCCGGCTATGGTGTGTAGCATACACCACGGCCTCCGTGCCTTTTCGTCTAAAGTCATTGCTCGCGAGACGACGCTGGACTTTGAGCGGATAGAGCTACCATACCACTATCTTATGGGGTGGTTATTGATGTATTACCGGTCATTAATGAGGCCCGGGACAGAGGATGATGTCACCGCTGATGACGCCTTCCTTTTCCGATACCGCCATCAATCTTGGGAGTATGACACCAAGCCGGCTTGTTGGAGGGCGTTGGTGAGAGTTGACGGGCCCAACTTCTTTGTATCTCTTCCTCAGTTTACCCCTAGAGAAGTGAGGGGGAACACGTTGATGGCATTGAACCTCCCCAGCTCTTATCCGAGAAGATGCTTCTATGGCTGCGCAACATTCGCCCCGTGCACCTAGTATATCGTTACCGAAATAACGTATACTTGGAGCCTTATTTGCCTAGTAGGTTTTCTCGTCAATTCGGATATAGTCAGCTGTTCTTTGACTGCCCCAGTGCTTGTCTGGGCTTCGAGGGCAGTATCCTTGACGACATCTGGGCGTGGCATTATTACAATGCTGTTCATACCCGTGCTAGCTTCTCAGTCCCTGACGCTAATATGCAAGGGGATATTCTGTACATGGCAGCTCATTATCATGTGGCGGCGAGCAAATCTTTCGTGAACTTTGACATGAATACCAGCTTCATTATCGGGACAGGCTTGGCAGAAAAGCCCGAGGGTTCCAGGAAGAGAAAGAGAGGGGCGAATAGGGTTCCTGTGCCAGACTCGGAGTCCACTGCGGCGGACGAAGAGGATGACGAGCAGGCTGCCGATGACTCGTCGCATTCTTCGGACGAGGAGGTGGGGGACCGGCCTCCTACTGTACCGGACGAAGAGGTGGAGGATCATCCACCTGTTGTGCCTGGTGCTTCGCGCCAACGAGGCAGGCGTCTGTCTACGGACGATGGCAGGACCTACTCCACAAAGCGGGCTACGGTAAGACGTCGCAGGTTGTTTATTGATGTTGACGCTATTTTTGAGGTGATTGGAATTTCAACTGCCTTTTCCTTCTTTTTCTAAGTTATGGCCTAATCATTTTTTTTCCTCCTTGTAGGCGTCCGGGGAGTCTGCTTCTCGGGACTCGACTACTGAAGTCGATCCAGCCTTGTCCACTTTGATCAATGATGTGTGCACCGCCATCACTTTCGTTGGGGTTCTTCCGGAGGCGGCCGGGGAGTCTCGCCTTGCTGAGACCTCAATCCATGGAGACGGGAGCTCTACTGCCCCTGTCCCTGAGACAGCTGAATTTCAACAGGAAGATACTGACCTGGCTGGCTCCCCTTCAGGGGTGGCTGGGGCAGAGAAACCAGTTGAATTTGAGTCAAAAGTTGCGGGGGGGGGGGGGGGAGGGAGACTATGCCAGCTTCGAACGAGCTGCAGCTTCCGAGCTCTTCCCCTGGTAAGATAAACCATCTTCTTAACTTGTGAAGAGGCCTATTTGCTCTATCATCCTATCCTTCATGGATTAATGATTGCTTTGGACGTGCAGGTTCCACCCCTTTATTGCCGGTGATGGACACTGCCAGGGTGGACTCTACCGGGGGGATCTGATGGAAGCACGTGTGCCTCCTTCTTTTCCAACCCATACTGAAGGGCCTCCAGTTGGGTCTAGTTCGGGAGCCTTGGTGATAGCACAACTGGAGCGAGGGATGACGCTTTTCGCGCCATCCTCTGTGAATAGGGTTTCGGGAGATAACCTTTCCGCTCTACCAAGTATCCAGGCTCTTCGGGCGGCGGAAGAGGAGCTAGCTGCCATCCATGCATCTTTTCGCACAGAATTCGTTTCCCTAGTGGTAGGGACGGAAAGTTCTGAGGCTACTCCTTCGGTACTGCCTGCCACACTCCCTTTGACGCCGTTCTCTACGGAAGTTTTGGATGAAGTATCCCAGGATGTGATCGACAGTTTCTACCGCCACCTGAAGAGGGGGATTGAGGCAGCTGTGGAGAGGGGGACTCCCTTTGCTATGGCCCGTCAATGCGTCGTGGCCAAATTAATAACCTTAGAACACTTTCCGGTGGGGCGAGACTAGCGGCGCTTCTGGAGCCTAAGCTGTTAGTGGCCGATCGTCTCGTGGCCCAGTTTTGCGTACTGCGACAAGCTTATCTATCAGTGGCAAAATATCAAGAGCGTACTTTACTCGCAACCGCGGTAGAGAAGGTAAGGATTGCTCGGGAATCGCTCAAGCCAGTTATATTTAAGGACCGCCGGGATCTGACTCAGTTGTACGATCATTGGAGCCGTCGTACTGAAGATTGTGCGGCTCGAGAAGCGACCACCTCCCGCGGGGTAACTGACACCCGGGAGCAGATTCTTGAGCTCCAGAAAAAGCTGGCCTTCCTGGAGTCCGAGCTCGAAGCTGCTCGTACTGAGAAAGGGGTTGCTATTCAGGAGGCTGACAAATTTAGTAGAGCTTCTGCCAATCTGGAACTTGCTTTGAAGAAGATGGAAAATGATTGGCAGGCATATATGTACTTGAATGATGTGGATCAGTTGTCCCAGGCGGCCGAGCGCCGAGCTAGGCAGCGGCTTGAGCGAGGGACTACCTTGGTGAGAAACCGCCTTTTGGAGTTGTGTAATGCCGAACTATAGTCGGCCTTTTTCTCGTTTTGTTCCTGTTTTCCTTTTTCTCTTTTTTTTCTTTGAGAGGGACATGGTCCCAAAACATGTAATGCTTTTTCGTCTTTCAAATAAATAGTACTTTCCATTCTGCCCTTCATTTGTATCGCTTGTTGCGCTTGTGGTATTGTGGTGATGTTTGCCCCGCATGAGGGACTTGTTTGTGGACCTATTACCCCTGGCATACCTTAGTTTTAGGTACGGATAACAAGTTTGATTGAGGATACCTAGAACAGTTCCACGGCAAGGTGGTCGTAGGTGTTCGGGGTATCGGGAGATAGAATGCCATGGAGCAGCTGGGCTCCCGGGGCATGATGAGGGATGGTGGGCCTGTACTAAGAGACTTAACAAAGGACATTTGTCGGCCTATTATCCTTGGCGTACCCCGACTTAGGATACGGATAATAAGATGGAGGGGAACCAACACACTTACTCAGAGGTAATGAGGACATGGTAAGTATGAGGGTTTTACCGTGGAGTCTTCCTACTCAGAGGTACTGAGGACATGGCAGGAGTGGACTCAACAAAGGATATTTGTGGTCAACAGAGGACATTTGTGGACCTATTACCCTTGGCGTACCCTGGTTCAGGGTACGGATAATAAGACGAGAGAGGACCGACATACTTACTCAGAGGTAATGAGGACATGGTAAGTACGGAGGTTTTACCGTAGAGTCTTCCTACTCAGAGGTAATGAGGACATGGCAGGAGTGGACTCAGCGGGTAATATTTGTGGACCTATTATCCTTGGCATACTCTGGTTATGGGTACAGACAATAAGTCGAAAGGGAATCATCATACTTACTCAGAGGTAATGAGGACATGGCAAGCATAAAGGTTTCTTCGACGGAGCCTTCCCATTCAGAGGTAATAAGGACATGACAGGAGTGGGCTCAATGAAGGAGGGTACATAGAACGACTCAGAGGTGATGAGGACATAAAAGTTCTATGTAAGGGGTGATTTATTTTTGGCGCAATTGAAATGACTCAGAGGTAATGAGGACATGGCCATTTTGGAAATTTGTGGATCGGTTACCCTTTTTGTGCACTGGAAGTGCGGGTAGTGGATCATGAGGGAGGATCTCTTCCAGAAAGAAAGTTCAGAGGTATGGTCATACATGACTTACTATCTGAAAGAGTGACCGAAATGTGAGTTCAGAGGCACCTGCGGGTACATGACTCGATAATCTGGAATTTGGAAATGTGAGTTCAGCGGCACCAGCGGGTACATGACTCGATAATCTGGGATAGTGTGGATGTGAGTTCAGCGGCACCAGTGGGTACATGACTCGATAATCTGGAATGTGTTGTTTAGACATAATATTTCTTCAGAAACTTGCCGTTGACGGGCAACATGAGTAAGTCTCCATTTTGTTTTACGAGGCGGTAAGCACCTTTGGAAAATACAGCCTCGATGATAAATGGACCTTCCCATTTTGGCTGGAACTTGCCAGCGGTCTTGTGAGTCATGACCATCGGCCTCCGGACTGCCAGAACGAGATCGCCCGCTTGGAATGTTCTGATTTTAACCTTCTTGTTGAAGGCTCCGGAGATGCGTGCTTGGTATAGCTCGATTCGTTGCTGAGCCAGGAGGCACTTTTCATCTAAGGCCTCTAACTCTTGTAGTCGGTGTCGGTAATTATCATCCGTCGTCAATTGATAAGTGAGCGCGACACGGAGCAAGGGTATTTGAGTCTCCAATGGGAGAACTGCCTCACTTCCGTACACCAGGAAGAATGGTGTGTTCCCTGTGGCCGTTCGGACTGTGGTACGGTACGCCCATGAGCATTCACCAAGCTTCTCGTTCCAGTCGCGTTTGTTGGACGACACGAACTTCTTGAGTAACTTGATGATGGTTTTGTTGAAGGCTTCTGCCAACCCATTAGCTGCTGGATTATATGGCGTTGAAGCGATATTCTAGATGCGGTGATGATGTAACAGACCCTTCGGTATAATGCTTATGGAAGAGCCAGGGTCAATGTGTATCCGATCCACCTTTACGTTGCCGATGTATCTAGTGTAGTATAGCGGGCGATCGTGCAGGTTGGTTTTGATGAGCATGTCCTGCGGAGTGAAGACAATGCTGGGCATCACTCCTATGCAAGCGCTGTCTTCGAGATCTGCAGGCCGGTTCTCTCGCGTGAGGTTGACCTGAGCCAGGTATGCGTCGACATTTTGGAGTGTATCGCTTAAAGCCGCGCGAACATCCTTCGAGAGTCTCAGAAGCTCGTATAATGACAACTTGGCCGGTGTGTTGGCCAATTGTGCCAAGATGTCGAAGTTGTAGGGCCTCTCCAGCCCCTGTGGTGTCTCTTTTTGGAGGGATTTGTCAAAGCGAGTCTTCTTCGGCCTAGGCTTGTCGGTCGTCGGAGGCTGAGCCGGTCCCAGAGTATTAGTTGTAGCGGGCTGATGATCTTTAGCCGAGTTGTCAGCCACAGGTTGGGATTGTGCCCCAGACCGAGTGACGACGGCTGTAGCTTCTTCGATATTTACCGAGATTGTGAGGCATGACCTGACTTTTCCACTCTTCTTCTTACAAATGGAAGATGGTGTGGGCTGAATCAGTTCTGATACCAAGTCTGAATGGACCCACATGACCTTCCCTCGTGATGTGGTGAGGGGCACTAGACCAGCAGCCTGATCTCGGGGTGTAGAAGCATGAAAAAGAGGAGAAAAATGATCCATGCGGCCAAGGAGCCACATGCGGCTCAAGAGTCCCATGCGGCTCAAACACAGAGTGGACTCCATATGGCCAGCAGAAGGAAGTCACGTGTCTTTTTAGAACGGCTGTACCCAGCGTCATTCAAACACAGTTAATGCTCTGACGGCTGACAACTGACAGCTGACAGCCCTGACGTAAAGTAGTCATGATGACTACCACAAGAGCACCATCTTTCTAGGGAACTGGAGAAAATCTTCACAGCTTCGAGGCTAGTTTATGCGGCCAGTCTAGACGAGTTCATACGGCCAGTACAGAGAAACCTATGCGGTTCAATCATGAAGGTCCCTCCATGCGGCTCGGTCATGAAGAAATCCATGCGGCTCGGCCATGAAGACTCTCATACAGATCGGTCATGAAAACCCCCATGAGGCTCGGTCATAAACATATTCATGCGGCTCGGTCATGACAACCTTCATGCGGTTCGAGTATAGAGACTATTCATGCAGCTCGGTCATGAAACCTTCATGCGGCCCAAACACGAACGCTCCTTATGCGGCTCAACAACGATGACAGGACACGTGTCCTAAAGATAATCAAATTTTGGGTCAGATCCCAATAATTTGGGACACGTGGCAAGAGAATGAATTAAATTGATTCATTTAGATTTGCGGACGTCAGCAAATCATCATGATGGGGATTTATTGTAATCAACATTAATGACTGACATGATTTGGCATAATCCTCATTAATGACCCAGATCCTTCACGCTCAAGATTAATGGCCCAGATTGATCATTTACCAGGCCACCGTCACTTTGAGAATGGACAATCAATGCAAACCCTAATGATGTCCCCACTATTATAAATAGCAAGGTGCCATTCCCTTGCAAAAGGACGCTCCCCCAATAATCAGAGAGAAAAATACACAGAGATTAATCTAGAGAGAGAGAAGCCAGGAGAGCAATACGAGGAGAGCAAGATGAGCATTTCTTCGTCAACGTCAAGCATCTCGTCACAGGAGCCAAGGCTACGTCCGATCGTCCAAGGAGTAAGGCAGAGCTATCGTCGCTTTCCCGAGCCTCTATCGTCACCCCCCAAATAAAAAATAAACAATTGTACTTAGATTGCTGTACCTAGGTTTTCGTCCCTAGGCTTTCTTTGTACAAGCGAGTTTGTAACGTGAAGTAAAAGTCCAGTCCTTCCATAAAACTGTTCTGCTCTTTTATATTTCATGGCAACGAATTGAGCTGTATCAAGCCCGAATCTCCGGAGCTTTCAACAAGAAGGTCAAGGTCAGAACATTCCAAGTAGGCGATCTCGTTCTGACGGTTCGGAGGCCGATGGTTATGACGCATAAATCTGCCGGCAAATTCCAACCAAAATGGGAAGGCCCGTTCATCATCGAAGCTGTATTCTCCAACGACGCCTACCGCCTCGCAAAATAAAATGGAGACTTGCTTATGTTGTCCATCAACGGCAAGTTTATGAAGAAGTTATATGTCTGAAACAAAATCCTCGAGACATCTCAGAGTGTCGAGTTATGTACCTTCCCGTACCACTGAACTTACATTCTAGTTCCATGCATAGAGTCATGTACCTGCTGGTACCTCTGAACTCATTCCCATATTTTACAATCATTCGAGTCACGTGCCCGCTGGTACCTCTGAACTCATTCCCACATTTTCCGATCATTCGAGTCACGTGCCCGCTGGTACCTCTGAACTCATTCCCACATTTTCCGATCATTCGAGTCACGTGCCTGCTGGTACCTCTGAACTCATTCCCATATTTTCCGATCATTCGAGTCACGTGCCCGCTGGTACCTCTGAACTCATTCCTACCTTTTCCAATCATTCGAGTCACGTACCCGCTCGTACCGTTGAACTCACTCTTACCACTCTCTAGATTCTCGAGTCATGTACCCTCTCGTGCCGCTGAACTCACATCCACAACATCCCAGATTATCGAGTCATGTGCCCGCTGGTGCCACTAAACTCACACTTTCACAATTTCGAGTCATGTACCCGCGGGTGCCTCTGAACTCACATCTCGGTCACTCTTTCAGATAGCAAGTCATGTATGATCATACCTCTGAACTTTCTTCCTATAAGAGATCCTCCCTCATGATCCACTACCCGCACTCCCAGTACACAAAAAGGGTAACGGGTCCACAATCTTCCAAAACGACCACGTCGATGCTACCTCTGAGTCGTTCCACTTCCGCCAAAAACAAATCAAGCCCTACATAAAACTTCCATGTCCTCATTACCTCTGAGTCATTTTATGTACCCCCTCTTCATTGAGCCCACTCCTGCCATGTCCTCATTACCTCTGCGTGGGAAGGCTCCGTAGAAGAAACCTTCATACTTGCCATGTCCTCATTACCTCTGAGTAAGTATGTCGGTTCCCTTTCAACCTATTATCTGTACCCACAACCGGAGTACGACAAGGATAATAGGTCCACAAATGTCCTCTGTTGACCACTAATGTCCTTTGTTGACCACAAATGTCCTCTGTTGACCACAGATGCTGTACTGGGTCTCCAGTACACGCCCATCCCTTTCCTATCATGCCTGGGAGCCCAGTTGCTCCCTATTATTCTCTCGAATTCCAAAAACTTCTATAGCTGTCTTATCGCGAAGTTATTCTAGGTATTCCTCTATAAAACTTGTTACTCGTACCTAAAACCAAGGTACGCCCAGGGTAACAGGTCCATAAATAATCCTCCAGCGGGTCAAATTCCACAAACATTACAAGTACAGGAAAGAGAAGAAGAGTTGAAACATGCTCATTTATTCAAAATTCAAAGTACTACATCATTTGGGATCATACCCCTTACAAAATAAAGACAAAAAGAAAAAAAACAGCAAAAGAAAACAGAAGATTGATCACTGCTCCGGGGCATATAACGCCATAAGACGGTCCGTCAGCAAGGCAACCGATCGCTCAAGCCTCTGTTTAGCTCGACGCTCCGCCTCTTGGCTCAGCACCGCTGCGTCCTCCAGATGAGCATGAGCTTGCCAGTTGTCCTCGAATTTCTTGAAAGCCCCCTCCAGGTTAATAGAAGATCGGGAAACCCTCTCGGCCTCCCGAGCGATTGACTCCTGTTTCGTACGAGCAGCCCCCAGCTCTGACTCTAAGAAGGCCAACTCCCTCTGAAGTGCAAGAATCCGCTCCTTCGTGTTTGCCATGAAATATAAAAGAGCAGAACAATTATCGGAGGACTGGACTTTTACTTCACGTTACAAACTCGCTTGTACAAAAAAAGCCTAGGAACAAAAACCTAGGTACAGCAGTCTAAGTACAATTGTTTATTTTAGATTCTAGGGGGTGACGATAGAGGCTCGGGAAAGCGACGGCCGCTCTGCCTTACTCCTTGGACGATCGGTATGCAGCCCTGGCTCGGGAAAGATCTGCTTGGCGTTGACGAAAAAATGCCCTTCTTGCTCTCCTCGTGTTGCTCTTCTGGCTTCTCTCTTTCTCTGTGTATTTCCTCTCTGATTATTAAGGGAGGAGCTCTCTGTGTATACGTATCTCTCTCTGATAGTGTATATTTTGCCAGGGAATGGCACCTTGCTATTTATAATATTGGGGCATCATTAGGGTTTGGATGATTACCCATTCTCAAAGTGGCGGCGGCCTAATGTATAATCAATCTGGACCATTCATTTAAGGCGTGAAGGATCTGAGCCATAAATGGGGATAGTATTGAATCCTGTGAATGATTAATGCTGATTGCTTTAAATCTTCATGATTGATTGTGCCAAGCTTGGTTTTCTCACCACGTGTCCCATTGGCTTGATCATGAATGATATGACCTGATCTCGTTAAATATGGTCATTGGGATCTGGTAAATCTCTGATTGATCTGTATCCCATAATCATCCTTGCTAAGTTATGGGGACCATCGAATCTCTGCCATGTGTCTTAATGGTGGACCCTGTCAGAATTGCATGATATACATGAACCGCATGAGACAGCGTCTCAGTGAGCCGCATAGGTATAGTACTTGTGAGCTGCATGGAGTAGTTTCTCGGTGTGCCGCATAGGTGTAATACTTACGAGCCGTATGGGATGGCTTCTTGGTGAGCCGTATGAAGATGATTCTCGCCAGCCGCATGAAGCTGTTCTTCAATGGAGCCGTATGGGAATAGCCACGTGTCAATCTCGGATCGTGTCAGAGATTTTCTCCTATTTCCAAAGAGTCTGTCATTATGACAGGACCATTATGATACTTTATGTCAGAGCCGTCAGCTGTCAAATTACGGCAGAGCATTGAATAGGGCCATTATTCGATGGCCAGCTGTGTGAAGGGGTCCCATGGGGACACGTGGTGTTGATCTAGCCGCATATCTCTGTTGGTCGTATGTGAGCCGCATGTACTTCTAAACCGCCTGCGGATGGGGGGCTCTTTGAACCACATAGGACTGTCCCTATGTAAGCCGCATAGAATCTCCTGCCCCGAGCCGTATGAGACTAAGAGTCTCTCTGAACCGTATGGGACTGCTCCTGTATGAGCCGCATGGGGTTCTCCTGTTCTGAGCCGCTTAGATCATCATTCTGATATTTTTCTGCTTCTACAAGACCTCCTTCAAAGTTTTCAATTTGCAAAAGATGATTCAGTCGCATGGATTTATCTGGCCGCATGAGCTGTTAGGCCGTATAGACTTTTTGCCATGTGTCCCAACCACGTGTGCAAATCTTCTGCATTAAATGCCTTTGATTCATTTTTTTGAATTAATGCCACCTCTTGGGGGAGGATCCCAAGGGTCAGTTTTGTTTTGACCGAAGCATTTTTCCTTTATTCTTTTAGGCGGCGCGTGGATCGAGGCATTTATTTGATTTTTCGAGCCTCCTTCGCCTATAAATAGGAGTAATTTTATTCTTTGAGGGTTTCTTTACCTTCTCTCTTTTGCTCGGACTCCTTGTTGCCGACTTCCTCTTCGTCTTCTCCCATCAACGATTGCCAATGGCTCCGAAGAAGACTACCGCTGGTACGGGCAAGAAGGCCGCATCATCGTCTGTGGCAGCGAAGGGCAAGAGGGCCGCGTCTTCATCGACGGTGGCGAACGTGGTGGCTCCTCCACCGGCTGACGTGCCTGTATTTCCAAGTATGCTGCGTATCCGACTCATGTTCGAGCCGCATGGGATATGACCTAGGTCTGAGCCACATGAAAGTTGTTGTTTGCAGCCGCATAACTACTTCATCCTCAGGGCCGCATAAGCTCATCTGGACTGGACCGCATGAGCTCTTTCAAACTGAGCTGCATAAGCCTATTTCGAACTGAACCATATAAGCTTTTTCGAATTAGACCGTATAGGCTCATCCGAACTGAACCGCATATGCTCCTTTCGAACCGAACCGCATAAGCTCATCCACCCTGAACCGCATAAGCCTATTTCGAACCGAACCGCATAAGCTCATTCGCATGAGTTCTTTCAAACAGAGCCGCATGAAGTTATGCTGAGCTAAGCCGCATAAACGTCTCGTAGTTTGTATTTCAGCTATCTTTTCGACTTGTTTCTTTTGTCTTTCTTCAGTGAATCTGCCAGTAAATTTTACGGGGGAACTTCTGGTTGGCTCGAATCAGTTTACCTTGGGCGTGCGTCGGGATGATTTAGTTCGTCAAGTATCTGAGCAGCTTCTTGTTAATGAACCTTTGGAGCGACTAAATGCTATCAGGGTTCAATCTTTCCAATTTCTTAGTGACATAATGAGTTCCGGGAAGCCTGATGGGAAGCATCTAAGATCGGTCTTCCTCTTTGGGGATGCGTTGATCATAGAAAACTCTTGAGTGCTGGATGTTTCCGAGAGTTGGGATTTTGACCTGGACGGGATGCCGATTCACATCCCCATTATGAAGCATCATTTCCCCTTTGCATGGTTCAACATGATTATTTTGGACAGGCAGATGCCAGACCCCCTCACTCCAACCAGACCGGGGATATTTGTTGGTAACATCCGCTACAACAAAACTACTGGGTCAGTGCACGCGATCAAGGATCCGGCCAGTCGATCCGTGATGGAGCTAGTTCCGGGTACCTTTATCAACACACCCGGTCCTAACTTCTCATTCTCTCAGGCTGATACTTTTCTGAGCCAGCTTGCTCGCAAAGGGTCTTATCCTGTTGGCAGATTGGTACTGTCGAGCTGGTTACACCCCATTCCCTCGTGGGCTAACCTGACCTCGTGGATTCTACGGAACTACGGGGAATTTTTACGAGAAGTCAATCTTTATGATGCTATCCGGGGTACCAGCCACGGGTTGCCCGTTATTAAGCCATTATTCATGGCTCTTCTGGAGATGTATAATCACCGGACAGGGACTTTTTTCACCCCTGTAGGGGAATTGGGGCTCGCTCTTCACGAGATGTATGCTGTCTCCATGCTCCCTTGGGGAGATGAGCCCTTCGAAGCGTACACTCCGACGAATGAGGAGTTACAGGATTTAGATCGTCAATTCCCAGGTTTCGTCACTGTGTATCAAGAACTATTGTGTCATCAAAGCACCTGTCACCGAACGACTATCCAAAAAAATGACAACTCGGAAGGGGACGCTCCCCATACCAAATCTTGGGTCTCATACCTTTTCAAATTCAGCGCTGCTGGCCGAGTTACTTCTCGGGATCGTCAAACTCCTAGGGAAGTAGAGGACTTGGTGTCGACTGGTAGGAGGTTGTAGTCTAAAGGTGACAAATTTGGGAGCCAGATTGACTCCTTCAGCTATTTTTATTATAGTACCCGGCGGCTATCAGAGAAGGCGCTCTTGGCAAGGTTTTTAATGGTATGGCTACGCAATTGTGTGGTCTCATGAGGGGCAGGTTCTATCGAGAGGATCAGTCGCCACTTCGTTCTTCCTGCCGTAAAGTTGGCCTTTGGGGTCAGGCTGGCTCTTCTTCCTGCAATGGTGTGCAGTATTCAGCATGGTCTCCATGCCTTCTCGTCCAAGGTCATTGCTCGTGACGTGGTAATAGACTTTGAACGTATAGAACTGCCTTATCATTACTTGCTGGGATGGCTGTTGTTGCATTATCAGTCTTTGATGAGGCCTGGGACGGGAGACGACATTACGAACGACGACGCTTTTCTTTTCAGGTATCATCATCAGCCTTGGGAATGTAGTACTATGCCGGCGTGTCGGAGGATGTTGGCGAGGGTGGACGGATATAATTTCCTCGTGTCCGTTCCCCGTTTCACCGACCAGGAAGTGAGGAGTGTTCATGTTGATGGCGTTGGACCTCCTCATTTCTTACCTGAAAAGATGCGTTTCTGGCTGCGTAACATTCGCCCGGCGTATTTAGTTTACCGCAATCGCAACACTGTGTACTTGGAACCCTACTTGCCCAGTAGGTTTGCCCGTCAATTTGGGTACAGTCAGCTATTCCTCGGGCGTCCCAGTTCCCACCTGGGATTTGAAGGTAGCATTCTCGATGGTATTAGGGCATGGAGCTACTATGACACTTGTCATACTCGAACTAGCTTCTCGGTTTCTGCAATAAATGTGATAGGGGAAATCTTGCACATGGCGGCCTTCTATCATGTTACGGCAAATCATCCTCCTCTCAATTTTAATCCGAGGACTAGCTTCATCGTGGGCACTCATCTGGCGGAGAAGGCTATGGTGTCGAGGGCAAAGAAGAGAGGGGCGAATAGAGTTCCTACGCCCGATTTCGAGTCCTTTGACACAATTGAGGAAGACAACGAGCGGGACGACGAGGACTCTCCCTCTTCCGGTGACGAGGCAACGGCGGGTCAGCCTTCCATCATGGCAGATGAGATGATGACGGATCAACCGTCGATTGTATTAGATGAGGCGGTAGACCAGTTGCCATCTGTACCGGAGGTGGTACGGGTAGAACTACCGCATGTCGTGCCTGGTCCCTCCTGTAAGCGAGGTAGGCATGAGTCTACTGGCAGAGGAGTAGCCTTTTCTGTGAAGAGAGCGGTGGTCGGACCCCGTAGGCTACTTATTACGGAGAGGGGTGAGGATACAAACGATGTTCCGGAGGTAAGACCAAGTCGGAGCCATCTCTTTGTTGTGGTTTTCTTTTCTCTTGGATATATGACTTAATCACTTTTCTTTGTAGGCGTCTGATGAACCGGCCTCTCCTGAACTGTCTGCTGCCCTTGGAGTTGATCCGGCCCTTGCTGCTTTGATTAGTGACATGTGTGCCGCGGTACTTTCTGTGGGGGCTCTCTCAGCGGTGGCTGAAAGCTCCCAGGTTGCTGAGGCCTCGGCCCGGGGTGACGAAGGTTTCCTCGGGCCCATCTCCGAGACCGCTGAACTTCAGCAAGGCGACGCCGATCTCGTTGCATCCCCTCCCGAGGGTGCAGGGGCGGAGGAGTCTATTATACCTGACTCGGAGACTGTTGGTGAAGAGGCTGCGGTGGCTGCAGGCGAACCTCAGCCTCCACACTCCTCCACTGGTAAGATAAGCCAAATATTGACTAGTGTGGGGGCTTATTTGCTCAATCAATATATCCTCCGGGTCAAATTGATTCATGGTTGCCTTGGCCCTACAAGTCCTGACCCTTTACTTCCCACCGTGGATGTTCTTGGGTAAGGCTCGGCCTGTCGTGATCTGGAAGAAAGGAGCGTTTCCTCTTCTTCGCCGTCTCATGTCGAGGGGCCTCCCGCCAGCCCCGGGCAGATGGGAATGGAGCTTGCGATGGTCTTCACCTCATCCTCTGCTGATCATACGGCTCCGGAGATTGACCTCTCGACCCTTCCGAGCATTCAAGTTCTGCGGCCCGCTGAGGAGGAGTTGGTCGTTGTTCATGCGTCCTTCCATACGGAGTTTGTTTCTCTTGTGGCAGGAGCGACAGATTCTGTTGCATCATCTTCAGCGTTGCCGGCTACACTCCCTTTGACACGGGCTTCCAAGGAGGCTCTGGACGAGGTGACGCAGGATGTGGTCGACAGCTTCTATCGCCACTTAAAGTAGGGTGTAGACGCTGCTGTAGAACGGGGGACCCCTTTTACTCTGTCTCTGCGGTGCGCTCGGGGCCAGGTTGCAACTTTGAAGTCTCTTCCCGACGGGGTGGGATTGGCTGCACTTCTGGAGCCTAAGTTGGCAGAGGCTGATCAGCTTGCGACCCAATTGCTGGCGATACGGCAGACGGGCTTGTCTGCTGTGATTGATCGGGAGCGGGGCTTCCTCATTGCTGCTCGGGATAGGATCAAGCTCGCTCGGGATACTGCCGGGCCAGTTGTGCAGGGAGACCTTAACAAGTTCTCCGCTTCGTACGACAGGCTGGGTCGTCGAAGTCAGGCTTGTCGGGCTCGAGAAGAGTCTGCTTCTCGTGGGATCGCTGATACGAAGGAGCGAATTCTTGCACTCCAGAGGGAGTTGACTTTCTTAGAGTCGGAGCTGGAGGCTGCTCGTACGGAGCAGGAGTCGATTGCCCGAGAGGCCGAGAGGGTTTCCCGCTCTTCTGTCAACCTGGAGCGGGCCTTTAAGAGATTCGAGGATAACTGGCAAGCCCATGCTCAACTGGAGGACGAGGCGGTGCTGACTCGAGAGGCGGAGCGTCGAGCTACCCAGAGGTTTGAGCGGTCGGTTGCCCTGCTGACGGACCGTCACAGGGTGTTATGTGCCCCGGAGCAGTGACCGGCTTTCTATTTTTTTTTGCTGTTGTTTTCTTTTTTCGTCTTTTTGTTTTGATTTTGTAAAGGATGTGATCCTAAATGAGGTAGCACTTTGAATTTTGAATGAATGAGCATGTTTCAACTCATCTTCTGTTTCTTGTACTTACGGTGTTCGTGGAACTGGACTTGGTGGAGGATTATTTGTGGACCTGTTACCCTAGACGTACCTTGGTTTTAGGTACGGATAACAAGTTTGGTCAGGATGTCCGGAACAGCCATGGCAAAGTGGTCATGGGTGTTCTCGGTATTGGAGAAAAGAATGCCGTAGAGCAGCTGGGCTCCCGGGGCATGGTGAGATGGTAGATTTATGCTAAGAAGCTTAGCAAGGGATATTTGTGGACCTATTATCCTTGGCGTACCCTGGTTCAGGATACGGATAATGGGATGAAAGGAAACCAACATATTTGCTCAGAGGTTATGAGGACATGGCAAGCATGATGGTTTTACCGTAGAATCTTCCTGCTCAGAGGTAATGAGAACATGGCAGGGGAGACTTCACGGAAGATATTCGTGGTCAATAGCGGACATTTGTGGTCAACAGAGGACATTTGTGGTCAACAGAGGACATTTGTGGTCAATAGAGGACATTTGTGGTTAACAGAGGACATTTGTGGTCAACAGAGGACATTTGTGGACCTATTATCCTTGTCGTACTCCGGTTGTGGGTACAGATAATAGGTTGAAAGGGAACCAACATACTTGCTCAGAGGTAATGTGGACATGGCAAGCATGAATGTTTCTTCGACGGAGCCTTCCCACTCAGAGGTAATGAGGACATGGCAGGAGTGGGCTCAATAAAGAGGGGGTACATAGAACGACTCAGAGGTAGGAGAACGTGGAAGTTCTATGCGAGGGGGAGGTTTGTTTTTGGTGGAAGTGAAAATGACTCAGAGGTAATGAGGACATGGCCGTTTCGGAAATTTGTGGGTCGATTACCCTTTTTGTGCACTGGGAGTGCGGGTAGTGGATCATGAGGGAGGATCTCTTCCAGGAAAAAAGTTCAGAGGTATAATCATACGTGACTTACTATCTGAAAGAGTGGCCAGAATATGAGTTCAGAGGCACCAGCGGGTACAAAACTCAGTAATTTTAGTAAATTAAGAAAGTGTGAGTTCAGCAGTACCAGCGGGTACATGACTCGATAATCTGAAGGGAATATGGAGGTGAGTTCAGCGGTACCAGCCGGTACATGACTCAATAATCTGGAGAGGATGTCGTTTAGACATAATATTTCTTCAGGAACTTGCCGTTGACTGGCAATATGAGCAAGTCTCCATTTTGTTTTGCGAGGCGGTAAGCATAGTTGGAGAATACTGCCTCAATGATAAATGGGCCTTCCCACTTTGGCTGGAATTTGCCAGCGGTCTTGTGAGTCATGCACATCGGCCTTCGGACTGCCAGAACGAGATCGTCCACCTGGAATGTTCTGATTTTGACCTTCTTGTTGAAGGCTCCAGAGATGCGTGCTTGGTATAGTTCGATCCTTTGCTGAGCTAGGAGGCGCTTTTCATCTAAGGCCTCCAACTCTTGTAGTCGACGTCGGTAGTTGTCGTCCGTCGTCAATTGATACGTGAGGGCGACACGGAGTGAGGTTATTTGGGTCTCCAATGGGAGGACTGTCTCACTCCCGTACACCAGGGAGAATGGTGTATTCCCGGTGGCTGTTCGAACTGTGGTACGATAAGCCCATAAGCATTCGCCGAGCTTCTCGTTCCAGTCGCGTTTGTTAGAGGAGACAAACTTCTTGAGGAGTTTGATGATTGTTTTGTTGAATGCCTCTGCCAACCCATTCGTCGCTGGGTTGTACGGTATCGAAGCGACATTCTGAATACGGTGCTTATCGCAAAATCGATAGAATACGTGGCTTGCAAACTGTGGACCATTATCATGGATGATCCTTCGGTGCAGTCTAAAGCGGTAGATGACGTGATGCTTAAGGAAGCTGATCACGTTTGAAATCTTAACTTCTGCGAGTGGGACCGCTTCCGCCCATTTAGAGAAGTAATCAGTGATCGCAAGTATGAAGCGATGTCCTCGGGTGGAAGGCGATGTTGGGCATTGCTCCCGTGCAGGCACTGTCTTGGAGATCCACGGGTGAGTCCTCCCCGGTGAGGTTGGATTGAGCCAGATAGACATCGGCATTTTGGAGCGCTTCACTTAATGCAATACGAACGTCCTTGGAGAGCCTTAGGAGTTCGTACAGTGACAGCTTGGTCGGTGTATTAGCCAATTGCGCTAAGATGTCAAAGTTGTAGGGCCTCTCTAGCCCTTGGGTTGCCTCTTTTCGGAGGGATTTGTCGAAGCGCGTCTCTTTCGGCCTAGGCTTGTCGGTCGTCGAGGGATGAGCCGGTCCCGGAGCATCAGTTGTAGTGGGTTGATGATTTTCAGCTGGATTGTCAACCATAGGTTAGGATTGTGCTCCGGACCGTGTGACGACGGCTGTAGCTTCTTCTTTGTCTGCCGAAATTGTGTGGCAGGTCCTGACTTTTCCTCTTTTTTTTTTGTCGGTGGAAGATGGTGTGGGCCGAGTCACTTCTGACACCAAGTCTGGATGGATCCACATGACCTTCCCTCGTGATGTGGTGAGGGGTACTAAACCGGCAGCCTGGTCTCGGGGAGGTGGAAGATTGGCAATTTCCATTGTCGCTAGAGGGACGGGGACAACCCCGTCTTGAGTTTCCGTTGGAGGGAAGCTGCCGAATTGTACGGACACCATATTGGCCGCCACGGTTACCTCTTCGAAATCGATGGCCAGTACGTTTGAGTCGATGAGGTTTTGGATGTACCGTTTCAGCTGGTAGCAATCGTGTGTAGCATGATGGACATAGCGATGATAATGGCAGTACTTTGGATTCTCTATCTCTGCCGGTCGCGGTTCCCATCTCGGTGGAGGAAGCTGAATCCTGTCCCCTTGTATGAGCATGTCTAAGATGGGCTTGACGTGACCATCTTCGAAGGAGTAAGTAATTTGCGGCCATTGTTTATCTGCTGGCTTTGGCTCAGGTTTTTGTGCTGTATCGGCCACCATGGCCTGCTTTCCCTTGCTGTCCCAATTGTTGGAGGGGCTACCCCTATTATCGTTGTTGGGACGCTTGCCCTTGTTTTCTCCTTCCGAGATGTGCAATCCTAGTTGGCAAGCTTTCTTCAGTCGTTCTTCGACGCTCGTGGCACTGATGATGAACGTCTTCCAATCTTTGAATTGACTTTTGCCCATCCAGAGACTGATCGTTGGAAGCAGTCTCTTTTGGCAAATTTCAATTAAAGAGGAATCTGGATTTCCGGAGGGCAGCTTCATGGCGGTTTGGTGGAACCGCTAAATATAGTTCCTTGTCAGCTCTTTCTCTCCTTGGACGACGTCCATGAGGGTAGACATCGTGACGTCCTGTCCTACCTCATAGAATCTCTCCAAGAACAAGCGCTTGAAGCCAGTGAAGGAGTGGATGCAGTTGTCTGGCAGGTTGCGGTACCAGTCGAAGGCGACTCCTTCCAATGCCCCAATGAAGAATCGCGTGAGGATAGCATCATCATGGGGCAGATGGTCGGTGGTGACCTCGAAGTAAGTGATGTACCGACTTGCTGAGGTCTTGCCATCATCTGGGTTGATATTGAACGGCTTATATTTTGGTGGGAATGGAACATCCCTCCATTCGGCAGGGTATGGCTGTCGCATTCTGAGGTCTTGAGCATTTTCTCGGGCATGGAACATGGCTCGGAGCTCCTGGACCTCTCTTCTGACTTCTCGGGCCTCATCTGTCGCGGTATGGGCAGTTACTTCGGGAGGATTATTGCCCGGGTTTGGTGCCGCTGAGTTCGAGTCCGCATTGACCTCGGGGCTCGTGCTTGTTTGGCCAGGCGTTCCTCCTTGCAGAGTTGGAAGGGCCACTTTAATCTCGTCTACAGACTTGACCAAAGCAAGTAATATGGATTCGAGATTATCGATGCGCTGGCGATCACTGGAACCAGTTTGATTGCTATCCGTCATGAACACCGTCCTTACATGAGGAGTGATGGAAGGAACGGTGGAGGATGTGCCCTCCGAGTCGTACCCATGCACCGAGAAGTCATCAGGGTAGGTGGAAATGTTCTCTTCGGGCTCGGACTCGGAGGGAACGGTATCCCCAGCCTCAGAGCTTGCTTCGTCTTGAGAGTTACGGATGTCCTCGGGGACATCAGCGTCTGTTGTACCTGATGGGAGAGTTGTTTGTCCGAGCTCGGCTCCTTGAAACATCGGATTGTTGTGGATGTTCGGAGGAGCGCTACCCCCAGTTCCCACGACCCCCAGCGATGTAGATGATGATTTTTCTATTGCAGCAGATTTCGTCTTTGAACGGGTGTGTTGGAATACTCCGGTAGAGGACAACCATTTAGATGACAGTTTCTTAGCTGTAGTGGTTGATATCTTGGGGCTGGAGATGCTTGTCTTCTTCCCTCTTCCCTCGGCGGGAACTTTCTGAGTGGAATTGTAGGAGACAACAGGAGGTGCCTCGTCCTCTGAGCTCGAATACTGTAGTCTTTGGAAGACTGATGGCCGGTCTTCCATCACTGCCGCGTTGTTGCAACAGCAGTTGACGATGATCTGGGTGCAGTAACGTCCGTGTGAGGATTCTTTGTACGCCACGGCCCCTTCTCTTTTCTTGCATTTGTGGAGGATAGCCTCACGCAGGTCAGAGGAACCACTCTGTCCGTTTGCCGTCGGGGGCTGGGTTCGAGTAGTTCGGTACAACTTCCCATCAGAGGCCCGCGTGATAATCAGCGTGACGCCCCGATGGTCAGAGGTTGGGGTAGCTGACTGGGCTTGGTGAGCCCGCGCCGCCCTAGACTTCCTCCTTTTAGCACTTGCGGGTGCGTAACAGGAGGAGTCCAAGTTGAATATCACAGAGTCTGGCTTATCATCCAGAGAACCATCAAGGTCAGGACCGTATGAGAGACGGTCGAAGACTGATCGAGAGAAGCGTGGAACGGACGCTATGCGGCTAGAATTGGGTACCGTGCAGGCTGTCTACATGTGGTTGTCTTCTGTCGTCGGATGAGTTGTTTTTATGCGGCTAGGAATCTCGACCATGCAGGCTGGCTGCATGGGGTTGGCAATTGTGGCCGCATGGGTTTTCTGCAAGCGATTGACTTTCTTAGCCGCATGAGTTTCATCCATATAGTTGGCAGCTGTAGTCGCATAAGCTATGCGGCTGACAGATGTGGCCGCATGAGTTTTCTTTGTGCGGCTGGTGGATGTAGCCGCATGAGCTTTCTCCCTGCGGCTAATACCCTTATGCGGCTCTGATCGCATAGGGTTTCTCTTTGCCCCTGCAAGTCCAGCATCATAGTATTTTCTTCTGTCGGACTTGGGGACAGCAGAGTTATCTATGGTCTGAAGTAGGGCCGCAAGAGAGTCTTGCTCGCCGTCTTGAACAACAGAGGGCATCTCCGCAAGAGCTTCAGTAGGAACGAAGGATCGGGGTCTCCACTCCTTGCGGGCCTTCTTTGTGTGGGCTCGCTTCTGGACCGGGCCAACGCTCTTGTCGGAGAGCATTTCTTCGAACGCCTGTTGGTCGAATCGGGCGACCATCTTCTGTTGCGTGGAGCCAAGCTTGGCTGCATCGGATTGCGTCACCAACTCCTCAACCGTAGAGAAGTTTGTCCCCAGCAGAGTCGCCATCGTGTTTGCCATGAAATATAAAAGAGCAGAACAATTATCGGAGGACTGGACTTTTACTTCACGTTACAAACTCGCTTGTACAAGGAAAGCCTAGGGACGAAAACCTAGGTACAGCAGTCTAAGTACAATTGTTTATTTTAGATTCTGGGGGGTGACGATAGATGCTCGGGAAAGCGACGGCCGCTCTGCCTTACTCCTTGGACGATCGGTATGCAGCCTTGGCTCGGGGAAGATCTGCTTGGCGTTGACGAAGAAATGCCCTTCTTGCTCTCCTCGTGTCGCTCTTTTGGCTTCTCTCTTTCTCTGTGTATTTCCTCTCTGATTATTAAGGGGGGAGCTCTCTGTGTATACGTATCTCTCTCTGATAGTGTATATTTCGCCAGGGAATGGCACCTTGCTATTTATAATAGTGGGGCATCATTAGGGTTTGGATGATTACCTATTCTCAAAGTGGCGGCGGCCTAATGTATAATCAATCTGGACCATTCGTTTAAGGCGTGAAGGATCTGAGCCATAAATGGGGATAGTATTGAATCCTGTGAATGATTAATGCTGATTGCTTTAAATCTTCATGATTGATTGTGCCAAGCTTGGTTTTCTCACCACGTGTCCCATTGGCTTGATCATGAATGATATGACCCGATCTCGTTAAATATGGTCATTGGGATCTGGTAAATCTCTGATTGATCTGCATCCCATAATCATCCTTGCTAAGTTGTAGGGACCATCGAATCTCTACCACGTGTCTTAATGGTGGACCCTGTCAGAACTGCATGATATCCATGAACCGCATGAGACAGCGTCTCAGTGAGCCGCATAGGTATAGTACTTGCGAGCCGCATGGGGTAGTTTCTCGGTGTGCCGCATAGGTGTAATACTTGCGAGCCACATGGGATGGCTTCTTGGTGAGCAGCAGGAAGATGATTCTCGCCAGCCGCATGAAGCTGTTCTTCAATGGAGCTGCATGGGAATAGCCACGTGTCAATCTCGGATCGTGTCAGAGATTTTCTCCTATTCCCAAAGAGTCTGTCATTATGACAGGACCATTATGACACTTCATGTCAGAGCCGTCAGCTGTCAAATCACGGCAGAGCATTGAATAGGGCCATTATTCGATGGCCAGCTGTGTGAAGGGGTCCCATAGGGACACGTGGTGTTGATCTAGCCGCATATCTCTGTTGGTCGTATGTGAGCCGCATGTACTTCTGAACCGCATGCGGCTGGGGGGCTCTTTGAACCGCATAGGACTGTCCCTATGTAAGCCGCATGGAATCTCCTGTCCCGAGCCGCATGAGACTAAGAGTCTCTCTGAACCGCATGGGACTATAGGAGCCGCATGGGGTTCTCCTGTTCCGAGCCGTATAGATCATCATTCTGATATTTTCCATGCTTCTACACTTCGTGTCAGCTATTCCACGAGAAGCAGACTCTTCCCGAGCCCTACAAGCTTGACTTCGACGACCCAGCCTGTCATATGAAGCGGAAAGCTCGTCAAGGTCCCCCTTCACAACTGGCCCGGCAGTATCTCGAGCAAGCTTTATCCTATCCAGAGCAGCAATAAGGAAGCTCCGCTCCCGTTCAATCACATCAGGCAAGCCAGCCTGCCGTATCGCCAGCAATTGGGTCACGAGCTGATCAGCCTCTGCCAACTTGGGCTCCAGGAGCGCAGCCAACCCCTCCCCGCCAGGAAGAGCCTTCAAAGTTTCAATCTGACCCCGAGCGCCCCGCAGAGACAGAGAAAATGGGATCCCCCATCCTACGGCAGCATCTATGCCCCTCTTTAAGTGGCGAGAGAAGCTGTCGACCACATCCTGCGACACCTCGTCCCGAGCCTCCGAAGAAGCCGACGTCAACGGAAGTGTAGCTGGAAACACTGAAGAAGACGTAACATAATCTGCCGCTCCTGCCACAAGTGAAACAAACTCCGTGCAGACGGACGCATGAACAGCGGCCAACTCCTCTTCAGCAGCCCGCAAAACTTGAATGCTCGGCAGGGCCGAGAAGTCAATCTCCGAAGCCGTATAAGCAGTAGAGGATGAGGCGGAGACCATCGCCAGCTCCACTCCCATCTGCCCGGAGCTGGCGGGAGCCGCCCCGACATGATTCGGTGAAGGAGAGGAAACGCTCCTTTCCTCCAAATCGCGGCAGGCCGAGCCTTCCCCAAGAACATCCGCTGTGGGAAGTAAAGGGTCAGGACATGTACGGCCAAGACAACCATGAATCGATTTGACCGGAAGGATATGTTGATAGAGCACATAAGCCCCCTCACTAGTCAATATTTGGCTTATCTTACCAGCGAAAGAGTGTGGAGGCTGAGGTTCGCCTACGGCCACCACAACCTCTCTACCAGCAGCCTCCGAGTCGAATATAATAGACTCCTCCGCCCCGGCACCCTCGGGAGGGAATGCGACGAGATCGGCGTCGCCTTGCTGAAACTCAGCAATCTCGGGGACAGGCCCGAGGAAACCTTCGTCACCCTGGACCGAGGCCTTAGCAACTTGGGAGTCCTCAGCCGCCGCTGAGAGAGCACCCGCAGAAAGGACCGCGGCACACATGTTACTAATCAAAGCAGCAAGGGCCGGATCAACTCCAGGGGCAGCAGACGGTTCAGGAGAGCCTGGTTCGTCAGACGCCTACAAAGAAAAATTGATTAGGTCATATCTCCAAGAAAAAGAAAGCCACAACAAGGAGATAGTTCCAACATAGTCTTACCTCCGGAGCACTGTCAGCATTTTCACCCCTCTCCGTAATCAGTAGCCTATGAGGTCTGACCGCAGTTCTCTTTACGGAAATGGCTACTCATGCCTGCCTCGCTTACGCGAGGGACCAGGCACGGCAGGCGGTGGTTCTATCCTCACCACCTCTGATACAGGTGGCAACTGATCTACCACCTCATCTAATACGACCGATGGTTGATCCATTATCATCTCATCTGCCATGATGGGCGGTTGATCCGCTGTCGCTCCGATACCAGAAGAGAGAGAGTCCTCGTCGTCCCGTTCGTTGCTTCCCTCAACTGTGTCAAAGGACTCGGAATCGGGCACGGGAACCCTATTCGCCCCTTTCTTCTTCGACACCGTAGCCTTCTCCGCCAAACGAGTGCCCACGATGAAGCTAGTCCTCGGGTCAAAATCGACAAGAGGCTGGTTTACCGTAACATGGTATAAGGCCGCCATATGCAAGATTTCCTCCAGCACGTTTGCTGCAGGAACTGAAAAACTAGTTCGAGTATCATAGTAGCTCCATGCCCTAATCCCATCAAGGATGCTACCCTCAAATCCCAGGCTGGAACTGGGACGCCCAAGGAATAGTTGACTGTACCCAAATTGACGGGCAAACCTACTGGGCAAGTAGGGCTCCAGGAACACAGTGTTGCGGTTGCGATAAACTAAATGCGCTGGACAAATGTTACGCAACCAGAAAGGCATCTTCTCAGGTAAGAAATGAGGAGATCCAACGCCATCAACATGGACATTCCTCACTTCCTGGTCGGTAAAACGGGGAACGGACACGAAGAAATCATATCCGTCCACCCTCGCCAGCATCCTCCGACACGCCGGCATGGTACTATATTCCCAAGGTTGATGGCGATGTCTGAAAAGAAAAGCGTCGTCGTCCGTAACGCCGTCTCCCGTCCCAGGCCTCATCAAAGACCGATAATGCAACAACAGCCACCCCAGCAGGAAATGATAAGGCAGCTTTATGCGTTCAAAGTCCGTCACCATGTCACGAGCAATGACCTTGGACGAGAAGGCGTGGAAACCGTAATAAATGCTGCACACCATAGCGGGAAGAAGAGCCAGCCTGACCCCAAAGGCCAACTTCACGACGGAAAGAATAAAGTGATGGCCGATCCTCTCGATGGAACCTGCCCCTCCCGAAACCACACAATTGTGCAGCCACACCATTAAAAAGCCTGCCAAGAGTGCCTTCTCTGACAGCCGCCGAGTACCACAATAAAAATAGATGAAGGAGTCAATCTGGCTCCCAAACTTGTCACCCTTAGACTTCGACCTCCTAGCAGTCGACACCAAGCCTTCTACTTCCCTAGGAGTCTGACGACCTCGGGAAGTAACTCGGCCAGCAGCACTGAATTTAAAAAGATAGGAGACCCAAGAGTTGGTATGGGGAGTGTGCCCTTCCGAGCTATCATTTTTCTTGATAGCCGTTTGGTGACAGGTACTATGGTGACATAACAGCTTTTGGCACACAGCGACGAAGCCTGGGAATCGTCGATCTAGATCCTGGAACTCCTCGTTCGTCGGAGTATACGCTTCGAAGGGCTCGTCTCCCCAGGGAAGCTTGGAGACAACATATATCTCATGGAGAGCGAGCCCCAACTCCCCTACAGGTGTGAAGAAAGTTCCTGTCCGATGATTATACATCTCCAGAAGGGCCACGAACAACGGCTTATTAATGGGCAATCCGTGGCTGGTACCCCGGGTAGCATCATAAAGATTGACTTCTCGCAAAAATGCCTCGTAGTTCTGCAGAATCTACGAGGTCAGGTTAGCCCACGGGGGAATGGGGTGTAACCAGCTCGGCAGTACCAATCTGCCAACATGATAGGACCCTTTTCGAGCAAGCTGGCTCAGGAAGGTATCAGCCTGAGAAAATGAGAAGTTAGGACCGGGTGTGTTGATAAAGGTACCCGGAGCTAACCCCATCACAGATCGACTCGCCGGATCCTTAATCACGCGTACTGACCCAGTAGTTTTGTTGTAACGGATGTTACCCACAAACATTCCCGGTCTGGTTGGAGTGAGGGAGTCTGTCATCTGCCTGTCCAATAAGATCATGTTGAACCACGCAAGAGGGAAATGACGCTTCATAATGGGGATATGAATCGGCATCCCGTCCAGATTAAAATCCCAACTCTCAGAGATATCCAGCACTCGGGAGTTTTTTATGATCAATGCATCCCCAAAGAGGAAGATCGACCTCAGATACTTTCCATTTGGCTCCCCGGAGCTCATCATGTCACTAAGGAATTGGAAAGACTGAGCCCTGATAACATTCAATCGCTCCAAAGGCTCATTAACAAGGAGCTGCTCTGACACTTGACGAACTAAATCGTCCTGTCGTACGCCCAAGGCAAACTGATTCGAGCCCACTAGGAGTTCCCCCGCAGGATTTACTGGTAGATTCACTGAAAAAAGAGACGAAAGAAATAAGATTAGAGGATAGTCAAAACAAGAAGCATTTGAAAGATCATTCGAGTCTATGCGGCTCGGTTCGCCACAGCCTTATGCGGCTCAGAACCAGATGAGTCCATGCGGTTCTGTTCATCATAGCCTTATGCGGCTCCGAGTCAGACGAGTCCATACAAACCAAGTTCAGATGAGCTTATGAAGCTTCTGTGGTTCAGAAGGGCCTATGCAGTTCAAGGTTCACATGGACTCAGCAGACAAAACTAGGCGCTGATGCGGCTCAGATTCAGGTGAGACTATGCGGTTCAAAGTCCACGCAGACTCATACGGCCCTGAGCAGATAGACTTATGCGGCTACAAGCAGATGAGCTCATGCGGTTCAAAAGTGAACTACGCTCATGCGGCCCAAAACCGAAAATATATATGTGGTTCAGATCGAGTATGACAAGCCCATGCGGCCCCCCTGGGCGAAGTACTTATGCGGTCATATCGAAGAACCTTGTACATGCGGCTTGTGCATAAATTATGCAGCAGAGCCATGACAGTTAGGGTTCTAAGGCAACGCCCTTACCAGTAATAGGTGGATGAACGTCGGGATGAACAGAGTGAACAGCTGCCAGCAGAGGAATGGCCATGTTCGTCGCCACAGCCGCTGCAGAAGCGACCGCCTTGCCCTTCGCAGCCTTCGACGCAGCAGCCTTCTTGGGAGCCATGGGTGCTTGGGAGAGGAAAGAGTTAGAAAGATCGAAGAGAGAAAAGAAGACTCCCCAGAACGAAAGTGTTCCTATTTATAGACAATGAAGGAACGCCTCGATCCGCGTGCAATATGATGATCGACTCTTCGATCATCGAGGCAAAACGACTTAATAATAGCCTGACTCTTGGGATCCTGGCCCAAAAATGCGGCTCTTAAAATCTGACAGCAAATCAAGAGCATTAAATGCAGAAGATTTATAAAAGATTTGCACACGTGGCATGAAGACGTGGCAAGAAGCTCATGCGGCCAAAACAGCCCATGCGGCTCAGAGAGTCATGCGGTTGAGGTAATCATGCGGCTGGTCAAATCCATGCGGTTAAGACAGAATACATCCATGCGGCTCTGGCATAATCATGCTTCTTATTCAAAGTATTTCAATTTTGCAAATTGAAAACTTTGAAGGGGGTCTTGTAGAAGCATGAAAAAGAGAAGAAAAATGATCCATGCGGCCAAGGAGCCACATGCGGCTCAAGAGTCCCATGCGGCTCAAACACAGAGTGGACTCCATGCGGCCAGCAGAGGGAAGTCACGTGTCTTTTTAGAACGGCTGTACCCAGCATCATTCAAACACAGTTAATGCTCTGATGGCTGACAATTAATGCTCTGACGGCTGACAGCTGACAACTGACAGCCCTGACGTAAAGTAGTCATGATGACTAACACAAGAGCACTATATTCCTAGGGAACTGGAGAAAATCTTCACAGCTTTGAGGCTAGTTTATGCGGCCAGTCTAGACGAGTTCATGCGGCCAGTATAGAGAAACCTATGCGGTTCAATCATGATGGTCCCCCCATGCGGCTCGGCCATGAAGAAATCCATGCGGCTCGGCCATGAAGACTCTCATACAGCTCGGTCATAAAAACCCCCATGCGGCTCGGTCATGAACATATTCATGCGGCTCGGTCATGACAACCTTCATGCGGTTCGAGTATAGAGACTATTCATGCAGCTCGGTCATAAAACCTTCATGCGGCCCAAACACGAATGCTCCTCATGCGGCTCAACAACGATGACAGGACACATGTCCTAAAGATAATCAAATTTTGGGTCAGATCCCAATAATTTGGGATACGTGGCAAGAGAATGAATTAAATTGATTCATTTAGATTTGCGGACGTCAGCAAATCATCATGATGGGGATTTATTGCAATCAACATTAATGACTAACATGATTTGGCATAATCCTTATTAATGACCCAGATCCTTCACGCTCAAGATTAATGGCCCAGATTGATCATTTACCAGGCCGCCGCCACTTTGAGAATGGGCAATCATTGCAAACCCTAATGATGTCTCCTACTATTATTAATAGCAAGGTGCCATTCCCTTGCAAAAGGACGCTCTCCCAATAATCAGAGAGAAAAATATACAGAGATTAATCCACAGAGAGAGAAGCCAGAAGAGTAATACGTGGAGAGCAAGAAGAGCATTTCTTCGTCAATGCCAAGCATCTCGTCACAGGAGCCAAGGCTACGTCCGATCGTCCAAGGAGTAAGGCAGAGCTGTCATCGCTTTCCCGAGCCTCTATCGTCACCCCCAGAATCAAAAATAAACAATTATACTTAGATTGTTGTACCTAGGTTTTCGTCCCTAGGCTTTCTTTGTACAAGCGAGTTTGTAACGTGAAGTAAAAGTCCAGTCCTCCCATAAAACTGTTCTGCTCTTTTATATTTCATGGCAAACATGGGAAGGTAGAAGATTAGCAATCTCCATCGTCGCTAGGGGGATGGGGAACACACCGTCTTGAGTTTCTGTTGGAGGGAAGCTGCCAAATTGTACTGACACCATATTGGCTGCCATAGTTACCTCTTCGAAATCGATGGCCAGAGCGTTCGAATCGATAATATTTTGGATGTACCATTTTAGTTGGTAGCAGTCGTGCGTGGCATGGTGGACGTAGCAGTGGTAATGGCAGTACTTTAGGTTCTCCGTCTGCCGGCCGAGGTTCCCGTCTTGGTGGAGGAAGTTGAATTCTATCTCCTTGTATGAGCATGTCCAAGATGGGCTTGACGTGACCGTCTTCGAAGGAGTATGTGATTTGCGGCCATTGTTTGTCTGCCGGCTTTCACTCTAATTTCTGGGCTGTATCGGCCACCATAGCCTGCTTGCCCTTGTTGTTCCAATTGTTGGTGGCGCTACCCCCATTGTTGGTGTTGGCGTTGGGACGCCTGCCCTTGTCCTCTCCCACTAAGATGTGTAATCCCAGTTGGCGAGCCTTCTTCAATCATTCTTCGGCGCTTGTGGCACTGATGATGAACGTCTTCCAGTCCTTGAATTGACTTTCGCCCATCCAGAGACTGATTGTTGGGAGCAATCTCTTTTGGCAAATTTCAATCAAGGAGTAATCCGGATTTCCAGATGGCAGTTTTATTACGGTTTGGCGGAACCGCTCGATATAATTCCTTGTCAGCTCTTTCTCCCCTTGGACGACATCCATGAGGGTGGACATTGTGATGTCCTGTCCTACTTCATAGAATCTCTCCAAGAACATGCGCTTGAAGCCGGCGAAGGAGTGGATGCAGTTGTCTGGCAAGTTGCGATACCAGTCGAAGGCGACTTCTTCCAATGCCCCAATGAATAATCGTGTGAGGATGGCATTGTCATGGGGCAGATGGTCAATGGTGACCTCGAAGTAAGTAATGTACCGACTTACGGAGGTCTTGCCATCATAAGGATTGATATTGAACGGCTTTTATCATGGTGGGAAGGGGACATCCCTCCATGCAGCAGGGTATGGTTGCCGTATTCTGAGGTCTTGAGAGTTTTTTCGAGCATGAAACATGGCTCGGAGCTCCTGGACCTTCCTTCTTGCTTCTCGGGCCTCATCCACAGCGGTGGAGGCCGTTACCTCAGGAGGATTGTTGCCCGGATTCGGTGCTGCTGAATTCGAGTCCGCATTGATCGCGGGACCCGCACTTATTTGGCCAGGCATCCCTCCTTGCAGAGCTGGAAGGGCCGTTTTGATCTCGTCCACAGACTTGACCAAGGCAAACAGTATGGCCTCCAGAGTCTCGATGCGTTGGCGATCACTGAAACCACCTTGATTACTGTCCGTCATGAATACCGTCCTTACGTGAGGAGAGATGGATGGCACAGTGGAGGACGTATCTTCCGAGTCATACCCTTGTAATGAGAAATCAATGGGGTATGTGGGAATGTCTTCCTCCTGTTCGGACTCAGAAGGAATAGTACCCCTAGTTTTCGAGTTCGCATCGTCTTGGGAGTTGTGGACGTCCTCGGGGACGTCACGGTTTGCTGTATTTGATGGGAGAGTTGTTTCCCCCGGCTCGTCTTCTTGGAACATCGGATTGTCGTGGAGGTTCGGAGGAGTGCTACCCCCAGTCCCAGCAACCCCCATTGGGGTGGACGACGAATCTCCCTCTGTAGCAGATTTTATCTTAGAACGGTTACCTTAGAAAACTCCGATGGTGGGCACCCGCTTAGACGACAGTCTTTTAGTCATAGTGGTTGAAATCTTCGGGCTGGAAACATTTGTCTTCTTCCTTCTCCCATCGGCGGGGACTTTCTGAGAAGAGTTGCAGGAGACGACGGGAAATGCCTCATCTTATGAAGACGGCTGTTGCAGTCTTTGAAAGACGGACTGCCGGTCTTCTCGTACCATCGCGTTATTGTAGCAGCAGTTGACGATGATTTAGGTGTAGTGACGTCCGTGGGAGGACTTTTTACACCCCGATGCATCTTTTCTTTCCTTGTGTTTGTGGAGGATGGCTTTACGCAAGTCAGATAGGTCTGGATCGACCATGTTTGCTCCCTAGATTATGGGAGACTTTTGTGAACCTCTCTGTCCGTTTGCCGCCGGGGGCTGGACTCGAGTGGGTCTGTACAACTTCCTATCTGAGGCCCGCATAACAGTATGCGGGACGCTCGGATGGTCAGAGACCGGATCAGCGGACCGAACTTGCCAAGCTTGCGCTGCCTTAGACTTCTTCACTCTAGTGCATAAGGGCACATAGTTGGAAGTGTCTAAGTGATGCTGGAGAGAGTCAGACATATCTTCTTGGGAGCACAAGAGATCAGCACCATAAGTGAGGCAGTCGAAGACAGAGCTACGTGGGGTAGGCGTTATGCGGCTGTCATCAATAATCTTCATGCAGCTGGATGGCGTAGCCGTATAGACTTTCTTTATACGGCTGGGAGTCTCAGCCGCATGAGTTTTCTTCATGCGGCTGGATGATCTGGCCGCATAGACCTTCTTCATGTGGCTGGCAGATTCAGCCGCATGAGCATCCTGCATGTGGTTGGCCGACTTGGCCATATGAGCGTTCGGCTTCTTCTTGGGGCACATAGAACCACTCTTTGTCCCTACAAGTCCAGCATCGTAGTACTTTTCTCTGCCGGACTTGGGGACAGCAGAGTCCTCTACTGCTCGAAGTGGAGCCATATGAGAGTCGCCTTCGCCGTCTTGGGTAGCAGAGAGTACCCCGTCCAGAGCTTGTGGAGGAGAAAATGATTTTGGCCTCCACTCTCAGCGAGCTTTCTTTGTGCGGGTTCGCTTCTGGACCGGGCCAGTACTTCCTTCAGAGAGCATTTCTTCAAACGCCTGTTGGTCGAAGCGGACGACCATCTTCTGTTGCGTGGAGCCATGTTTGGCTGCATCCGATTGCGTCACCAACTCCTCAGCCGTAGAGAAGGTTGTTCCCAGCAGAGTCGCCATCGTGTTTGCCATGAAATATAAAAGAACAGAACAATTATCGGAGGACTGGACTTTTACTTCACAATACAAACTCGCTTGTATAAAGAAAGCCTAGGGACGAAAACTTTGATACAGCAATCTAAGTACAATTGTTTATTTTTAGATTCTGAGGGGTGACGGTAGAGGCTCGACAAAGCGACGGCGGCCCTGCCTTACTCCTTGGATGATCGGGTGCAGCCTTGGCTCTGTAGAAGAACTGCTGGGCGTTGATGAAGAAATGCTATCTCTTCAGGCTCTCTGGCTCTCTATGTCTCTCTCTGTATATCTCTCTATGTCTTTGTGTATGTCTCTATCTGTGTCTTCGTATCTGGATATGTATCTCTTCGCAAGGGAATGGTACCCTGCTATTTATAAGAGTGGGGGGGGCTTCATTAGGGTTTACAATGATTGCCCATTCTTGAAAGTCGGCGGCTAAAGATCACTGGATCTGGGCCGTTCATCGAGATTTGAGCAATAAATGTGATTGCATCAAATCTTTTGTGGGTAATTAATGCTGATTGACATAAATTCTCCCGATTTGTCATGCCAACCTCGGATTCCTCGACACGTGTCTATAATTGGCTTATTTGCAAATGATCTGATTTGATCCCAATATTTTATTGGGATTTGTTGAGGGATTTCGATCAATCTGATGCCACGTGCCCCGCTATCATGCCACGTGTCGAACCATTGCAGAAATCTGAGCCGTAGGAAGGTTGCTTCTCATTGAGCCGCATAAGGCTGGCCACGTGTCCAGGCTGCTTGAGAGTGGCCCCCTCACTATTTGGACCGCATGGTAATGATTTGAGCCGCATGAGTGTGGATGACCGCATGAGTGAACCGCATGGAGATAGTCCTCGTGAGCCGCATGGGGATGGTCTTCGTGAGCCGCATGGAGCTAGTCTTTGTGAGCCGCATGGAGATGGTCTTCGTGAGCCGCATGGGGATGGTCTTCGTGAGCCGCATGGAGCTAGTCTTCGTGAGCCGCATGGGACTAGTCTTCGTGAGCTGCATGGGGGAGCCTCCGCTTGGGCCGCATAGGACTGTCCACGTGTCAAGGCCGCATGACAGTTTCTGACTCTCGGGGGATCGTGTCAGAGATTTTCTTCGCTTCCCAAGGAGTCCGTCATTATGAGGGAGTCATAATGATATCTTCGTGTCAGAACTGTCACTTCGTCAAAACTGTCAGCCGTCAAGGCATTTAATACAAAACGAGAGAGCTGTTTGTAGGCCACGTGGCTCCTCTTTGAGCCGCATAGGACTTGTTCGAGCCGTATAGACGCTCGAGCTGCATGGATACTTGAGCCGCATGAAATCTCTGAGCCGCAGGGGGCTCTCTGGCCGTATGGATCTTTCTTTATTCTTTTCCATGCTTCTATAATGCTACTCATCTCAAACATAAGTAATGGAACAATCGTATCATGTTTTTGATATACACTAACAACCGGTAGTCTCTTTACTCTAGGTTCCTATGCATATTTTATGTCAAGAAAGAAAATAAGACCAACGCTTGCATCGAGTATAATGGAAAGCAAGTAAATAGTAATCAAAGGTGTAACTGGATAAACTGGAAACAAACAGGTAGTGAATATGCAATTTCTAAAATAAAAATGTAGACTAATTATAAACAGTAAATAAGTCAAGGTATCTTGCCTGGTGTGTCGCCTGGTGTGGTGCCATGTTTCGACAAGTCCTGTTTTGTCCAATACCCGAGGTCGGTGTGAAAGGGTCTGAATTTCACGAGAAGATAGAAGTGCATGATTAGATATGATATTCGAGGAGAACTTTCAGAGTAAACAATGCTTATGCTATTTTAGAAAATATTTCATAATAATTTAAAGACTAGATTTTATTAGAAAAATATATTTGCACAAATACGTGAAATTCAAAAAAATATCATTTTTAGGCAAAACTCTAAGTTTATTAAAAACATGTTTTCTAGGTAAAAACTAAATTTCACTTGTTAAAATATTTTATACAATTATTTGAATAATACTAGAAAATTATCCTATAATATATATTTGGTCAAAATATCTTCTGGATCAATAATCTAGACAATTTTATAAGGTTTTAAAACTAAATTTGAAATCTATATATAGAGTCAAGTTCAATATGTTACTTTTATTACACATATAGTCTTTTTAATTATTATTAGAAAATAATATATAATAATAACAATATGATTTACTCATATGTATGTATATATACTAATCTTTAGTATACATACCATACAAGTTTACACTGAGATTTGTATAAGATATTAATAATAATAATAATATCTATCCTTTTAACCACAAAAGGACGTATTTAATGAAAACTTGTAATTAATAGCATTAGTAATAAGGGATACGTATCATCCCTTATAACAGATGTTGTTCTCCTCTTTCGAGGAAAACCATTTAGTATTTATTGACTCCAAAATAAACAAGATGGAGAGAGAAAATTTAAAGAGGAAGAGAGACTCACTAAAAGAAGAAGAAGAGGGCGGTCGGCGCACGGTGTCGTCGGCGTACGCAGGTCGATGGCTCGATGGAGATGCGGTCGACTGGAGTTTTGTGACTTCTTCATAAGGAGGCCACGATGAGGGAGTTTTGAATTTGGCAGAGTTGGGGCCCTTAGCGAGGGTGGCGTTCGTCGAACGTGGGTGGTACGGCCACGACTTGAAGGCGGTGGAGAGGTGATGGTTCGGTGACGGAGAGCCAAAGTTGGGGGTTCGTCGGGCGACACTTGTCGAGCTTTGGCGGCTGGATCCGATGGAGTATGGCACAAAGGCGGTGAGGCGCTCACCCTCCCGAGGTCGCCAAGAGAGACTCGTTGGCCAGGCGGAGGTAAATTGGGGGTCGCCGGCATTGGGCGCTGGTAGTGGTAGGAAGCTCGGCATAGCGGCCGTGGGCAGGTGAAGGCTTTAGTCATTTTTTAGTATTTTTGGATGGTGGTGGTATTGCGATTTAGTGATGGCGACGGTGGTTATGGTGGGGTTGCCAATTTTCGGTGGGTGGCCGCAGTACATCGGTTTGGTGGTGGTGGTGACGATGGGTATGGAGTTGGCAGCAGGTGGTGTTTTATGGATGGGAGAGATGAGATGTTGGAGTCGCTGTGGGGACAAGGTGATGGCGGTGATGGTTGTAGCAGAGATGAGACTGCATTTTGGGCCGGAGTGGTGGCAGGACGGGGATACTGGAAGAGTTTGGCCGTAGGTTGTCGGGATGGAGTCGTGGCGGCGGTGATGGGTGCAGAAGCTCGGTTAGGTTTAGGATGTCGTGTCGGTGGTGTCCGACACGGCTGGGTAGAAAATTCAAGGTTGTCGGACGAAACGAAAATATTGTACTTGTAATGGAGACAAGTACAGTGGATGGAGGGAGAACAGACACTATGCACAAACTTGTTGAAAAAATATTGCGGGTTGAATTTTTTGGAAAAAAGAGAGAATGAGCCTCTCCTTATATAGGAGGTGGTTCTCCTAGTTGGATATAGATTAGGATAGTTTAAATTTCCTAGTAGATAATTCTATTTCTTAATTTAAATCACTTTAAATAAAATCAATAATATCATTCCAAGATATAAACTTGATAATCTTATATTTAATTAAAAAACCATTTAAAAATTATTAATAAAATCAAATTTTGATTTAAATCACAATTGATACATTTATAATACTATTTCTTAATATTTAAAATAATAAAAAAAAATTTGAAAACTAAGCTATATGCATGAATTAATTTCACGTAATCACATGCAATAGAATATTCGCAAAAATATGGTTTTCTAATTTACTACTATATTTGAACGATAACCTTCTATAATGTAACATAAAATAAAGTTTTGGAAATCTCAATATGATGCTTTTTACAACTTTAAGCAATTAAAAATATTTATCATATATTATTTTGAAAACTATACTTCTCCTATATAAATAAAATCTATAATAAAAACGTTTTCTAAAAATATGTACCTCGCACACATCCGCACCCGACGAGCAGGGACAAATAAAAATAACAAACAATAGCAAAATAAATTATTTTTTTAAAAAATCTATAGTAAAAATTTAGGGGGTTTACAGGGGTTGAGTAATGTTACACCCACAACAATTCTAGTGAATTCGAAACCTGAAGTAATGATGCACTCTCACTCGTCCGACTCCTCGTCTTGGGACTCCGATACCAACATCGGCCAAGTCTTCAAGAAGTTATTGACAGTCAATATGGTCTCTACAAACCCTCCAATTGAGGATAAAGACCAGACATTGGAATTCTTCGAGGAAGAACGTTGGGCTCAATGCCTGGGATTTCAATGGAAGTTGTGGTTTGAACAACGAGAAACTCCCATCGAAGATGAGGTCGTTCAAATCAACCTAGGAGATGAGTCTTCGCCAAAACCCATCTTTATTAGCAAAAGTCTAACAAGGGACGACAGAGAATCTTTGATACAACTTATCCAGGAGTACATCGATGTTTTTGCTTGGAGCTACGAGGATATGTCGGGACAAGGCCCTAAGGTCGCAATGCATAAATTTAACATTCGGCCAGATGCTAAGCCTGTTAAGCAGCAACAGCGACGCTTCCACCCCATATCATAGATGCTATTAAAAAGAAGGTGGATAAATTCATAACAAGTGGGTTTATCTGCGAGGAACAACACCCAGACTGGGTTGCCAACATTATCGTCGTTACCAAAAAGAACAAAAAATCCGAGTCTGTATTGACTTTCAGAACCTCAACTCCGCCTTCCCAAATGATGAGTTTCCCCTTCGATCACGAACGTGATGATCGACAACACTTGTGGCTTTGAACGCATGGCTTTCATGGACGAATACTCATGCTACAATTAAATCAATATGTTCCCGAACGACGAGAAGCATATGTCATTCAGAACTCCGAAGGAGGTTTTCTGTTACACCGTGATGCCCTTTGGGTTAAAAATATGGGTACAATATACCAGCGAGGTACGAGCACTATCTTTCTCAAACACCTCTGCAAGATGGTCGAATGTTACGCTGATAACATCACTGTGAAAAGTTGCTGACGATGCAATCACCTGTTGGATCTGAGGACAGTTTTTGATCTCATATGGATACATCATGTCAAGATAAACCCAACCAAGTCTTTCCTGGGTGTTTCCAATGGCAAGTTCCTGGGCTTCATCGTCACAGCCAAGGGTATCCACATCGACCCTGAAACGACAAAGGCGATCCTGGACATGGCTCCTTCGAAGAACCTTCGAGAGCTTTGGGGCTTATAGGACGCTTGGTATATATCCGAAGATTCATAACAAATCTTTCTGGACGATGCCGCCCCTTAACCAAATTGGTAATGAATGGGGTTTCCAATGTCTGGACTAAGGAATTCCAATAAGCCTTCGATGACATCAAGTAATACCTTACTAGCACCTCCGGTTATGGTGGCCCCGGTCATAGGAAAGCCCTTTTTACTATACGTCCAAGCAATGGACCATTCTCTCGGTGCCTTGCTAGCCCAGAAGAGAAATGAAGGCCACAAATAAGCCATCTACTATCTGACACTACTAAAATATAGCAATTTGGCGACGGACTATTAGCGACGGATCTTATCCGTCGCTAATAGCGACGGACTAGTGACTATCTTGTGACGGACTACCGTCAGAAAGCAATGGATAATTTTTTTTATTTTTTTTGTCATAATCAGTCGCAATTTCGTCGCTAATTTGACGAAAATTTAGTGACGAATTGATCTCCTTCGCTAATATGTCGCATATTTTGGTGGCAAAATCTGAAAAAATGGCGCGATAAATTAGCGTCTAACTAGAGACGGACGTTCCGTCGGTAATCTAGTGGGTATTTAGCCACTAACTAGCGATGGATATATCCGTCGCCTGTCCGTCGCTAAAATACTATACCCTAACTTAAATTGAACCGACGGAGGAAAATTTTTCATTCCCCCCCCAAACATACTCTCTCTCTCTTCCCCCTCTCCCTCTCCAGTAATCTCACTCCCTCCAACGATCTCGCAGGTAACCTATCTCTTTCTCTCTCTCTCTCTCTCTCTCTCTCTCTCTCTCTCTTTCTCTCTCTCTCTCTCAATTTTAGGGTTTCGGGGGTGGTTTTGGGGGGTACGGTTGGTTGTTGCCGGGGCCGGAGGGGAGGGGGTGGGGGGGTGGGGAGGGGGTGTGGGGGTGGGTGCTGTCGGGGAGGGGAGTGGGGGAGGGGGGTCGCAGAGGGGGTGATGTCGATGAGGGGGTGGGGGAAGGGGGTGGGGGGTGGGTGCTGTCGGGTAGAGGGGTTGTGGAGTGGGGTCGGGGAGGGGGGTGGGGGATGGGGGTCGGGGAGGGTGTGCTGTCTGGAAGGGGGTTCGGAAAGGGGGTGGTGGTGGGATAGGGTGGTCGGGGAGGGGGTGCTGTCGGGGAGGGGGGTCAGAGAGGGGGTGGGTGCTGCCGGGGTGGGGTGTGGGGGAGAGGGTCGGGGAGGGGATGCTGTCGGGGAAGGGATACTGACCGATACCGGTCTGATACTGTCCAATACCGATATAGTTTGGCATGTCCCGGTATCGATATCGCACTATTCTTATGAGTATCGAAATCGGTATTGGTATCGGACTATTCCTATGAGTATCGGTATCGAGCTATTCCTATGAGTATCGATATCGGACTACCCCTATGAGTATCGGCATCGGAGCCTAACCCTAACCCTAACCCTAACCCTAATCCTATATGAGTATCGGTATCGGGCTATATGTAATATTTATATTAGAATTCCAATTCTAAATTGGAATGTAGTTAACTAGCTTGGAATTAGTCAAGAATAATTATAATTAATTTAGGATTATTAATTCTTGATCAAGATCATCAATCAAGGTCAAGAGTTGATAACCAAGATTAATGTACAATTAATCAAGATGATATAGAACGTAGTGTAGCAACGTATAAGTAGTGTAAAGTTTGGCATGTCCTGCTCCGATACTCGATACTGACCGATACCGGTCCGATACTTTTCGATACCAATACAGTTTTGCATGTCCCGATATCGGTATCGGACTATTCTTATGAGTATCGAAATCGGTATCGGTATCAGACTATTCCTACGAGTATCAGTATCGGGCTATTCCTATGAGTATCGATATCGGACTATCCCTATGAGTATCGGCATCCGAGCCTAATCCTAACCCTAACCCTAATCCTATATGAGTATCGGTATCGTGCTATATGTAACATTTATATTAGAATTCCGATTCTAAATTAGAATGTTGTTAACTAGCTAGGAATTAGTCAAGAATAATTATAATTAATTCAAGATTACTAATTCTTGATCAAGATCATCAATCAAGGTCAAGAGTTGATAACCAAGATTAATGTACAATTAGTCAAGATGACATAGAACGTAGTGTAGCAATGTATAAGTAGTGTACAGTTTGGCATGTCCTGCTCCGATACAGACCGATACCCAATACTGACCGATACAGATCCAATACTGTCCGATACCGATACAGTTTGGCATGTCCCGGTATCGGTATCGGACTATTCTTATGAGTATCGAAATCGGTATCGGTATCAGACTATTCCTATGAGTATCGGTATCGGGCTATTCCTATGAGTATCGATATCGGACTATCCTTATGAGTATGAGGATCGGAGCCTAACCCTAACCCTAACCCTAATCCTATATGAGTATCGGTATCGGGCTATATGTAATATTTATATTAGAATTCCAATTCTAAATTGGCAGGTAGTTAACTAGCTACGAATTAGTCAAGAATAATTATAATTAATTCAGGATTATTAATTCTTGATTAAGATCATCAATCAAGGTCAAGAGTTGATAACCATGATTAATGTACAATTAATCAAGATGATATAGAACGTAGTGTAGTAACGTATAAGTAGTGTACAGTTTGGCATGTCCCGCTCCGATACTGACCGATACCCGATACGGACCGATACCGGTCCGATACTGTCCGATACCGATATAGTTTGGCATGTCCCGGTATAGGTATCGGACTATTCTTATGAGTATCGAAATCTGTATCGGTATCAGACTATTTCTATGAGTATCGGTATCGGGCTATTCCTATGAGTATCGATATCGGACTATCCCTATGAGTATCGGCATTGGAGCCTAACCCTAACACTAACCCTAATCCTATATGAGTATCGGTATCGGGCTATATGTAATATTTATATTAGAATTCCAATTCTAAATTGGAAGGTAGTTAACTAGCTAGGAATTAGTCAAGAATAATTATAATTACTTCAGGATTATTAATTCTTGATCAAAATCATCAATCAAGGTCAAGAGTTGATAACCAAGATTAATGTACAATTAATCAAGATGATATAGAACGTAGTGTAGCAACATATAAGTAGTGTACAGTTTGGCATGTCCCGCTACGATACTGACCGATACCCGATACTGACCGATACCGGTCTGATACTGTCCGATACCGATACAGTTTGGCATGTCCCGGTATCAGTATCAGACTATTCTTATGAGTATCGAAATCGGTATCGGTATAGGACTATTCCTATGAGTATCGGTATCAGGCTATTCCAATGAGTATCGATATCGGACTATTCCTATGAGTATCGGCATCAGAGCCTAACCCTAACCCTACCCTTAATCCTATATGAGTATATGTATTGGGCTATTCTTATGTTTAGTTTGTCTTACGATACAGATTTTCACATCCAAATCGAGGATGAATCGTTAGTTTGTTGATCGTACATGAATGTACAAACGGCAACACGAGAGCAAAATTGGTGTGAGTGATGATTTTTAGGCAGGCGTGGAAGTATTTCGTAAGTATGCCATGAGCAAAGCTCAGTACATGGACGGTAACAAAATCAAGTATCCATGTGTTAATTGTCACAATGGATGTTACGAAGAAGTGGTGACTGTGAGAGATCATTTGACCCGTAATGATTTTGTACGTGATTACGGCCTGTGGTCATCGCAAGGTGAATTATATTTGGAAAGACAGGATGCGGAAGCTGCTACTTATGCTTTTAATGATAATGCTGCAATGGATGTCCTCGAAGACGATGGATGCTCTGTTGATTATGGAGACCTGCAGAACCTTGCATGAGATATGGTGTATGATGCGGCATGGCCTAATTTTGATCCGAAGGATCCTAATCCCGAGGTGAAGGAGTTCTATGATATATTTCAGGACGCAGATACTCCTCGATATCCTGGTTGTAAGACTCATTTTGTACTATCATTGATGATGCGGTTGCTGAACATAAAGTCTAATTTTAACTTGCCACAAGCTCGCGATGATCGGATCACACAACTAATCAAGGAGGTGTTACCGAAGGAATCAAAAGAGCTTCCAAAAAACTTCTATAAGTCAAAGATGATGGTCCGACAACTGGAACTAGGGTACAAGAAGATAGATTGTTGTCACAGCGGATGTATGTTGTACTACAAAGAGAATTGCGTATCAGAAAGTTGCAGCTTCTGTAATATGGATCGTTACAAGCCAGTACAGGGAAAAGGAAAGTCAACTAGAAAACAACGTCGTTACAAATATATGCATTACTTGTTGATCACAAAGCGCTTGCAGAGGATGTATATGTCTCTGAATACAGCGGAACACATGACGTGGCACAGCGAAGAACGCATAAAGGACGAAGGAGAATTATCACATCCTTCGGATGGAGAGGCCTGGGAACTTTTTACTTTGTGTCATCAAGATTTTGCTCTAGAGCCTAGAAATATACGCCTAGCGCTATGTTCTGATGGCTTCGCCCCTTTCGGACAGTCAGGATCTTAATATTCATGCTGGCCGATCATTCTTACCCCTTACAATCTGCCACCATGGATGTGTATGAAGACTCCTTATATATTCTTGACAGCTATCATGCCCAGTCCCAAAAATTCGACGAAGAACATCGATATATATTTACAGCTGTTGGTGGATGAGCTGAAACAGCTTTGGGAGATCGACGTCACGACGTATGATATTTCCAGGAAATAGAACTTTCAGATGAGAGCTTCACTCATGTGGACAATCAATGATTTTTTAGCATACGGTATGCTGTCGGGAAAGAGTACGCACGGCAACATGTCCTGTCTGATATGCATGGAAAATAGTAAGGCGTGCCGTCTTAGGTATAGAGGAGAAACTTCTTTCTTTGACTGTCACCGTCAATTTCTGCCCGTGGGCCATCATTGGTGAAAGAACAAGGACGCGTTTAGATCTGGAAAACAAGAATTTCTTGATCCTCCTGCTAGATTGTCGGAATACGATATTTGGGAAGTTGTAAAGGAATTGCCCACCGCAATGGAAGATCCATCGAACAATCGTAGTGAGGGGTTCGAACAAAGCCATAACTGGACCAAACGGAGTATTTTTTGGGACTTGCCTTATTGGAATGATAATCTTATAAGGCATAATCTTGATGTTATGCATATCGAAAAGAATGTGTTCGATAATGTCTTTAATACCGTCATGGATATTAAAGGAAAGACGAAGGACAATCCAAAATTAAGACAAGACATGGCCGAGATATGCAAACGTCATGATCTAAACTTGATACAAAGGGGAACTAAGCCTATAGCGCCATATACATTGAGCAAGGAAGATAGATTAATAATCTGCAAGTGGATATCTACTTTAAGATTTTCTGACAGCTATGTGTCGAATTTGTCTAGATGCGTTAATCTCAATGAATGTAAGCTAACAGGAATGAATAGTCACGACTGCCACGTGTTTATGAAAAGATTACTGCCTATTGCTTTGAGAGAGTTGTTGTCTTCTGCTGTATAGGTTCCGTTGGACGAGCTGTCTACATTTTTCAGGGATATCTGTTCAACTAAGCTGACGGTACAACATATGGTATAACTTGAGGAGAAGATTGTCTTAACAATTTGCAAGTTAGAAAAAATATTTCCATCGGGCTTTTTCGACAGCATGGAGCATCTACCGATTTATCTACCATAAGAAGCTCATGTCGGTGCATCTGTTTATTATCGATGGATGTACCCCTTTGAAAGATAAATAAAAATTGATATAATTTAAGTGGAATTTTATAATTTATTGTTAATTCTCAAGATAATTTGTCTTTCTAGGTATGTACACCATCTAAAGAAGAAAGTTGGCAACAAGGCTCATATAGAGGCTTCGATATGCGAAGCATATCTTATCGAGGAGGTATCAAACTTCAGCTCCATTTATTTCGATACTCACGTTGAGACAAATCAAAATAGACCTCAAAGGAATGATGAAGATGTTGAGAATGGAGGTATATTCAATTTAAGGGGCAAGCCTATTGGGGCAGTAAAAAATGGTGGTTGACTGACGATGAGTATGATGCCGCGCACCGGTATGTCTTGTTAAATTATGACATACAAGAAGTGAGAGATTTGGAGAAGTAAGTGACTATACCTCGTTATAATCTCTAATTTGGTGAAGTAAGTGACTACACTTATTTTTATTCTCTCTAACAGTGTATTTAGAGATGAAGTCAAAATAAGGACACCCGATATTACCGATGAGGGACTTCAAAGAGAGGTTGATTGTACCTTTCCGACCTGGTTTCGAAAATACGTAAGTAACTGAGATAATATGTTATGCGGCTGCCATTAAAATATATGCAAGTAAAAGATTTAAATTATCATTATTTGTTTACAGGTTTTATTGCCTGAAACAACACTCACAAATGAGAGCATTCGTTATTTGGCATTGGGACCGAAGAAGCATGCGAAGACTTGGCCAGGCTATGTCGTTAATGGCTTCAAGTTTAAGTCAACTCAGCATGCTATAAATGCCGAATTTGTCAATGAGAACTTCAGTACTAAGGATTCTGGTGTTTGCATAAGAGGCACCATCTATGACGACGAGCCGGACTTTGACTATTATGGAGTGCTTCGGGATATTGTAGATTTACAATATAGTGCCCCATATGATATGCATATTGTGATATTCAAATGTGAGTGGTTCAATACGACACCAAATATCGATTGGAGAATCGATAAACAATTTGGATTCGTCGATATAAATCACCGCAGGAGGTATAGAGGGTCCGACATGTTTGCGATAGCAAGTTAGGCTGTTCAAGTCTACTACACAAGCTACCCAAGGTGTCGTAGAGATCGATTTGACTGGTGGGTAGTATGCAAGATTAAATCTTGAAATACATTCAACGTTGGAGACCCAGCATACCAAGAGGACGAGATCGAAAAGCCCTAATACTTGGGACAACAGTCAGATACCATGGATGTTGAATTAGAGGTTGATATACCTCCTGCTGAGGAAAATAGATGGAAAAAAGAGGTTGATATACAAGACAGATGTCAACCAGGGAAGAAAGAGGCATCTTGTCCCAAGTATTGAGACTGGAAAAGAAGAACAACTTGATGAGGATGAGGATGCTGATACAGATGAAGTCGACGATGAGGATGAGGATGATGATGAGAATGAAGACAAGGACGAGGACGAGGACGAGGATGAGGACGATGACGATGATTAAATATCAGTATATTTTAGTTCATGTTTTTGTCGAGGCTGAGGCCTAGGCCGATGACGATTCAGTTTAAATTAAACTTTTGTATTCTTATTTCAGTTTATATTTTTGTCGTTCGATCATCTACTTATTGTATGATTTTCTTTTTGTAGAACGTACTCCTAGTCTTACTCGTCTGAACGGCACTCGTCGCCCTGCTGCTGGTATATATATTTTAGTTTAGTTTTATATTTATTTATACTTCTATATTATTAATTATGTTTATGTGTTCTATTTACAGGGCATGGTTGCGAGCTCTCGTGCTGGTGGTATTGGCCGTGGTGGTGGTGGTCGTCGTGGGCGTGGGCGTGGTGGTAGCGGTCGTGGTCGCTAAACATATTCCCCGGATGTGACTTCCGATCCTGACCTGGAGAGCCCGGGCACAAACTCTTTCCGCCGTCAATCTACCTCGGTGCCACCGTCATCTTCGTCGAGTCCTGCGACTCCATCTGCTAGCGGATCCGTTCTGCCATCGGATGCACCAGGGGATACATCAGCAGATACAGTAGCGGACCCAGGAGTTACTGTACGGTGGGCCCCGGAGTACCCCCGGATTCAGTTTCATCCTGTTACCGGGGAGTACATGCACGGACCCTCGGATCCTCCGACGCCACCAGAGAGACCAATGGGCGAGTTCTGACGAGAGATATGGCCCGCAGGTGAATCTTATGTAAATTTAAGTTAATTTATTAAATTTGTTTTATTTATTCAAGTCAATAATCCAGTCGTTGCTTCTTTATAGATTTTTTCCGTGGGATGTTGCCCGGATTCTAGGACGCATTATTCGGGATAACTACTATGGCCCCTACCTCAATTTTTCTGAGGTGCCTCAGGACAGGCAGTAAGTCTAGCTCGACGAGATGAGGGTATATATCTTTTGGTTAATTATTAATTATTCTTTAATTCATTAATTTTTTAATTACGTGATATTTGAATTTGTATATCAGAGGACGTTCTGGTGACCCCCCCATCGCGAGGAGGCGATCCGTAGGACCTACAAAGCTGCCGCTGGAAAGAAGACACGGGATGCGGTGTACGACCTTCATACGGCGCATACGAAAAAGGACTGGATCCGGGCGGAGTACTATGAGAAGATATTGGAGACGATGGATACTCCTCAATATAAGGAGAAATCAGAGAAAGCCAAGGCGAATAGACAGGCCGCGGGTCTTCATACGGGGGGATCAAGGCCCCACGCATTGACACGTGCAGAGTTGGTGAAATACCACAAATTCATTCCACTATTTAATTCGGTAATATTAATATACGAAATTAATTAAATTCTAGGTATGCAGGTCCAACGGGCAGTGAAGGAGGGGAGATAGGCGGAGGCGGTAACCGCTCATGAAGTAATCGTACATACGCACAAGAGGCGAAAGGACGAGAGCTTCGTCGAGCGAGGGCCCAGGAGACTGATGTAAGTACTTACATTTATGAGATTTATGTTAGAAATATAATTATTGTTAACTTTATTAGGTAAACTTAGGATTTAGACTATAACTTAGGAAAACATAGGATTTAGATTATAATTTAGGAAAACTTATAGTATAAACACATTCATTGGATAGGCTGCATATCGTGAGGCATTCCGTCGGATTGTGCCCCCTACCGAGGATGTCGGCAAAATGACGCCCACCCAGATGCCCTCTTTTATGGTCGCTCGCTACGACGACGTGTTCATAGAATCAGTCGATGGCTTTAGCAAAAGGTGCCTCTACGGCTTAGGTTCCATGGCGTCATCGTTGCAGGCATCGACTCCGAGATATCCACCGCCTTCGCCTCCTCCCGTGCCCCCCGCAGACGATGTGAGGACGCAGCTTTCGACTTTCGCCATGACGGTGTCAGATTTACAGGCGATAGTGCTGGGGGCACTCTCTGCATCCTTCTTCTGCACCCGATTCGTCTGCTGCCGGTCCATCTACTGTTGCTGCCGGTGCTTCGGATCGACCCGGTCCTTCTTCCACCGGGCGGCTTTCTTTTGATCGCTCTTCCGAGGCCCGCCTGGTACTGGATGCTGCTATCATGGTGCTCCTTGACATGATGTCGTCAGAGCAGCTACGCTCGCTTCCAGACCATATCTTGTCCCAAGTGCCGGCACACATGGTGGAGCACTATATACGCAGAACGGAAGCGACGGAGACAGCACGAGACGATCCACCTCCTCCTTCTCAGTGATTTTGTTTATGTTTTTGGACATTTGGACATTTGGATATGTGTATATTTTGGATATTTTGTTTATGTTTGGATATTTATTGTATGTATGTTGGGATATTGTGTTGGATATTTTGTTGGTTACTGTGTTGGATTTTTTTGTGTATGTTGGGATATATTGGATGTTTGGAGATATTGTATTGGCAATATGGATATTTGTTGGATATGTTGGATGTCGGATATGTTATATTTGTGTATGGTGGATGGTGGATGTTGGATATGTTATATTTGTGTATGGTGGATGTTGGATATGTTATACGTACAGGAAATTGTCTGTTTCCTGCAAAAAAAATTTCAAAAAAATTGCAGTTAGCGACGGACTCACGATAAGATAGCGACGGATAATCCGTCCCTAACTGTATGAATTACAGGATAGCAACGGATTGCCGACGGATTATCCGTCGGTCTGGTTCTGGAATAACACATAGCGACGGAATGTTGACGGATTTCCCGTCGCTCAGGTTCTAAAAATATAGAAGATATCCAAAAGCCTGGCGATGGATTATCCGTCGCTACTCCATCGCTAATCTAACGAGGTAGCGACGGATTGCCGACGGATTATCCGTCGGCCTGGTTCTGGAAAAACACATAGTGACGGAATGGCGGCGGATTTTCCAACGGATATTACGTATCATAACTCTCCGATACTCTTTTACCGACATATTTACGAGAGATTAGCGACGGATCTTTCCGTCGCTAAATGTTGGTATTAAAATTTCAAAAGGTCAGAGTTGACGGGAAACCGTCGGCTTGCAGTCGCTAACGTTTTTGATATAGCCAACGGTAATCCGTCGCTGAGTAGTCGCTAAGCGACGGATAAGCGACGGATTTGTTTTAGCGATGAGGTTATTACCGACGGATTTTTTTAGCCAGTATCCGTCGGTAATCCATCTGTAATATTATTTAGCGACGGATTAGCGACGGATAAGGCCGTCGCTAAAACGTTGTATTTTAGAAGTATGAGCAAAGACTATGATTGGTGCCAAACATCGGTATAATCCTGCTGAGAAAGAGTGCCTTGCTCTAGTCTTCGCTATCCAAAAGACACGCCACTATGTAGTTGGACAGACAATCCATGTCATCTCTAGGGTCAACCCCCTCAGAGTTCTTATGACCAAGCCTAGGGCACTAAACTCACGTTTAGCCACATGGGCAATTTTGCTATCGCCCTATGACATGGTGTTCGTCCCATAGACGACGGTTAAAGGCTAAGCACTTGCCGATTTCTTGGCAGCACATCGTGTTCCAGAAATATCTAAACTTTATGACGGTATTTGGATGAGGTTCTAGAGTTTAATAAGGTCATGGAGAATTTTGTCTGGCGAATATTCTTTGATGGTGCTTCAAGAACAGGACCCAAAGGCAAGATTATTGTGGGAGTAGGGGGGTCTTGGTCACTCCTAAAGGCCTAGTCATTCATCGTCATATTCTTTTATGGATTCTTGCACTAACAACATCGCCGAATACAATGCCCTTATCATTGGACTTCAGCTCACTAAGCAGTTGGGAGTTGACTACCTAGAGGCTTATGGTGACTCAAAGCTGATAATAAATTAGGTTAGTGGTTAATACGAGATCCGGCATGAGGATCTGGTCCCTTACCATCAAGCGGCAATCAACATCATTTCCATCTTTACAGGGTTCTTTATAGAACACGTACCTCGTTCACAGAATTTGGATGCCGATGCTCTCATCGGCTTTGTTGCTTCTTTAGCAGTTCCTGTCGGGATCCAGTACTCTGTCACTGTGATAGGTCGGGAACTGGTCTATCCAAAGAACAACCTATGCACGTGTCTGAGCTCCTCTATGCAAGCAGATACTAATATTGACGTTCGAGATTGGCAATTCCCATTCATATACTATGCGGTCTACGAAATCCTATCCGAAGACTCGAAGGAAGCCACTTCTACAGTCACTCTGATGTTACTATGATGGCTGTATCGCCATTCATATGATGGACTCCACCTTCAGTGTTTATCTAATACCGAAGCAAAAAAAGTACTCTGAGAGGCACATGATGGCACTTGTTGAGCTCAATCAACCTGGCCCTAAGTTACAGGATCGGTTACGACATATGGGCTACTATTGGCCCACCATAATGGCTGATGCTGTTAGTTATGCCAGGAAGTGCTGAGTATGTCAACTGCATGCTGACTTCATCTATCAACCCTCTGAGTTCTTAAACTCTACTGCTGTCGCCTAGTTATTTAAAGCATGGAGAATGGATATCGTTGGGCCGATTAGTCCCCCATCCTCTGAAGGACATCGGCTCATTCTCGCCATTACCGACTACTTTTCTAAGTAGACGGAGGCAATACCACCGGCGGAGGTAAAAGCCTCAAACGTGATCAGCTTCATTAATCCCCACATCATCTACCGCTTCGGAGTTCCTCAAAGGATTATCCACGAAAATGTCCTCCAGTTTGTGAGCCATGCCTTCCACTAATTTTGTGATAAAAATTGGATACAGAATGTAGCATCGACAACCTACAATCCCGCAACGAATGGGCTGGCCGAAGCATTCAACACGACTATCGTTAAGTTACTCAAGAAAGTTGTATCATATAATAAGCACGATTGGAATGAGAAGCTAGGCGAACGTCTATAGGTTACCGTACGACTATTCAGACACCTACTGGCAACACGCCATTCTCCTTTGTCTATGGGAGCGAAGCGGTACTCCCCCTGGAGATTCAGATTCCATCCATATGGGTTGCTATTACCAACCAGTTGATAGATAAGGATAATCAACGTCGTCGACTACAGGAGCTGGAAGCACTAGATGAAAAATGTCTACTAACTCAGTAATGTATCGAGCTGTATAAAGCTCGGATTTTTGGAGCTTTCAACAAGAAGGTCAAAGAAAGGACATTTCAAGTCACCGACCTTGTGCAATCAGCCCGGAGACCCACGGTGTTGGCTCATAAGTCGCTCGACAAATTTGAACCCAAGTGGGAGGGCCCCTTTGTCATAAAGATAGTCTACTCTAATGGTGCCTACTGGCTTGCTAAACCTAATGGAAACTTACTGATGATGCCGATCAACGAAAAATTCCTAAAAAATAGTATCTAGTTTTTAGAAATTGATCATGTTCATATCACCCCTGAATCGCTTTCCACAATTATATTTTGCTATGTTTTTTGAAACCTCTGACCGAAATATTATGTTTCACCTTGTATACATTACCTCTGAGTTAACATTTCTACGTTAGCCGTCCTTGTGTCGGTACCAAGCCCCACATGAAAATATCCATGTTGGCATATCCTCTAGATTGTTTTTATTAACCTACAGAGTTTAATCTTTCCATGTTCGTATAACTACTGAGAAAATCAACCCTATTATCAAAAATGTTTGCCACGTCCATTTTACCTCTGAGCAAACATCTCCACAAATCTCCAGCGGAGTTACCTCCATCTTGTCATGTTAAAACTACCTCAGATAGGACTCTCAATACTGCAATAAGTTCATAATAAATAGACAAATAAAAAAGAAAATCAAGATTTTTATTTCTTTCATAAGGAAAAAAGTTCTACTACATTAAAATAAAACCTCTCCGAAGAGGAAACAAAAAACAAAACAATAAAAGCTTCTATCTAAGATGGTCAGTGCAACATGTCACCGATTCGATTCTCCAAGAAGGCGATCCTGGGCCCGACAGATTCGCTTGCCCGATGCTCTATTTTCTGACGCCTGGTTGCCTCTTATATAAGCTGGGACATGCCTCGGTAAGCATTTGCCAGCTCTACCTGATGAGCACCGACATTCTCCGTCTCTTGAGCCAAGGCCTCGTACTACTAGCGAATGGACCTCTGTTGGTTCCTTGACTTCTCCAGTTCCCCTTTGCGGTCGCCAGTCATTTCTTCAAAAGCTGAATCTATTCATGGAGGTTTTCACACTGCTCCTCCAGGGCTTCTTGGAGACAGACATGGACTTCCTCAGCCGCGACCACCTCTCCAACCTGTATCTTGATTTCAGTAATCCTGCGTGCAACAGCTTCTCGCTAAAATTCATATTGGAAGAACTCAGCAGCCATCCTCTCCAGCTTCGCATCAACCCTAGATGAAAGATTACGCTTATGGCCTTGAAGCTCTAGAAAACTAGCTTACAATTCCACCATAGAGGCTTCCATGGCATCAGCTTTTGCCTTATACCCATGATAATCTCAAAGTACCACCAACTGGACCGTTGCCTTTGACCGAGCTAGCGTAAACATTCGACTGTGCTGTAAGACATTCTCCACACCTTGCCTGAAAGCATTATAAATGGTGCCAATGATTAGCCCGACATAATAGTCGTTATCTGCCATGACCATTGGAGTCATTGGAGGTGCCACGATAGACGGCCCTAGAGGAGAAGGAACATGAGCAACAACAACTGCAGTCACTATAGGGCTAGAGATCGTTGCCGGGGCAGAAGCAGCTGTAGCCAAGGCAGAGGCCATAAGTGGAACAACAACACTAGCTCCAGGTGTTGTTTTATTCAGCTCTTGCACCACCGTTTCAGAAGTAACCCCGTGAGTGGCTCCGCATGGGACATATGTTGGGTTGGGACCTCCTAGGGTGGAAGGCTCCCCTCTCACAGGGTCGACCTCCACAAAGAATTTCTCAACCGTAGTCAATTCTTCAAAAACTTCTTCGGCTGACTCATCATCCCGACCTTCAACAACTCCTTCGGCTGACACATCAGCCTAGCCTTCAACACACTACCAAAATACAGTTAATTAGCGATGGCTCTTTAGCGACAGATTCTTTCCGTCGTAATTAGCGACAGATTTGCGACATATAACCGACGGAGTACCGACGATAAGCCGATATATTTTAAATTTTATTTTAAGGGTGAGAAAAGGTCGCGAGTACATCGCTAGGACGTCGGAGATATAGCGACAGATTTTTAACCGTCGCTATGCTGTCGACTATTTGGCATGAAATGTTGGGAGAAGTGGCGGAACAAATCGCCGACTACATAGATACGGATGGTCCGTCGGCAGTTTTCCAATATAGCGACGGCGTAGCGACGGATAATATCCGTCGCAAGTCCGTCGCTAATATACGACCAAGACTTATATTGAAACGATGGGGGGAACTTTTTATTCCCCACAAATTTTACTCTCTCCTCTATCTCTCTCTCCCTCTCCCGCAGCTTCGGTGATCAGCGTCGGCGTCCTCTCCTCTCTCTCTCCGAAGGTAATCCCCCCTCTCTCTCTCGATCTCTCTCTCTCTCTCTCGCGGTGGTCGTAGGGGCAGTAGGGGCGTCGGGAGCTGGGCGGCGGGGGGCGGTGGGGGGTTGTGGGTTGCGGGGCTGCGGGGGGCGGCAGGCTTGGGGCGGGGGCATCGGGGGTTGGGCGGTCGGCTTGGGGCGAGGGCATCGGGGGCTGGGTGGCGGGGGGGGCGGCGGGAGGCGACGGGGGGTTGTGGGTGGCAGGGCTGTGGGGGGCGACGGAAGGGTTTTGGTTCTCCATTTTCTGAACAAATTATATATTTTGGACTGAGTTGAATATGTGTTAGATCTTTTTGTTCCCCATTTTCAGAACAAATTATAAATTTTGGCAGGTAATGTACTGTGGATTGCATATGTGTTGGACTGAGTTGAAATCGAGGGGTTTTGGTTGGTGAAATTGGGCACGGGGATGCTCGGGTGTGTTTGTGCATGGTTCATTGCACTGCCATGATGTCCCTAGCTATATTCTCGATGGATACTTGATTAATTCATTTCATATTGACTCCTACAGCTAGGGTAGGTGATTGACCTTTGATCCTAGGTTCATGGCTTTGAGCCAAGACCATGTCTAGACATGGCATCCCCTGTAATGTTCCTTTCTGTGCAGCACACACCCCCTTTACTGCATTACCATGTCTGTCCATCTCATTTCCTGTTCATATCCATTTTGTCCTGCCTATTCATGTATAAGCTCAGTCCCTTGTCAAACAAGTACTTGTTTCAAACATCTACATCCAATCCTTTATTGGATATGTGTTTTAGTTCATATGAAGTATGTATCAGCCCATGCTTAGCTCATTCTACATTCCCCAAATGGGAAGAGCAGTCCATTCTTCATGTATTTGGTCATGTGCACATGTGTATAAGCAAATTGTTTAGTTATTGCATTGTAGAAATCACTAAATCCTTGTGGTCAGTAGCAACCATATGAGAGAGGCTCGGTTAGTTTACTGTTTTAGCCCAACCATGTTGTATCGGTATGATATTGTACTTATGGTTCAGTTTTTGAGTAATATGGTTCAGACCTTAATATCAATTATGGGAATAGAGAAGTTGCTCGAGTTTGTAGGCATACAGCATGCCTCATTTTTTGTAACACATTCATTCTTCCACAATGTACATCAATTTCGCATATCCTGCATTTCATGTATATGCTTCACTGCCTAGTGCTATTGCCCTTGCATTCCTAGTCATTCACTACAGTATAGGTTTCTTTGTAATTTTGAGGTGCCGTATTTTTTATAATATTTGCTCATTTGGTCCAAGATACACAAAAAAATTCTTTAAGTTCCTAATTAATTGGTTAGTTACTTAATCTAGATCACAAAGTTACAGGATATGTCTAGCTCAGAGCGGTGAGAGTTAATCTTTATTGAAGTGATAGTTGGTACTTTAGTTTTAACTATCGGTATCGGTATCGAACTATCGGTATCGGACTATCGGTATCGAACTATCGGTATCGGTATCGCTATTCGGTATCGGTATCAGACTAATGGTATCGGTATCGTACTATCGGTATCGGTATCGTACTATCGGTATCGCACTATCAGTTCTGGTATCGAACTATCAGTATCGGACTATCGGTATCGGTATCGAACTATCGGTATCGGTATCGAACTATCGGACAATCGATATCAGTATCGAACTATCGGTATCGCTAGTGGACTATCGGTATCGGTATCGAACTATCAGTATCTCACTATCGGTATCGGTATCGCACTATCGGTATTGGTATCGCACTATCGGTATCGGTATCGAACTTTCGGACTATATACCAGCGGATCCACCAGTTATATGATTATATACTAATTCTGTTTAGTTTGTCTTACGATACAGATTTTTACATCCAATCTGTGATGGATCATTATTTTGTTGATCGCACATGGATGTACAAACGACAACACGAGAGTAGAATAGGTGTGGGTGACGATTTTTAGGCAGGCGTGGAAGTGTTTCTTAAGTATGCCATGAGCAAAGCTCGGTACATGGACGGTAACAAAGTCAAGTGTCCATATCGTAATTGTCACAATAGACGTTACGAAGAAGTGGTGAGTGTAAGAGATCATTTGACCCGTAAGGGTTTCGTACGTGATTACGGCCTTTGGTCATCGCAAGGTGAACTATATGCGGAAAGACAGGTTGCGAATGCTGCTACTTATGCTTTTGATGCTAATGCTGAAACAAATTTTGTCGTCGAAGACGACGAATGCTCTGTTGATTATGGAGACCTGCAGAACCTTGCACGAAATATGGTGTACGACGCGGCAGGGCCTAATTTTGATCCAAAGGATTCTAATCCCGAGATGAAGGAGTTCTATAATATGTTTCAGGGTGCAGAAACTTCTTTATCTGGTTGTGAGCCTCATTCCGTACTGTCAGTGATGATGCGGTTGTTGAAAATAAAGTCTAATTTTAACTTGCCACAAACTTGCTATGATCAGATTATACAACTAATCAAGGAGGTGTTACCGAAGGAATCAAAAGAGCTTCCAAAAAACTTCTACAAGTCGAAGATGATGGTCCGATAACTGGGACTGGGGTACGAGAAGATAGATTGTTGTCAGAACGGATGCATGTTGTACTACAAGGAGAACGAGGATATAGAAAGTTGCAGCTTCTGTAATATGGATCTTTACAATCCAGTCAGGGGAAAAGGAAAGTCAACTAGAAAATGACGTCCTTACAAGTATATGCATTACTTGTCGATCACGAAGCGCTTGCAGAGGATGTATATGTCTCAGAATACCGCAGAACATATGACATGACACAACGAAGAACGCACAAAGGACGATAGAAAATTGTCACATCCTTCGGATGGAGAGGCGTGGAAATATTTTGATTTACGTCATCCAGATTTTGCTGCAGAGCCTAGAATTGTACGTCTGGCACAATATTCTGATGGCTTCGCCCCTTTCGGGCAGTCGGGATCTCAATACTCCTGCTGGCCGGTCATTCTTACCCCTTACAATCTGCCACCATGGAATGTTCTTGACAGCTATCATACCGGGTCCCAAAAATCTGACGAAGAACATCGATATATATTTACAGCCGTTGGTGGATGAGCTGAAACAGCTGTGGGAGATTGGCGTCGCGACCTATGTATTTCCAGGAAACATAACTTTCAGATGAGAGCTTCACTGATGTGGACAATCAACGATTTTCCCGCGTACGGTATGTTGTCGCGATGGAGTACTCGCGGCACCATGTCGTGTCCGATATGAGAATAAGGATGATAATGAAGACGAGGCTGAGGACGAGAACGAAGACGATGACGATGATTAGGTTAAATATTGTTGTATATTAAAAATACTTCCAATTACGTAAATTAAGTTTGACCTTATAAAAGTAATTACGTGAATTTATGCTTTTTTCGTTCGATCATTTACTTATTGTATGTTTTTCTTTTTGCAGATGGCACTCATAGTCCTTTTCGTCGCGGCGTCACTCGTCTCCCTGCTGGTGGTATGTATATTTTAGTCTAGAATTTTATATTCATTTATACTTCTATATTGTTAATTATGTTTATGTGTTCTATTTATAGGTCATGATGGCGGACCGTGGTCGTGCTGGTGGTGGTGGTCATGCTGGTGGTGGTGGTCGTGGTCGTGGTGGTGCTGGTGGTGCTGGTGGTCGTGGTCGCATTCAATCTTCCCAGGATGTGACCCCATCCAGCGAACCCGACCCGGAGAGTACCCCGGGCACAGACTCATCCCGCCGTCGATCGACAACTTCATCAAGGCATGAGTCTCCATCCGCTAGCGGATCCGTTCCGCCAGCGGACCTGCGGATCCTCCGACGGCACCAGAGAGGCCGATAGGCGAGTTTCGACGAGAGCTATGTCCCGCGGGGTCCTCGTAAGTAAATTTAAGATAATTTATTAAATTTCTTTCATTTATTAAAGTTAATAATCTAGTCGTTGCTTCTTTGTAGGTTTTTTCTGTTTAGTGTTGCCAGGTCTCTTGGAGAAATTATCAGGGCTAACTTTCATGGTCCCTACCTCAACTTTTCGTTGGTATCCCGAAACGTGAAGTACGTCTGGCTCGACGAGTTGAGGGTATATATCTATATCTTGTGGTTAATTATTAGTTACTCTTTAATCAACCATTTTTTAAATTACGTGATAATTGAATTTATATGTTAGACGACGTTCTGGTGGCCCTCCTATCGCAAGGACGCGATCCGCCGGACTTACAGAAGCGCTGCCTCGAAGAAGATACGGGATATAATTTATGACCTTAAAATAGGGCAGACGAGGCCGAATTGGATCCGGCAGAACTATTATGAGGAGCTTATGGATATGATGGATACTCCTGCCTACAAGGAGAAATCAGAGAAGACAAAGGCGAACCGACGGGCTGCAAGGCTTCATACGGGGGGATCAAGGTCCCACGCAGCGGCGCTTGCAGATCTGGTGAGATACCGCAATTTCATTTCACTATCGAATTTGGTATTATTAATATACAGAGTTAATTAAATTATACGAAAATTTCGTATACAGATCCAACGGGCAGAAAAGGAAGAAAGGGCACCAGAATCGGTCACCATGCACAATGTGTTCTAGCATATGCACAAGAGGCGGAAGGACGGGACCTTCCTCGACGATAGGGCCAAGGAGACCGATGTAAGTACTTATGTTTATGATTTTTATGTTAGAATTAAAAAAGTATTCGGACTATAACTTAGGTAAACTTAGGATTCACACTATAACTTAGTGAAACATAGGATTTAGATTACAACTAAGGTAAATCTTATAGTATAAACACATTCATTTGATGGACTGCGTATCGTGAGGCCCTTAGTCGGGCTCAGTCAACTGCTGCTGAGGATGTCGGTGAAACGACGCCCGCCCGGATGTCCTCTTCTATAGTCGCTCATAACGACTTGTTCGTAGATACCGTCGACGGCTTTAAGAAAGGGCACCTGTATGGAGTCGGCTCCCTAGGGGCGTTGCACATGGCGACTCAGAGATTTCTACCGATACCGCCTCCTCCCGCGGTCCCAGCAGGCGATGATGTGAGATCGCAGCTTACGCAGCAGCACGAGGAGATATCATCCTTACGGAAGCAAATTGCCATGTACTTTCTGCCTTCGTCTGTTGCTGTCGGTCCGTCTGCTGCTGGTGCCGGTCCGTCTGCTACTGGTGTCGATCCGTCGGCTGCTGGGGCCGGTCCGTCGACTGCTGGTGCTGGTCCTTCTTTCGTCGGTCATCTTTCTTTCAACCCTGCTGCCCCTCTGGTACCGCCTGTGATTGTGACGGCACTCCTTGATCTTATGTCGCTAGAGCAGCTACGTCGACTACCGGGCAGTGTCTTCGACGGATTACCGTCGTACATAGTGGAGCAGTATTATCATCGGTCGCATGAGGGATTACCACCACCGGACAATCGAACTCCTCCTGCTCCTTAAAGTATTATATAAGAATATTTTTTAAATTTGTAATATTTGTAGGAATTTTGGATTATAACGGCGGATATTAGTTTATGATTTCTGGATAATTGGTGTCTATTTTATATTGGTTTGGGTTATGCATATTTATGATTATATATTGGTTTATGTGATTTTTTGATAATTGGTGTGCATTATATTCGTATGTGATTTATATTGGATTATATATTGGTCTCAGTGATTGTATATTGTGATTATATATTGGTCCGATGTTCGGATGTTGTGGGAACAGGAAAAGCTCTGCAATATTTTTAAAAAATCTCAGTTAGCAACGAACTAATGACGGGTTAGCGACGGATAACATCAGTTATCGACTAAATTTCAACGGAATATCCGTCGCTTAACTGGAGAATTGGAAATATTTCCAGTTAGCGACGGATGGTCGACGGCCAGCCGACGGAATACCTTAAATAGCGACGACTTTCCGACGGAACATCCGTCAGCAAGATTCTGGTGGTATGAAGGCGTACAGAACGTTAGCGACGGATATTCCGTCAGGAATCCGTCACCATGGACGACGGATCCGGGACGGACTATCCGTCGCCATGGTTCTGGAAATGTCGCCATGGCCGATGGATCCGCGATGGACTATCCGTCGCCATGATTCTGGAAATGTCAAGCATTTCTAGAACCCGGTCGACGGATTATTCCGTCAGGAATCCGTCGTCATGGTCGACGGATCCGCGACCGACTATCCGTCGCCTTGGATCTGGAAATGTCCAGCATTTCCAGAACCCGGACGACGGATTATCCGCCACTAATCAGTCGCTAATCCGTCCTTAGTTAGCGACGGTGTTCGACGGAATAGTGACGGAATGATACCCTCTGATACAAAGTAACAACGGTTTATCGATGGACAATCCGTCGCTAAGTGTCTTTACAATTCAATACCTAATACTTGAATTCGACGAAAGACCGTCGGCAAGTCGTCGCTAATACAACGAATAATAACGACGGAAAGCCGTCGCTATTCCATCGCTTGACGACTACTCAGCGACGGATTTTATTAGCGAGGAGCTGATTGCCGACGAATTTTTTGACCAATATCCGTCAGTGATTCATCGCTAATACGGATTAGCGATGGATGGTCGACGGATCTGGCCGTCGCTAAAGCAACATATTTTGGTAGTGACAGTTCCTCTAGCTGACTCATCGGCCTGGTCTACAATGTCTCCTTCAGTCGATGCTTCAACATCCTTCTGGACTAACTCTTGGGTCCGCTCCTTGGCTGCTACCTTGGATGACTCGTCAGCCGGTTCTTTAAAGATCTCTGCGGCCAACTCTTCAACGACTTTTGTGGCTGACTCTTTAATGGTCTTCGTGGCCAACCCTTCAAAGGCTTCATCGGCCGACTCTTCAATAGCCTCCTTGACTGGTTCTTGAGCCTGATCACCGGCATCCTCCCGGGTTGATTCCTCAACCACCTCACTTTCCTTACTGGCCCGATCTTCAATAGTCTCCTCATGGGGAGGAGGTTATGTATGGGTACCCTGGGCGACACTTTCAGTATCATCAGCTGCCTTATCCGACTCAGACATGAACTTTGTGGCCTCGCTTTCGACCACCGTAGGACCAACCCTAGGTATCACGATGGGTTCATTTGCTGACACCCCCGCAGGGGCCTCTTTTTGACACACCGCCAACGTATCCGAAAAATTATGATGTTTATAGTCGAAAGAGGCAATTGAAGTAAACAAAGGAACCTCTTCTGGATTGACTACCTCTACAGCATCGATCGCTAGGATCCCTCCGGAAGCGGCAGCCTTCTCAGCCTCCGCAGTAGCGGGCACCCCCACCATCGAGGGGCCCTCAGCAGGGGCAGCTCCTTATATCCTTAACGATGAAGGGCCTTCAAATGGCATAGGGTTTTCAACCCTAACCACGGACGTATTGGTGCCCGAAGGGGTGCCCTAACAGCAGATGCCTCGTGGAGATTCTCGAGAACTTTGAATTCATAGTCGGTCATATCCTTCTTCGACCGCCTTGGCTTCTTTTTCAGCTGCATGGACAGATGTGAAAAGTAATCAGGAATTATGAAATGAACAAACTAATAGCATATATATACATACCTATAGAGAGGACTCAACATGCGAAGTTTTCTTACGCTCCATAGGCGATGGGGATCGTCGCTCCGATTCAGCTTGCTTATGAGCAATCCGCTTGATTCTCTTGGAGGGTGGCGAACTCACCTCCGCAGAAGATCGCATTTCAAGGGCGCAACTACAGGCGCCTCTTCTTCTCAGGAAGCACTGCCATCGAGGTCCTGCCCTATGATGGTACATAACCCCCATAATGCTTCAGGACGACCTCTATGGTGTCCATCTTTATCCCTACGATAAAGCTCCGCTCCCGATTGTAGCCCAGAGAAAAGTTGTTCGCCGAGCAGTAAAACTTCATGGTAGGGTATAGAATATAGGTCTCAGGACGGACCATATGGATCTTTAAGCTCGCCCTGGTACACCTGACATTGTAATAATACCATGCACGTGCGCCATCGAGCAAAGTCCCTTTGTAGCTCAAAAGGGACTCGGGTTATCCATCATCATTTGACTGTAGCCGAACTGACGTACAAATAAACTCGGAAGATAAGGTTCCAGGAATACCCAATTCTTGTTTTTGTACACCAAATGTGGTAGACGGATGACCTGCACCAATGGAAGGATCCACACGTCAGGCAACACCCCTCTTCGCCTTGGTCTTCCAGTTCATCTCCCTCGTAAAAACCATAGTAGGAAGGTAAAATCCTAAAGAAGTCAAAACTATTCAGATTCTCCAGTGCCCATCTACAAATGGGGACCCCATGATGAAGCCACTTCATTCGACGATAGCTGCGTATGGAGGCATTTCCGTCCTTACGACCTTTCGCCGTAGCAGGGTCCATCAAGCCCGGGAGGTACGAAGTTAACCAAGCCATTAAGTAATGATACGAGAGCTCGACTCGATGGAATTCTCCATCCCTTCCATCATGTACTATGATCCTCTTGGAAAGCTCCTGCAAGCCTCGTAGGATGTTGCAAACCATGGCAAGAAGTAGGGCCAGCTTATGTCCAAATACTAGCTTTACGGTCGGCATAATGAGGTTCCTGCTCACACATCATATGGTTCTAGAACCCCCGGGCACTAGGGCACTGCAAAGCCATATCATTAAGAAAGCAGCCAGCACCACCGGGGACAAAGCAGTCAGATTTCTACAGACGTAATTATGGACCATAGAGGTTGGTTTCCCTTCGGTATCCACTGAATGACTCATCTTCCTAGCATCCTCCATTAGTTTTTTGACTTCAATAACAAAATAATCCCTATGAGTATAAATGTGGACCAGCTTCGGTCCCACTGGATGTTCTGTTAAGATGTACTCCCTCCAGGCAGAAATATGAGGATGAATCCCCTAAGCTTCTTGGCGTTTGCACGCCTTGTGATGAAAGAACAACTATTTGTGTATCTCCATTATTTTGGGCTGTCGAGCTTCCAACCCTATATACTCCTCCTTTTATGAAGTATATACTGTTCATATGGCAATTTGTCCCAGGGCTGTCTCGAGATCACCTACATCTCCTGAAGAGCCGGTCTAGCTATCCTCCGGGGTATAAACTGTCCCGGTGTGGTGTTGTACAACTTCAGTAGTGCCAAGAATAGATGCTGATTGATCTTTATTTCGTACTCGGTAGCCTTCATGGTATGGTACAGGCCAATCCCTTCAACTCTTTCGTACTTGCCTAGGATCCATAGGGTCAAGTTACGCCACTTAGGGTTGGTGTGAACGTAACCCTCGACTCAGTAAGCTCCTTTGGGGTAGGAGACTTTCGCCTCGAGAAACCGGTTGGCAAAGTAAGAAGCTCCAAAAGGGTGAACGGAAAGGGTAAAATCACTCAGCAGATGATCGAGATGTAGGACCCATAAATTATATGACGGACGGTTACGGGCATATATAAATGAATCTTTCTTCCTAGTACGAAAGTCTGGTTTAAAATGGTCTATCATCAATCCTTCCTCAGAAGGAGTCAGGTCCCATTCCATGTGGCATTTTTTAGAGACGCAAAAGAAGACCAAAAGCGAAAGATGTCGATCGGACGATGGAACATACAAGCTGAGGTCGTAGTTACCAAATTACCATTCTGACTTGAGCTTCAAGAGCCTCATTTACTTTATGACTAACTTATCGCCAAAAAGGAACTGGGGCTTCAATTCTTACACCCGGCATCACCTTCAATCGATAGTTTGCCTCGGTCCATCATACATCTGAAGTAGGCATAATGTTGGAGGTCTATCATAGCCAATCATTATGGAGGTTGGCCTCGAGCAATTAGCTTCTTGATAGGGTTGACTACATCATCGTCGAAACTCACGCCTAATGGACAGACCGACGAGTCAAAGAGGATCTCATCGAATTGAGGGACGACCACAAAAACTGTAAAGAAAAACAAACAAAAGTCATAAAAATATACTAAGTATTTTCTGCAAAGAGTGCAAAATGCGCATGCACTGTTTCGTGTTCATGCACATCAGCCAAAGCTAAACTTCTGTGCATGTACTGCTTTTAGTGGTCCTGTGCATCAGAAAGCTAGTTTCTACGCAGACACTATGTCAATGACTCTGAGCATTAATTAAAAGCATCAGTGCATCTTCCAAACGTTACCCCAAAAAGTAGCACCCATGTGCATCAGTAAATGAAGCGTTAGCGCATCTTCCAGACGATACTCCAAAAAATAGTGCCCACGTCGCATCAGCGAATGAAGTATCAACGCATCTTTCAGATGCTACTCCAAAAAGTAGCGCACATGTGCGTCAGCGAATTAAACGTCAGTGCATCTTCTAGACGATACTTCAAAAAGTAGCGCCCATACACATCAGTAGATTGGGCATCGATGTAAGGCGGTACTCAGGCAATAGACACTTATGCATCAATACCCATTTTTTTTCATCTCCATCAAAACGAAGAAATGAAGGCCTGCTCGCAATAGCCTTTCACACGTCTTCATTTGCGCCATCATCGATGACATGAGCGTCATTGGCATCAACAACTTCGGTCACCAACGTCTTCTTTTTGGCCTTACTGGTGCTCGCAGCACTAGCCTTATCGACCTTGGGAGCTTTGGGGGCTCTTGTGGTGGGGGCCATGGAGGAAAGATAGGGTCTCTACTTGAAGAAGAAGAAGAAGAAGAAGAAGAAGAAGAAGAAGAAGAAGAAGAAGAAGAGAAATTTTTCTTTGGAAGGAAAAACGAACAAAATAAAGTTCTTTCTCTCTCCAGAATCCCCTACTTATATGGCAAAGCCACGTGTCAGCAGATAAAGCCAAGCAACGCTTCAGATTTGAAGAAATATTTAGAAACGTGTGCAAAGACAGAACGAAATCACTTCTGATCTCTTCCTAAAAACGAGGAGTCATTATCATTTAAATGATGGCTAAAGCATTAATTGCTGACGGTTACTAGAGCTCTCTTGATGATGACAGCCTGTCAGTAACGTTCTGCGCACTCCCTACACCACGTGTCATTTCATGCTTCTTTTTTAAAGTGTTTCAAACTTACCTAAAGCTTGAAAACTTTGAAGAAGGTCTTGTAGAAGCATGAAAACACATCGTAGTCAAAATCTGCTCCGCACCTCAGAAACACAACACAGAGAAAAACATAATGCAAAATGCATAACAATAGATACTTTATTAAAATTATTAAAAAAGTCAACTATAGGTGCTTCATAATTACATATAGAGCTATCTACTCAACGTACAAATGCGAAGCCAGAAAAAGCATAATATTGTCTTCTCAGCGTACAAAAGCACAGCCAGCAGCCAGTATAGCGTTGTCTGTCCAACAAAAGTACAGCATTGTAAAAGCACAGCATACAAATGAAAGCTTAACAAGTATTTCATAATATACGCAGTCTTCCTCGTAAGAACGAATCACTTCCCTGTCAAAGTGAAGCGCTTCCTCGTCTCAGCCCAGGCATGCCCTGTGGCTCTTCCAACATAACAAAGACTAGGTGCATTAACTCCAATGTTTGTCATTTTGTCACTCGGTGTTGTTTCAAACCAAAGCTCGACCAGTACTCTGTATGTATAGGAACAAGTACCTCTAAAGTAAGTGGGACTTTTCTTAGAGACTCCTTCATCAAGCTTGCAACTTCTGTGGACAAAGAGTTCTACAATCCTAGTCCCCTACTGGCATAAGTTATGCCAAGCTCTCCAAGGAGAGAACTCATTGGGGTATAACATGTCTCCAATAGAAAGTAGGAAAGAAGATTGCACGAATGAGTTATGCCCTAAAATGCCTTAATTTATAGGCTATAGGTCGTCAAACCCACGCACCAAGTGGCTGCAAGTCAAAGGCTCCGAGTTAATTCGATGAACCTCGCCTTAATCGTAATGAATCTCATTTATGATTAAATCCTTAGTCATTGAGCCCCACAAAGTGGCGTCAGTTAATGAGGCTTTGACTCAATGAAACCCCAAAAGCATAGCATCTTAGAGACCCAAAAGTGCAGCGGTTCAAAACCCTAAAAAACATTATAGTTCAGCACTCCGAAAGCACAACGCCTTAGGGACCCAAAAGCACAGCACCCAGAACACAGTACATTTTGGGCCATCACTTCTGTACTTAATGGCACACCGTATAAAATATCTAAATTCAACTATTGATAGCTATCAATGGTTAGCTGTCAAAGCATCAGATGTCAGACTGCAGTTGCCAGAAGACAATCAAAAGCATGGCTCCCAATGCAACTCTAAAAAGCGTAACCTCTTTGATGCTCCAAGAAGCGCAGTGCCTCAGAGCCCCAGAAGTGCAGCCACTTCGATATACAAAGTGCAGCCTCCACGTGGCTAGTATACCAATCGTATCTCTTTAGATACAATCAAATCCATTCTGTTTCAATGAGAAGAGATCTTTGAGCAGTGTGCACACACCATGTGTTATTAACTTAGTCATGTTGATGAACGGGTGCTAACAATCCAAGATCACAATAACAAGAGAATCCCAACAACTACTACGTGTCAGCTCATCAGCCGTCCCAATGGTGCATTTATAACAAATTCTAGAATTTTTTTGTGCGTACAGTACACCTGCACACCAAGAACCCCTACGCACATCGTATATGTGCTCGCCTATAAATAGAAGATGTCTTCATTCTTTTAGGATCTTCGTCTGCTTCTTGATTTGCAAACCCAGATCACCACTCTAAGGCATTCAGAGAGTCAGAGCAAGTTCTTCTCATCATCAGATCATCGACGGAGTAAAGGAAATACTAAAGTGTTCGATCTCCATCGTCACACTTTTCGAGAATCAATTGTACTAAAAAAATTTGTTTAGGATCTGTTTTGTACTCTTTCGTTTGTAATACAAAAAGTTCATATAACTTTTGTTCGTGGCTACCACATAGCCATTAGATTAAGTATATTATTTTGAATGAGTTAGGGATGGTCTTGTGTAGTGTTGAGTTGAGTGGAGATTGAAATCTCTGTGCTAATTGAAAGTGGGATTAAAAAAAGAATGGGTTTTAAATTTTGTAGCCGCTGGAGGGTTCTTGAGTGGTTTGAATTTAACTCCAAACCCTGTTAACACTTGCTCGATCAGAGCATGGGCCAGTTGATAAGTTCTGATCAGATGTTTGGCTTATAGTATGTTGGTCAATTTAAAGATTAATGGTTCGATCAGTTTGTGCTTATTTATAACTGTGAGTATTAGCTGTTGTTAGGCTACTTGTTGTTGAGGCTTATTGTTGCCATTCAGCCAACCCATAGGCTATGCTTAATATCTTGAAGTTGGTTAGTAAAAATTATGGTCGGCGCTTTAACTGTATAAATAGTTCTCTGAACTAAGTGAGGCTTAGACATATGGACCATAATTGAGTGATTTAGATCAATGTTATTTTTGGGTAGTGGAAATTAAATAAGAAAGGTTAATGAGTTACTAGGCTTGATTAGGAAAACCTTTGGAACAATTACGAAGATTCTATTTTCCTATTTTTAGGCGTTCTAGAGACATTGATAATTTTTGGGAAAAAGGCAAGTACTTCTATGACTTTGTTGCATTTACTTCATGTGGTGTCGTGTTGCATGTTGGACATGTTGTTTACACACCTTGATCAGGTATTTCTGGATCTGGTACTTATCATGTTCTTGTACTTGTATCTTTAGAAGGGGAAATACTACGGATATATGACCAAAGCCAAACTTAGGATTCATGTTGATAGCTTAAGTCTCATACCTGTGCACGTGGGCTTTATGCCATACAATTACTTGTTCTTGTTCATGATCTTTACCCAGCTGGTCACATATTACATAAATATTTCAAATCATGAGTCATGATCTTCTTGTTTTGTGTTCCAGTACGTTATTGCATCTCAGGTGATTCGGGTTAGTCATGATCAGTTTACTTTTCGACAATATAACATTGAATTTCCCAATCTTTATTCCATTCCAAAGTTTACTTTCTGACACACCTTACTAATTTCTACTATACCCATGCAATATCAATAGGGACATCCTACGGGTTTCCAATAGTCAACTTAGCATTCAGTCAAGTCTCTACGGTCATCTAATCTAATCTAAACCAGACATTCTGCTAACTCATATGAGATGGATAGTTATAAGGGACATACTTATCTCTTATCTTAGAGACAACCAATTCTTATTGTAGGGACAACTCTATCTTATCTCAGGGACAATCTATGATCTGACCAACTTAAGGGACATGGGACACCACCCCAATCTTATGAACTTATTCCTAAACTGGAACAACTGAAATAACATAGCCAACCAATCTAAAACTTAGGCAACCAACAGACACTCTAGGCAACCAATCGACATTTTAGGCAACCAACCAACATTCTAGGCAACCAACTGACATTCTAGGGTCAAGTCTTTCTACCTGGACTCACACTCGTGCCATACCCAACGAAGTCATTCTAGACTTACCCACAACCGACAAGATCTATCCATCAATTCTATCCGACAATTCTTATGGGCCAATCTCGAAGCTATCATATAAAACTTTACCAATTGAACATTCAAATCTCAGTTTTTACTAGCATAGACACAGCATCCTCTGCTCAATCTGACTTGTATTCTCATATCATACCAAAATTGTGTCAATTCAATTGGGCCAACTATTCTGAGTCAAAAATTCTACATTGCTACCTCAATAGTCTATTATTTATGATCTCTTTCCTTCGGTCTCTTTACGACATATTTGATTTCCACATTTTTTTACATCATCGATACGGTCTGTACTCTTTAACCAATAACATAGGCAACTATATAATCGTATTTCTTTCGAAGGCATCCTTTATTAATTTTTGCTAGCACCAACACGATCATCTCTTAGCAATTCACGTTAACCATCAATATTCATTTTGCATCATTTCCTTATGATTCCATAAGAAGATTTACCATTCATGCATCGATCCAATCACTATGTTACCAATCATCTAGCATTCGTACATCGATCATTTAGTAAATATGACATAACTCATTTGCTATGTCATCATCCAACAATTCTATATTCCACCCAAACTCGTTATTCATGTGACAACATCATTTACCGACAAGTTCTATTACATATCACTGCACCTCGATACTTATTTGTATTCCAGCCATCAGAGTCTCATAAGGAACATCTGCCCTTTTATGCATCAAGGCACAAGTACTCATTCACTATGCCTCAAAATAATCAAGGGTCATAACTTGTTAATTTCGGACACATTCTCTACGTTTCGGTCGTTGATGCAACTTTTTGCATCTTCCAAATCATTCGCAACATCCCAATAAGAGCCTAACATCACCATCAAATTGTCGATGTCCAACATGCAATTTCATCTACTCAATTCCAGCATCGTTCTATATTCGATCTATAGTTCTCACAAAATCTTTTGATAGCAACACCCCACCATCGTTACTGAGCCTACAATTCTCCTTACCCAACTAATTCAAGTAACGCTTGAATCTTTATTTCGTTCCTTTCCCAACCATGGCATTCATTTTGTATTCTTAATTCTCATTACCCAACATAATGCTAACCATTCCAATCTCGCATCGGGTCATCCGAACTTAATAATCAAGGAACACGTCTAGCCGTAATGTATCAATCGTAATCCCAACTATGACTTGATACTACCCAATACCTTACAGGTAAAGCAATCACTATGCCACAAACAGGGTCAAGGGACATCTCATCATGAAGAAGGTATATGCAATATACCACTCAAAGCTCAAGCAATTCCTGACACAATATTCGTTTCGCATCAAACCAACATCCAATATGGGCTATCCATCTTGTAGTGGTTATGTTGACCACAAATACCGACTCAAGATTCTGTCGATTCCTATTCACTGAAATCCATGCACATTCTGTTCCAACATACCATGCCATCACCCACAGTCGATTTTTGCACAACAGTCGACTTCAATGAATCCTACACAAAAGACATCCAGCACACATATCCACTTATTATTGTATCATATCATTGTTATTTGTTTTTGGTATCTTTTTAGAAATTTAACAAAGCACACATATCATAGCCACGTATTTAGACTTATTGTATGGAATACCCAGTGAGCGGCTCGAAGAATCAACGGACTTTCAGTCAAGGGAACAACATAGAATAATTTCGAAACAACACTGAATAATCGCAGAAGCACTTTGAGTCATCGTAGAGGCAACTTTGATTTCATTGCGAAAGCAACTTTAAGGATTCACGGAAGCAACTTTGATTCACCGCGAAAGCAACTTTGAGTTATCATGGAAGCAGTCTTTGAATTATCGTGGAAGCAGCTTTGAATCATCTTAGTAGCAACATTGATTTGGAACAAATCAAATAAGAATCCAAGAAAGTAAAGCCATTCTCTGATACCATTATGTCACACCTCGATCCCGGAGGATCGAAAAATAGCCACTAGGTGTGATATCATACATGTCTAGATTGCACTTGTACAAGGAAAAACCATCGCAGTTCCTGGTATTTCTCAGAAAACAATGATAGCGCAGCAAAACCAAGCAGATAAATTAAAGTCACACAAGATATAAAGAAGCGTATCTCTTTATTGATAATTGTAATGGATTATATGACTTACAGCGAAATACAGAGTTTACAACTGATTACAAGACTCTCGAATAGCCAACTGAATATATACTTACCATTTAGGCTTTACAATCGAACATGCCGACTTCATTATAATAAACTTGCCAATTTGGCTACAATTTCACTGGTACAACTGAGTTACACTATTTCATACATTATGCCCCATATAGCAGAAGACATCGTCTTGAAAGAAGAGCTTCTGCACACCCATCTGGATCATCTATGCCAAACACTGATCAAATGATTTCCTCCAAACGCAAGCACCTATAATATTTTCCACAACGTGGGTCAGTACATTATCAAGTACTGGTGAGCGGTACTAGCCTAACACACCTAAGAAGACAACACTAAGTAATCGTGTTATAGAACATTATTAACAGTGGTCTTTCTCATTGCCTTCTATGCCAAATGTTCCAGTCGTTTAGGGAATAATGCAGCAATAGCGACAGCAAAAGGAGGTCATGAGGCAGACTCTGATGACTAATTTGGACAACATCGCAGCCCCAGCAACTGCACCACCACCAGTCCCACTACCAGCTCAGCCAATAGGCACTAATCGGAGGTATTGCCAGATGAACTCGAAACCCTTCGAGGGTAATGAGAGTTTGGAGGAGATTTCTGATTAGATAGCAAGCATACAGAAGATCTTGGATGCATCGCAGCTACCTACTGACTTATGGATGGGTGTCGTAAGGACCCAGCTGGAGAGGAACGCCCATCATTGGTGGGAATTGAAGAGGCGGAAAGTCGGCAAGGACAAGACGTGGGCGCAGTTTCTTGAGTACTTTGAGACAAAGTACTTCCCAGCTACCATCCGTGACGGTCTCTATGATCAGTTCCTGCATCTTAAGCAGGGGAACCTGACCGTAGACGAGTATGATGCAGAGTTTAGCCGCTTAAGTCGGTTCGGCACACTACTGCCACCCGATGACCCGATGAGAGAGAGAAGGCCGGAGGTTCCATCACGGCCTGACGAAGGAGCTCTAGAGGTATAAGAGCGCACAATCGAGGACTTCCTACGAGTAGGTGTTAGCCAAAGCCAGAGTCCAGTAAGCCATTAACGGGGATCATTGAGCATGAGGTACCCTATTCACGCAGCCGTACCAGCCAAAGTACAGACAGGAGGTCCGATCAGACATCTGAGAACCCATCTTCAATAGCGGGTTGACCCGTACCAGCAGAAGGATCTTCTGACTTTTTACTTTTATGGCAAGGAGGGACACGTCAAGAGGGACTGCAGGAAACAATACATGAGGTACGGATCGGGACAGCACCAGGCAGCAGATTGCCAGCAGCGTTACGACAGAGCTCAGCAGTTCGCCCCGAGGCCAGCTCCACCAGGACCCACGCTACCATCACAGGCGACTGCAGCCCAATGACCATCAGCACCCAGAGGATATCAAAGGGACCGCTGCCCACCCAGGTGACACAGTTTAAACAACAGGCAGAGGCCCAGAGGAGAGGTCAAGTCTTTGCTATGGCAAAAGTGCGGGAGGATCGAGAGGGAGTGGCGATCATAGGTACCATCTTAGTTGTATCGTTGCCTGTAATTGCACTGTTCAATTCTGGAGCCATATTATCTTTCATATCTAGTAGTTTCGTTGCCATGCACAAAGTAGCCGCTTGACCCTTGCCCAAGAGTTAGAAGATTCTTACGGATGGAGGGATCGTGCCAATCACCAACACATATAGAACGTGCTCCATGGTTGTGTATGAAAGAGAGATGAGGGCTCAAATTTTGGTATTCCCTATGCTAAATTTTCACATTGTGTTAAGGACAGACTGGTTAAGCTAGTATCATGCCATCTTAGATTGCTGGAAGGGGAGTGTCGTCTTTAGACCACCAGATCATCAGGATTTTGAGTTCATTAGAGAGACCATAGAGCAAGGAGTAGGCCAGCCTATCGAAGTCTACATGTCTATGGAGGCAGCACCCCTGTCTATCGTTGTAGAGTTCATGGACGTCTTCTCGAAGGAGTTGCCAGGTCTTTCACCTGATAGACAAGTGGAGTTTTACATCGAGTTAGTGCCAAGAGCAACACCAGTCTCTTTTAGTGTGTACCGGTTAGCAAAGAAGGAGCAAAAAGAGTTAAAGCTTCAGCAAGAGAAGTTGCAGGACAAAGGGTTCTTCCGACCAAGTACATCACCCTGGGGAGCCCAGTGTCGTTTGTCCTAAAGAATGATGGGTTCGTCCGAATGTGCGTTGACTATAGAGCCCTAAATGCCTTGACCATCAAGAACAAGTACCCATTACTTCGGATCGACGATCTGTTCGTTCAACTGACTGGAGCTAAGGTATTCTCGAAGATTGACTGGAGATCGGGATACCATCAGGTGAAGGTACAGCAGGAGGACATTCCAAGGACAATATTCATGACTCATTATGGTCACTAAGAGTTCATGGTGATGCCTTTTGGATTGACTAATACGTCTGCTGTGTTCATGAATCTGATAAACAAAGTGTTATACTAGTACTTAGACCAATTCATGGTCATGTTCATCGATGACATATTGGTGTACTCGAAGAGCCACGAAGAGCACGAGAAGCACCTGCAGATTGTGTTGGAGATGCTGAGGCACGAGAGACTCTATGACAAGTTAAGCAAGTGTGAGTTCTTGCTAGATCGTGTCGCTTTTCTTGAACACGACATCTTAGGAGAAGGTATCTCACTAGATCCAGTGAAGATCTTCGTCGTAGAGACATGGCCAACACCTACCAATGTCTCAAAGGTGGAAAGTTTTTTTGGACTTGTCGAATATTATCGAAGGTTCGTACAGAACTTCACGAGGATCACTGAGCCGATGACTCTCTTGACCTGCAAGGAGGAGGAGTTTATCTAGACGGAGGAGTGTCAGGTGGCATTCGATAAGATGAAGAAGCGCCTTACCACATCACCTATTCTGACCATCGCATCAGGACCGAAAGTATTCTTGATCTATAATGATGCACCTAGATAGGGATTAGGATGCGTCTTGACGTAGCACGAGAAGATGGCATTCTATGCTTCGATCCAGCTAAGGATTCATAAGAAGAATTATCCAATCCAGGACTTCGAGCTTGCTGCGATGATCTTTGCCTTGAAGCTTTAGAGGCAGTACTTGTGTGGAGAAAGGGTAGAGATATTCATAGACCATAAAACCTTAAAGTACATCTATAGTCAGAAGGATCTGAATCTGAGGAAAAGATGATGCATGGATCTATTAAAAGACTTTGAGATTAAGCTGCAGTACTATTCGGGGAAGGCTAATGTTGTAGCAGACGCCTTTTGCAGGAGGCCTATGGCGTACATGTTGATGACTCAGCATCATCTACTGGAGGAGCTAAAAGAGTTAAGAGATAAATGTGATATTGTTGGGAGCAGATAACTAGTTATCAAGCCTTCATGTGCATTCTTAGTTAGTTGAGAGGATCAGGGCTGCCATGTCGATAGTTGTCAGATTTCTGTAACTTCGGTAGAGTACGAAAGTCGGTATATAGACGGGACTGCACATTCGTGAAGATGGAACTCTGAGGTGTGGAGATCGCCTCTACATTCCTAATAGAGAGCTTCATTAGGAGCTGATGACGGAGGCGCATAGTTCGGCATACTCCATCCACCCAAGAGGCATGAAGATGTATAGAGATCTAAGACATCATTTCTGGTGACATGGAATAAAAGAGAGATAGCCCGCTTTGTAACCAAGTTCTTGGTATGTCAACAAGTTAAGGCTGAGCATCAGAGGTCAGCAGGACTGTTACAGCCAATAATTAGAAATGAGAGCACATCACTATAAACTTCATTACGGGTTTATCGAGGAGTTCGAGTGGTCATGATGCAGTCTAGGTGATAGTAAACCGACTCACAAAGTTAGCTCACTTTCTGCCCTTTTGAATAGGACAGTCTACTGAAGCCCCGGCTGAGATGTATATGAGGCAAATCGTACGACTTCATGGAGTCCCAATTAGTATAGTGTCTGACCGAGATTTGAGGTTCACATCGCACTTCTGGCGGAGTGTACAGGAGAGCCTTGGGACTCATCTGAAGTTTAGTACATCAAATTATCCCCAAACAGATGGACAATCAGAGCACACTGTTCAGACCTTGGAGGACATGTTGAGGGTATGCATGCTAGATTTAGGGGATCATAGGAGGACTACTTTCATCTGGTGGAGTTCTCGTACAGCAACAATTATCAGGTTAGTATCCAGATAGCCCCCTTCGAAGCATTATATGGCAGAAAGTATTATTCCCTAGTATATTGGAGTGATGTGGGCGAGAGGCAGATACTCGAACTATGGTTGGTGGTTCGCACAGTAGAGAAGGTGAAGCAAATCCAAGGGCACTTGAGAGCAGCTCAAGACAGGCAGAAGCACTTGGCGGATACACATCGTCTACCCCTGAAGTTTCAGAAAGGGGACCATGTCTTCCTGAGTATCTCACCTACCAGAGGTACCATCAGGTTTAGAGGAAGAGGGAAGCTGAGTCCAAGGTATATTGGACCCTTTGATGTGCTAAAACGAATTGGAGAGGCCGCATACCGGCTAGCTTTACCCCAGACATTGGAGGGTGTTCATGACGTGTTCCACGCATCTCAGTTGAAAAGGTATATGCCAGACCCTAACCACGTGCTTGATCACTCAGAGATCGTTGTTAGGCCGAGTTTGTCTTATGAGAAGTAGCCGATGGAGATCTTTGATCGAAAGAAGAAATTTCTGAGGGGTCAGACCATCCGTCTAGTTCGCATCGCTTAGAGGCATCATGGACCAGGCGAATTGGCTTGGAAACGCAAGGATACGATCCATGAGCATTTTCTTCACCTCTTCATGGGGTTACTAATGCATGCATTATTTTCAGTTATTTATATTTTTCCTATTATATTATAGGTGTCTAAATTTCGAGGACGAAATTCTCTAAGGTGGATAGCTTGTAAGCCCTCTGAATTTTAATTATAGGACTAATGATTAACTAGGATTGATTAAGATTAAATATTATTTAAATATGTTTAATTATGAATTTATAGTTATTAATAAATTCCTACTTTTATTTATGATCATCAAATGCACCTTGTCGCGACTTTAAAATTAGAAAAAAAAGACTAGTCGTTTTCTCGAAACAAATTCCACATGCATGATCTAGTCGAGACACTCTACACCCATGACATTCGTGTCCCACACAAACATACTTCCTACCATGTAATCACTTTTCTTCTGGCTTAAATTGGGGACACCATTTTGACCTAAACCTCTCAACCCAAAGTGTGACCATGCCCACATTAAGTCTCATACACACATGACACTTGTGTCCAATTCAATTGAGCCCCACATGCTACTGATATATCCACTATCATATATGACTTAAATTAAGCCATTGATCACACCTAGCCGATCTTGACGCAACCTAACCCAAATAAACCAAACCCAAACTACATGTGACCCTCTCATGACCAAGCACAGACACAACATAATTTATTTCCCTACAAAAGACCAAACACCAAGCAAGGCATCTCCTAAAAACCTAATGTACAAAACCCATTAGTCATAAAGACTAATAAGGATTACCTCATGACACACTCCATCCCTCACCATTTAATGCTAACCATTTTTTGGCCAAGCCAAATGGTGCCTCTAGGAAAGTAACCCATCACAAGTCCATCCCATGACCAATCACTCACCGATACACCTTATTTTTTGAAAATATTCTCCTCTCATACACTCAACCCTCTCATCTTTTCCTATTATACCACAAACTCTCCCTCTCCCGACATGTGACAGACCATACACAACCCCCCTTAAACAGCATACTCCTCCAAACCCAAACTCCAAAACTCTCCATCTTCTCTATCTCTCCTCCCTTCCTACTCCCCTATCTCCTCCTTCCTCTATGGCTCAGCCCCTTCACCAAACCTAACCGTCACCACCATATTGTCGTACCTTGTTGCTGCAGCGCCACACCTAGCTACCGGCTACAGCCGCTATCCTGCACCCCAGTGACCCCAGGGGCAGCCCCTCGCTGCCTAGGAAGGCTGCAGGACCGTGACCTGGCAGTACATTACTTCTACTGCTGTCGTACGAGCACTGTTGCTGATGCCGCATTTGCAGCGCTGATGTGCGTCGTGCCGGCCGTTGCCGGACCACCTCGCTCCCCGACGACCCACTAGGAAGGAGGCGTGTCACGTCCCGATCTCGTAAGAGCGATCATCCTCGCTAAGGCATGATGCAGTGAAAGCCTAAGTTGTGCTTGCACAAGGCCAAGATCTAAAGCAATACAAGATAGATAAGATTGACAATACGCAGCCGAACATATTACAGATAATTGAAGCAGCAGCGGACATATTTTCATAATACATGCATTGAACACAATGGTAACATGAAATAATTCTCTTTATTGATTTTATTTGAACAAATTACAAGCTCTCGATTCTCTTTGATACAATGTTACATTCTCTCAGAACCTTGCAGATAACAATGATCCTGTTCCCATACATTATATCCCTTTATATACAAACCCAACTCTTGCAATAGATGTCCATCTCTTGGCATCTCTTCTGATTTTTGGCTCCTGAGGATGAGGTACGGGCTATCGGTTCGGACTATCCTTCTCGATGCATATTGCACCTGCATGAAAACTGATGGTGGGTCAGTATATCAGCATACTGGTGATTGTGAATAAAGAGATACATTTGTCTGAAACGATCACTGTTCATTTAGTGAGAAAATATTTCTTGTGATGTGATCTTGCTACTTTTACCTATGTACATTTCATGCATACAGAGTCAGTTTACATCTCTTTTTGAAAACATCTTTGAAAAGCCATAATTTATTTTATTTCATCTGAAGCATACAAGGGGCTACTCAATTCAAGCACAATATCTATTCATTTATGTGAAGTGCGCAGCGTGTTTCATGAACATATTCATTTCTCTTATTCAAGCAACTCTTAGGGACAATTAAAAGCAATTCATATAGAAAACTCAAGCAATACAAATGTATCACATTTTCAGTGATTCATACCATAGCCGACCGTCCATCCCTGCATAACACAAAGATTAGCATAAATATGATAAAACCAATATTGTTCCCTGTTTATTTCTGCATCGTTAGCTCTTAGCAAAACATATAATGGACACAAGCAGACCGATTGGCAGCTATGACTCTCCAGTTCAGCTCTATACCAATCCATAGTTATCTATATAATGGTCCATGGGAAACCCATGATTAGCCGCTGTGACTCTTGGGTTCAGTTCGTCCCTAAGGACATTGATGCAACACCTGAGGTCTCCTGCACCTCTAGGGGTCTAGACAATCTCTCCTAGGCCGATCGGCTCCTAGTGCCCTGAAAACCATCGAGAGATCTAGTGACCTTGTATACAAGTTGTCCGAGACCAATGCATGAATACAACATCTATGAGAAACTCTTTGAGGGGCTATAATTCATCTTTTTCTATGTCTATCTTTGTAATAATCGAGCTATGACTCTGCCTTCTCTCTTTGTAGCAACAGAGCTATGACTCTATCTTTTTTCTTTTCTGTGATCTTAGAGCCGAAGCTTCTAATTCTTTTCCTTTGTAACATATACAAGTCCGTCGGTACATGTCTAGCATTCAGCGCATATTTGATGGACAAGCAATTATTCATTTCTTTGAAACATGATAGCAGTTCTGTTCAGATTAAGCATAAACATTCTTTCTTCGGAAGCATAAGAATTCAGGACATATAAGCAATCTCTTTTCTCTTCTTATTAAACATGGAAATAGTTCTCTCTTTTGAGATAATATCTCTAACTTGTTTAACATGGCAGGCATCTCGTTTGATTTAACATAGCGAATATTTATTTCTTTTTATCTGGCTATAATATTTTTTTAGCATACAGGAATCAGTTCGTCTATTATTAGCAGGCAAAAATTCATCTTAGCATACTGGTAAACTCTTTTCTTGTTCTTAGCATAGCGCCATATGGATTCTCTTAAAGCATACTCAATGATTTACGGTCTTGTTATTAACAATATCATTCAATTGAAAACTCAGATTCTTATTACGCGTAAGCGAATCATCAAATGAGACTTCGTCCACTCACCCAAATCAATCATCTTCTATTGCAGAGCCAGCAATCCGATCTTTCTGTCTGTCTAGTACCTTCGCGGAGCGGGGCACTACATAATTACCCACAGAGAAAAAGTTTCATCCTCGAAACTTAAGGAGAAACTTACGATATCCTTAGTAGTGATAGTCCTCATCCTTCGCCATCATCAATCGACAAAACTCTCAATTCAGATTATATCAAAACTCTTGTCCAATAAAGCATTTCTATCTCAATCCATTAAATCGATAAAATATTTACCGACATCATAAAAAAATATTTATGGACTTATTGTATGGAACGTTCATCTCATTATTGATATCGAGTAGGCAAAGGAATTTTGATCAGGAGAATATCTTCAAATTCAATCTAATCAACAATTGGCCAGAGGATCGTGTTGCTCTGATACTATTTTGTCACGTCCCACTCCTGTAGGAGCGATCGTCCTCGCTAAGGCGTGATGCCGTACAAGACTAAGTTGCGCTTGCACAAGGCCAAGACCTGAAACAAGAAAAGATAGACAAGATTGACAATACGTAGCAGAACATGTTGCAGATAATTGAAGCAGTAGCAGACATATTTTTAGAATACATGCATTGAACAAAATGGTAACAAGAAACAATTATCTTTATTGATTTCATTTGAATAGATTACAAGCTCTTGATTCTCTCTGATACAATGTTACATTCTCTCATAACCTTACAGATTACAATGATCCCGTTCCCATACATTACATCCCTTTATATACAAATCCAACTCTTGTAGTAGATGTCCATCTCTTGGCATCTCTTCTGATTTTTGGCTCCTAGGATAAGACACGGTCATTCGCTTCGGACTATCCTTCTCGATGCATATTGCACCTGCATGCAAACTGATGGTGGGTCAGTATATCAGCATACTGGTGATTGTGAACAAAGAGCTATATTTGTCTGAAACGATCACTGTTCATTTAGTGAAAAAATATTTCTTGTGACGTGATCTTGCTACTTTTACCTATGTACATTTCATGCATACAGAGTCAGTTTACATCTATTATTGAAAACATCTTTGAAAAGCCATAATTCATTTCATTTCATCTGAAGCATACAAGGGACTACTCAATTCAAGCACAATATCTATTCATTTCTGTAGAGTACGCAGCGTGTTTTATGAGCATATTCATTTCTCTTATTCAAGCAACTCTTAGGGACAATTAAAAGCACGATATCATATCTTTTCTTTAGTGGAACATAACATTTCATTGCAACGGATTAATCTCTTCAAGCAATTCATGTAGAAAACTCAAGCAATACAAATGTATCACATTTTCAGTGATTCTTACCATAGCCGACCGTCCATCCCTACACAAGACAAGGATTAGCATAAATATGATAAAACTAATATTGTTCCCTGTTCATATCTCCATCGTTAGCTCTTAGCAAAACATATGATACACACAAGCAGACCGATTGGCAACTGTGACTCTTCGGTTCAACTCTACACCAATCCATACCTATCTATATGATGGTCCATGGGAAACCCATGATTAGCCGCTGTGACTATTGGGTTCAGCTCGTCGCTAAAGACATTGATGCAACACCTAAGGTCTCCTACACCTCTAGGTGTCTAGACAATCTCTCCTAGGCCGATCGGCTCTAGGGCCCTAGAAACCGTCGAGAGATCTAGTGACCTTGTATACAAGTTGTCCGAGACCAATGCATGAATACAACATCTATGATAAACTCTTTGAGGGGCTATAATTCATCTTTTTCTATGTCAATCTTTGTAACAACAGAGCTATGACTCTGCCTTCTCTCTTTGTAGCAACAGAGCTATGACTCTGTCTTCTTTCTTTTTTGTGATCTCAGAGCCGAAGCTTCTACATAATTCTTTTCCTTTGTAACATATAGAAGTTCGTCTGTACATGTCTAGCATTCAGCGCATATTTAAGGGATAAGCAATTATTCATTTCTTTAAAACATGATAGCAGTTCTATTCAGATTAAGCATAAACATTATTTCTTCGTAAGCATACGAATTCAGACATGTGAGCAATCTCTTTTCTCTTCTTATGAAAAATGGCAATAGTTCTCTCTTTTGAGATAATATCTCTTACTTGTTTAACATGGCAGGCATCTAGTTTGATTTAACATAGCAAACATTCATTTATTTTATCAGGCAATAATCTTTCTTTAGCATACAGGCATCAGTTCGTCTCTTATTAGCAGGCAACAATTCTTCTTAGCATACAGGTTAACTCTTTTCTTGTTCTTAGCATAGCAACATGTGGATTCTCTTAAAGCATACTCAACGATTTACTGTCTTGTTATTAACAATAACATTCAATTGAAAACTCAGATTCTTATTAGGCGTAAGCGAATAAGCAAATCAGACTTCATCCACTCACACAGATCAATCGTATTCTGTTGCAAAGCCAGCAATTTGATCTTTCTGTCTATCTAGTACCTTCGCGGAGCAGGGTACTACAAAGCGCCACCTTCAACAACCTCTCAGTTTGTTCGACCCTGCCGGATAATGGTTGTTCCCGCCATTGCCGTCGTCTCTTTCCCCGATAATTTTGTACCGACGTGACGTATTCCAGCAGCGTTGTTGCTGATGTGGGTGGTGTTCGACCCCCCCTTGGCACGTCCCTCTCGCAGTCGAGATACGCCCCTGTGATAGAGAGGTACAAATCCTCCTTCCTCTTCTTCCTTTTTGCTAAGTTCCTATATAAACCTATATAGATATCAACACTTCCCTATCCATATATGAATCCTATGGATATCAACACTTTTCCTGTACATGTGGTAGTCTAACAGTAGGTATAACCATTTCCATGCAAATGGTAATACAAGCATGGTGTGCCTATAGGGTACCAACACTTTCATCCATATAGTAATACAAAATATATATTTTTTTTTATAGTAATACAAAATATATATATATATATATAACATCTTTCCTATGCATGCATGTAACAGTCGAGTATGAAACCCCCCTTCCATGCATATGACAATGCAAGCATTTTGGTGCATCACTATGTCACACACATGTTATTATAATAGTAGGGATACACATAGTTATCAACCACTTACACAAATGTTACCATGTTTAACAGTAATAACGCACCCTCAATGTTGTTAACATGACCCTTGCCAAGTAAACGTATACCGAGTTTGGAATGTGTATCCTATGTGCTATGTTAGACTAACGCCTAATTTTTTTTATGACGAGATTTAGCCTATGTAATAGGAATCATATTTGATTGATACACTGACTAGATTCACGAATATTTATGCCTATTGTTCAAATTGTTATCACGTAGAGGGCGCTTAACTAAGTACATGATCGTAGGTATGTGTTATCATGTGTAGTTAGAATAGCCTTGCACGTAATCATCGTATGTAATAAAGCGGTATAAATGATTAACTCTGGTATATAAATGATAGTGGAACGATTACGAAGGTTTCATGATAAGGTTGTAATCAAGGGTAGTCTTGGAAATTGACATGTCGTTGCGTAGCAACTCAAATACTATACTTATATGTACTTGTAGGTGTCCGTGACAATACGATCGAGAGATGAGGCACGGGAGCTTTGCTTGCACATTTCAGAGTTGCTGGCAAGTATACCTTGCCTTGTATTACTGGTTTAAATATATTTATCTATGCTCTTGCTTGAGTGGACTTAGTTAGAAGAGAACGATAATTTCCTCGGGTATAATAGATGATGGTATCGACACTATGATATATGTACTCGACTAAGATCTAGGTGGCGTACCCTCGGTTGCGGAGTTATTATCATGACTTCCATGGCCTTGACACGCTTTATGACACAGTACCGAGTGTGATCATGTCATGGCACGATCTAACGCTCTCGACTGGCCATTGGTGCGAGTAGCACATGTGACGGCACATGTAGCAGTGATGGTTCTAGCGTGTTGACTTTGCATTAAGAGTAGATGTTTGGGTCGTGGATATAACTTCTACATTTTTTGAGGTAGAGATGACAATCAGTAGGAGTATGGGACAGACATTTATTTTATCCTCAGTGTGACCCGGTTATGGACTTGGTTACCCGGTTATAGGGCATACATACACTACGGATATGCCAGACAGAGGCCACTAGCTGCACGCTAGGTACGGTTGGGAGGTATACTAGTACATGTATGTTTATATCGGTTCGTGATCCGATATCGGCCCATGACTCGATGCCATTTCTATATCTACCTACCCATACCTTCCAAAGTTCTTTTCATATGTATTGACTTAGACTGGTTATCTTACCCTTTATGTTTGTACTAGTATTTACTTTAGGGCATGTTCCTTTTTGTATCTTGCTATGTCCTCTGACGACCTGGTCCTTTTCCAGATCCAGATGAGCATTAGGTACTCGATGATATACGGATCAGTATTTGAGACAGGATACATAGCAGAGGATTACGAGGTGCTACCTGAGGAGTTCCCTTGATTGAGGGTATGTTGTTATTTTGGCTGAAAGCTTCATTATCTAATTAGTCGTTGCTCTTGCCTAGTTATCTTTCCGTTTCTAGTACTTTCATTCTGTTTTATACTGTGGGTTTGTTCCCACCAAACTCTGGATTTATTTTGTTGTACTATGGATATTCATACTACTCTTCATTTATTTTAGTATTTTTTATTACTATTTCTGTGGATGAAATTTAGATGATCACCTGCTATTTATTAGTATAGTTACGTTTACATTATAGTATACCTAGGTGAGTCTATTAAATTGGGCAACTCACCCTAGACTGTATCAGCTAGCCAGGTTATACCTAAATCCTGTATATTTTTAGGACTGGGCGTGACAGAGCCACCTTCGTGAGTCGATACATTATCACCCAAGCAACATCTCTACCAGTCGATCATCTATGAATACATGTCACGAAGTCCATGGTAATGTGCTCCAACTTCCACTCTAGAATCAGTAAATCATGAAGAAGTCCGGCTGGTCTTTGATGCTCAGCCTTGACCTCCTAGCAAACTAAACACCGAGAGACAAACTAAGATGTCTTCCTTTTCATCCAATTCTACAAGAAATTCTAACAATTATCACAGTACATCTTCATCCCTTATGGATAAACAAGATACTGAGAATTGTTGGCCTCTTTCATAATCTTGTGCTAAATATCTCTACTCGGGACACGAAGATGACTGCCAAACCGGAGTGTCAAATTCTCATAGATCCTTAACTTTCCTATGCGCCCTACAACACACTCTATTCTAAATTATTGAAGCCTGATATTACTTGATTGGCTGCTCTGATCCTCTCAATATTGTAAAATAAACCTACAAGCCTGCCATCAAAGCTTTCTTATAAAGTAGTACTGCCTCAAGGCCCATCTCCTGAAGATTCTTTCGGATGTGAAGTTGCCCCGTCATTAACAAACTTTATGTCTTCTACTTAAGTCATCTACAATGACGTTGGCTTTCCCTTGGTGATATTGAATATCAACATCATAGTCCTTCAGTTACTCTAGTCATCTCCTCTACCACATATTCAGGTCCCTCTGCATGAACACATACCTCAAGCTCTTATGATCATTGAGTATTCCCACTCGATTCATATACAAATATTGTCTCTAGAGCTTGAGGGCAAACACAACTGAGGCCAAATCAAGATCGCGAGTCGAACAGTTCCGCTCGTGGTCGTAAAGTTGCAGAGAAGTATAACATATAACTATGCCATACTGTATAAGGATATATCCAAGTCCATTGCACGACGTATTATAATATATCGTGAACCCACCTGGTCCGTCAAGTAGTGTCAAAATAGGAGCCAAAATCAAACTTCGCTTGAGCTTCTCGAAGGAAGCCTACTATGCATCTGACCACTCAAAGCGCACATCCTTACATGTCAGCCGTGTCAAGTGTACGGAGATCCAGCAAAGTCTGCCACAAACCTTTTGTAGTAACCTACTAACCCAAGAAAACTACGTACGTCTTAAGATAGATGAGGTACTAGCCAACACTCGATATCCTCTACCTTCTCAGGGTCCACCTCAACGCCACCTCCTGCAATGAAATGCCCCCAAAAAAGATATGATCAAGCCAGAAATTGTACTTGCTAAACATTGCATATAATTGATGCATCTGAGGAACCATGCGAAGATGCTTCTCATGCTTTGCCTCAGTCTGATATACACCAAGATATTATCAATAAATACAATCATAAACTGGTCTAAGTGAGACATGAAGATGTAATTCGAAAGATCCATGAAAATTGCTGGCGCATTAGTCACTACAAATGATATACCAATAAACTTCCATTGGCTATATCTAGATCTAAATACCATCTTGGTTATATCCTGCTCTCTGACTCTGATTTGATGGTACCAAGACCACAAATCGATCAACGAAAATATAACTACTCTACTAAGCTGACCAAACAAGTCATCTATCCTGCATAAGGGTTACTTGTTCTTCACGGTCATCACGTTGAGATGACGATAGTTAATAACCTATGCGATGAACCATCCTTCTTATTTATATAAAGGGTCGGATCTGTCATGACCCGCACCCAATATGGGGGCACGAGTGCATGACAGCGCCCAGCCTACATCGTAGTATCGGCGAAAGAATATTGTCTATGTCTACTATACTAGCTAATAGTTTAAATGTCATAACCGATCAAGATAATCATCCCCAAACAGAGGACAGGTAATGATATGATCATACTCGGTCATAATCTATATGGTAAATAAATGGCACAATAAAAGATAATGACATGAAATAAAATCCAGAGAAAGTCTAACATTAAATAATATAAGTCCAGATAGTCTTCTCAAATACAAGTTTGAAAATAACAAACAGGCCAAGAGTCTATCTGGGGACAAATCCAAGACAAATCTAGCCTAACTGAGTTGTTAAATAAGTCTCCTAGGCTGGAGCTAGACCCTCCTGAATCAGAGTCTCTCGATCTACGCCTACCACGTCTTGTGGGCCGTAATAGGCAGGGCAACTGTCATCAGTGTCATCTAAAAAATATATCAAGTCAGGGCGAAGTACATTTCTAATAATAGTTCTAGTAATTGAAAAAGACAATGTAACAGTAGATAGAGAGAATATACAAGATAAATAACAAGTACAGGAATGTAGCAGGGCATGAGTAAACTTTAAGTAAGTATAAGAGCTAGTGAACAGGATATATCATGTACGATAGTCATGAAATAACTACCTATTGAGTAAGTACTAGCTTCAATATGTGATCGGCTTGGGAACTTGGATAGGAATATATGGCCTAGTTAATCATACGTACAGAATATGATTAACACTTATAGGGAAACATAACATGCATAGGAAGGGTATGATCACATATCTACACTATTACTCCCCGTCACGGACTGATACAATGGATCCAACCATGGTACGTTACGATACGGGATTCTCTGAGAAGATTACGAGCCTTTCCAGTAATCGATGTCTGTATAATGCACAAGAACAATAACAGGGCTTGCATAGGATATACCAAGACAGGAATAACATCTCATGACGGAATCCAGATAATACCAATCCGTATAACCAATGTGTTAGAAAATCAAGGATATCTACACTAAATACGAGAAACATTGAAGATATTATAAACGAAAAATAATAAGAGAATATACTCGTCTGAGATCCGGTATAGAATATCAACAGTATCCGATATAGTGCCTCGAAGATCTAAATATGAATATTAATGGTAATTCGAGTTTTGGAATCATAAACATCTATACAAGGTCAATTCTAGGTCTTCCAGTCATTTCTAGGTCAAATTAGGTCAACCGGGCTAACTCTAGGTCAAACTAGTCAAATATGGTCAACTAACTATTTCTAGGTTGTACTAACCTATATCCAAGTCATTTGGTCCTTACCTTGCTTATCTAGAGTAGACTAGCTAATTTATGATACTAAAGTGGCCTATTTACCAAATATCTCTATATAGACATATATATAATCACTAGTTTTCCTTCATTTAATATTTCTTAATATTGATAACCTTCCTACGCTTTGGTATCCAATTCCCAAAAATGATACTACAAACCTCACTATTACCCTAGTGTTATTTTAATATAATACCCACACCTTGGTAATAACTAAACTCCTTACCCTTACCTTAGTATTCACTTAGTTACACCCTCAAGTATCCATGAATTATGTTGATACCAAACACACAACACACTAATCACCTTAACACATACTAACTGATAGCTAACTGTCATACATTCACACATATTTGGACACACACAACACACTGTAGGTAACACTCTCACAAATGAGCACTCATGTCCAAGCAGTGCAAGCCAAAGCTAGTGCAAGGCAGCACAAGGACATGCCATGCCAAGGCTAAGTCAAGGAAAACCCCTCCTCACACCTTCCTGCATGTGTGTGCAAGCACACTCACACCATCCTTCATAATCTACTGTCGCCTGCAGGGAGGCCCCCAAATATGTCTACTCTTGTGCACACTTGTGCACAGGTAAATGCCTCACCCCTCATCCTCTAAGCTATTGTCTCTATTCCTGTGTGAAAGCAGCACACTCATACTTAACAAACTCTCACAAGCACTCACTTGTGTGCAGGTCCTCCCATGTATTGTCTGCCACCAGTGCAGGAATCCTCTAGTGTCTACAAGCTCCCTAGTTGGTACTACTACCTTAACCTATCCTTATTACACTGCTATCTAGTTACTGCGAAACTGTAATCTAATCACTCCTAACATGTACACATATTCCTACATACTATAGGGTCACACAATATTAATATCTAACAGAAATTGACATACACATATACATACATAACCTACATGCCAACCTCCTACAGACCACACACACAGGGTTATATACATAACTCACATATACACCATGTAACCTCTCCACGGACCATGTAACCTCTCCACACATAAATGCATACCCAAAAACTCGATGCACTGGCCTGTGTACCTGTGCACAGGCCAAAACTGTGCTGGTTAATCATTCTTACCCTCATATATATATATATATATATATATATATATATATATATATATATATATATATATAATATGATATATATATATATTATTTGTATCAGTCATATATATATATATATTTTTTTTTGAACCTTCCCAACTTTATTAATATCAAGGCACAAAATGCCGAAGCCTTTATAAGAGAGCGCAAAAGTAAGACAAAAAAGTAAGGAGCAAAAAGGCCATCTCCCGCTCAACTACGGAAGATCGGTCATGTGAGCAAGGATTGCCGAAAGCCCTCTTGGCCATGTCTGTAGTATCTGCTAACTTTGTGAGTCTATCAGAGAATTTTCCAGATCAGTTGATTGGACAAATATTCGTGGCCCTCGTATCTAAATTTGTCGCGGTTGTTCCATATGACCCATGTGATGGCAGCTACAACGATCTGGTGGCCGTTTGAGGCGTTACCCTAAGTGACAAGGAGATCGGTGAAGCTCCCACCTGCCTGGTTCTGTTTGCAATAATTGGAGAGCGCAGTCCATACCCGCGTAGCTGATTCTCCAAAGGAAAGATTGTGGTCTATAGTTTTGAACTGTCTTACCGTACAGTAGTGACATGCAGAAGCTAAGCTGAAGCCAATGGAATTGAGAGCGTAGTTAGTGGAGGGCTTCCTGTGGGATGCCCTCTAAATCAGAAAGGACCTTTTTTTGGGGATGCAAGACTGCCAGAAAGGACCAATAATGGGGGAAGGCACAGCAATGCCGCAAACAACACTTTTGGACGAAGCTAAGGAGAATGATTCATTTGCCAAAATGGACAACTGTAGCGAGTCAGGTTCCATCCTAATCTTCAGCCCGGCGTGGTGCAGGGCATCAGCAGGCTAATCCCTGATCTATTCTCGAACCCTTTTCCAGTTCCAGTCGCCTGCACTATCCCATAGATATTTAATCTTGCTGGAGGTAGGGGCCGTCGACTGCTGGGGAAGAAGGTCTTTCCCGGACCAACGTTCGAGGAATAGAAAAGATTTGCTCGATCCTAGCTGAAGACGGATCAGAGGCTCAGCGAGGCACCTACCGTGTAGGATACGACACCAAGATGCGAATGCTCTACAATTAAAGTCAGCGATGGACAGATGGATGTGCGTTTAATATCTGGCCTTCTTGAATCTAGCCCAGATGGTATGACTCACTCGAAGCTTCTACCACAACTTTATCGAGCAAGTATCAACAACATGTGACAGCCAGCAGAAACGAAGACCTCCCTCTGCGGTAGGTCTGGCCATGGTGTCCCAACAAGCCCAATGATGCTTGTCCTTTCCGTCGGAATGACCCCAGAGGAAGTTATCAAAGAGATTTTTGATGGAAGTGAGCACCTTTTTAGGGGGGAGCAAGTAGCTACGGTATATATGGGGATAGAGGAGAGCACGTGTTGAATCAAAATCATCTTTTCGCCAAACGATAAGGTCGAGTTGTGCCATCCCGCAAGTTTTTTCCTAATTTTTCCTACCAGAACTTCGAAGATGCCCGCGTTGGATCTGTTGTACACCAACGGGCACCCTAAGTAGAAGAAAGGTGGATACGCAACTGAGAAAGAAGTAATGTCGATAAGAGTAGAGGAGTGATCTTTGTTTGTTTCGTGGTAGACATAGATGACACTCTTGTTGGGGTTGACGCGGTGACTAGTGCAATTGGCGTAACCCTGCAGAGTGTTGTGAACTACTTACACGAACCCGACATCACCGGATAAGAAGATGAGATTGTCGTCAGTATACGCCATGTAGATGATTATCTAGCAACGGCTAGTGGTGTGAAAATGCTAGAAATGAAGAGTTTCCACCATTTTGTTCAGATTTCTACTCAGTGCTTCCTCGGCTATGATAAAGATGGTAGAAGATAAGGGGTCTCCTTGTCTGACGCCGTGACTAGATTTGAAGAAACCTTCTGCTTGGCCGTTAATAACCGTGGAGAACTACGAATTACTGATCGATCTCCATACGACGTTGGTCCATGCTTCAGAGAACCCGAATGCCCTAAAAACCTAAATTGTGAATTGTCAGTCCAGCCTGTCGTAAGCCTTCTCCATGTCCAGCTTAATTGCAAATTTTCGTACCTAGCTGATAATTTCATGCATGTGATTATTTCTTATGCCATCAGGATGTTGTCTAAAATGTTCCGGCCATAAACAAAGCCACTATGCTCTTCAAAGATAATCTTGGGGAGGATCCCGGTCAAGCGATTGGTAATTATCTTTGAGATAATTTTGTTAGTGAAGGTGCACAAGCTTATAGGGCGGAAGCCTTTGATGGTCTCTGGGTTTTCCTACTTAGGGATGAGGATCAGGTTAGCACAGAAAATCAATCTGGGGTACCTGGCTCCTTGGAAGAAAGCAGTAGCCGCATCGTGAATATCCGACTTGATGATGTCCCAGCACGATCTGAAGAACACACCAGTAAAATTGACGGGTCCGGAGGCACTGTGCTCATTCAGAGCCCATACAGTATCTTTGACTTCAGGCTCGATAGGAAGGAGCTACAGCTGTGTATTATCTCTGTCATCAATTAGGAGAGGGATCACAACAAGGAATTCCTCATCCATTGTGATGGCTTCTTTGGTGAACAACTTGGAATAGAAATTGGAAGCAGCCAATTGGATATTTCGTTGATCTTTGATAATTTGTCCATTCTCATCCCCGATTTGGTGGAGGTTGGGTTGTTGTTTGCGTCCCTTGACACGGGAGTGGAAGTAACTAGAGTTTCTGTCTCCTTCACTGTCCTAGGACAACCTAGCTTTTGTTTTCCAGAAATCACCCTCAAGTTTTAAAAAAAAACACACACACACACACACACACACACACACACATACATATATATATATATATATATATATATATATATCAGTCACATATCTGTTTTATTTGTATCAGTCACATATTTCTCTGAACCGCCCAACGACCTATCCGGGGCCTCGCATCGGGGGTTCCGCTGCCCCGGTCAGCGGACAGGGGTCGAGGGGGAAGCACCCCACGTGGTGATATAGGGGCGAAGCCGTCGAAAGGTATTCAGATTTCCAGATCTGTTTATCTTTGGGCGAATGCCGTCAAGAAAAAAGACGTCTTCAAGTATGCTCAAATATCAGAAGAAATGCGTCATCAAAGGGCTCTTGGTTTTCCTATTTTATCAATGTATTTTTTTATATTTATTGAGTCTAGGAATACGATGTACACTGCGTCATACTAGCAAATAGGCTACCCAAGAAACTTTTTCAAAGTAACCTTTCATTTTAAAAATAGCCCACTTTCAAAAGCCCAAACTACTTCCTAATTGATCGACTTTTAAAAAATCCTAAAAACTAATTTGCAAAAACCCTAACAGAACACCAACAGAGTTCGGCTTGAGTTCGGCCCGAACTCGGCCAGAGTTCGATTAGTGCCCTTTGGATTTTGAACTTGGTCTTTCCGCTGTTACGGATGCAACAGCTATCTGTCGAGATTCTCTCAAAGAGTTCTGCTCAAATTCTGCCTGAATTCTGTCAGAATTCTGCCTTTTGAAGAACTATAAATAAAGAAAGATTTTGATCATTTTAACTTACTCATTCACCTCTCTTTTCTCTTCTCTTTAAGCCTAATATGTTCTTCTAAAGTATTTCGAGCTATTCATTTTCAAATCTAAAGCCAGTTACAATCCTTTAGTCGATTTTTCAGTGCGGTATGGTCTAGAAGTTTCTGATTAATTGTAATCAGAGGCTTAATTGAAGAAAGATACTTCACAATTGTATTTGGTCGAGTACTTCGAATCAAAGCTCACGTTGTAGAAGTTGCAAGAACTTTGGATGAAAACTTGTGGTATTTTCCAATAGTGGATTCAACTGGTAGCTAGAGTTCTTCTGACTGGACTAGTCCTCACAAGAGGAAAATCAGTATACATCGTTGTCTTTGCGTTTGCTTTCTGATCTCTGTCTTTACATTTATTTACTTGTGATAGATTAACTGTGATCTTGCTACTAACATTTTTAATTAGCTAATTTTCCTTGCCTACTCTATTCACCCCCTCTAGAGTATTACGCTTTACAATTCGTTCCTACAATTGGTATCAGAGCGGTTTCTCTTTATATTGGTATTGTTTGATCACACCAATTGATCCTACAATTGGTATCAGAGCGGGTACTCCTTATAGAGGTATTTTTGTTTATATTAATTGCTCCTACAATTGGTATCAGAACAGGTTATACAGGTAAAGTGAGGTAACACTGCTATTATATTCTTATTTAATACAACTGTTACATAGATCACAATATCACATATGGAAAGTATGTACTTCACAACTGAAGAACAACCCACAAATATGTAATTCCCCGCTCCGTACGAGGCATTTGGTTGGCTTGTTGGATGGGATCAGAATGTTGGTCCGTGACTTGTGTTGGAGATCAAGAGAGTTGAGACTGGTACAGTCTCTCTTAGCTGGCTAAACAGATTAAGTGTTGGAACGTGGCTCACTGGTGGAGCTACGCTTAGGGGGAATGTGTTCAACCAGAATAAGAAGACCCTTTTATGCACGCAAGTGGAACTGTCCTCCTTCCTCCTTATTCCTGAATGCTTAATAAATGGAATAACGTGATGCTATGAATATGTCCCTAATTTCTCTTACCTTGAATGTTGAATAATTGTGATGCGATGCTTTAGTTGCTAAATTGATAGAGATGCATATGCTAGAAATCAGTGAATGAATAACACATGAACTTTGAATTGCTGAACGAATCACACTCGAATTTCTAATATAACATGATGCCTGAGAATGAATTGATAATGTCCCTTGTAACACCCAGTTTTCCAAATTAGGGTAATTTTTAACTTTTGTAAAAGTTTATTATTTAATAATAGGATTTATGATTTATGGGATTTTTTTAATTAATTTAATACTATTTAAAATTGGTGAATTATAATTTTGATGTGTTAGCTAGTGAACTCAAAACTGTTGAGCGTAGAGACTAACCATGACTATGGGGACCTAACCATGTGATTCGAATGACTATTTACAACTTTTTAGGCTAAGGGTATTTTGGTTATTTTGTGACTTTTGAATTATTTAGGATTTTGATTAATTGGTGAATTTTAGATTATTTTAATAATATTTAAATTGATGTATTATGATTTGGGTCATTTTTTATATTTTAATATTTTGGGAAAATTTTATATTTTTAATATTGATTTTATTGGATTTGTTTAGTCGGGTTTGAGTTTCGTCTCGTTCCGACTTGTATTGTGACCCGGGTAGCTTGAACTCTAGATGGGACCCAATATTAAGTTAAGCATGGCTCACAAGACCCAACATTAAGTTAGTTAATTAAACTAATTTTTACCATGTTAGAATGGTTAAGTTAGAGACTCAAAACTAGATCATTTTGACCCCAAACTTGAACCTAGTCTAGACTTAACCATATGAGACTAGAGAGGGATAATTAGGACATTTCCCATTAACCCTAAGGGACTCTTTATGGCTGCCACCTTTAGGAGAGAATGATTCATTTCATTCATTACTATCTTGCCTCTTTTATTTTCCTTTTGTTCTTCCCCAATTTTAGAGAGCCTTCCCATTGATTTGATCTCCAAATCAAATCATTCCTTCACCAAAACTTCCCTCAATCATTCCCATTCTCCAAGGGAAGGGTGCTACCAAGGATTGGAAGAGGAATGCAAGGAGGAGTGTCCACTTTGAGGGATCTTCGTATCGGAGCCGTGTCCTAAAGTATTTCATTGGGATTCCACTCCCAATAGGTAAAACCTATCCTCTAAATCGATTTCTTTTGCATATAAATAAGTTTTGAATCCGTAGGATCCATCTTCATGCATGTGTCCCATTTAGATTCAAATTTGAGGCCATTTGGAGCTCTCTTGAGGATTTTAGATATGTGTCTTGTGTCCTACTTGATAGATCCCAAATTAAGACACCGCATGTGTATGTATGTATGATAATAGTTTAAATAGATATTTAAATTCAGTTTTATAATGGTTAGAGAGTGGACTAATCTTTGTTAGGATGGTTAGAATGAGTTTCATTTGGATACCTATGTTTGTATGCAAGTATCTTGGCCTATATGTGTTCTTTTGTCAAATCCGTCATAATTTTCATCCACGTTTTTATTAACCAAAGCAACTTAGAAATATCATAACTTTTAGCTTAGAACTCCGATTTATCTCCCGTTTTTTCTTAAAAGAACCGTATCGAAGTTAGCTTTCCAAATATATATTTTAATAAGCCAAATTCTTTCTGCAACTTTCTGTATAATTATTTGAGTGTCAGCTATACGAAAGACGAACGTGTTTCGGTATTTTCGTGATTCCGGGAGCTTTCGGACACGAAGATACGATCCGTTTAAAGTTTCGGAAAGCTAACACAAAGGGCTACGACATAATTTAATCCTAGAATTTAGTGAATGCCCAATTGGTACAGTATTGGTTTTAAGTAGAAGAGTGACTATACGATATATGCATTTTGTGTAACCTATGAGCCTATGTAGTATGGATATTAATTGAATATAGAGTATGTAATGCATGATATGTTAGATGAATGAAATAATATATATATGATATATATTCTCTTTACATTAATGTATATATATGGTTGAATGCAAGCATGTAGGAATGCAATTAATATAATACATATAAGCAATGCATGAATGAAAGAATGATATACAATGTATGCATAAAAGTATATAATGAATGCTAGATATGAATGCAAGATATATATGTAATGATAGATATGAATGCATAATGTATAAATATTATAATGCAATATATAATGATAACATGTATGGTAATGTAGAGTATATGATGCAAGCATGAATGAATGGAGGAAATACATGTATATAGGTAATATAAAATATAATATATGAATGCAAGCATGCAAGATAATGTATTATATCCATATTAATGTATTCAACTTAAAGATAATGTAATATATGAAAGGAATGAATGATAATATATAACATGATATGTAAGGTAATGCAAGATATGAAATATATGATGTGTGCATGTTTGTATGTCTCTATGTTAATGTATAAAATGATATGAATATACAATATATGCATATGTATAAAACATGTAGGTAATGCATAGATGCATGAATGAAATGAATGTTTGTAATATGTTAATATAAATACAAGTATCTAATATGCATGAATGTAAGTATAATATAATACAAGTATACATGTATGTATCATGTAAATGTAATATACATGAAATGTATGTATGCATGTATACAAGGTAAGTATGTATGTATGTATTTCTATAAACTGAGTTAACCTATAACCTTTTACACACATGCATTCATACACCCTTTGACATCATGTATCCCATGTCACATACACCTACCTATCACTAAATTTTAGAACATTAACACATATCATTTCACACACATGCCAAACACACACATACTCACTTATTCTTTTACCTCTCTTTCTCTCTCTATATATATATGTATGTGCCTATATATATAGCTTTCCTATATATATCTATGTATCTGAATATGTGAATAGTGATGCATATATATATATATATATATATATATATATATGTGGGATGTACATATAGGTAGCCTATATGTTATGAGTGTACTACAATATATTAGATATATATATTGTTATGTGTATATGTGTTTGTGGTTTGGCTTAGGCATGATATAGCCTATAGCCTAGGGCTCTTAGCCTATGGTGTGTCTGTTTGCCTAGTGAGAGTTTAGTTAGACTTGTTTAGTCTTGATTAGGCCTAGAATAGACTAGTTAGACTAGTATGGACTTGTTTGGTTTAGGTTTGACCTAGTTGACCTAGTTTGACTAGTCTAGTTGACTAGAGTTGACCAAAGGTTGATTTTAGCCTAAATTGACCCTAAACTTCATGTAGATGCATTGTAGCAGTCTATTTCCTTATTTTAGACTTGTTGTGACTTGTACTGTTCTATAGGAGACAGACACCACTCCTCGGACAGTATCTTCTCTTCGGACATTCAGGATACCAGGTGAGTACATTCTCTGATCTTTTCATACTTTTCTGGATTATATTCTTGCTCTAGATTACTCTACTTGATGCTGACACGTATCTTCACAGATTAGTACTATATGGATCATTTCCTGAGATGTTATCCCTCTACTGGTGCATCGGGTATTTCATGTTCATGTACTTTATCATGTGCATCAGGTACTCCTTGGACTCGTACTAGTTCATGTTTTTACATATTCTCATGTGCTTTTATGTGCTTCATGTGCTTTCATGTGCTTTATCATGTGCCTCATGTACTACTCATTACATGAGTTCACGTATCTTAGCTGTATTCATGTGCCTATAACGTAACTTTAATGGATCCTTGTGTATTAATTGGGGCGGGATGAGTAGAATTGGTTATGTGAACACTAACCCCAGTAGCTGTATTCATGTGCCTCCTTAGTTGTATTCATGTGCCCCTAAGCCGTTTACATAACCATATTGTACTCTAAATCACGTAGCCACTTACAGTCTCTACTATCATGTATTTACTTTCAGTTACAAAATATCTCATGTTTACTCGTACTTCCTTTTCAACACTTCCTGTATTTTACTCTATTGCATGATTTATACTCCTAACCTGCTATAAACTGTTTGAGAGATATCTGCTCGTTCCCGTCCTGACTGGACCTGTTGAAAATTTTACAGATAGCTTGGAGGTTGTCTGCTAGCCTAGAGGAGACACAATAGAGGTTGTATAGATAGCTAGGGTTTTGCTTATAGTTTATTTTCAGTTGTCTTGAGTTGTATTTATGGATTTAATGTATTTGAGATTTGAGATGTATTTCTGGGTTGTTTATCTTAGACACTTAGACATCCATCTGCTATATCTCTTTTGGATTTTATGTTTTATCTATCTTCCATTATGCTCTACCTTAGATGTGATTGAGTTTATATTCTGCTATGTCACCTCCATTTGGGGAGTATAAACTACTTAGCCTTATACTGTTAGATACATGAGACCTAGGACAGCGTTCTACCTCCGATACTGCGGCGTAGGCTGGACGTACCCACTTCTCGTGCCCTTACTCTAGGGTGCGGGTCGTGACACGTTTTTAGTGGTGGCCCATGCAGGTCGAGTTTATGTAGTGGTATTCGAATTAGAGTATCACTACAGCCTGCAGTAGGATTAGGATTATTTTTGAGGTACTCAATCACATTAGGAAAAACTCTTAATCAGATTCCTTTATCTAAATTGTTGCTTATTGACTTCCCTTGAATATAAACTGTCCTCCTTTGAATTTTTGCTTCATTCTCAGAAATTGCTTCTTGTTTTGATCTTTCTTCATGATGGTTATGGAGACGTGATCTCATCGCTCCGGTTCGGGGGATACTATCGAGAGGCTGGCCACCTCTCGTCCTGTTCAACAGGGCCTCGATACCGCAGCTTTTGTTGTGCCGACTTAGGTTGGCGTTTCTGCTACATTGGAGGTGCACCTCTGTTTGTACAGAGACTTTCTCCCATCATTCCCGATTTCTCTCAGCAACAGTGGTTCATGCAGCATCAGCAGCAGACCAGGGGAAACCAACAGGGGTGAGCTATCATCAGGACAGTCGATGATACACAGACCATTGGAGATCTTTCTGCAAGTTCTGTTCTTCTCGATTCCATTCCCGCAATTGTCTTTATAACTACCTTGAAATCCGATTCCATTTGTTCCTTGTTGATTGATTAATTTTGTCATGTTGCTCTTTTGTTATGTTTGTTTTTCTTCTGAAAAAATCATATGGGCTAGGTCACCTCAGTTATGGGATCTAGAATCTTCGATAGTCATGTTAGCTGGCATAGTGAGGACATATAGTCAGATTTTGGGACGTATTTCTCGGGTGTGGAAATTTAAGGTTTTCGTCATCGCATGCGGTAATGCGAAAATTTTAAATACCATGAACCTAGAGGAATGTACCTTAGTTAAGGACTCTGTGATTATCGTAGCCTTGCTTACTAGTATGACGAGGATTTGGAGCACCATGATTTTGGATAGACACATATGATTATCAGATTGTACCTTAAATGCTCTTGAACAAGTTTTCTCTACTTTTGTTCAGTCTTTCAAAAAAAAATTGTTTTGTTTCTCATTATTTAACTTAGGAGTAGGAGTAGCTTTAGCTGTATTATAAACCTTTGTGTAACTTCTTACTATGAATCTCTTCTTAAAATAATGAATCGATGATTTTGCTAGACCTTACCTTGGATTTGATATTATAGCTCTGGTTTTAAAATGGTTCCTTCTTTTAAACAGATAAGCAGAACATATTTTATCGTTATTTTCTTCTTGCTATTTTTCTTGTATTAAATAATAATAATAAAACTGTCGTGATTACATCAATCACCTGCTTTACAATCTTGGTAGGAATCTAAATATTGGTCTTGATATAGAATTTAATTTTTATATTGGGACATGAGAATATATATAGTGGACACAGGTACTTTGTCTGACACGTATGCATGCTACACTTTGATTACCAACCCATCTAAATGCATATTAATATGTTGTTGATGTTTAAATTCTCAAAACCCCAATATTCTGATACAGTACAGTATCAGAGACTGGTTCTCTGCTTTTCCAGTTTAAATTCATAATTTAAATATAAATTTCATGTTATTAGTTTTGTTTACATCACTGCACATGTATCTTATACACAAGGTTTCAATTCTTAAAGAAATTGGTTGAGTTTTGTGTTTAAACTTGTCAAATCTGAGACTGTGTGCATATTAACCCTTAATACTGGATTTTAAATGTTAGTTCAAATTGCTGTTTTTAAATATAATATTTTGAGGTATATACATTGTTGTATGTAGGGATATAATGTTAGGTTTCATATTTTTACATGTTAGGTTGTGATAAACATTGGATTGGTTTGATGTTCGAATTTTTCCAAAATCCTAAAACTGAATACATGTTAACATTTTTACATTGATTTCAAATGTTTAGTTCAAATTCAGATTTAATATGTAATATTGAACTGTATGCATAGAAAAATGTATGGATAGTATGTTAGGGTTTTATCTCTATCATGTTAGGATGTGTTGGGAGCATTGAGTTGGTTGTGATGTTTCAAACTCCTAAAATCTGAAACTGCATTATGTTAATATTATACTGGTTTAAATGTTAGCTTATTTTCAGATTTTGTATGTAAATGCTGAACAAAACCGGTTTTAACCTTTCAATACTAAGTATACCCTGTACAAGGACACACACACCCTAACTTAGTATACACTGCCATGTAAACCTAACCCTTCCTCTCTATGTTATGTTCATATATCTATATAGATATATATAGAGTTTATGCATACATGTTATATTGTATATAGATACATAACTAAATCTCTACCTCCTTACGTATATATATGTATATGGTTAGCCATGCACGTTATGAGTAAATAGGTTGTGTGTTGTAGATTGTTTAACCAATATGCCATGAGTAGTGTAACTGGATAGCTATTATTTTGAAACCCAAATCCTCCTATACTCTTCATGTATATTCCACATACACCCATACCTACTATCTAACCACATGAACATGTCCATATATACCCATACACACACGAACCACATAACATTTACATAATGCTAGCTTTTCCCTCTCTAACACACCCTCTATATATATACATATTGTGATTGGATTTCTATGTAAGTGACTTTCATTCCTTAACTTTTGATTTTGATTTTTCTGAACCCTTTATAGATAATTGGTAGTTACCTTTCTTTATTTTTTTTTATGATAATACCAGTTTTCATGTAGAATGGTAGACTGCCTTACAGTTTTGATGATTTGTTATTTATGTATCTTTTCTAGTTTAGCACCCTAGATTGCTTGTGCGTTTTGATACCCTATGACCGTTTCGGTTAGCATGACTAGTATACCTAGATGAGACTTTTACTACCACCGTATGCCATGACCCTATATGTCATCCTTTTAAATCGTATGATTTGTTTAAGTTCTGAGACTTTTATTGTGGGGGTTTGACCTAGAAGGAGTATGAACATTTTAATTTCGAGGACGAAATTTTTCTAAGGGGGTAGGATTGTAACACCCAGTTTTCCAAATTAGGGTAATTTTAAACTTTTGTAAAAGTTTATTATTTAATAATAGAATTTATGATTTATGGGAATTTTTTAATTAATTTAATACTATTTAAAATTGGTGAATTATAATTTTGATGTGTTAGCTAGTGAACTCAAAACTGTTGAGCCTAGAGACTAATCATGACCATGGGGACCTAACCATGTGATTAGAATGACTATTTACAACTTTTTAGGCTAAGGATATTTTGGTTACTTTGTGACTTTTGAATTATTTAGGATTTTGATTAATTGGTGAATTTTAGATATTTTTAATCAAATTTAATTTGATGTATTATGATTTTGGTCATTTTTCATATTTTAAAATTTTGGGAAAATTTTAAATTTTTAATATTGATTTTATTGGATTTGTTTAGTCGGGTTTGAGTTTTGTCTCGTTCCGACTTGTATTGTGACCCGGGTAGCTTGAACTCTAGATGGGACAAAATATTAAGTTAAGCATGGCTCATAGGACCCAACATTAAGTTAGTTAATTAAACTAATTTTTTTCATGTTAGAATGGTTAAGTTAGAGACTCAAAACTAGATCATTTTGACCCCAAACTTGAACCTAGTCTAGACTTAACCATATGAGACTAGAGAGGGGTAATTAGGACATTTCCTATTAACCCTAAGGGACTCTTTATGGCAGCCACCTTTAGGAGAGAATGATTCATTTCATTCATTACAATCTTGCCTCTTTTATTTTCCTTTTGTTCTTCCCTAATTTTAGAGAGCCTTCCCATTGATTTGATCTCCAAATCAAATCATTCCTTCACCAAACCTTCCCTCAGTCATTCCCATTCTCCAAGGGAAGGGTGCTACCAAGGATTGGAAGAGAAGTGCAAGGAGGAGTGTCCACTTTGAGGGATCTTCGTATCGGTGCCGTGTCCTAAAGGATTTTATTAGGATTCCACTCCCAATAGGTAAAACCCATCCTCTAAATCGATTTCATTTGCATATAAATTAGTTTTGAATCCGTAGGATCCATCATCATGCATGTGTCCTATTTAGATTCAAATTTGAGACCATTTGGAGCTCTCTTGAGGATTTTAGATATGTGTCTTGTGTCCTACTTGATAGATCCCAAATTAGGACACCCCATTTTTTGTATGTATGATAATAGTTTAAATAGATATTTAAATTCAGTTTTATAATGGTTAGAGAGTGGATTGATCTTTGTTAGGATGGTTAGAATGAGTTTCATCTGGATACCTATGTTTGTATGCAAGTATCTTGGCCTATATGTGTTCTTTTGTCAAATCCGTCATAATTTTCATCCATATTTTTATTAACCAAAGCAACTTAGAAATGTCATAACTTTTAGCTTAGAACTCCGATTTATCTCCCATTTTTTTAAAAGAACCGTATCAAAGTTAGCTTTCCAAATATATATTTTAATAAGCCAATTTCTTTTTGTAACTTTCTGTAGAATTATTTGAGTGTCAGCTATACGAAAGACGAACGTATTTTGGTATTTTCGTGATTCCGGGAGCTTCCGGACACGAAAATACGATCCGTTTAAAGTTTCGGAAAGCTAACACAAAGGGCTAAGACATACTTTAATCCTAGAATTTAGTGAATTCCCAATTGGTACAGTATTGATTTTAAGTAGAAGAGTGACTATACGATATATGATTTTGTGTAACCTATGAGCCTATGTAGTATGGATATTAATTGAATATAGGGTATGTAATGCATGATATGTTAGATGAATAAAATAATATATATATATATATATATATATATATATATATATATATATATATATGTGTGTGTGATATATATTCTCTTTACATTAATGTATATATATGGTTGAATGCAAGCATGTAGGAATGCAATTAATATAATGCATATAAGCAATGCATGAATGAAAGAATGATATACAATGTATGCATGAAAGTATATAATGAATGCTAGATATGAATACAAGATATATATGTAATGATAGATATGAATGCATAATGTATAAATATTGTAATGCAATATATAATGATAACATGTATGGTAATGTAGAGTATATGATGCAAGCATGAATGAATGGAAGAAATACATGTATATAGGTAATATAGAATGTAATATATGAATGCAAGCATTCAAGATAATGTATTATATCCATATATGATGTATTCAACTTAAAGATAATGTAATATATAAAAGGAATGAATGATAATATATAACATGATATGTAAGGTAATGCAAGGTATGAAATATATGATGTGTGCATGTTTGTATGTCTCTATGTTAATGTATGAAATGATATGAATATACAATGTATACATATGTATAAAACATGTAGGTAATGCATAGATGCATGAATGAAATGAATGTTTGCAATATGTTAATATAAATACAAGTATCTAATATGCATGAATATAAGTATAATATAATACAAGTATACATGTATGTATCATGTAAATGTAATATACATGAAATGTATGTATGCTTGTATACAAGGTAAGTATGTATGTATGTATTTCTATAAACTGAGTTAACCTATAACCTTTTACACACATGCATTCATAAACCCTTTGACATCATGTATCACATGTCACATACACCTACCTATCACTAAATTTTAGAACATTAACACATATCCTGTCACACACATGCCAAACACACACATACTCACTTATTCTTTTACCTCTCATTCTCTCTCTATATATATATGTATGTGCTTATATATATAGCTTTCCTATATATATCTATGTATATGAATATGTGAATAGTGATGTATATATATATATATATATATATATATATATATATATATATATATATATATATATATATATATATATGTGTGTGTGTGTGCTTGTCATGACCCGCACCTTTTTTTTTTAAACGGATACGAGACGTGTCCAAGCCAGCCTACGCCACAGTGTCGGCGGTAGAACGCTGTCACGGCCATGAAGATCCAAAATCACAAATAATGCTCATTTAAAAAATTAATTTAATTTATAAAGATCACAAGTTTTACATTTGCAGAAAGTATAAACTTGTACAAATGTTGAATGACTATAAATCGACTTTCTAGCTAGTCTCTAGGCCTTTGTCTGCAAGTATTCCCGTCACTCTCCAAGCTAAGTGAATCCACGGCTAACCTGAAAATGTTGGTTTCCAGTCAGGAATGGAACGAGCACAATTCACTGAATGTAATTTCAAATAAAGAAAATGACTATAAAACAAAGGTTAGACATCAATCATGAGTTTTGAAAATAAATAGGAAATACAGAAAACCAATAGTAAAATAAATAGACACAACATACTTTCCCCAACTGTTAGAAGTACCCTTGACATGTGATCGGTCTGGGGTGCTACACCGCACGGTCTACGAGGTCTACTTGCAGAAATTAAACAATGTCTACGAGGTCTACTTGCAGAAAGTAAACAATATCTACGAGGTCTACTTGCAGAAAATAAATAATGTCTACGAGGTCTACTTGTAGAAAATAAACAATGTCTACGAGGTCTACTGCAGAAAATAAACACGGTCTACGAGGTCTACTGTATGAAAATAAACGCGGGCTATGGTCAGATCACACATCCTTGGTACTTCTCATTCCCGACTCAATAATTTATAATAGTGTATAAAAATCACATGACCAATGACTAATCAATAAAATATAGTAAAGATCAATATCGAAATGCAGACAATAAACTGTACTCGCCTGTGGTCCTCTGTTGGTGAAACCGACAGTTTGGACTACTCAATATATCACAATAGTCAAAACTCGTACAATAGTCCCCGGATGCTGAAATAGACAATACCAATGATCTCAGAGTAGTCAAATTAGCTAGAATTGCCTGTCCTTAAGCCCAATTATGGACACAGAGGCAAAACGGTAATTTCGGGCCAAAACGGTGTCCGCCGTTGGACCCGCTTTGCACCGAAAAGCGTGCCAAGGTCAACGGTCTCTAAAGTCATCAAACTACATGTCTACGTATCCAGTTTTCTGATACGAACCCAACCGTATGTCCAAAGTTGGATTTCGGCGGGCCGTGCACAAAATCGCCCGTTGAGTGGGACCGTAGGGCCCGCAAAACGACGTCGGATTCAACTATCTCAGAATTGAACCAAACTTGGCATATAGGACCAGAAAAATGATACGGTTCTGCTGGCGCAAGTTTCGTCTCAATCTGACGAACGTGCACAAAGTAATTAGAGAATTTGCAAAGTGCACGATACGGTGAATTTCGACAGATACGTACCAAATCCGTCGCGCACACGCGACCAATTTGAATTCCGTCAAAGCCCACACGATCATGAAGCCGTTACGCACCTTTCGATGCCTTCGGTTCGCGACTACGTTGCCCGAAATCACGGGACGCACGTCGTATCGTGGGTTTTTTGTGATTTTCAAAACAGATTTTTCTGTAACTTTACCATCCAATTACTCATTATACCGTGAACGAAAAATTAATCTATCTGAAGGGTTTTGTTGTCCTACATATTGTCTGAAATACTCTTCAAATAGATTTTCTAATATGTCACTTGATCGATCAGAATCGATCGTCAAATGTGGGTGATTGGACTGCTCCCTGTCCTGTTTCGGGACAGGTTTTTGGTCGAGTTTAGCGTCGTTTTTCCCGATAACTTAGGGCATCTGGTTACCATGTATTTGAAGGGAATTAAAGTCGTATGGGTTGTCAACGTACCTGCAAAGATGATGCGCAAAACATCGCGACGAGATGCTGGGAATCTTTCCGCGAAGTGGGGTGTTCGGCCCATTGCTACTGCTGCTATTACCGAGCGTAATCGCTGCTCGATCGCGGCTGCGTGGCCGGCTGGCCGTGGCTCCGGCGTCCTGTGCGGCGGCCAAGGGTGGTACGCGCGCGTGTAGGGGAAGGAGGCGCGTGTGTTAGGGTTTTTATTAAAACTCGATGGACTCTCGATCTCTCTCTGTTCCTTATAGCCGCGCTTGTGCGGGTTCGAACGGGATGAGCTGGGCCTGCTCTGTGAAACCTGCTTCAGCAGTCTCCTCTATACTTTAGGGGTCGACCCACTGGCCCAGTTAATTCACCGCGCAACAAATCTACGAGCCCAGACAATGATTCGAACCACTTTAATTCCCCCACATGGGTCACAAGCTACCCTAACGAAGTTGGGCGTGGGTCACAAGCTTCCCTAACGAAGCTGGGCCTGGGTTCTGGGATTTGATGGGCTTGCTGGTTTATGTCGTGGAAAAATGTTGAGTATTGCTACTGTTGTGTGGGGGTTTTACTCGGTTGGGAAGCTATGTGTGTTATAGCAAATTCTTTTCAGTAGATGAAAAACCCACAACAATTTTAGCAAAAAAACATCTAGTACAACACTGCAGGATGACAACATTTGGAATAGGGCAATTCGTGAAGTACACGAATTATTCACAAAATGAAGAATTATCGCGTACTGAAGGATTATGCTCTAATAGGTGCAGCCAATTATCTATTTGTAAATCTTTTGAATAATTCCTAGACTCTGCTAGCCAAGTTTCCTATAATCCACACTTCAATTCCTGATTGTATCAAAAGAACACTCAAGGTAAATGATGGTGCCAACATATAACATGCATTAGCTATATTGTCTAAAGAAATATAACATGCCTTAGCTACATAAAGGGAGTGAAGCCCTATATCTTACAATGGTAAAGCTCTGATCAGATATATTGAGGCATGTGTCCAATAATATTCTATTAGAAAGGGAATAATCCCAAAACTTCATGTAATAATCAATATGTCTTAAAGCTTTCAAACATGTTTCATTCATCAATATATCTAATATCTTTGATGAAATAAAGGTAAAAATGTTTTGTTGATCCTATATGTCTGAGGAAGGTGATACAGTGACAGACATCTCTATTCGTGATTCAATTGTTGACTATATTCTAAGGTTGTAGGCATTGAATCCACCTTATGCTTTGATAGGCAACCAAATAGACGTCTATGATAAACACGAATACAATGAGGTGACTATTGTTTCATATACAAGGCATTCCAAAAAGGAGCTATGATTTAGCATAGGAGAACTAATATTGGCATAACGTGTTCTATCTATAAAATGTTAACAACAGATAATATTGCATGGATGCATACTGTTCATTGCTAACATTAATCGACATACTTTATATCATACAAAATTCACAATGTGTATGGCTCACTGCTAACATGCACAATTTAACATGCTTAGCCTCATTAAACATGTTCAGTGTCTAGATGCCACCATTCTGGTTTAGGAATTTCTAAATGACATAGTTTTCCTAGAGTATATAGGTACTTGTAGCATTAGACATGCGAAAATGATAAAGAGCATCGTAAGTTCTTCTGGAGGACCACACTCAAATTAGAATCCTAACCATGGCTAAAGTCATCTACCGTGGTAATAAAATAAAAATTATTTATTAAAATCTAAAATCTCCATTCAAATAAAATAAATAATAATAAATAATTCAAAATTTCTGGGAAGGGGGCTACAGTGCTATATGTTGAGTGTACTACAATATATTAGATATATATATTGTTATGTGTATATGTGTTTGTGGTTTGGCTTAGGCATGATATAGCCTATAGCCTAGGGCTCTTAGCCTATGGTGTGTCTGTTTGCCTAGTGAGAGTTTAGTTAGACTTGTTTAGTCTTGATTAGGCCTAGAATAGACTAGTTAGACTAGTATGGACTTGTTTGGTTTAGGTTTGACCTAGTTGACCTAGTTTGACTAGGCTAGTTGACTAGAGTTGACCAAGGTTGACTTTAGCCTAGATTGACCCTAAACTTCATGTAGATGCATTGTAGTAGTCTATTTCCTTATTTTAGACTTGTTGTGACTTGTATTGTTCTATAGGAGACAGACACCACTCCTCGGACAGTATATTCTCTTCGGACATTCAGGATACCAGGCGAGTACATTCTCTGATCTTTTCATACTTATCTGGATTATATTCTTGCTCTAGATTACTCTACTTGATGCTGACACGTATCTTCACGGATTAGTACTATATGGATCCTTTCCTGAGATGTTATACCTCTACGGGTGCATCGGGTATTTCATGTTTATGTACTTTATCATGTACATCAGGTACTCCTTGTACTCATACTAGTTCATGTTTTTACATGTTCTCATGTGCTTTCATGTGCTTCATGTGCTTTCATGTGCTTTATCATGTGCCTCATGTACTACTCATTACATGAGTTCATGTATCTTAGCTGTATTCATGTGCCTATAACGTAACTTGAATGGATCCTTGGGTATTGATTGCGGCGGTTGAGTAGAATTGGTTATGTGAACACTATCCCCAGTAGCCGTATTCATGTGCCTCCTTAGTTGTATTCATGTGCCCCTAAGCCGTTTACATAACCATATTGTACTCTAAATCACGTAGCCACTTACAGTCTCTACTATCATGTATTTACTTTCAGTTACAAAATATCTCCTGTTTACTCGTACTTTATTTTTAGCACTTCCTGTATTTTACTCTATTGCATGATTTATACTCCTAACCTGCTATGAACTGTTTGAGAGATATGTGCTCATTCCCGTCCTGATTGGACCTGTTGAAAATTTTACAGATAGCTTGGAGGTTGCCTGCTAGCCTAGAGGAGACACAGTAGAGGTTGTATAGATAGCTAGGGTTTTGCTTATAGTTTATTTTCAGTTGTCTTGAGTTGTATTTATGGATTTAATGTATTTGAGCTTTGAGATGTATTTCTGGGTTGTTTATCTTAGACACATAGACTTCTATCTGCTGTATCTCTTTTGGATTTCATGTTTTATCTATTTTCTATTATGCTCTACCTTAGATGTGATTGAGTTTACATTCTGCTATGTCACCCCCATTCGGGGAGTATAAACTGCTTAGCCTTATACTATTAGATACATGAGACCTAGGACAGCGTTCTACCGCCGATACTGCGGCGTAGGCTGGACGTACCCACTTCTCGTGCCCTTATTCTAGGGTATGGGTCATGACATCCCTTATGCTTAATGTTAATAAAATGAATGAATCACTTGAATAATGAGATGCTGCATGAATGATACATGAGAAAAGAATTGAATATGCTATTGTTCCTATGAAATGAATGAAATGCTGCAGGTCCCTTTGAAATGAATAAATGCTGTTGTTCCTCCTTAGAAGGAATGTAATGAGAAATGTTGCAATGAAACAAACAATAAAAATTGATGAGGCTTGGGATCGTTGAGATCACCAAATGAAATGATGGTAATGTTGGGAATGAATAAGTCATTGAACATGACTTGAATGAGATGAATGATGATGCACTGTTGTCTTTACTTCAATATTTCACCATGTATTTTATGTTCACGATTGAGTCGGACACGCATTCGCATGGTCATAGGACAACTTATGCATAAGAGATGGGGATATGTTTTCTCGGGCGGTACCCCGGGATGTTAGGGCGATCGATCCGGCCTAGGAGGAAACATTGGCGTGCCAGTAGGGGCACGGGCTTTGCGAGGCATCCTTTGGGGCTAGCTACATTCTTTGGAGTCATCGCATTAACGATGAAGACCTATATGGCAACGTCCGTATGGTTAAACACCAGTGACCATGTAGTCAGGATGCATGCTAACAAATATTTTGTGCAGGCAGAGTAAGTATATCTGCAAACCTGTATTTGATGCAGGTATGAGGGAGTTGGCTATCGGTAAAAAATCACTCAAATGTGATATACTCAATATATGTGCTGGTTTGACTTGCGTGCTTAATGTACCAAGTAAATGATGCTATGTGTAGCCTTTTAATATGAGAACCCGCTTAACATGTTAAATTCAGTATGCTAGAAAGATGCCTTGTTATAATCATTGTCCAATCATAACATACATGCTAAGTGATGCTTAAAGTGAGAATTGTCACAATATGTTTAAGATGTTAACGTTAACGATGCCTCAATGATGCCTTTGCATGACAATACCAAGAATGCTATAACGATATGTCCATATGAATATTGCTAAGAATACATTTACATGCTTCACTATGATTATTGCCCATGAACTGTAAACTGATGTTAGGCCCCAAATAGAAAGACTATTCTAATAAATGCTTATTTTAAATGATTAATTAAATGTTGGTTTAGGCAAGTGGGTTGGATTCTGCTCGCCAGTACATAGATGATGTGCTGACCCACGTTTTGTGGGCAGGTGCTCATGCTTGGGATGTCCTGCACACGATGATTGGCTTGATTGGTCCCGCGGTATCGAAGATTTGTTGGGCATACAGAAGCTCTCCTTGTACAAGATGATGTCTTCTGTTTATAAAAGGGCATACTGTATGGAACATTGTAATCAGTTGTACCAGTGAGTTATAAGTGAATTCGGTATATCGAGTTGTAATCCAATGTATCCAAGTATCAAATGTAAGCTTTGTAGCCTTTTCAGTTGGCTTTCAATATAAAATGAGATGTGTTGTAAGCACTGTACTTCAGTACAAGCCTTGTACTCTTCTTCAATTATCAATAAAGAGAATAAAGTTTTGTATATCTCTGTGAGACTTTAAGTTATCCTTTTATCTCCGCTGCTATAAAGAAACGAATGTGTTTCTATTCAATAAGAAAGATTGTCCTTATTAACTTCAATTTGTCTGCTTCTGCCGGTGCGATGTGTTCCTAATTAAAGATAATCGATTATGTACCATCTTTGCCTTATACAAGTACAATACCAGACTTGTACGGCATCACGCCCAAGCGAGGACGATCGATTCCAAGAGATAAAATATGTGAATAAATGACTCTACGAATCGGGACATGACAAATTGGTATCAGAGCACGGCTTTACGTCCTTGGTCACTTCTTTGATTCATTTCAAATCAAAGTTGCATCGACGATTAACCAAAGTTGCTTCTGCGATCACTCAACGTTGCTTCCGAGATTAAATCAAAGATGGCTTCTGCGATTATGCTGTCGTTGTTCTGCAATCATCCTATGTTGTTTGTGTCTAAAAGTTCGTTGACCCTTTTGGCTACTCACTAGATGTTCCATACAATAAGTCTATATACATTGTGATGCCCCTGAATGAATGATTGTTGTCGGTTTGGACACAAATAACCCAACAATGACTCGATGCCATAGTATGCTCTAGTATGAATGATGTTCGGAATTGTGGGAATAAAGAAAAGTGGCTATGTATGTTGTAACAAGTTGAGAATTGCATGTGATGTCGGGAAAGAATTGGGAATGAAATAATTGATGGATGAGTTCTACATAATTGGTGAGTCGACTCAGGGGTGATGGCTAGTGCTTTTGAGACCCTAAGAATGTTATCTTGTGATATTGAGACCCCGAGATATTGGCTAAGTGTGTGATTATTATAGATCATGAAAGTCCAGAATAGAATTGAGTTGGTATTGCTTAATGATGCCTTCGTCTCTGAGTGGTATATTGCCTCTACCACCTCAGAACGAGATGTATATTGAACCTTTTCCATAGGATAGTAATGAGACTATTTGTGGGTACTGGATAGTGTTGAGACTTAGCTGGGAGTCATGTATTGGTACTTGAGGACTCGAGTGCCCCTTGACGGAGATGTTATGCTGTGAAGCGAGATTTCTAGAAATTGTAACTGGTGGCTTGGTTAGAAATTATTTAGTCGACTGATGACTCAGACTAGTAAGACAACTAGTATGCTATGGGTAAATGGATTTGGCTAGAGAATGTTGTGACTTAGAACATCTGAATGTTGACTTCGATTGGTTGGATATAAATCAAATATGGCTAATATAAAGTGGGTTGCTAAGCTAAAAGTTTTGAGAATATTGTTGGTGAACCAATGGAATATTAGAGATCTGTGCCTTAACCCTAAGGTATAATAGTTGTAAATCCATCATGATCACCAAAGGATAGTCGTTGCATATGTGCATGTATGCTGAGGAATTGAATTGTACCAGAAAAGTAACAAATAGCAAACCGAAATATTTGTGTTGAATAGAGGATGGTTAATTGATGCATGAATTATCGGATTAAATTGAATAAACTACTCGACCCTTGCTGCATGAGATTTAAGAATGTCGTAAGAGAGTTTGATGATTGATGAAACGAATGGGATTGAGAAATTTCAAACGTGTTGGATGATGTCGGTATATATGACTGTTGGTTGGGGATATAGATTGCTGGCTTATGACTTAGTGGTATGACTTCGTCATACAGATCGAATAGTATGATTCCATAGTTATGTTAAGATTATCGGAATCTATGACCCTTGAACAGTAGCCTTGGCTTATGGGTTCTTGTGGGTACAAAGGAATTGGAATAGAAATTGAATTGTTGGGAATTTACTTGATGGATTATTAGAACGATGAGAATCGTATGTCGGGTTCGAATTGACCGTAATGTTGATAGATCGATCTTAGTCGATCGTTGGATAAGTCTAAGAATGAGCCTCTGTGGGAATTCTTTCCTTGAGGAAGACCCTGGATAGATAGACTTGACCCTAACGACCAGTTGATGACTTACCATTGTTGACATAGCCGACAATGGCGGTTAGCATTCTGACTAAGATGATAGCCATAGGTTTGGGTAGAGTTCCTTAGAACTATCGGTTGCTTGTTGTCCCTAAGAATAAGGAATTAGTATAACCCTAGTAGCTATCCACTCTAGGAAAGTCACCTGAATGATTAAATTTAGCTGTCAATGTAGCTGACCTTAGAGACTGACTGAATAATAGGTGACCATTGGAGACCCATCGTATGACCTTATGGAATTGGACGAGAGATGGTGATGAGTACGACCTAAGAATGATATGTTGTAATTATATGCTTCAATATGAACCTTAGAGATGTTTGACCCTTGGGGATTATGTGTCGGCCTATAGAGGGAACTAGAATTATGGGATGAGACTTGAGTTGTATATATCGAGTAGTGAATTATTCAATAAGATGGAATTGACTGCTCATGACGGGAATGTTGGATCGGTATCTACAGTCGGGTAGCTGGGTTAACCTAGACTGTTGCATAGAATTATACCCTGGCTCAGGTAATCGATAGTGGGTGACGTCGGATTTAATCTTTTATAAAGGATGAATTGCTTCGGTGAGAAATATTGTTGGATTTGGGAAGGAATATGATTGCATGTTGTGAACGCTTGATATGATTGGCTCTAAGTTAGACCCTTGACCGAATGTTAAAAATATTATGCTTGGATAGAGAGCTGTTCCTGATGTTAAGTGTTGTGGCATGGAAGATAGTGATTGTGGCAAGGTGAATGAAGTAATAAGTCAATTGAAGTGATGCTAAGTCGAATTTGGAAAAAAGAGTTATATCGTGGCTGATCGAATCGCACTAACATGGAAGTTGGCTGAAGTACATATCTATTGGAAACGCCTAAAATATGCGTATGGATCCAGCCGAAGTGATAGGTTGCGACTGAGATAACATTGTGGGAAGAATTTATTGCACTAGCACGGACTTTGGCTGAAATGCATATATTTTGGGGACGCCTGAAGTGATGTGTTACGACCAAAATAGAATGCAAGAAAAATTTTGTTGAATCAATAAGAAGTTGCAAGTATTTGGAAAAGAGAAAGATGGATTGAATCGTTGATGGATTAAAATGATTTAGTTGGATAGCTATTTTGAAATGACCGAGTGGGCTGAAATGAATATTGAATTGAAGCTGAATGAGTAACTCATTGTGATTAAGTGAATCTAGTAGATGAGTTATTTTCTTAAGTTTTGAGGACAAAACTTTTTATTAATGGTATATTATGTAATGTCCCGCTCCGCGCGAGGCATTTGGTTGGCTTGTTAGATGGGATCATAATGTTGGACCGTGACTTGTGTTGGAGATCAAGAAAGTTGAGACTGATGCAGTCTCTCTTAGCTGGCTGGACGAATTAAGTGTTGGAACGTGGCTCACTGGTGGAGCTACGCTTAGGGGGAATGTGTGCAACCAGAATAAGAAGACCCTTTTATGCAGGCAAGTGGAACTGTCCTCCTTCATCCTTATTCCTGCATACTTAATAAATAGAATAACGTGATGCTATGAATATGTCCCTAATGTCTCTTACCTTGAATGTTAAATAATTGTGATGCGATGCTTTAGTTGCTAAATCGATAGAGATGCATATGCTGGAAATCATTGAATGAATAACACATGAACTTTGAATTGCTGAACGAATCACACTCGAACTGCTAATGTAACATGATGCCTGAGAATGAATTGATAATGTCCCTTATGCTTAATGTTAATGAAATGAATGAATCACTTGAATAATGAGATGCTGCGTGAATGATACATGAGAAAAGAATTGAATATGCTATTTTTCTTATGAAATGAATGAAATGCTACAGGTCCCTTCGAAATGAATGAATGTTGTTGTTCCTCCTTAGAAGGAACGTAATGAGAAATGTTGCAATGAAACAAACAATGAGAATTGATGATGCTTGGGATCGTTGAGATCACCAAATAAAATGATGGTAATGTTGGGAATGAATAAGTCATTGAACATGACTTGAATGAGATGAATGATGATGCACTGTTGTCTTTACTTTAATATTTTACCATGCATTTTATGTTCACGATTGAGTCGGACACGCATTCGCATGGTCATAGGAGAACTTTTGCATAAGAGATGGGGATATAATTTCTCGGACGGTACCCGGGATATTAGGGCGACCGATCCGGCCTAGGAGAAAACATTGGCGTGCCAGTAGGGGCACGGGTTTTGCGAGGCATCCTTTGAGGTTAGCTACCTTCTCTGGAGTCATCGTATTACCGATGAAGACCTATATGGCAATGTCCGTATGGTTAAACACCGGTGACCATGTAGTCAGGATGCATGCTAACAAATATTTTGTGCATGCAGATTAAGTATATTTGCAAACCTGTATTTGATGCAGGTATGAGTGAGTTGGCTATCGGTAAGAAATCACTCAAATGTGATATACTCAATATATGTGTTGGTTTGACTTGCGTGCTTAATGTGCCAAGTAAATGATGCTATGTGTAGCCTTTCAATATGTGAACCTGCTTAACATGTTAAATTCAGTATGCTAGAAAGATGCCTTGTTATAATCATTGCCCAATCATAACATACATGCTAAGTGATGCTTAAAGTGAGAATTGTCACAATATGTTTAAGATGTTAAAGTTAACGATGCCTCAATGATGCCTTTGCATGACAACACCCAGAATGCTATAACGATATATCCATATGAATATTGCTAAGAATATGTTTACATGCTTTACTATGATTATTGCCCATGAACTATAAACTGATGCTAGGCCCCAAATAGAAAGATCATTCTAATAAATGCTTGTTTGAAATGATTACTTAAATGTTGGTTTAGGCGAGTGGGTTGGATTCTACTCGCCAATACAAAGATGATGTGCTGACCCACGTTTTGTGGGCAGGTGCTCATGCTTGGGATGTTCTGCACACGATGATTGGCTTGATTGATCCCGCGACACAGAAGCTCTCCTTGTACAAGATGATGTCTTCTGTTTATAAAAGGGCATAATGTATGGAACATTGTAATCAGTTGTACCAGTGAGTTATAAGCCAAGTCGGTATATCGAGTTGTAATCCAATGTATCCAAGTATCAAATGTAAGCTTTGTAGCCTTATTCAGTTGGCTTTCAATGTAAAATGAGATGTGTTGTAAGCACTGTACTTCAATACAAGCCTTGTACTCTTCTTCAATTATCAATAAAGAGAATAAAGTTTTGTATATCTCTGTGAGACTTCAAGTTATCCTTTTATCTTCGCTGCTATGAAACTGATGTGTTTCTATTCAATAAGAAGGATTGTCCTTATTAAATTCAATTTGTCTGCTTATGTTTCTAATTGAAGATAATCGATTATGTACCATCTTTGCCTTGTACAAGTGCAATACCAGACTTGTACGGCATCACGCCCAAGCGAGGACGATCGATTCCAAGAGATAAATTATATGAATAAATGACTCTATGAATCGGAACGTGACAAATAAATAGACTCCCACTATTTGATGGAACAAACTATAGTTATTGGAAGACACGAATGAGGTTCTACCTGAAGTCTCTAGATTTTGACTTATGGTCAATTGTTGTCAAAGGCTACAAAAAGCCTACTATCACTTCTATTCTCACATTCTTTATAATAGCCTTATTATAGTTATACAAAGGAAGAGAAGTAGTTAGCTAGCCTTGATGCAAAAGCTATGTGTTTTCCATAAATAAATTTACTTTATTTATTATGTTTTCGAGAAAATACAACTGTAGAAATCTGATCTAGAAGACGATCGCTTTATCCCTTGGACGATGCGAAGAAGAAAAAGCTCTCAAGAATTCGACAGCAATTTAGATATCTATTTATCTGTACAATGAATGAGAAAAAAACTCTATTTATAGAGTCAAAAATAACTGAAAAGATAACTGTCTTCATAATCTATGCATAGTTGATAATCACGCAGGACTCAAACGTACGCAAGGTTAATGAGCAGTTACTAGACGTGGCCTGTAACTGTTAGACACATGGCAATCGTGCATGAGTCGTGTGCAAGTTACTAGGCACGCATACGAGAGATTTGTGGCATGTCTGCCACGTACTCCAATCTAATAATTTGAGATGAAATCCACGCCAACTGGTTGAGGATGAAATCCACGCAGACTTGGGGCAGAAGGCTTCAGAATACACGCTAACTTGAGGCAGAAAGCTCAAAATTCACGCAAACTTGAAGAAGGAACATAGATGTTCAAAATACACGCAGACTTGAGTCAGAACGGCCAGCTGTCTTGATTCGACGTGCCTCGACTGACACAAAATCTCTGACATTGATTGCCTTGTCAGTCACATTAAATGACAATAAGGTCTTTTTGGTACGCCAACTTGATGAAGACTGAATCTTGTTGAGGAAGATTTCGAAAGTCACGCAATAGTCGGCTGAGATCTCTCGAGTCCCGTGCATACGTGGTATACGAGGAGACATTCTTTGACTATCGTGCTGTCAGTCATAATGACACTCTGACAAATGATGAGCTATCTCTGTGTACCGTTTAAACTCTGCGTATATTTGAGGAAATGGTCTGATAGAACTTAGCGTGTATTTTAGACATTGTTCTAATAGGCTGTATTAACTCAGCGTAACTTTATTTTTGAGGCCTACAAAACCCCCTTCAAATTTTTTGAAAAATGATAAATTATTTCGAAATACTTTGAAATCGAGATGATAAAATGAATTTAGTCATGCTGAGATGATTCAGGAAAAGATTTCTTCCGAAATGATTGGGTTGTTGGGATTCTGTGCGGTTTAGGATCCCGTGCAAAACTTCTATATCGAAGCAAATGATGACTTTGCCGTTTGAAATTCTTCGTGAGCCTATAAAAAGGCCATAAATCACTTCCTTCTTTCTTTACTTGCTTTAGAGAGAGAAAACCCCACACAGAAGAGAAACTTCGTCTTCTCCAACTTCTTCTTCTCCTTCTCAGCAATGGCTCCTAAGATCGACACTCAGGCTAAAGGCAAGGCCCCTGCGACGTCTTCACGTGCCACCACCAACAGACTTCCTCGCCGCGAAGCTCCTCATCCCCCTATGCAACGTAAGTGACAGATGGAGATGCGAACTGATGAAGACGAACTGATGAAGATGAACTCCACATAGAAATCTTAGGATTCTTAAAACAATCAATAATGAACTTTCAAAATATATCCCTCCTTCTTAGGGCAAAGGATATTAATAAAGTATGCCCCCTCTTTAGGGTTGGCCATACTTCACATCTTCGTGTTTACGAAGCTCTGTGTTTTACGCAAATAAGCATGGCTCTCATGACTCTGCGTGATTTTTCATATGTTGGCAGAAATGTCAATGTTGAATTATTCACGCAGACTTCTGAGAGTCATCCTCTGGATAGATTAGTCTTGATCTGTCAGCGTATTTTTTGTCATTTTCACTTCAATGTGATTCTGGCAATGATGCATGACTTTTCATTCTAATCTGTCTAGACTTTGCGTAAATTAATCACATGCGTGAATAAATCATTCAGCGTGTCTTTTTGATCTTTATCTGAAGTCTGCGTGACTTATGAAATTTTCTTTGAACACTGTTAAACACGCATATGGCTCGTAGACATAAATTTTTCTGAAGTTTGTGTGACAAAACATGTCTGATCTTTTCTTCTTTTCTTTTCTGTAGTGAACATCCAAAGTGAAGAAGTTGATTATGAAGGACATTTGAGCTTCTCTTTCAAACATGATTTATCTCATGTACAGTTTCCTCAATTTGACACTCCGGAAGCCAGACTATCTTTGTTGAAGAATCAAGATCATACCACTCTGCTCTGTCTGATGAATGGTGAACCATTTCAGAGTCTTGACCTGGTGATCCATAAAAAACCAGCTTTTCTGTTTGGGGATGCCATAGCATATAAGTCACAACCAAAAGGCATCAGGGAGAAGGTCTGCTTCTATTTTGAAGGTGATACAAGGAAGCCCATGTGCTGGCCGAAGTTATCTAGGGGTTTGTCTATCATGCGATTCATGCACGCCAGTTACCCCAGAAAGATGACATGGCACCTAACAGAAAATCAGCAAGCTAAGGCGAGCAGAATCATTTACAAGAAAGACGAATTCTACAGTCCTCCGGAGAATCACATATCCTGGTTTCGAGGTTTAAAGCCGGGATGTGTGCCACCCGAAGACTCGTCTATATTGATACCATTCAGGGCGCCTGTTTTCATAAATGAATTCATGGCAAATAAGAAGGCATTCTATCCTACTGATTCGACGCCGAGGATGATAGGCTTAATGAATCAGAAGAATATGAGGTGGAGGACTCTGGTCCATTAGGTTCTGGAGAAGTTTGAGAATAAGCTGAAGCAGATAAATCTCTATGACGCGATTGTCAATTCCTCCTACGGCCGATTTCTATTCCTGGCCTTGGTTGAAAGATATAACCACTGGACGGGAACATTTATGACTCCCAAAGGGGAGATGGGTTTTGCCCTTCATGAGATGGAATACATCTCTCATCTGCCTTCAGGCACACTGCCATATGAAGAATATGTGCCTACAACCGAGGAGCTAAATTTTCTGTCGGAGAAGAACCCGGAAATGGTGCATCTGTTTGAAGAGATGATGTGCCATTTCGGCACATGCACTCTGTATTATAAAAGTGCTAAAGAGGAAGCCGGCTGCCACATCCAGAAGTGGATGTCTTATCTTTTCATGAATCGTGAGAAAGATGAGAAGAAGATAAATGAGAAAAGAAAGTATCAAATTAACTCCTTCAAGCCACTCTCTGAGAGTGAAATTACCAATCTACTAGAGAAGTATGACTGTAAAGATTTCACAATCAATGAAGACTGGTATGAGTTTAAAGCCGGAACCACCTTCAGATCATATGTGAGACAGAGCGGAAAACCTTTGTCAAAGAACGGTCATTTAGCCGGATTCCTCTCTCTTTGGCTAAGAAGATTTGTTGTTCCTGGCTCCAGCTCTCTGGATAGAATACATAGAGGCGTTGTTTTTGCAGCAGTGCGCCTTATATACGGCTATAAGACAGACTTATTATCAGTGATGACTTGCAGGCTGAACGCAGGTCTTTGAAATTTTATAACCAATATACTGTCTAATCAAAGGAAGATGACCGATGAATTCCTAAGAATAGAGATGCCCTATACTTATTTGTATGGTTGGCTTCTTCTCCATCACGACGGTCTGATACCTCCGGGAGCAGGAGGGAGCGGCAGCCTCTTTTTAGAGAAGTACGCCGGAGAAACTTTCTGGAAGGTTCACACTCTTTCAGAATGAAGAAATGTTTTGAACCGATCATCACATTGGTCGATTCAACGTTCTCCTCCGCCACTGGGTTATGAGAGCATGCCTCTGAACATGATAGACGGAGAAAAAGGGCACAGGCTAGATGACGTAGCTTTTCGATGGCTACAGCGGATTCGGCCATCTCACCTGGTATATCGTCATGAAGAAATGACGTACTTAGAACCATATCTACCGAGCCGATTTGCTCGGCAATTCGGATATGACCAACTTCATGTTGGGAATGCCACCACCTGCCTTTCTGCTCGTGGAGGACTAATTGATGGAGCTCGGGCATGGAGATACTTCACGGCTAGAGATACAAAAGTTAAATTCTCTATGCCGAATCCTTTATCCAGGGCGGGGACAAAAATGCTCTATACATACGCCCGCTTCTATGTTTCATCGAGCACCTTCGTGCCGAGTTTTCATTTGAAGACTTTTGTTGCAGAAGACGACCCAGCTCCATCAAAGAAATCGAAGAAGAAGATTGTTATGCAACAATTTACTCCGGAACCTGAAGATGAGACTGCGGAAGTTGAGCCCTTATATGAATTATCTCTGGAGCAAAACTTTTCTGATGAAGTTCTTCCTCCAATATTCGTGTCCCTCTCTAAGAGGAAACGAAGTGATGAATCTGAGATAGTCTCTAAAAAGAGTACTAAGTCTCAGACTTCCAAGAAGAAAGGAGTTTCAATAACCGCCACTTCATCTCTAGGTGGTATCCCCGTTGATGAAGACGATGCTGCCGACAAAGATGAAGATACAGATGAAGACGATGCTCCTTTGATAAAAAGGAGATCGAGAGGCAGATACGTCAAGAAGACTGTCGGAAAGATGAAGGGCAATGAACTCCTGGAAACTATTATGAGTGGAGGGATCTTGCCAGAGTTCGATGAAGCGGTTTCCACGGAGAGAACAGAATCTGATCATGTTCATCTTCCAGCAACTTTAGCTGAACCGACTGAGGTAGAGTCGACTGTCCTGCCGGCAAGAGGAGTAGCTGCTGAACCTTCAGAGATGAGGATTATACCTTTTGAGCACGGGAAAGAAGGTGTCATCCAGGCATTGGATGATCAAATTGAATATTCAGAAGAAGAACCAGCTCCCGGGGCAGAAGTTAGGGAACAACCGAAAGTTCCATCTTTTCAACCTGTAGTTGAAGAAACTCAGGTTAAGGAGAACATTCCTTCAGTCAGAGGCGATGAAGACGCGCCAACGTCTGAACTATCAGCTGCTGATGAGTTATTGAAGAATGTTTGTAAAGACATCATTCTTCAAACTAAAATTCCAGAAGAGACTGCTATTGTTGTTGTTCCTGAGATTCATCCATCTCAAGGAATAGATGTTGATGTGAATATCCTGGATTCTGGATCAGAGACCCATCCTGAAGCTGGGGATCCAAGAGAGTCTGAAGAAGAACACTCTGAGAAAGAGGCTGAAGAGGAAGAGGATTGGTATCCTGAGACTTCCACTCATTATGATGAAGATAAAATCAGAGGAAATAGAATGGAGCTCAGTTCTGAACCTGTTCAATCTCCTGATAATGCTCCAGCACCCAGTAATTCTTGAGCTGGTAGTAGTCACATAAAGCAGGTGTCAGACACCATTATGGATCGACTGCGAGAGGATGCGAGACTCCCTCAACATATAGAATATGAACCTCAGCCTGGTAGAATTTTATTTCAAATTCTGTTTCTACTGTTTCTTTTTCTTTATATGCTGATTATTTTTCCTTTGACTAGTAGGAACTGCTGCAGCAATGAGCTCGACTCATGCTCCACTTATCCAGACTGAAGTTGATGAAGGGAGCTCGCATTTGCCAACTTCTCCAGCGGCACATACTTCAATTCCCAGGACAGAGAACGTACAAGCTTCTTCTTCAATAATGACAGCAACTCCTGGGTTTGAGACAAGATTGGCAAGGACTCTGGTGATGTATTCAGATATCATCTATTCATATCTGGATACGTACTCCAGGCGTTTCTTGAAAGACGAAGCTATGCCCTACTCTGATCTCTGAAAGGTAGTCAATTTCCCGCTCCTAGCACTGCGACATGCCGGCTGCGAATCTCAATGTATCTTCTTCGAACATCTTCTAGATGAATTGGAGATAACTATCCAAAGATACTGGGAGATCAAGAAGGAAGATGTTAAATCTTTGACTGTGGCTGAGATCGCTCAAATGGAACATGAAGCCCAAGCTCAGCAAGCTGCATTAGAAGAATTTCTTGCTTCTTCATCTGAGAAGTTAGTCGAAAAGGGTGAAGAAATATTAGCTACTCGTCAGAGAGTAGAACTTCTGGAGAAGGATGAAATATCAAAAGCTGAAGAGCTCAAGAAGTTGAAAGAGGAGCTGGCTCGTTTTCAGGAGCGAATTGCCTTCATGGAAAAGGAGCAGGCTGAGGTCGTCACTGCTCGTATATCTGAAGCTGAACGCTGTCAAACTCTTCAAAAAGAGCGAGAGCAGATGCAGACAGAGCAAATTGAAGAAGTTAACCGTCGCCAATCTGCTATCATTATTTTTGATGAACAAATTGTCACAGTCGAAGCAGCAGAAAGAGTTCGCAAAGCTCATGATGAGAAAATGAGTACTGTACTTGATCGTATTAAGGAGCTAATAACTCCTAATAAATAGATCTTTTACATTTTCACTTGTAATCAATATTTTGATTTTGAATGAAGACAAATGAGAACTTTTGATCTAATTTTTGACTTTGTTGTTTTGATAATGATGTATTCATAGAAAATATGTTCAGAGGTAAATAATACATGATACATTTCAATAGAATAGAATATACAAATGAACTTTGTAATTCTATCAGATGATATTAAACCAGAGATAATCTTAGTTTAATACTGATTAGAAAAAAATAGAATTCAGACATAAAAATATCTTTGAACTCAATTTTTTTATGATCTTTGGACTCGAGAATCAAAAGACTAGATATCATTTTCATAAATATGATACTGAGATAGAAAATTCAGAGGTAATATGGACATGATTTTCTAGATATCAAATTTGCTAAGAAAATGATACAAAATAGAATATCTATTTCCACTAGGGATAAAAGATATCGAAACGATTCTTGTAAAGAATAATGACTTTGGTATTTTTACTAGCTGGGGAATGATAGGAGAACAATCTTGACAGATAAAAATATTACACATAATATTTCTTCAAGAATTTGCCATTAATGGGCATCATAGTGACTTTACCATACATAGTGCTAAGCTGATATGCCCCATTAGAAAAAACTTTATTCACAATGAATGGACCTTCCCATTTTGCATCGAACTTGCCTTTACTCATGTGCGTCATAGTCATCGGACGTCTGACTATAAGAACAAGTTCTCCTTTTTGATATGCTCGAACTCTAACTTTCTTGTTAAAAGCTCTTGAGATTCTAGCTTGATAGAATTCGATATTCTGTTGAGCAGATAACCGCTTTTCATCCAAAGCTTCTAATTCCTGAAGTCGAAGACGATCATTATTCTCGGTGGTAAGTTCATTAGCGATTGCTATCCTTAAAGAAGGAATTTAAATCTCTAATGGAAGAACAGCTTCGCATCCATACACCAGAGAGAAAGGTGTACATTTAGTAGCATTACGAACTGTAGTACGGTAAGCCCACAAACATTCACCAAGTTTCTCACTCCAATTACGTTTTTTAGTGGACACAAACTTCTTTAAGAGTTTGATGATGGTCTTGTTGAAAGCTTCTGCTAATCCGTTAGCTGCCGGATTATATGCGGTAGAAGCCACATTGTTGATCCGATGATCGTCACAGAATCGAGTAAATTTCTGGCTGACGAATTGTGGTCCATTATCATGAATAATGCGTCGAGGAACACCAAATCTGTAGATGATATGATGCTTGATAAAGTTGATGACATTAGAAGTTTTGACTTCAGATAAAGGAATAGCTTCGGCCTATTTGGAGAAATAATCAGTTATTGCTAGAATAAACCGATGACCTTTTGATGATGGCAGATTGATCGGGCCAATAATGTCCATGCCCCAAGCTTCGAAGGGCCATGATGCTGCCGTTGGATGTAGAAATTCTAAGGGTTGATGAATAAAATCCACATGGATTTGACAAGCTTTACACTTCCTTGCATATTCGATGGCATCTGATACCATAGTAGGCCAATAATAACCCATACGTCGAATACGGTCTTGAAGTTTTGGTCCAGGCTGATGTGCTCCACAAATTCCATCATGTGCTTCGCGAATAATTTATTGGGCTTCACTACCGGCAACACATCGAAGAAGTAAACCATCATAAGCTCGACGATATAAGGTTTTTGTAGTATGATTGTAATAAAATCTGAGTGATCGTCGTCTGATAGATGCTGCCTCACTCGAATTATCTGGAAGAATATCATACAATACAAAATCTAAGAAAGGAAGTCTCCAATCTTTATCAGTATTCTGAGTCTCAGCTAAATTACTGAAGGTGAATTCCATACTAGAATCAGATGAAGATGATAATGATTTACGACTTAATCCAAATCCTCTTGTTGTATTGATATCATGAGATGTTGATTCTTCAATATCAACTGGAAGTCCTAGAGTTAGATTGTTCTCAAGATAAAATAATTCTCGATTGTAAACAACAATCATTTGTTGACGTCTAATAGGAATAGCTAATACTGTCGCAAGATTAGCAAGAGCATCAGCTTCTGTGTTACATGCTCGCCTAATATGCTCGATGAAGAATCCTTCAAATGACGAAGCCATAGATATAGCCGATCTATGATAAGGAACGAGATCTTGATGGAAAACTTCATAAGTACCCCTTATCTGATTGACAATGAGTTTAGAATCTCCATACGCTTCCAAATGTTGAATATTCAGATGTTTAGCGAGTTGAAGACCAATAAGCAGTGCATTATACTCAGCTACGTTGTTTGAACATAGTTGATCGAGAGAATAAGCTCTTTGGATAGCAAGACCTTCTGGCGACACAAAAACGATTCCAACCCTAGCGACAATGTCACCATTAGGACCTATTTTTGAAGCTCCATCAAAGAATAGACGCCAAATAGGATCTTCTTCAGCAATTTGGATTGAGTCTAGGACTTCATCTGGGATTTCATCATAAAGTTTTGAATTTTCTGGAATTGAATGAGCAGCCAAAAAATCAGCTAAAGCTTGTCCTTTGACCGATTTCTGAGGAATATAGTGCATATCATACTGAGCAAGTAAACTTCTCCAATTAGCCAATCGAGAATTTAAAACACTTGGTTTCTTCATCATGACCCGTATAGGATTGATCCTGGAAATGACATGAATGGTCTGGCCCATGATATAATGTCGTATCTTTTGGACAGCGAACATCAGGGCTATACATTCTTTTTCGACCGGTGAATGTCGAGGTTCAGCTCCGGTCATAGTACGACTGAGATAGTAAATGGCTTGTTCATGACCATTTTTATTCTTTTGAGCAAGCATCGCACCCAATGAATGACTCGTTGCTCGGGTATATAGGAGAAACGGTATTCCTGAGACAGGAGGTACCAATACTGGAGGGCTCATCAGATATTATTTTATATCATCGAATGCTTTCTGACATTCATCATTCCAGACAAAAGAAACACCTTTCTTCATAAGTTTATTGAATGGTCTGCAGCGTCCTGAAAGATTAGAGATGAATCTCCTGATATAAGCGATCCTTCCTTGAAATCCTCGTAGCTCTTTTAAGGTGCGTGGAGGATACATCTCTTGGATGGCTTTGATTTTCTCGGGATCTACGTGTATACCTTTCGAGGTAATGACGAAGCCGAGAAATTTGCCACTAGAGACGCCTAAGAAGGACTTAGTAGGGTTCATCTTTAATTGATGCTTACGCATTAGATCAAAAATAGTCTTCAAATCCTGGATGTGATCCTCTTTTTGTCGACTTTTGACTGCAATATTATCAACATAGCATTCGACTATTTTCCGTAAATGTTCACGGAATATAGTGCTCATGGCTCGTTGATAAGTTGCTCCTGTATTCTTGAGATCGAATGGCATAACTGTATAACAGTATGTACCGTTCGGCGTTCTGAAAGAAGTGTGTTTCTCGTCATATGAAAACATTTTAATCTGATTGTACCCAGAATACCCGTCCATAAATGACATCCGTTCAAACCCACAGGTATTATCGATCATAACATCAGTAATTGGTAGAGGAAACTCGTCTTTAGGACATGCCGCATTGAGATCGCGGTAGTCTATGCATACTCTGATCTTGCCAGTCTTTTTAAGGACAGGAACTATATTAGCCACCCAATCGGGATGTTGTTCCTCTCTAATAAACCCAGAAGCCATGAGTTTATTGACTTCAGCTTCAATTGCATCCATAATATCTGGACGAAATCGTCGCTGTTATTGTTTGACCGGTTTAGCATTCGACATGATATTGAGTTTGTGAGTTGCAATCTGTAGATCAAGTCCTGGCATATCTTCATAACTCCAAGCGAAGACATCGATGTATTCACGAATAAGTTTGATCATGTCTTGCTTATCAGTTTCTGAAAGACTTTCACTAATGAATATTGGTTTGGGGGATCCCTCTTCACCAACATCTATTTGGAAGAGTTTATCTTCAGTCGGAGGTTCTTTTTGTTCGAATCCGAACTCCCATTGATTATCTAACCTTTGGGCCCATTGTTCTGATTCAGGTGAGATTTCAAATTCGTCTTCGTTTTCATCATTTTCTTCAGAACCGTCAACGGAGACCATGTTGGAAGACAGAATATTGTAGTGGAAATCACCGATACTTGTATCAGAATCCCAAGAGGTGGTACTAGAAGAATCAGATCTCTTATCTTCGTCAGATTCGGGATCTTCATGGATAGTATTGATAAAGGGAGTAGGAGCAATATAACCCAATCCGCATTTTGTCCTTCCATATTTCAGAGAAGGAATCCGGACAGGCATTTTTCTTCCTCTTCCATCACTGAGGCCAGTTCTGAAGTCATAGCCCATATTTTTGATAATGTCTTTAGATTGCTGACTATAACGACGTAATTGTAACCTTCCAGTATCATCGTCTTTGTCATCGTCTTCCAAATCAGAAGGATTATGGGGCCCTTTGTGGAAGAATATTGGAATGTCTCCTGGCTTTCTACTAGGAACCAGAAAGTATGAAGTTTGTACTGATTCTAGGGATACCCCTGTATGAAAAGTCTATACAACTCCTATGGTTATTGTTCTCAAGTCATCTAACAAATGCAAATAATTATGAACATGATTACACACATCAATATACTGCAAAGATGGAGACTTTTCATTAAATTTAAAAGTAGTAGTATTTACATTGGGAGAAGGCTGAGCCTTAGAAATCTTAGCCAAATCAATGACTAAAGGGGGAGAAGAAGAACGAGAGAAAGTTTTGTTTCGATTAAGATCGATAACAAATGGCTCAGAAGAGGTGAGCTCCTTTGAAGCCTGAGATGGAAGAGTAGTCCGCCCTCCAACAGGGATTACCAGAGTATCCTGTTATATATGTGAAGATATAGGAACTGTAGTATGCCCACTGACAGGAATGATCAGTGTATCTTGAGTAGACGACTGAGGTAATGGAGAGATCCGTCCACTCACTGGAATAATGAAAGAACCTTCTCCAGAAGGTTTAGGAGACTGTTGCTGAGTAGTTCGACCTTTAACAGGAATTATCAAGGTCTCACTTTGCGGATCCTCTTTCTCTATAGCTTGTATCACCCTTGTATACTCTTCTTTGTACATCCGGGAATCACTGAAATAAGCTTCAACCCCACGGAAAGGATTTATATCAGCAACTTCCTTTTGTACTCTTCCATTGCTGTCAATGTATTTAAAACACTGATGAAGAGTAGAAGGCACTATATTATTTTCATGAAGGAAGGGTCTTCTCAGAAGAAGATTATAAGATCCCACGATTTCGATCACATAGAAATTGACTTTGGATCTGAAATCGCCTATTTGAAGTTTCAGATGAATCTTTCCCAAAGGCTCGCTTCGGCTTTGATTGAATCCCAATATAGTAGTGACTGTCTTGGAAAGTTTGTGAAGAGGAATTTTTAATTCATCCAGCAAACTCTTTGGCATTATGCTTAAAGCAGACCCTGGATCAATAAGAATGCGATCTATCTTCATTGTATCGATATAACCGGTGTAGTAGGGAGGTCGATCATGTCGATTATCCTCCAATAACATGTCATCTTATGTAAAGGTGATATTCGGGATGATCTCCAATATACTGTTATAATGTAAGCAAGTGGCAGGTTCTTCATTTGGCTTCTTTAATTGTGCAAGACAAGAGTCAGCCTGAAGAAGTGCCTCACTTAATGTCTCCCGAGTCTCTTTAGAAAGACGTAGAAGTTCAAAGAGGGACATTCTAGCTGGAGTATTAGCAAGTTGAGCTAGAATGTCAAAGTTATAAGGCTTCTGAAGCCCAAGGGGAGGGGACTTCCTGATTGGTTTATCAAATCGAGCCTGTTGTTTGCCTTTCTCAAGAGCTGTGGGCTTGGAAGGAATAGGTACAACCGGTGTAGTTGACGGAACAGGTGTGGTGGATGATTCTTCTTCATGAGGAACATCAGGAATATCTTTGTCAGCTGGAGAGATATCAGGAGTATTTTCAAAACTATCAGGAGTATCTTCAGGACTCTTGGAATAATCCTTTAGATAATGTTTCCCTGTTCTAGTAGCACCAGCAAGTGCTTCTGCTTTGTCTTTTGATTCTGTGTCGGGAGTAGATCCGAAAGAAGTCATATGACATGACTTAGTTTTTCCAGCCTTCTTAGATTTTCGGGAAGTAGTCTTTTGAAGAGGAGAAGATTCAAAATCTGCCACTAGATCAGGATGAATCCATATGATTTCTCCTGTTTCAATAGTGATCGGTACTAATCCTTCAGACTGTGGAGGAGAAATATTCACAACTTCAAGAGTTGCCTTGTGAATAGGAACGATCCCGCTTTCAAGGAGTTGAGGAGGGAAATCTCCGAATTGCATAGAGACAACATTGGAGGTGACGGTCTTTTCTTTCGGAGTAAGAGTGACAGCTCCAGATTTGATCATTTCCTAGATTTTTCCTTTCAGTACAAAACATGTACGAGCTGTGTGACCCAACATTCTATGGTACGGACAGTATTTAGGATGATCTGTCTTACCAGCTTCATCGGGTTTCTTGATTTCAGGTAATTGTATTTTATTACCTTTAAGTAGACATTCAAAGATACCAAGGATGTCATCGTCGTCAAAAGAGTATTCTTCTTTGGGGCGAGGTGCTCTTTGTTGTTGATTTGTTGGAGCTGGGGTAGCTTGGGCAGATATTACTTCTTGACTTTTGCTCTGGAGATTGACTTCGAGAGTCTCTTTTCCTTTACGATTGTTAGGTCGCGTACTATTGCTAGTATTTTAACCTGATTCATTGGGATTCATGTGTACCTCCAGACCTTTAAAAGTCTCGGCACTGACTTCGGCAGCTTTAGCACTGACGATGAAGGAAGGCCAATCTTGGAATTGAGTGGATCCTGTCCACATGTTGATGATTGGTAAGAGATTCGACTTACAAGTGTCGATAGTGACAGCATCGGGAGTTCCGAGGGGCATCTTTAGAGCTTCTCTTCGAAATCTTTCAATGAAGCTTTCAGTGCTTTCATTATTTTTCTGTTTGATTCTTATAAGAGCAGACATAGTCATGTCATTGAGCCCTTCATAAAACCATTCAAGAAACATTTGTTTGAAGCCGGTAAATGAGGTAATACACCCATCAGGTAGACTTCTATACCATTCATAAGTCGTTCCCTTGAGACATCCGACAAACACCCGAGTAAGGAGGGCGTCGCTTGGTTGCAGCTGGTCAGTCATCACTTCAAAATGATTGATAAACTGACTCGGAGAAGTGGTTCCATCAAAGAATGAGATAGTAGGAGGCTTGTATTTAGGAGGATATGATACCTGCTTCCATTCTATCGGGTAAGGTTGCTTGATACCTAACCTTTGCAAACCATCCTTCTGTTTGAATGCCTTAAATTGAGTTCGGAGGTTCCTCAATTCTTCAGTAACGACTCCGAAAGATTGTGGAGTTGTAGCTTGTAGAGAATAGTTAGGAGGAGGGACAGCATTATAAGCGCTACCCCCAGCTCCCGAATGGCTAGGAACTGGTTGAGCTTGTCCAGGGATATTGGATTGTACTGTTGGAGGAACTTGCACTGGACCTACACCAGTGTCAATCGGTATGGCGTCTGGTACAGTCTGTCGATTTTGCAGCTGGGTTGCCATAAGTTCATACATTGACTTCATAGTATCAGCCATAGACTTCATTTGTTGTTCCAAAGAAGCAATTCTTTGGTCTTGGGGAGTCATCGAAGAAGAAGGTTCATTGTTTAATTCAGTATTCCCGTCCACCATATAAGTTGTGACCATACGAGGGATTGTTGATGATACTGTTTGTTCTGAATCATTGCTTTGTGTATCAAAATCAGTTGTAGGAGAACTACCCCCAGTAGGAAGAGGTGGGAAGTTAGATTCTCCAAGGAATTCAGAAAAGTCTTCAGAAACCAAAGTTCTTTGATTAGAAGCCAGGACTCTTGCTCTGGTGCTTCTATATACTCCATCTGGACTATCAGTTCTACCCCCAGTATCCCGAGAGGTCATGTTGATAGAAGCGAAAAGAGGTTCATCTTCATCAGGCATAGGTTCACACTGAATCCGATTGAAGACAGATTGTCGTTTAGTTTGACATCTGCATTGAATTATGACCCTTGGCTGGAAGTCACACTCATGATCAGCATGGTCAGGATCCATTGACACAGAATTATTCCTTTTCTTTTGTTGAAGATGTTCTCGCAAATCCGTATGTGAAGATTGAGGTATATCTGAGAATAATCTTTGTGCATTTTTAGGAATGTATTTTCTGTTCTTGGGTCTTGATGGCTCTTGATTATACAAAGAGTGATTAATCTGAGCCACATAATTTTTGGCATATTCTGCATCCGGATCTCTTACTTTCATTCCCGATTGGTGTGGTTTCTTAACACCAGAAGTGCTTCCCAAACGAGATTGATTAAGTTTTGCTCTTAGATCAGTTGGAGGTAAAACATTGGTTTTTGATACTTGAAGTCTTCCTTCTATTGATCTGGATATTTGCAGAGAAGGAAGAGTTGAACCACCCCCCTTGATTAGGAGTTGGTAACAAACCATCTTGTATAGACAAATTCTGTGCCCAATTTGAAGAAGTCGTAGAAGAAGACATTAAGAAATGTTTCTTTTTAGACTTGTTCAAGTTTTGAGACATAGAATGTCCAGAAGGAAGAGTAGTCAAGAGACTATTTCCTTTTCTTTGACTAACAAAACTGTCAGTCAAAGCTGTTCCTGAAGTAAACACTACAGGAGCAGAAGAAACAACTAAAGAGTTATTTCTTTTCGAAGGGACTTTGTGAGCCATTTATGGAGGAGTTAAAGCAATACCACCCCCAGTTCTAGCAGAACTTGGCAAAGAAGAAGAAATAGCTAAAGAGCTATTCTTCTTAGAGTATGCTGGTGATAATTTGGCTAAGGAGCCAGTATTGTCAGAGTATGAAGTCTTGGCTAAGAAGCCGGATTTTGGTACGCATGCTGAGTCAGGGAGAGCTGACTTGGTGGATGATGCGTGCGGAATACACGTTGAGACAGGCTTGGTTAAAGAACCAGTGCTGTTAGCGTGACTTTTGAATTTGGGATTATACGCTGGAACAGGTTTGGCTAAAGAGCCAGTGCTGTCAGCGTAACTTCTGGACTGCGTGACTACTGAAACAGATTTGGCTAAGGAGCCATCACTGTTAGCGTGTCTTTTGGATGCTGTCGAGCACACAGGAGTATGCATGCCTGCAGTGGAGTTCTTGCCAGTGTTAGTAATGGACACTATGGTAGAAACTTTACTGTCTTTGGTTGCCAACAGATTCTTAGGGACGTAGACAAATTATCCCTTTGATTTGGCATTGGTGATAGAGGCTGAAGTGTGCTTGCCACCCTTAGCCCGCTGCATTTCTTTATAGGCGAGTTGATTGAACTAATTCGATATCACCTTCTTCGTCGATCCGACCGACGAAGCGTCGCATTGAGTTGTGGCCATCTCAGAAGAGGAGATGGGTTTCTCCAGCAGAGTCGCCAATTTGTTTTCCATAAATAAATTTACTTTATTTATTGTGTTTCTGGGAAAATACAACTGTAGGAATCCGATGTAGAAGACGATCGCTTTATTCCTTGGACGATGCGAAGAAGAAAAAGCTCTCAAGAATTCGACAGCAATTTAGATATCTATGTATCTGTACAATGAATGAGAAAAGAACTCTATTTATTTAGTCAAAAATAACTGAAAAGATAACTGTCTTCATAATCTATGCATAGTTGATAATCACGCAGGACTCATACGTACGCAAGGTTAATGAGCAGTTACTAGACGTGGCCTATAACTGTTGGATACATGGCAATCGTGCATGAGTCGTGTGCAAGTTACTGGGCACGCATACGAGAGATTTGTGGCATGTCTGCCACGTACTCCAATCTGATAATTTGAGATGAAATCCATGCCAACTGTTTGAGGATGAAATCCACGCAGACTTGGGGAAGAAGGCTTCAGAATACACACTAACTTGAGGCAGAAAGCTCAAAATTCATGCAAACTTGAAGAAGGAACATAGAAGTTCAAAATACACGCAGACTTGAGTCAGAACGGCCAGCTGTCTTGATTCGACGTGCCTCGACTGACACAAAATCTCTGACATTGATTGTCTTGTCAGTCACATTAAATGACAATAAGGTCTTTTTGGTATGCCAACTTGATGAAGACTGAATCTTGTTGAGGAAGATTTCGAAAGTCACGCAATAGTCGGCTGAGATCTCTCGAGTCCCGTGCATACGTGGCATACGAGGAGACATTCTTTGACTGTCGTGCTGTCAGTCATAATGACACTCTGACAAATGATGAGCTGTCTCTGTGTACCGTTTAAACTCTGCGTATATTTGAGAAAATGGTCTGATAGAACTCAGCGTGTATTTTAGACATTGTTCTAATAGGCTGTATTAACTCAGCGTGACTTTATTTTTGAGGCCTACACGATGCATAACTTTTATTGTGAGGTAGACATAAATGTATCCAATCTTATTACTACTTACACAACATCTCATAAAATTTAGAATGTTCTTGAAGCTACTTATGAGTGCAGGTATGAAAGCAAAGCTAGCAACCCAGAGAGGAGGATAATCTTCATAATGATACAAATATGTGCATGATGGAATTGGGATTTATGGTACAACACAATCCCTTATACAAAGAAGAGCTTCTATGTGACAACTGCAAGAAGATAGGCCACATCCAAGAAGATTGTACTACTGCTAGAAAAGAGAGTCACTACGAAAGATCAAATAAAAGAAGATCATCGTCTCACAAGTAAGCTAGCACGAGGATATGTTGTAAAAGCAAAGCAACAGATTCTGAAGAAGAAGAGAGACATCATCAAGCTACAAATTTATGCTCAATGGCATTATCTAACGAGGTACAAAATAATTCTTTTTATAAAGAGAGTGAGTTTTCTCATAATGATTTATTTGATGCTTTCAGTGATATGTTAGAACAACGCAAGAAAGTATTAGATAAGTATAAGCAAGCTAGAAAGGATATTCTATCCTATAAGCTTGAGAATGAAAAGCTTACTTACTTATTGAATGATGCTATCTCCTTCTGATAATTCCACTGTGATTTCCACACTTGAGTTTAGATTACATGAGGCACTTGATTGCATTGAAAAAAAGTACTCAAAAAAATGCTAAACTTAAGGAGGAATTAGAATCAGAAAAGAAAAATATTCTATTGCTTCTTGTAGAACTGATGCTCTTTCTGCTAAATATGATGAGATCTATGTTAACTCTAAAAATTTCAAGATTAGACTGGGAAAGCAGGTAGTACAACCTATGACTCAGTCTAACACAAGACACGTGGCACATCACAAAGTCACACACGACAGATCTTTTACAAAGGAAGCAAGCAAAGCTAAAACTTCACGCAACCATGCTTTTTACTATAAGTATCCACGTATATCATATCACACCACCGTACATTCTTAACTATTGCACATAGCACTAATATTAATAACTTCTATCATTTTTATGGTATGAAAGGACACATTTTTAATCATTGTCAGATTAGAAGACTAGTTGATATGAACTTGTGTAGATGGATTCCCAAAGCTAACAAATGTGGATCCAAGTATTGGATACCAAAGTCTTCACCTAATATTTCAGGTCTAGCTACTTATGCTGAACCATAGAACCATGGAACGTGTTGGTGGTTGCACAACTACAAAGGTCATCTTCTATGCAACTGCACAAACATAAGTGTTGTCAATTGAACGACTTTGGTAACATGCTAATTGTTTTATTCTATGGTTTTTAGAATCTAGCATGGTCTCATTAATGTTTTGCTATTTGATATCTTTTAGTTGTTTATTGTTCGAATCAATGTGAGATATAATCCTAGCATGACTAGCTGTTTAGCCTAAAATGATTAGTTCACACTATATAGTATTTTTTATTAGTGTGACACATTTGTCTATGTATGCTCTTTACTCTTAATATTTATTCTTGAAGCATGCATACCATTGTAGTCCATATGAGCTTAATTTTTTTTGGTTAATATGTTTTTGACTTTTCGTCTTTAATACTTTAATTTAATGGCCACTTCTTACCGATTTGTCTTTAACATGTCATATTTACTTTGATCGGTATTTTGTAAGTATATATGTTTAGCACAAGTCTCTTATTTGCTTGAAAAGTATATACATATACTTTTATGTTAACATTGTGCTTGCATAATATATTCACTATTGAATCTCATATTTTATTTTGATCAACTTCTTATGAATCAATTACATCTTTGTCTAATATATGAGTTAAGTTCAAGTTCTATATTATATTATTTTGAAAAGTAGTTTCAAACTTGTACTTATCTCATACTTCAGCTATTAATTACTTTGAACAAATTTTTTGTTCTTCTATTTATTAGCTTCTTCCTCAAAGCCTCTTTAATAATGCTTTTCTTGGCTTTTTGGTTGACATTTTGTATACATGATGTTTTTAATATCTTGATCTTGATAAACCATTCTTTGGGTATCTACTTCTTATTTATATTTAGGGATCCTGGATTTCGAAGTTGTTCGATGATACTGCATATATTCCTTTAAATCTAAAGTTCCTAAAAGTATATATTATTTTGGGTACAAGTCAAAATGGTCCTTCTATCATATAGGGGTAAATAACCTGAAGCGATATGGTGTACTAGTCTTCGGACTACTGCTAACTGGGAACCAGCCCCTACAGCTAACCCAAAGTGATTAATACTTTATAGGCTTAAGATTTATTAAGGTCTACTTGCAACTATTGTCTAGTTCTGGATCCAAGGTACTAAACCCAGTCTCCTAGATTCAAGAAGACATCAGCGTATCTAGGTCCTATATTTTGATTTACAAATGGTTTATATTTTATTGTTACCCAATGATTTTGTAGCATATATGAATAAATGTAATTGATACAACTTATACCATATGCTACATTGTTCTATGATTTTTTGGTCTATATAATAAAATTTTTATATTGCACAAATTTCATTTAAATTCTCGGTTATTAAAGAAGAGATTACTTTCAATACAAGCCTACTGTAACGCCCCAGTCCCAAAATACGTAGGACTAAGTACGTAAACATGCCAGCTGTATACATACGGAGTACAGGACCTTGTATGTATACATAAGCTGTAAAATGCAGTAAACCACAGCTAACTAATCTCATCCACAAAATAAAATCTAGCTTTTATAGAAATAAGTAAGAATTTTTTTGTTTACATGTAGTTGGACGGAGACAAATCTACTGCCAAAAAAAGAAGAAAAGAGATACATGACATACGAAAAGAATTGGCGAAAGTAGCAAGAAAGGTCCAAGTTACGTCATCTTCGAATAAATGGAGAAGACCACGATCTCGGCTAGGATACCTGTGGAAGACATAAACACACACCTGGGGAATAACCAGGTCCTCAGAGGGACGTAGCAAGATACAGGAAGAACATGCTATTATGAACTGTCAGAATAATAAAATAATATATAAAGGACTATTCTAGACACAAATATACAAAGGGTATTCTAACCGCCTATTGTGCAATTTAGAGGACAACTTTCATGCACATTGGTGGGATTTTAGGCTATGTGTACATACTGGCATCCAGTGATCTGTATCCGTTCGTAACGTCCAAAACGTCAGAGGGCATCTGCAAATAAATTTCCACAATTCCATCCGAAGACTGTGGTTTACCTGTTTGGATTCCCATACGCACTAGCGACTGTCCTCCCCAAATATTTTCCATACTGTTCAAGTCATGTCCATGACCCGTCCAGTTTTGTAACTGCTCGAGTCTCTATACCTTAATCGTAGCAGTTACGATCTATCCATCGCACGATAATAGAGATGGCCAGTCCATAAGTCGTGTCCCTAGCAAAATGTCTCAAACCGTGTAGTGTGAGTGTCATGGCCAAAGGAGATATAAGGATATCCCCCAACAAGAAGGTAGTCCGCTAACACTAAGTTAACATGCATATATTATAGTAAAAGGACTAATAAAGTCGCTTGCACCCAAGTGTGGCTTGGACGCGCAGTTTATAACAAAGTAAACTAACAATATGAAATAAAGTAAATAATACAGAAAATAAATAATTTGACAGTTAATTAGCAAGGTATACTTGCCTGGTAGCGACGCCTGGTGTGGTATGTTGATCATGATAGCACGAAGTTTGTCCTTGTTATAAATAAGCATGATGACATTCGATGATGGTACAGACTGTTCCATCGGGCTCAGAAGGGTCAAATTAGTTAGGGTAGACATATGGAAGTACATAATTGGTGAGAAAATGGGAATAATAGGGCTGGTCATGGACGCAAGAATAAAGGAATTGAATAATAATTATATAATTTTTTTAGAAAAGTAATCATAATACTAAAAAATGGTTTTCTTTTATAAGTCGAGAAAAACATATAAAGAATATTTTAAGAGTCAAGAAAATAGTAAGAAAATCTGCTTTAGCTAAAGACATTAAGTTTGAAAATTTGAGTTTTGACAGAAACGATATTTCAAAAAATACTTATAATCTTTGAAAAATATTCTATTAACCGAAAATATATCGGTAGTTATATATAAAATTGTTTTTAGGCGAAATATTCTAAGTTTGAAAAAAATACATTTTTAAGTAGGAAAACTATATTTTTAATAATAAATACTTTTAGATAATTATATGAAAATACTTAGAAATTTATTCTATGATTTGGAACCTATATTTTTCTTATTCAAAAAATATTTTAGATAAGTACATAAAATCTAAAAATTTAAAACAAATTTTGTGAAAAATATATTTGATAAATATATATATAAAAACTAAAGAAAATATTTTAGGCTAAAATCCAATTTTTAAAATTACCTAGATAGTTCTAACCAGTTTTACATATAGTTTAGAAAGTAATATGTATTTCTTAAAATAAATACTAATAATCATGATATCAAATTTTAATAATCTAATAATAAAAATGGTAACAACAAGTATGGTAAATTTAAATACTGGTAAAAATAATAATAATAATAATAATAATAATAATAATAATAATAATAATAATAATAATAATAATAGATCTTTCTACTAATACAGTAGCTGTAAAGAAAACATAAGAATATATCAATATACTAAGAAATATTAAGGAAATAATAATAATAATAATAATAATAATAATAATAATAATAATAATAAAGGAAAGAGGGAAAGAACAGGTAAGAGAGAGGAGAGAAGGAAAGGGAACGGAAGGGGGATCGGGGATCGGAGTTGCGCCGCCATCGGCTACTCCGGCAGAGAGAGGGAAGAGGACTGGAGGTCGGAGAGAGACAGAGGGGCGAGATCGAGATGGCGAAGGGGGCGATGGAGAACGGGGAGCGGGCGGCCGGGCACGGCGATTCCGTCGAGTGCGGCGGCTGTAGGGTGCACGATCGGCGGCAGGCGCGAGGTGGATTTGGAGGAGGCAGCGCACTCAAGCGCGGAGGAGGTGGTGGATCTACAGCGGCGCTGAGGTGAGCACGGCGAACTGTGGGGGGTTTGGGTGAAGTCAGCGGCCGGGCTGCCGCAGCGGAGGAAAAGGGCTAGGCGGAGGAGTTTCACCAGAGAGGGCTCGGGAGGTCGTGGCAAGCGCTGCATCTGCAGGAGCTTGGCGCGGAGGGAGCAGGTCGCAGGGGTCTCGGCGAGCACAGGTTTGAGTTTGTCACTTCCGTTTCCTGTTATACGTATTTTTTAGGATACGTATACGGATTACTGATAATTGTCAGGTGGTCGGTATTTTGACTTATCTTGCTTAGCTTAGCCTTGGTTTAAATCTTGACTTGATTGGTTCAACTTGGTTCAACATAACTTGACTTGGCTTGGCTTGGCTTGGTTTGGTTTATTTTGGGTTGAGATGAGAGGGGTTGCTATATAAGTCAACTTCTTCTCTCTCCTCCATTATTTGCATTTACTTCTTCATCTTCTTCATTTAATCCTCCCACCTACCAAGCCTAGGCAAGTGCAACTTGCTTCATGATGGATCTCAAGTTTTATTGTTCCATTCTTTTTCTTACTTGATTCTAAGCCTCTTTAGAACTTGACATTTTTGAATTTGATGGATGGATTCTTGTAGTTCTAAGTTTGTAACTTTTTTGCTTTTTCTTGGTTTTGATCTCTAAAACTTGGTTATTTTCGAAATCTAATGGTTCCATGTTGTAGGAAATTCAATTCTACCCAATTTTGGCTTTTGAACCGCTTGATTTCGACTTTGGATGAGGAAGTTATAGCCATAGCAAGTTTTTAGGACTTTTATGGCTAAACTTGCTGTTTGGGGAGGATGACCCCCATGCGCCCGGGAGGCCATGCGCCGTAAAGTCCCGGCAACGCATTCTTTGACTCCGAGCGTGTCATGCGTGTAGTCTTTCTATGCGCATGTACTGAAGACGCAACGTGAGTTTCCCATGAGCGAATGTGCAGGAATTTCCATGCACGGATATGCAGTAATTCCCATACGCAGATTGTGTAGGAATTCCCATGCGCGGATGTGCAGGAATTCTCATGCGTGGATGTACAGGAATTCCCATACACAGATTTTGTAGGAATTCCCATGGGCGGATGTGCAGGAATTCCCATGCACGGATTGTGCAAGAATTCCCATGCGCGGATGTGCAGGAATTTCCATGCGCGGATTGTGCAGGAATTCCCATGCGCCGAAATTGCTCTATTTCACTATTTTTGCCTGTTTAAGTTATTTTGTAGCTAGAATCTTGAAAAATTCAAAACATGAAAGCTGTAGATCTTTTTTTTGGCTTCAAGAATATGTCACTAGTTATTTTATGCAAGTTTATCTCATTTATGATAATGTAAGGATGAAACACGATAGTGGCCTGTTAAGGCGCACTCTTGACAAGTATCAAGTGGACATGATAATTCTTGATAGTGGTCTGTTGTGGTGCCCTCTTAACAAGTAACTGGACATGATAATTCTTGATGGTGGTCCGTTGTGACGCACTCTTTGCTTGACAAAGTAACCTAACATAAAAATCTTGATATGCCTTGCTAAGCAACTCTTGTCTTGACACCGTGGGTGACTTTCTTGATTGTGCCCGTATAAGCTACATGTCTCGTCTTGCATAATTGTTGATTTCCTACGGTCAGGGATTTATACTGAATCTAACTAAGTTAATGACTAGATTGACCAAGTAGTTCATATGGGGAGATATTTCCAGTTACAGGCGATCCCGTTATCCCGGCCACACCTGAAGGACTTGTAGCCTGCCGTCGAGTAGGGCACATTTCCAGCCCACTGTCATATGGGGTACTTCATGAAACAAGTTCTATGCACACTGTCATGTGTTGTACACCAAGCCACCTATTAATTTTTTATAACTCTTAAATGAACATCGCCTGGATAACCTGGATAGCTGCAGGGCTTGTGACTGCGGAAACATCTCATTGCATCTTGCTAGTAAATAGGCTTGTGATAACCCTAGCTAGTTAAAGTATCATGTCGTACTCTTTGCTTGGCCGCGATTGATGGATGTAGTCCAGTCTAGTCTTGCCTAAGCAATGCCAGTCTATGACTATTTTAGCACATGCTTGTTCATGCGTTACTCTTGTCGATAATTGGTTTGAGATTAAGTCCTGTTCAGGCGAAGGGTTACAATCCCGGTCCTTGTTTGGTTCACGGTTTGTAACTTGGTTACCAGAATAGTTTCTTAGTTATCTTATCGTTTATCACCCTACTATCCTATTTCTGGTTTTCTTGTTATTATTATGCTTTGTGTTCTAACTTGCTGGTTTTAGTTTCTAAGTGAAGCCTCCCTTGTGGCACTTGCTCTTTCTGGGGTCTGACCCTGCTGGTTTTGTATGGAAAGATTTTGGAGTAGGACTCGAGGATCCTCCAGCTTTTCTGCCAGATGGTGACCACTAGGCGCAACACTGGCAACGAGTGTGTTCTTATTTTGCTCTCCCACTCTCTTGTAAAAATATTCTTTTGAGGCGTTTAGCCGCCGAGCAAGTGTTAGCTCGTTTGCAACTTTACTTACTGTCTGCCTACGGGCTGTAATATGATTGACAAATCCTAGGGTTGATCATGTATGACTGAAACTCTTGCTAGTCTTCATATTTTGTATGACTAGCATCATGATCATCTGAATATGTAATGTTTGGGACGCCTTACTTTGTATGTCTGATGATCCAACATCTTGTAACATGTACTTACTTGCTTGATATTGGGATACTAGGCTTGTTTATGACCATAAGAGACTATTGGCTTGTAGATAAACCCTCATGCATCTAGACAGCCGTGACCATATATCAAGGGAGATTATACTTCAATGTACGTAGCTGGCCGTGTCTGTCCCCCGCTCTCCAGTATTCTGGTTCTGGGGCGTGACACGGTTTAAGTGGTGGCCCATGTAGGTCTTGTAAATCAAGATGTGTGAGGGTTTCATTGAATAGATGTCTCAATCAGCACTCGCCCTTGATCTCTACTCGTGTCTTCTAATCTTTTAAAATTTTGACCTCATCACATGTTTATATCCTTGATCTATCATGGTCCTTCCTTATTGTTTCCTATGTCGTTTCTTCAGCGGTATTGTTCCTTGTCTTACCGATCAGCAAGGCGGAGAACCTCCAGTGGACCAGCAGCAACCTGGAGACCAAGCCCAACACTCTGGAGCGGCTTCCCTTGTCATGCATTCCGGGGATCCAAAGGCCCCAGTTGAGTCATGCATTCCCGAGTCATGCATTCCGGGGATCCCGAGCCTACAGAGCCTGATAATGGAACCCTGGTGGGTCTCATCAGGGAATTGCTTGCATCTTAAAATCTTCGGGGCAATGCCATGCACCAGATAGTACAAGATGCCATGGGCAGAGTTGGTTACCCAGGGAACAACGCGGCCAACAGCTTCAAGCGTCTGAACCCTCCTTTCTTTGAAGGCAGTAAAGATGCTATCGCTGCTGATGCATGGCTTCAGGACACAGAAATAATCCTAGAGGCAGCTAGGATTCCCGAGGGAGAGAAGGTGGCTGTTGTGCGCCTATAATTATTGGACATAGCCCGCAGCTGGTGGGCGATGCAAGCAGTTGGATTGGCGACGTCTGTCTTATGGACGGTATTCAGTGACAAGTTTCAGATCAAGTACTTTGATAGAGTAACTCGGTATGATCTGCAGACTAGATTCAGCAATCTCAAGCAGATGGGAAGGACGGTCGATGGATATGCGGCCGAGTTTTCTAGGCTTAGTCGGTTTGCTCCCACCTTGGTGTCGACCGAATTGGACCGAGCCCAGCAGTTCCAGCAGGGACTCCACCTAGAGATTATTCTAGCTGTGGAGCAGTTCGAGCACCAGACATTTGATGTCATCTTACGAGCAGCAAAGAGGCATGAATATACTTCTCAGAGGATAGTGGACCGAACTGGAGGTCGGAAGAGGTCCCATGGACAAATGTCCCATTCATTAACACCAGCCCCGGTAGCTAGGGCTTTGACCATTGGAGCTTCTAGGAGGGCAACTACAGTTTCGTCGGTTCAGCACTCGACACCGACGTACCCTCAGAAGCAGTCTTCTGCATTGGGCTACACTCATTGTGGGAAACCAGGACACGTTGTTTCAGAGTGTCGTAGAGCACATGGATTGTTTGGCTTATGGGGCATCGGATCACATGATAGGGTCCTGTCCGCACAGGGCCAGTTCATCATCAACCCTAACCAGTCCATCGGTTAGGGGACCAGCTCCAGTTCAGCAGCAGCACCAGTTTTTGAGGTCCTTGTCGCCTCAGGCCCAAGCTTTCCAGCAAAGGCCGCAACAGTATGCCCAGGTCCAAGCTCAGAACCAGAACCGCCAGAGAGGTTTCTAGCAGAGGGGACCAGCACCCAGAGGGTAAGTTCAAGCGATGGCTTTGACCGTAGAGGAGGAATTGGCCTCAGGTGAGGTGGTGGCGGGTACCATTCTCGTCAACTCTTTTCCAGCATCAGTATTATTTGATTCGGGTGCATCGCATTCATTTATGTCTGCACGATTCGCTACACGGATAGGACTGGAGCCCGAGTCATTGTCATTGAGGCTCAATATACTTACTGGTAATGCTTTTGTGGGAGTAGATAGAGTGTTTTTCTCGTGTCAAATCGTTGTTAGCGGTAGAGAGTTTCCTGCTAGGTTGATAGAATTTTCGATGGCCGATTATGATGTGGTCCTAGGAATGGATTGGTTGAAGGATCAATACGCAAGAATAGACTACCATATTGACAGGATTATTTTTGGTATTCCCGGCGAAGAAGAGTTTTTGTTTTTCAGAGGCAAAGTACAACCTTCTCTACCAGTATTATGGATGGCAGTAGCAAAAGCAGTTCAGTTTCCCAGCGTCGTTGAAGAGTTTCCTGATGTGTTTCCCGAAGAGCTTCCAGGCATGCCGCCAGAAAGAGAGATAGAGTTCACTATCGACTTGATTCCAGGGACGGCACCAGTATCAGAGAGAGTCTACAGAATGGCACCATCAGAGTTGGAGATCCTGTACAAGATAATTGAAGAACTCAGAACCAAGGGATTCATTCGTGCTAATGGATTACCTTGGGGAGCCCCGATGCTTCTTGTGAAAAAAAAGGATGGTACGTCGAGATTATGTGTAGATTATCGTACCTTAAACTTTGTAACAATAAAGAACAGATATCCCCTACCTATGATAGATTATTTATTTGATCAACTCAGTGGGGCTGCAGTATTCTCGAAGATTGACTTGCGGTTGGGGTACCATCAGATCAGAGTCAGAGAGCAAGACATCCCGAAGACAGCCTTCAGATCTAGATATGGGCATTGGGATTTCCTTGTTATGCCATTTGGAGCGACTAATGCGCCAACCGTATTCATGGACCTCATGAATCGTATCTTCATGCCCTATTTGGACCAGTTCGTGATAGTGTTTATAGATGACATCTTGATCTATAGCAAGAATGAGACAGAGCGTGAGCAGCACCTCCGTGTAATTCTTCAGATTCTCATAGAGCACTAGTTGTACGCGAAGTTCAGTAAGTACGAATTTTGGCTTGATCGTATTTCGTACTTAGGTCACATCATTACCAGAGGTAGAGTGGAAGTGGACCCCCAGAAGATAGTTGCCATAGAGACATGGCCAGTTCCCAGCACCGTAGCAGAGGTTCGCAGTTTCCTTGGATTGGTCGGCTATTACCGGCGGTTCGTATCAGACTTTGCTCGAATTTCAGCACAATTAACGCAGTTGACCCACAAGGATGTGCAGTTTGCTTGGACAGTAGAGTGTCAGAGTTCATTTGAGAAGTTGAAGCAAGGATTATTGACGGTACCCATTCTTACGCTTCCTGATGGGACTGGAGGATTTTCAGTTTATTGTAATGCATCCGGCAAGGGATTAGGATGTATCTTGATGCATCATAGGAAGGTAGTAGCTTATGCGTCACGTCAGCTTCGTGATCATGAGAGGAATTACCCAACCCACGGCTTGGAGTTAGCTGCGGTGGTTTTCGTACTTAAGCTTTGGAGGCATTACTTATATGGAGACCGGGTGGAGATTTTCACCGACCACAAGAGTCTTAAGTATGTGTTCACTCAGAAGGATCTTAACATGCATCAGAGGAGGTGGCTAGACCTACTTGTGGATTACGACATCAACTTGCAGTATCATCCTGGGAAGGCCAACGTAGTTGCAGATGCGTTGAGCAAAAGAGCCGGAGTTTATTTTCTAACAGCACAGCCAGACTTGTTAGCAGATCTTCAGAAGATGGGTATTAAAGTTGTTCTCCCTACCAATGTGGCATTGATGGCCAGCATGCAAGTTCAGTCCAGCATAGTTGAGAGGATTAAGATAGCTCAGTCAACAGATTCTAAGCTTCAGCGGCTTAGGGTAGAATGTGAAGCAGGAAGGAGAACAAAGTTATGCATACCCAAAGACGGTATTCTTCGACATGGAAGGCGTCTTTGTGTACCTAGTGGTGATATCAGACAGGAGATCATGGCAGAGGCTCATAGTTGGCAGTATTTGATTCATCCCGATGGCACGAAGATGTATCGTGATATCCGTCAGCATTTTTGGAAGAATGGTATGAAGAGGGAGATAGCCCGGTTTGTCTCTCGTTGTTTAGTTTGCCAACAAGTTAAAGCTGAACATCAGAGACCAGCTGGACTTCTTCAACCTTTATCAATCCCAGAATGGAAATGGGAGCACATTACCATGGATTTTGTAACTGGATTACCTAAATCTCTAGCTGGAAGAGATGCTATCTGGGTTACAGTTGACCGGCTCACGAAGGTAGCTCATTTTATTCCTTTCAGAATTGGCCAGTCAACGGATCAGCTTGCAGAGATGTACCTCAGGCAGATAGTCAGATTGTATGGAGTGCCAGTTAGTGTCATATCAGATAGAGATTCAAGATTCACATCGTACTTTTGGCAGAGTCTTCAAGAGAGTTTAGGGACTCGTCTCAAGTTCAGTTCAGCATATCATCCGCAGACATATGGTCAATCAGAACGCACGATTCAGACTCTCGAAGATATGTTAAGATCATGTACACTTGACTTCGCTGGTTCGTGGGAAGATCACTTGCACCTAGTGGAGTTCTCGTACAACAACAGTTTCCAGGCTAGTATTCAGATGGCACCTTTCGAGGCATTGTATGGCAGGAAGTACAGATCTCCTCTAGCCTGGGATGATGTAGGCGAGAGGCAGATGCTTGGTCCAGAAATGATTTTACAGACTATCGAGGTGGTCAGATGAGTCAGAGATCATCTTCGAGTTGCACAAGATCGTCAGCATCGTTGGGCCGATTCTCATCGACGTCCTCTTGAGTTCTCTGTCGATGACCATGTATTCCTTAGGATCTCGCCTACCTATGGCATCATTCGATTCGGCATAAAGGGAAAGCTTAGTTCTAGGTATATATGGCCATTTGACATTCTCGAGCGAGTAGGTGATATGTCCTATCGTCTCGCTCTTCCACCATCGTTGCATGAGGTACATGACGTATTCCATGTATCCCAACTACGATGGTATTTTCCCGATCCGAGCCATATCCTTGATCATTTGAAATTAGTTGTTGGTAACAACCTTTCGTATGAGGAAAGGCCCGTATCCATATTGGACCGAAGAGAGAAGGCACTCAAGAACAAGACTATTAAGCTAGTCCGCGTTGCTTGGGGTCACCATTCATTGGGTGAGTCAACGTGGGAGCATGAGGATGATATCTGGTCGCGATAGCCACACCTGTTTGACTCATAAGGTATAATATCTTTCTTATGCCTTATGCTTTAATTCCTTGCTTGCATGAATGATTGTATGATTGATTGCTTAGTCATATATTGCTTGTGATTAGTATAGCTTGTCCCGACGTCTCTAGCCTCTCTTGATTAAATTTTAAGGACGGAATTCTTTTAAGGTGGGTAGAGTTGTCCCTCCCGTTTCCCGTTATACGTATTTTTTAGGATACGCATACGGATTTCTGACAATTGTCAAGTGGTCCATATTTTGACTTATCTTGCTTAGCTTAGCCTTGGTTTAAATCTTGACTTGATTGGTTCAACTTGGTTCAACATGACTTGACTTGGCTTGGCTTGGTTTGGTTTATTTTAGGTTGAGATGAGAGGGATTGCTATATAAGTCAACTTCTTCTCTCTCCTCCATTATTTGCATTTACTTCTTCATCTTCTTCATTTACTCCTCCCACCTACCAAGCCTAGGCAAGTGCAACTTGTTTCATGATGGATCTCAAGTTTTATTGTTCCATTCTCTTTCTTACTTGATTCTAAGCATCTTTGGAACTTGACATTTTTGAATTTGATGGATGGATTCTTGTAGATCTAAGTTTGTAACATTTTTAGTTTTTCTTGGTTTTGATCTCTAAAACTTGATTATTTTTGAAATCTAATGGTTCCATGTTGTAGGAAATTCAATTCTACCTAATTTTGGCTTTTGAACCGCTTGATTTTGACTTCGGATGAGGAAGGTATGGCCGTAGCAAGTTTTTAGGACTTTTATAGCTGAACTTGCTGTTTGGGGACGATGAGGCCATGCGCCGTGAAGTCCCTGCAACGCATTCTTTGACTCTGAGCGTGTCATACACGTAGTCTTTCTACGCGCATGTACTAAAGACGCAACGTGAGTTTCCTATGCACGGATGTGCAGGAATTCCTATGCGCGGATGTGTAGGAATTTCCATGCGCGGATGTGCAGGAATTCCCATACACGGATGTGCAAGAATTCCCATACGCAGATGTGCAGGAATTCCCATGCGCAGATGTGCAGGAATTCCCATGCACGGATAGTGCAGGAATTTCCATGCACGGATGTGCAGAAATTCCCATACACAGATTGTGCAGGAATTCTCATGCGCAGATGTGCAGGAATTCCCATGCACGGATTGTGCAGGAATTACCATGCACGGATGTGCAGGAATTCCCATGCGCAGAATGTACAGGAATTTCCATGCGCCAAAATTTCTCTATTTCTCTATTTTTGCCTGTTTAAGTTGTTTTGTAGGTAGAATCTTGAAAAACTCAAAACATGAAAGTTGTAGATCTTTTCCTTGGCTTCAAGAATATGTTACTAGTTATTTTATGCAAGTTTCTCTCATTCATGATAATGTAAGGATGGAAAACGATAGTGGCCTGTTAAGGTGCACTCTTGACAAGTATCAAGTGGACATGATAATTCTTGATATTGGTCTGTTGTGGTACACTCTTGACAAGAAACTGGACATGATAATTCTTGATGGTGGTCCGTTGTGACGTACTCTTGGCTTGACAAAGTAACCTAACATAAAAATCTTGATATGCCTTGCTAAGCAACTCTTGTCTTGACACCGTGGGTGACTTTCTTGATTGTGCCTGTATAAGCTACATGTCTAGTCTTGCATCATGTCTAGGACATGAATTCCTGATTTCCTACGGTCAGGGATTTATACTGAATCTGACTAAGTTAATGACTAGATTGATCAAGTAGTTCATATAGGGAGATGTTTCAAATTACAGGCGATCCCGTTATCCCGGCCACACCTGAGGGACTTGTAGCCTGCCGTCGAGTAGGGCACATTTCCAGCCCACTGTCATGTGGGGCACTTCATGAAACAAGTTCTATGTACACTGTCATGTTTTGTACACCAAGCCACCTATTAATTTTTGATAACTCTAAAGGAACATCGCCTGAAGAACCTGGATAGCTGCAGGGCTTGTGACTGCGGAAACATCTCATTGCATCTTGCTAGTAAATAGGCTTGTGATAACCCTAGCTAGTTAAAGTATCAATCTGTACTCTTTGCTTGGCCGTGATTGATCGATGTAGTCCAGTCTAGTCTTGCCTAAGCAATGCCAGTCTGTGACTATTTCAGCACATGCTTGTTCATGCTTTACTCTTGTCGATAATTGGTTAGAGACTAAGTCATGTTCAGGCGAAGGGTTACAACCCCGATCCTTGTTTGGTTCACGGGTTGTAACTTGGTTACCAGAATAGTTTCTTAGTTATCTTATCGTTTATCACCCTACTATCATATTTCTGGTTTTCTTGTCATTATTATGCTTTGTGTTCTAACTTGCTGGTTTTAGTTTCTAAGTGAAGCCTCCCTTGTGGCACTTGCTCTTTCTGGGGTCTAACCCAGCTGGTTTTGTATGGCCAGATTTTGGAGTAGGACTCGAGGATCCTCCAGCTTTCCTGCCAGATGGTGACCACTAGAAGCAACACTGGCAATGAGTGGTTCTTATTTTGCTCTCCCACTCTCTTGTAAAAATATTCTTTTTAGGCGTTTAGCAGCCGAGCAAGTATTTAGCTCGTTTGCAACTTTACTTACTGTCTACCTACGGGCTGTAACATGATTGAAAAATCCTAAGGTTGATCATGTATGACTGGAACTCTTGCTAGTCTTCACATTTTGTATTACTAGCTTCATGATCATCTGAATATGTAATGTTTGGAACGCCTTACTTTGTATGTCTGATGATCCAACATCTTGTAACATGTACTTACTTGCTTGAGATTGGGACACTAGGCTTGTTTATGACCATAAGAGACTGTTGGCTTGTAGATAAACCCTCATGCATCTAGACAGCCATGACCGCATATCGAGGTAGATTATACTTCAATGTACGTAGCTGGCCGTGTCTGTCCCCCGCTCTCCAGTATTCTGGTTCTGGGGCTTAACAGAGTTTTATTTCAATTGGGTGTTTTGTGATGGTTGTGGTAATGGCGACGGCGGTGGTGATGGCTGGTGTGGAGGTGGCGTTCGGCTGAGGTGAATTCTTGCAGAGGGGAGGCCGGGGTAGCGAGGTCAGGAAGGTAGCCTGGAAGTAGAAAGTGAAAAGAGAAAAGGGAGACGGTGGTCGAGGTCTCATAGCAGGAGGAGGTCGACACCGGTGGCGCGTGCGATGGCATTCTCCGGCGCTGGGTTCCACAGCGGTGTCAGATAGCGTACACGGTCTAGGGCACGGGTGGAGACGGCCATCGGAGCTACTATCGGTGGCTGGATTGCTGGCGGCTAGTAGTGGGCGCCAGCAATGGAAGCTATGGCTCAGGCCCTGCAGTGGATCTTGACTTCAGTCAGTGGCGAGTTCACCAGAACAACGGGGAGGTCGGAAGAGAAGAGGTGATGGCTCGAGTGGTGAAATTGATGATGATGGTAGTAGTTCAGGTTGTCACGGCATTGGCCGGTCGCGGGGGTCTGGAGGGGAAGCCATGTGGTGGTGATGGCCACGATGATGTGGTCGGACATGCGGAAGGAGTAGCTGATTGTGGTGGTCGACGGTGGGGCTTCAAATTTAGGATTAGGGTTTTAGTGTAATTGTGTCATGCATGACATAGAAGGTGTCCGGTGTGTCGGACACGAGAAAAATAATGTAATTGTAATAAGAAATAAGAAAAGGGAAAAAGATGGACACAGACACAGTGCATGCACGAAGAGGAGATGTTTGTGGTGTTTTGGAATTTTTTGGGGAAGAGCCAAGAAGCCTCTCCTTATATATGAGTAGTGCTCTTAGTTGGATAAGATTAGGATTAGGTTAAATCCCCGTTAGATAAATCCATTATTAACTTAAATAAATTTAAACCAATCAAATCCAAATTCAACTTAAATCCAAATAAATCCCCTCTTTAGTTTAAAATCGAATGAGATAAATCCAATTTAAATTACCATAATAGTTAACACATTAAATGAAGCAAATTTTAAAATATACTTTTAGAAATAATAATAAAATAATTAATAAATAATTTTGAAAATCTAAAAAAAATATTTAAATGTTTGATACGCCTTTTGAAAATAAATACAATTTTTTTCGAAAAAATAAAATACACATGGAATTAATTTCATGTACTCGCATATGAAAGAATATTTACATAAATATTATTTTCGAAATTAATATCCATATTTGTATAAAATAAATTTTTATAAGAAAATAAAACATAAATTTTAGCAAAGGTTTGGTATGTCAAATAAAATGAATAAAATGCTTTACGATATAAGTATGTAGAAGAAATATTTATTCAGCTATATTTATTGAAAGCTCGTAATAAAACAAATTTAGTAATTGATTAAATATTTTGTATCATGCATTTGTACTCGTCATACAATACCAAAATAATAATCACTACAAAAATAAATTTTTTAAAAAATAAATATTAGCGAAAATTTAGGGGGTTTACATTCTACCCAACTTACAAGAATTTTGTCCTCGAAATTAAAAATGATTAGGGGGTTGAGAAGGTACTAGGGTATATCGATACAATCAGGATCAAATCATTGGGCGTGGCAAGGAAACAACGTTCGACGCAAACATACCATTAGAAAATCGTGATTTAGATAACCCATAAAATTTATGAATTAGTCATTGAATGTGGGTTGCTAGTTAACGGAGAAATAACGATTTAGGTTCACGAATAAGCACGAATTGAGGGTTGGTAAGGAATTAAGTAGGTTATGATAAAATAATTTGAGACCTGGAGGTATGGTTCTAGTGAGAAGACTGCATAATAGCCGGCTAGGTTGAGGGTACGAATACGAGAACTATTGGAATCGCTTTCAAGTTTCAATGAATAAATAGAAGGTTACGATAATAGATACGAAATCAACAGGTAGTTCAAGGCGAGGATATAGTCACATTGGTTGGTCAAGGGTTAACTATCTTAGCAATAGATTGTGGGATAATTAAAGGTATTACTTTGGGTCTATCTATTAAGTACGAGTCTTCGTCTAAAAAAGTGAAAGACGAAAACCAATATGAGTCCGAAGAAGTTGTTTTCGAATACCAATATGTGGTTCAAAGACGAGTGAGTAATTCAAAAGAATTGCCAGGGCTGTCGCGGATGGGACTCTAGAGGACAAGTTTAGCTATATCCCCATCCACATAGAACGATAGATAAAAGCGAACCAAAGTGCATTCGGTTGATCAGACCATCATGCACCGGTTCTGACTAGACAATATGTTAGTGAGCGCGCGCTCAATAGCATGTGTCTTGAACAAGTTTGATAACGATTAAACTTGCAAAACTAGGCTATAATAGCAACATTTAGTCAAGATGGTAAAATATAGGCACATGAGATTATTATTGAAAAAGACTAGAATTAGTTCGAACTCCTTAAGAATCTAAGTCTTGTCTTGTGCCTATACAGTCGACCTATTGTTTCCTCGTCTAAGGCTTTGGTCGACCAATAAGGTATGGTCCTTAAAAATTTACAGTCTAGGTAATCCACTTAGTATCTACTATAATGAGTAATAAGAATGAAGGCAATGCTAGGTTATGAGGCATTCTACCCAACTTATAAGGGTTGAACTAATAATGTATGGGGGCAACGAAAACACGTCTATCTAGTAGGGGTCATCTTTCTAACCTCTAGCAAGCACGAAGGGAAGTTAAGAATCAAGCAAGATGCAATCAATGAGTCAAGCGGTAGTTCGAAAATAGAATCGAGAAGAGAGGTCAAGTATGTGGATGAGATCCTTGACTCTAATCCTATACGCAGGCTTGCTTGGTACGGTAAAGTAACCAAACAATTTATCTTGACCTGCATGGGCCACCACAAAAACATGTAATGCTCCAGTCCCAAAATACGTAGGACTAAGTACGTAAACATGCCAGCTGTATACATACGGAGTACAGGGCCTTGTATGTATACATAAGTTGTAAAATGCAGTAAACTACAGCTAACTAATCTCATCCAGAAAATAAAATCAAGCTTTTATAGAAATAAGTAGGAATTTGTCTGTTTATATGTAGTTGGGCGAAGATAAATCCACTGCCAACTAATAAAAAAAGAAAAGAGATACATGACATACGAAAAGAATTGGCGAAAGTAGCAAGAAAGGTCCAAGGTACGTCATCTTCGAATAAATGGAGAAGACCATAATCTCGGCTAGGATGCCTGCGGAAGACATAAACACACACCTGAGGAATAACCAGGTCCTCAGAGGGACGTAGCAAGATATAGGAAGAACATGCTAATTTGAACAGTCAAAATAATAAAATAATATATAAAGGACTATTCTAGACACAAATATGCAAAGGGGATTCTAACCGTCTATTGTGCAATTTAGAGGACAACTTTCATGCGCATCGGTGGAATTTTAGGCTATGTGTACGTAACTGGCATCCAGTGATCCGTATCCGTCCGTAACGTCCAAAACGTCAGAGGGCATCTGCAAATAAATTGCTAGAGTTCCATCCGAAGACTGTGGTTTACATGTTTGGATTACACATTAGCAACTGTCCTCCCCAAATATTTCCTACACTGTTCAAGTCATGTCCATGACCCGTCCAGTTTTGTAACTGCTCGAGTCTCTATACCTTAATCGTAGCAGTTACGATCTATCCGTCGTACGACAATAGAGATGGCCAGTCCATAAGTCGTGTCCCTAGCAAAATATCACAACCGTGTAGTATGAGTGTCATGGCCAAAGGAGATATAAGGATATCCCCCAACAAGAAGGTAGTCCGCTAACACTAAGTTAACATGCATATAGTATAGTAAAACAACTATATAGTCGCTTGCACCCAAGTGTGGCTTGGATGCGCAGTTTATAACAAAGGAAACTAACAATATGAAACAAGTAAATAATGCAGAAAATAAATAATTTGACAGTTAATTAGCAAGGTAAACTTGTCTGGTAGCGACGCCTGGTGTGGTATTTTGATCATGATAGCACGAAGTTTGTCCTTGTTATAAATATGCATGATGACATTCGATGATGGTACGGACTATTCCATCGGACTCAGAAGGGTCAAATTAGTTAGGGTAGACATATGGAAGTACATAATTGGTGATGAAACGGGAATAATAGGGCTGGTCATGGACGAAAGAATAAAGGAATTAAATAATAATTATATAATTTTTTAGAAAAGTAATCATAATACTAAAAAATGGTTTTCTTTTATAAGTAGAGAAAACATATGAAGAATATTTTAAGAGTCAAGAAAATCGTAAGAAAATCTGCTTGGCTAAAGATATTAAGTTTGAAAATTAAGTTTTGACAGAAACTATATTTCAGAAAATAGTTATAATATTTGAAAAATATTCTATTAACCGAAAATATATCGGTAGTTATATATAAAATTATTTTTAGGCAAAATATTCTAAGTTTAAAAAAATATTTGCGAAAATTTAGGGGGTTTACACCTAAAACGGTCTGTCTGTCACCACAACTACGGCTAAAGTGAAACGGTACTTAAGTGTTCCCCGGTGAACCTCCGTTAGCTGGGACAGTACCCCTACAGCTAACCCAAGATTGATCAACACTTTATAAACTAAAGACTTATTGAGATCAGGTTGCAATTGTTATCTGATAGATTTTGGATTTTAGCTTTGATGGATAATATTATTTAATTTTATAAAAGGTAATATACATTGATCTTCCATAGGTTAATGTTTGCCATCTTTTGATATATTCATTTTTCTGTCACATTATTCGGTACTTTATGATCTTGTGACTACTCATTGAATATTATGGTCTTGTAATTTCATCTTCAGGTTGTGAAATATTCATGATTTTAATTTTTTATTATATTCTTCCTATTCAAGTTATTATTGTCTACAGCAGTAACTCTTTGTGGATAACTCAGGCATATTGAATTTCTCTCTCTTAAAGCATTTATTTTCTTAATCCTATGGTTATCTGATGGACACCATGCAACGACTTTAAAAGAGAAAAAATAAACTTTGATAAGAAGACCTAATATTTTTGAACTAGTTTCCTACTTCTGAAAATATCTCTCTGATGTTTTTTTTAATTTTTGTCAATACTATTATTTTTGGATATAACCATGTAAAGGTGGAGCAGTTAATTGTTTCAAATCAATTATTCCCTTGACATGCCATATATCTAGAATACATTTTTTTGAACATTTATCTAGTTAAGTTTATTTTATTGGAGACATATTTTGTTTGTTTATCTTTAAGCATTTATTTATTGGATATTTCTTTTTGCCTAAAGATGATATTTGTTTTTGGAAATTTTATGCATTTGATCAAAGGAAAAAAAGATACATATCTTGGATATTCCTTAGATCTTGTGGTTATTTATTTTTATCTATTTTTGCATATAAATTACTTCAGACCTAGATACGCATATTTTAAGGGGGAGCACAATGATTGTTTCAATTCTTTTATGTCCTTATTGTGTGATATACCTAGTTTATCATGGACATATATTCTTTTACTTAAAATGTCTTGTTGAGTTGTTCATCATGTTTGGATTTGTATTGGATGAGAGAATATATGATTATTATTATTTATTTTTAATTCACTCATTCGAGTGTCTAAAAGTTATCTTGCCAAATATATTTAATTATCCTTATTTGATTGATTTTAAGTTACTTTTGGCATTTCTTATTGAGATTTTATCTCAAAGTTCATGATTATCAATATTTAGACTGATCATACTTTGCGGGGGAGCATTCAAGTCAACTGAATTTCTACTTCTCAAGTATTTTGTCTTCATTACATTCATGTTTATCTAATGAATATACATATATCATGCTAAGGTACTTGAATTCAAATATATGAGCTTTGGTATAGAATTTGCATAGGTTCTAGTATATTTATTTTGATTTCTTTTCGATGATTATACACTTTATGGAAGTGATTCACAGATTTGTATAGGCAAATTATGAATCATATTTTTGTGATCATTGTTAAAAGTCTCATTATTTTTTTTTATTTTTTGGGTATATCTAAGAATTTCTATTCCTCATTAATTATTTATGTCCAATGATTTATTTCTACTATATTGATATCTATATTTCTTTATTGTTCTCTTTCAAAACTACAATTATTCATCATATTGTGTTTTGAAATCATTTTTGGATTTCAAGTTGGTAAACTATTTATTGATTGATTTTTTTTAACCAACTATACTGTGTTGACAAATTTTTATTCTTTAGTTATGCAATTTTTTAAACTTGTCGTTACAATATTCTCCTAAATATTGATCATGATTATTTTTACCTTCCTCCTTTACTTATGCTTGAGTTTGTTTTATCTTTTCTTACGGGGGCGCTTATTTTTTATCATGTCAAAGGGGAAGAAATAAGTTTAAGTTAGCACACAATATTCTAGTAATATGTGTTTAGTAGTGATACATGCATCTATTGTATATATCTTAAACTTAAAGGATTTGCCATAATAAAAAAGGGGGAGACACTACAACAAAAAACCCTTTTAATGACGGCTAAAAAGTGTCATTAATGACGAACCATGACGCTTTTTTTTCCACAGCAACCGTTATGAAAACGGGTGTTATAAATATTTTTTAAAAGCGTCATAAAATAACCGTCATGAATAGTTTCTATAAAAGCGTTATGAATAGTTAATATATAGTGCACAATTCAGAATAATTTTAAAACGTCATGAATAGATAATATGTATAGGCTCAATGCAGCACATTTATAACACTCATATTACTGAACTCATCACATTTATAACACTCAATACTGCACATTATATATTACTTTCCAAAAACTTCTCAATTCAATTTTAAAACAACAACTTTGAACTATATTCACAAGAAAATATCGAAATGTTATATCACCATCTTCATTACATTATCTCAAAATAGGGTATCCAAATACATATATTTACAACTACTACTTAAATGAATCCTAAAAACAAGTAACTACTTTGGCTTCAACTTGAGCACATCAAAACTGTCAACATCACGTGTAGCAAATCCCACCATTGAAATAATATTTGCATCTTCATGTGCACCTGAGAAAGAAAATTAATACTAGTTAGCTGGAATTCCACCATGCATCTATAACAAGTATTATCAACACATTAAGATAACGCCAACTTACAAATTTGAAAATAGAGAGAGCTCTATGAGCTAATCTTCAAAAACTTCAATGACTAAGGCATTAAAAACGATATATCAATGGTTCATGCTTTAAACCTCATCTTCTTAAATTTTAGTTTAACTAAAGGTAGAATTAGAACTACTAATTTTTTTCTTAAGTTTGAACAATCAAATTTATTGGATACTTGACCACAAAAGAGTTAATAATCACTACAGCTAAATTCTTTCTAGAAAAGATGTTAGCTTAGGAGAAAACTTACTAACTGTTCTAGAAGTCAAGCTACACATACTTAGAGAGAAGTAAAATACTTACCGGTAGAGCCATCTTCTTCAATGTACTCATTGCCAAAGAGTAAAATGATTCATATTCAAGAAACTATTTGATACTATGACAGAAACTATTTACCAATCTGGAAGAAGCCAAAATGCTTGCTAACACTTGTATCATATCAGAAAAAGCTTTATCTATTGATACCACATAAAAGTTCCAGTCTTCACCCAATTATAATATAATATGCAATTTCTTCTTTTACTCTGTAATGCAAATATATCCATGTCCAAAATGAGAGAATTAGAAGAAAAAACTCTTAATTTTAATGCTTACCTCATGAACCCTTGGTCTATGGTGTCTGAGCTCCAGTAATGATTCCTTCCTTTCTATCAGGACTCCAAGTTCCCCATGCACAAATACTTGAGCTGCACTCAAAAGGATACAAAATTCAGCTCAAAAGAAGTCATAGTCAACTAAGAGTTTTTGCTTTGATTCTATACTCATGCACAAATACATGTATGTTATCCCACTTGATTCTATACTCATATTATGATTTTTATCTATCTATCGGCATTCTAAATATTAAAAATATTGATGATGACTATGCAGTCACCAAGAATCCACAATCAACAAACAGAGCATAAACCCACATTTGAAAACGAAACGAAGCATCGATAGATCAATCAAGAAACAGAGCATAAACCCACATTTGAAAACCAAACGAAGCATCGATAGATCAATCAAGAAACAGAGCGCTACCATGGTTGTTCAACCAGATCCCGACGAGCTCCATCCGGTTCCGCACGAGCTTGAGCACGACCCTCAGCCTCTGCTCCTCCGTGCACACCTCGAGGACCTTCTGCACCAGGTTGTTCACGACGGGTTCGCCATCAGCTCCACCACGTGGTCGACGATCCCGAGGAAGATTGCCTCCTTCTCCTTCCTCGTCCCCTTCATGAGCTTCCACTGCAGGAACCGGCACCCGTTCTGGTCCTTGATTAAGTAAAACAGAACATTACCATGATTTGTATTCATCTGAAGCCCTAATCTGAAGGACACATATATCCATTGTAGTTAGTAATAAAACAAAACCTTGATCAAGTAAAACAGAACATTACCATGATTTATATTCATCTGAAGCCCTAATCTGAAGGATACATATATCTATTGTAGTTAGTATTTATATTATCAAATAAGTGACCAACACGTGAAAAAAAAAAACTAATAATACAATTCCTATACCATATCATCTAAACAAAACAATAGCACATTGTTGAATAAACCAAAGAACAGGCATTTGAAAAGGAAAAAAAACAGAGAACTACATATTGTGATTTTTATCTATCTATCGGCATTCTAAATATTAAAAATATTGATGATGACTACCTAACACCTTGCCCTCTGTTCACACATCCTTATACCCACATATATACAACAATGCAATAGTTTTAAGGAGTTTGAACAATATGTTCCAACCGTCATAGAAAAAAGGTATTTTTCAACTTAATAACGCTTATGTATCAGCCGTCATTAAAACTCCTTGTCGAGCGTCATTAATAGGTCTTTTTGTTGTAGTGAGACGATTAGCCAAATGATTATATCATTATTTTTGAATGTGGCTAATCAATTAAGTGTAACATATTGACGTCACTAATATTCATGTAATCACTATCATGTTGCTACTTAAACTTAGCATTGTCCTAAATGTTCACTATATCAATATTGCTATGCTTGTATCATATTGTTCTGTTTGTCTAATATGTACTTATAGACATGCAGTAAGCATGATCAAGCTTTGTCAAGTATGATCAAGCATTGTCCTAAATGTTCACTATCGTGTCACTAATATTCATGTAATCACTATCATATTGCTACTTAAACTTGAAGACGTCTTATACAAGGAGATTTCTTTCACTACTAAAATCTGCTCCATTAGCGACGTAAATTTAGCAACGTTAGTATAACATCGCTAAATTGTGCACATTAGCGACGTTTAAAGAAATGTCGCTAGTAGTCGTTACTAGCGACAAAAATAGCGACATGACAATGACGTATATTAGTTACATGAGCTAGTCGTCGCGAAACGTCGCTATGATGTCGCTAATAGCGACTAATTTAGCGACGTTAGGATGAACGTCGCTAAATTCTAATTAAATTTCCTCCAATGATTCATTTTCTCCTATTTTACTCTTTCACTCTCTCCTTCCCCCCTCCGGCGCTCTCACTCTCTCCGGCGACTCTCCTCCCTCTCCGGTACATGACTCTCCCTCCCTCTCTCTCCCTATATTTTGGTTGTTGGTGGTTAGAGGGTGCGGGTGGCTCGGAAGGAGGGGCAGGGGGGATTCAGGTGGTTGTAGATGCATGGAAAAGAATAAAGAAAGACCTATGCGGCTCCGATAGAAAGGTCCCCATGCGGCTCAGGATCCCCATGCGGCTCAAGAGTCCATGCGGCTCAAGGGTCCATGCGGCTCGGATAGTTCTATGCGGCCCAGAAAGAAGTCACGTGGCCTTCAACAGTTTTTCTCTACATTCGACTGCATTTAATGCCTTGACGGCTGCTCTGACAAATGACAGCTACGACAGCTCTGACATAAAGATGCAATAATGACTGACATAATGGCGTGTTCCTAGGAAAGAGGAGAAAATCTTCTTACAACTGGCAAAATCCAACAAGTCCCGAGGCAACTCTGTGCGGCTGCTGCATTTATGTTGCCGTCCACTTCATGCGGCTACCCATCCTCATGCGGCTGCCCATCCACATGCGACTGCCCATCCCCACGCGGCTGCCTATCCCCATGCGGCTGTCCATCCCCATGCGGCTGCCCATCCCCATGCGACTGCCCATCCTCATGCGGCTGCATGCTTCATACGGTTGAGAGGACCACCCATATGCGGCTCTGCCAGGACGGTCCAGTTGAGACACGTGGCGCTCTTCGCGATAATTGAGACACGTGGCAGTCTTATCTTCCCTAGAATTATGGGTGCTATCAAATCCTAACAAAAGCAGATTTATTGCGATCGTCATAATTGCCCAAATTAAATCAAATTAAGCAAATTGGACACGTGGCAGGCTATCAAAAATCACAAATATTCATGGCAATCAACATTTATTGCCCACAGAGATTTGATGCAATCCACATTAATTACCTAGATTTGCTACAATCAGAATTAATGGCCCAGATTAATTGATCCTTAACCGCCGACTTCTCAAGGAGAAAATCATTGTAAACCCTAATGATCACACCCTCACTTCTATAAATAGCAAGGTGCCATTCCCTTGCAAACCGGGAAGAATTCAGGAGACAAGAGCGGAGAGAAAAAGCGAGAGAGCACTAAAGAGACATCCAGAGATCAAGGGAGTCTCCCCACATGTCCAAGAGCATTTCTTCACCAGGGCCAAGGCTAAGTACGATTGTCCAAGGAGTAAGGCAGAGCTACCATCGCTTTTCCGAGCCTATACCGTCACCCCCCAGAAAAACTAAACAGTTGTACTTAGATGGCTGTACCTAAATTTTTGTCCCTAGGCTTTCTTTGTACATGCGAGTTTGTATTGTAAAGTAAAAGTCCAGTCCTCCGATATAATTGTTCTGTTCTTTTATAATCAATGGAAAACACGATGGCGACTCTGCTGAGGACAAACTTCTCCACGACTGAGAAGTTGGTGACGCAATCGGATGCAGCCAAAATTGGCTGCACACAACAGAAAATGGTCGTCCGCTTCGACCAACAGACGTTTGAAGAAATGCTCTCCGATGGGAGCGCTGGTTCGGTCCAGAAGCGAACCCGCACAAAGAAAGCTCACAGGGAATGGAGGCCAAAATCATTTGCTCCTCCCCAAGCTCTGGACGGAGTACTTTCTGCTGCCCAAAACGGCGAAAACAACTCTTATACGGCCCCACTTCAAACCATAGACGACTCTGCTGTCCCCAAGTTTGGCAGAGAAAAGCACTACGATGCTGGACTTGCAGGGACAAAGAGTGATTCTATGTGCTCCAGGAAGAAGCCGAACAAAGGCACTAGCCGCAAGCTGAACATTCATGCGGCCAAGATTGCCAGCCGCATGCATGAGGTCCATTCGGCCGAAACTGCCAGCTGAATACAGAATACCCATGCGGCCACGATTTTCAGCCGCATGGAGAAGACTTATGCGGCCGAGACTTCCAGTCGCATGAAGAAAGCCCATGCGGCTATGATTGCCAACCGTATGAAGACTGTTGATTCCAGTCGCATGTTATCTGCTCCACGCGGCTCAGGATCAGTCTTCGATCGCCTCTCCTATGGTTCTGATCTCTCACGCTCCCGAGAAAATATGTCTGACTCTCTGCAGCACCACTTAGACTCTTCCTACTATGTGCCCTCACGCACTAGAGTGAAGAAGTCTAGGGCAGCGCGAGCTTGGCGAGCTCTGCCCGCTGTCCCGACCTCTGACCATCTGAGCGCTCCATATACTGTTATGCGAGCCTCTGATGGAAAGTTGTACAGAACCACTCGAGTCTAGCCCCTGGTGGCAAACGGACAGAGTGGTTCCCAAAAGTCTCCCAAAACCCAGGGAGCAAACATGGTCGTTCCAGACCAATCTGACTTGCGTGAGGTTATCCTCCACAAGCGCAAGGAAAGAGAAGAGGCCTCGGTGTGCAAAGAGTCCTCCCAAGGACATCAGTACACCCATGTCATTGTCAACTGATGTTGCAACAACGCTACGGTACGAGAAAACCGGCAGTCCGTCTTCCAAAGTTTACAACAGCCGAGCTCAGAGGATGAGGCGCCTCCCGTCGTCTCCTGCAAATCTACTCAGAAAATCCCCGCCGATGGGAGAGGGAAGAAAATAAACGTTTCCAGCCCAAAGATTTCAACCACTGTGATTAAGAAACTGTCATCTAAATGGTTGTCCACCACCGGAGTTTTCTAAGGTACCCGTTCAAAGACGAAATCTGCTATAGTAGGAGATTCATCATCCACATCACTGAGGGTCGCTAGAACTGGGGGTAGCACTCCTCCGAACATCCACGATAATCCGATGTTCCAAGGAGACAAGCAGGGGGAGACAACTCTCCTATCAGATACAGTAGGTGCCGACGTCCCCGAGGACGTCCACGACTCTCAAGATGAGGCAAGTTCGGAAGCTGGGGGTACTATTCCTTCTGAGTCCGAACTAGAGGAGAATATTCCCACATACCCCGATGACTTCTTGGTACAGGGGTATGATTCCGAGGGCACGTCATCCACCGTCCCTTCCACTTCTACTCATGTAAGGACAGCATTCATGACAAACGGCAAACAAGATGGTCCCAGTGATCGCCAACGCATCGACACTCTGGAGGCCATACTGCGCACTTTGGTCAAATCGGTGGACAAGATCAAAGCAGCCCTCCCTACTCTACAAGGAGGGACGCCTGGCCAAAAAAGCTTGGGTCCTGCGGTCAATGCGGACTCGAACTCAGCGGCACCAAACCTGGGCAATAATCCTCCTGAAATGTCGGCTCCTACCACTACAGACGAGGCCAGGAAGGCAAGACGAGAGGTCCAGGAGCTCCGAGCCATGATCCATGCCAGAGAAAACTGCCAAGACCTCAGGATATGACAACTATATCCCGCTGCATGGAGAGATGTTCCCTTCCCACCAAAATATAAACCATTCCACATCAATCCATATGATGCGAAGTCATCTGCAAGTCGATACATCACTTACTTCGAGGTCATCACCGACCACCTGCCCCATGACGATGCCATCCTTACACAATTATTCATCGGGGCATTAGAAGGGGTCGCCTTCGACTGGTACCGTAACCTGCCAGACAACTGCATCCACTCCCTCGCCAGCTTCAAGCGTGTCTCTACCAGATTCTAGTTTGAGTGTATTTTTGTCATTTTTGGGGTTATTTGAAATTTTTAGAATTTATTTGAATTTATGGGAATTTTTAGGATTTATTTTGGAATTTTTTGAATGAGGGTTGACTAGGTTGACTTTGACTAGCTTTGACTTGGTAGACTAACCGAGAAGCTAACCCTAGTTGAGTTTGGACTTGGTTAGGTCATGTAATCCTAGTTAGACTAGAGTTAACCTATGGTTTAGTCATTTAAACCCAAGTTAGAATAGAAGGCATTTAGACACAAGTCATGACTTGTGATTTAGAACCTTTGTTTTTGACAAAGCCCAACCTATTAGCCATGTGAACCTAACCTTGCCCAATCCACTAGTGGCCGGCCATATATACCTAGCATTGGGAATCTCCCCTATAAATATTCTCCTAGAAATTAGGGCTAGCCTCTTTAGGAAGAACAAGTTTTAGAAAGAGGTATTTTCCCAACTTCATAAATTCCTAGAAAATCTATTTTAACTCTTTTTTAATCCAAACAAATTACAATAGGTTCTAATTAGTGTTTTCTTGCTGCTGGAATTGTTAATCTCAGTTTCATAGCAATTTGAAGGAGTTGGGTGGCTTTTGGGGATCCTCATTCAAGGAGCTTTTGTGTTGAAGAACACACATAGGTATTTTCCAATCCACCCATTAAAATTAGGTTTTAATTGCATAAATACCTAGACCTAGGTGTCCTGGTTCTGTAGGTATAGGGTTTGCCAATTTTGTGCCTTGTACGTATCCGTATCGGACACGTATCAGTGATGTGTGTAAGTGTTTGACGAAATACCTCAATGGGCATTTCGATTTGTTTTTGTGGAAGTTTTTGAATAGGAAGTGTCGATTTGATGTGGCTTACACGATTCTAGTGTTTTGAGTTTAATTCGGTGTCGTGTCGAGTCGTTTTGACACATGTGCACATGCGGTTGGACATGCGGCGCGCGGCCTGGACGCATCTCCTGCTATTCGGGGCTCCTATAGGACACGACACGGGTTCATTTGACACAAAATTTGTGGACACGAGGGGGCATGCACTGACATCATGGCCCCAAAGTTTCATTGGATCTCGTGTAGTGGTTAGGAAGAAATTAGTCGTGCACTAGAATTGCACTGTTCTGCGTACAGTTTATTTAGGCCACTGATACGGCTTTAAATATTGGACATGGCAACACGTGGACCAAATACAGGGACACACACACCTAGCTGGACCCTAGGTGAACTACCCTGCATGAGGACACGACCCCATTCGTGTCGTGTCGGGTGCACGACACGCGTGCACCTGTGCACGAGACTGCACAGCCGTGCAGTGTCCAGTTTCTGATTTTTTGGTTTCTGTCATTTTAGACACGATTGTGTCATAATAGTGGACACGTGTTGGACCTGGGACACACTTGCATACTATATTATTATTACCAACCATTATTTTTACAAATTAGTTTGATTTTGATTAAATTTCCAGTTTATCAAAATATTCCTGATACACAACATTCCTTGTATTTTTCCAGGTTTTGATATGAACTTTGGCAGTCCAATTTACCTAATTAAATACTGTTAATGATTAGTTTTAGTCCCTAATATGGTTCTCCTATTAGTAAACTAACTGTGTGTCGAATTTGGGGTTGTTTGGTTGAAATGTGGAATCAAAATGGGGTTGGGAATGTTGGGACTGAACTGTTATATTACATGGATTGGTTTCTTTCCTTCTTTTTTGACAGATGTGATGAGTTGATTTCCTTCCTTTTTCCTGTACTGTCCAGAATGGACTGCCCCTTATTCACTCTTGTACACACACTGTTTTGCACTGTCACTCACTGTTGCACTCACTCTAACACACACACACATGCCCCCTCTCTCTTTGTAATGTATATAGTATATATATATATATATATATATATATATATATATATATTAGGTAGGTGGCCTATATATGCATATGTATATATATATATTATATATGAATATGTAATATATGTATATGTGTGTAATGTAGATGTATGTATATATAGTAATTTATATGATGTGTTATATATATAGTGTGGGTTATATGTCAACATATTTGGGAATGAAATATTAAACATGAATGTGTGTACATAGAGTATATGTATACGCCTATATGTATGTAGGTAGCTATATAGTTGTATTGTAATATAGTAGTGTAATGGTTAGAATAGGCTAGTATAGACTTGATAGGCTTGCATAGCCTTGTAATGGTGTATGTTAACTAGTGTAGGCTTGTTTAGACTAGTATGGACTAGTTAGACCTAGAATGACTAGTTTGACCTAATTTAGACTTGTTTGACCTAGTTTGACCATAGTTGACCTAGGTTTGACTTCTTGGTTGACCAAGGTTGACCAAGAGTTGACTGTGGCCCAGATTGACCTAGACTCATGTAGAATGCATTGTAGTGCTTCATTTTACCATTCTGGACTTGTTGTGACTTGTGATGTTCTAAATAGAAGCCACACACCCCTCCTCGGATAGTACATTTTAGTTGGATACTAAGATACCAGGAGAGTACATTCCCTGATCATTTCATATCCTGCTTAAAATTATTTTCCTACATTAAATTACTTTACTTGATACTGTCACGTTGGTCACACAGATTAGTACAATATGGATCCCTTCTTGAGATGTTATCCCTTCAGGGAGCATCGGGTACTTCATGTTCTGTGCGTTTCACTTACATGGCGTATCACTATGCTTCATTGGTTCATCGATCACTTGTGACATGTACTTTCATGATCACAGAGTCTTCCTTGAATCCTTATCCCATTTATTAGATTTTCCTAGAATCCCCATTTATGGGACATCTATGTATCACCCTTCGGGGGCCTTTGCATGGAATCATAACATAACCTGGTTGGATCCTTGTGTATTGATTGGGGGTACGGGGGAGTAGAAGTAGACATGTGAATAATACCCAAGTAGTATCTCATCAGAATCATTACTTAGTGTCTCATCAAAATCATCCTATGCCATTTACATGTCTATATTGTACTCTGACCCACTAGCCACTGTTAGTCTTTATTTATAGTAGATATTTCTATTACAGATCTCTCTCTCTGTTTACATACCGTATTTCCTTCAGTATCTTACTTTACTGCATGATTATATTTTCTAACCTGCTATGAACTGTTGAGATGTATTGTGCTCGCTCCTGTCCTTACTGGAACTGTTGAAAATATTACAGAGGAGGAGGCTTGTGTGGATACCTTCTATGGGACAGCCCTAGAGACACTTGTAAGCTGGACTCTCAGGAGGACCCAACTCTAGCTGAGGACATTATCCCCATTACCTAGACTAGCTTAGTTAGGCCTATCTTATTTATGTTGTCTTGAGACTGTTTTATGTCTAGGGATTCTGAGTTGTATATATTCTTTCATATTCAGTAGCTGAGATATGTACTCTGGATATTTGCTGGAATGTTATCTTAGACTATTTTATCATCTGTATTTCCTTGAGTTCTATATCATATCGTGCTTCTTCTTCCTTAGTTGTGATTGAGTTTATTTCTATCATGTCACCCCCCATTCGGGGAGTATAAACTGCTTAGTATATTATTGTTAGATGTTGTGACCTAGGACAGCGTTCTACCATCGATACTGCGGCGTAGGCTGGACGTACCCACGTCTCGTGCACTTACTCTAGGGTGCGGGTCGTGACACGTTTTTAGTAGTGGCCCATGCAGGTCAAGACTAGAATTGTAGTGGTATTTGAACTAGAGTATCACTACAGCCTACAGTAGGATATAGGACATTAATTTTTAAGGTACTCAATCACATTAGGAAAAATTCTTTTTATTGCCATCTAAATCCTTATTGTCAGCTGATCCTTTTGAATTTTAATTGTCCACCTTTGTTATATCGCTTCTTTCTCAGAAATTGATACTCTTGTTTAGTCTGTCTTCAGGATGGTAGAGACTCGGTCGCAGCGTACCATTCATGGGGATGCCATAGAGGGGTCTGCTCCCTCTCAGCCAGTACAGCAGGGCCAGGAGACTGCAGCTTCTGCCACCTCTGTTCGTATTGAGACTCCAGCAGCAGCAGCAGCAGGGGGTATGCCTCCACCGGCTCGGAGGTAGGATCCAGTCATCGCATAGGAGCCCTTCCAGCAGTCGCCGCCTACAGGATACGTGGATGCGGCACAGATATTCCCATATTTCTAGCAGTTCATGGACCGGCAGCAGGCTCGACAGGACAGGGGCATGGAGTTGGCCCTTACGACGGTTGCAGCTCGACCAGTGGTTCAGCAGCCGAGGATACCGGGGATAGAGTAGTTCCAAAAGATGAGTCCCAGAGACTTCCTGGGTACAGAGGGGATTCTATATGCTGATGAGTGGATCGAGCATATAGAGGAGATCTTTCGCCTAGCCCGGATACCGGCAGATCTCCAGATTGAGGCAGCAGCTAGCCGGATGTGAGATCTTGCTCGCACTTGGTATCAGTCAGACCCCAGGGTGGGGGTAGCTGGGCAGACTTGGGAGGAGTTCAAGGGCTTCTTCAAGAAGAAGTTCTTTCTAGATTCAGCACTCAGAGCCTTAGAGTCACAGTTCGAGAGCCTAGTTCAGGGGAGCCTGTCAGTGGATGAGTACACTGTCGAGTTCGGCCGCCTCGGCAGGTTCGTAGAGGGCTTGAGCGAGACGGCGAAGGCCCAGAGGTTCCGGAAGGGTCTGGTCATGGAGGTCATGTCCTTGACCAAGGGCAACAGGGACGCCACTTTTGAGAAGATCCTGACGGGAGCCTTATTGGCTGAGGATGATCTTGAACTTAGGCTCAAGAGGGGGCGAGACCCAGTTGGGGGCAGCAGCAGCGGAGGCCAGGCCAAGAGGCCTCACTTTCAGCCAGCATCAGCCGAGGCAGTTCCAGCCGCAGCCTATCCAGCAGAGGCCAGTTCACCAGCAGCAGCCGAGGCAGTACCAGCAGGGCCAGAGATAGGGTATTACTTGTGCCTACTGCAAGAAGCCCGGGCATGTCACCAATGAGTGCCGAAAGAGGCTGGGCCAGTACCTGGTGTGTGGCTCAGCAGACCACCAGATGAGGGAGTGTCGCGTAGCACGAGCAGCTCAGGGAGGAGGAGCTAAAGCTCCAGCAAGCCAGCAGAGGGGACCAGCCCTGCCGACACAGCAGCAGAGGTTCGTCCAGTACCAGCAGCAGGCGAGGGGAGGCCAGTAGGGACGAGCTTTCGCCATGGCAACCGGAGATACAGAGATGATAGGAGAGCTGATCGCAAGTTCGGTTCTCCTTGACTCCAGACCAGCTTTTGCATTATTCGATTCCGATACTTCGCATAGCTTCATATTAGTATCTTTTGCGATTGGACACGGTATCATAGCTAAATTGTTGCCTAGGACTTACAAGATCACGACCGGGGGTGGCATTATCCTCGTGAGTGATGTTTGTAAGGGTCGGAGTATAGTTTTGGGAGGCCGTGAGTTGGAGATGAGCCTGCTCGTAATGCCATTGCCGAACTACGATATAGTACTCGGTATGGATTAGTTTAGAAGGCACCATGCCAGCATTGATTACAGAGGGGGTAGAGTTCTCTTCAGAGCGCCGGAGGAGCCAGAGTTTGAGTACTCCAGATGTCAGGCGGAGCAGAGCAGCGGAGTCTTCTACGGAGTCTCGGTTGAGGAGCAGGCGATTCCGCACCCCTTGATAGTAGAGTATATGGATGTTTTCCCAGAGGAGTTGCCGGGATTACCACCAGACAGAGACATAGAGTTCTCGATAGACTTGGTTCCAGGAGCGGAACCCATCTCTCAGCATGTCTATCGAGTGAACAACAATGAGCTGGTGGAGCTGAAAAAGTAGGTGGATGAGCTACAGGACAAGGGCTTCATCTGTTCGAGTTCGTCACCATGGGGTGCACTAGTGTTGTTTGTACCGAAGAAGGATGGGTCAGTACGGATGTGTATTGACTACAGGGCATTCAACAACCTCACGATCAAGAACAAATACCCACTATCACGGATCGACGATCTTTTTGACTAGTTGAGCGAAGCTCGGGTATTTTCCAAGATGGATCTGAGGTCGGGATATCACCAGGTGAAGGTGAAGAGGGAGGATATTCCCAAGACCGCTTTTAGGATGCGGTACGGGCAGTTTGAGTTTTTGGTTATACCGTTTGGGCTAATCAATGCACCAGCAGTGTTTATGAACCTAATGAACAAGATGTTCCACCAGTACTTAGATCAGTTTGTGGTGGTGTTCATTGACGACATCTTGGTATATTCCAATACTGAGGAGAAGCACGATGAGCATTTGAGGATCGTGCTGGAGACTCTCAGGAAGGAGCAGCTTTACGGAAAGCTCTCCAAGTGTGAGTTCTTCTTGGACCGGGTGGACTTTTTGGGGCATGTGGTGACTGGAGATGGTATCTCAGTTGACCCCAAGAAGATTGTAGCAGTTGAGGCATGGGCAGCGCCGACTTCAGTGGCAGAGATCAGGAGTTTCCTGGGGCTGGCAGGATATTATCGGAGATTTGTACAGGATTTCTTCCGGGTTGCAGAACCGTTGACTCGGTTGACCTGGAAGGATGCTGAGTTCGTTTGGTCAGAGGAGTGTCAGACAGCTTTCGATGAGTTGAAGAAGCGGCTTACGACAGCTCCGATTCTGATATTGCCTTCAGGATCAGGTGGATTCACTATTTATAGTGATGCTTCAGGGAAGGAGCTGGGTTGTGTGTTGCAGCAGCACGGAAAGGTGATTGCCTATGCTTCCAGGCAGTTACGTCCCCATGAGAAGAACTACCCTATCCACGATCTGGAGCTGGCAGCAGTGATATTTGCTCTGAAGTTGTGGAAGCATTATCTGTATGGAGAGAGGGTGGAGATTTTTACAGATCATAAGAGCTTAAAGTATGTGTTCACTCAGAAGGAGTTGAACATGAGGCAGCACAGATAGCTAGAGTTGATGAAGGACTTTGACATCCTACTTCAGTATCATCCAGGAAAGGCCAACGTGGTTGCCGATGCCATGAGTAGGTATCCGACAGCCATGTGTTTGACCATGGATCGGTATTTGCTTACAGACTTGGAGAGCCTTGGGATTGAGGTGATCGTGCCCGGAGTACAGATACTGATATGGGGCATACAGATTCAATCAGACTTGGTGAAGAGAATCAAGGCAACTCAGTTTGAGGACGTTGCCCTACGGTGTCTCCGAGAGCAGGTTCGAATAGGATTGCTGGATGGCGAGTTTTCTCTTGTAGAGGATGGTGCCTTGAGGCACGGTTCCAGGTTATGTGTGCCCAGCGGAGAGCTCAGGGAGCAGGTTTTACAGGAGGCCCACAGATCTCAGTACTCTATACACCCTGGTGCCAACAAGATGTACCGAGATCTGAGGGAGCATGTTTGGTAGTCCGGGATGAAGCGAGAGGTGGCTTGCTTCTTAGCTAGGTGCTTGGTCTGTCAGCAGGTCAAGGCAGAGAGGTAGAGGCCCGGTGGATTATTGCAGCCACTGTCCATTTCCGAGTGGAAATGGGAGCATATCACTATGGGCTTCGTATCAGGATTACCGCGTACACCAGGAGGAAAAGACGCGATTTGGGTCATCGTTGACAGGCTGACCAAATCGGCCTACTTCTTGCCATTCAAGGTGGGTACGTCTACAGAGAGGCTGACGGAGATGTATATACGGCAGATAGTCAGGATTCACGGGGTTCTGGTCAGCATCATCTCAGATCGGGATAGTCGCTTCACTTCCCATTTCTGGAGGAGGAGTCTGCAGATTAGCTTCGGCACTCAGCTCAAGTTTAGTACTGCATACCACCCCCAGACGGACGGACAGTCAGAGAGGACTATTCAGATACTTGAGGATATGCTGCAGACGTGCGTCCTGAACTTTGGAGGTTCCTGGGTTGATCATCTTCATTTGTTGGAGTTTGCTTACAACAACAGTTTCCAGGTCAGCATTGAGATGTCACCTTTCGAGGCTCTGTACGGGCGTAGGTGTCGTACACCCTTATCTTGGGATAATGTTGGTGAGCGAGCTTTACTAGGGCCAGAGATGGTTGTTGACGCAGCCGAGAAGGTGAAGCTCATCAAGGACAGACTTCGCGTGGTACAAGACAGACATCGGCACTGGGCCGATAGCCACCGGAGGCCCTTGGAGTTTGAGGTACAGATTAGAGTAGGATTAGATTTAGGTTTGTTTGTTTGTGATTTGATCATGTTTGTTTATCATAATTAATTGAGACCTTGCCAACGTGGTTGCTGATGCCTTGAGTAGGTATCCGACAGCCATGTGTTTGACCATGGATCAGCATTTGCTTGCAGACTTGGAGAGCCTTGTGATTGAGGTGATCGTGCCCGAAGTACAGATGCAGATGTGGGGCATGCAGATTCAGTCAAACTTGGTGGAGAGAATCAAGGTGACTCAGTTTGAGGACGTTGCTCTGCGGTGTCTCCGAGAGCAGGTTCGAGCAGGATTGTTGGATGGCGAGTTTTCTCTTACAGAAGATGGTGCCTTGAGGCACGGTTCTAGGTTATGTGTGCCCAGCAGAGAGCTCAGGGAGCAGGTTTTGCAGGAGGCCCACAGATCTCAGTACTCTATACACCCTGGTGCCAACAAGATGTAACGAGATCTGAGGGAGCATGTTTGGTGGTCCGGGATGAAGAGGGAGGTGGCTCGCTTCGTAGCTAGGTGCTTGGTCTGTCAGCAGGTCAAGGCAGAGAGGTAGAGGCCCAGTAGATTATTGCAGCCGCTGCCCATTCCCGAGTGGAAATGAGAGCATATCACTATGGACTTCGTATCAGGATTGCCGCGTATACCAGGAGGAAAAAATGCGATTTGGGTCATCGTTGACTTGCTGACCAAATCGGCCCACTTATTGCCATTCAAGGTGGGTACGTCTACAGAGAGGCTGGCGGAGATGTATATGCGGCAGATAGTCAGGATTCACGGGGTTCCGGTCAGCATCATCTCAGATCGGGATAGTCGCTTCACTTCCCATTTCTGGAGGAGTATGCAGATTAGCTTGGGCACTCAGCTCAAGTTTAGTACTGCATACCACCCCCAGACGGACGGACAGTCAAAGAGGACTATTCAAACACTTGAGGATATGCTGCAGACGTCCGTCCTGGACTTTAGAGGTTCCTGGGAGGATCATCTTCATTTGGTGGAGTTTGCTTACAACAACAGTTTCCAGGCCAGCATTGAGATGTCACCTTTCGAGGCTCTGTATGGGCGTAGGTGTCGTACACCCTTATCTTGGAATGATATTGGTGAGCGAGCTTTACTGGGGCTAGAGATGGTTGTTGACGCAGCCGAGAAGGTGAAGCTCATCAGGAACAGACTTCGCATGGTCCAGGACAGACATCTGTACTGGACCGACAGCCACCGGAGGCCCTTGGAGTTTGAGGTACAGATTAGAGTAGGATTAGATTTAGGTTTGTTTGTTTGTGATTTTGATCATGTTTGTTTATCATAATTAATTGAGACCTTGCTTGTGATTAGGTTGGAGACCAAGTTTTCTTGAGGATATCTCCGACTCTTGGTACGATACATTTTGGTGGAGGTGGGAAGCTTAGCCCGCGCTTCATCGGCCCTTTCATTATCAGTGGGAGAGTCGGTGACGTGGCATACAGGCTAGACTTGCCACCTGCACTGGTGGAGGTCTACAACGTATTTCATGTATCACAGTTGAGACGGTACGTGGCTGACCATAGCCATGTGCTCGATCATTCGGAGATTGAGGTTGGGCCTTCTCTCAGTTATCTAGAGCAGCCAGTGGAGATACTGGATCGACGGAAGAAGGTTCTGAGGAACCAGGTCATACCTTTGGTATGCGTCGCATGGAGGCATCATTCTCCAAGAGAGTCTACCTGGGAGCGGGAGGATGAGATGCACGAGCGATACCCATATCTTTTCGGACCATGAGGTATACTTTTCTATCCTTCTCAGCAGTTAGTTTTGCCTTTAATTTCGAGACAAAATTCTTTTAAGGAGGGTAGATTTGTCACTACCACATTCTAGTTTGAGGGTATTTTTGTCATTTTTGGGGTTATTTGAAATTTTTAGAATTTATTTGAATTTAGGGGAATTTTTAGGATTTATTTTAGAATTGTTTGAATGAGGGTTGACTAGGTTGACTAGCTTTGACTTAGTAGACTAACCGAGAAGCTAACCCTAGTTGAGTTTGGACTTGGTTAGGTCATGTAATCCTAGTTAGACTAGAGTTAACCTATGGTTTAGTCATTTAAACCCAAGTTAGAATAGAAGGCATTTAGACACAAGTCATGACTTGTGATTTAGAACCTTTGTTTTTGACAAAGCCCAACCCATTAGCCATGTGAACCTAACCTAGCCCAATCCACTAGTGGCCGGCCACATATACCTAGCATTGGGAATCCCCCTATAAATATTCTCCTAGAAATTAGGGCTAGCCTTTTTAGGAAGAACAAGTTTTAGAAAGAGGTATTTTTCCAACTTCATAAATTCCTAGAAAATCAATTTTAACTCTTTTTTAATCCAAACAAATTGCAATAGGTTCTAATTAGTGTTTTTTTTGCTGCTGGAATTTGTTAATCTTAGTTTCATAGCAATTTGAAGGAGTTGGGTGGCTTTTGGGGATCCTCATTCAAGGAGATTTTGTGTTGAAGAATACACATAGGTATTTTCCAATCCACCTATTAAAATTAGGTTTTAATTGCATAAACACCTAGCCCTAGGTGTCCTAGTTCTGTAGATATAGGGTTTACCAATTTTTGTGTCTTGTACGTATCCGTATCGGACACGTATCAGTGATGTGTGTAAGTGTTTGACGAAATGCCTCAATGGGCATTTCAATTTGTTTTTGTGGAAGTTTTTGAATAAGAAGTGTCAATTTGATGTGGCTTACACGATTCTAGTGTTCTGAGTTTGATTCGGTGTCGTGTCGAGTCATTTTGACACATGTGCACACGCGGTTGGACACGCGCGCGCGGTCTGGGCGCATCCCCTGCTACTCGGGCCTCCTGTAGGACACGACACGAGTTCATTTGACACGAAATTTGGTGGACACGAGGGGGCATGCACTGACATCTTGCCCCCAAAGTTTTAGTGGATCTCGTATAGTGGTTAGGGAGAAATCAGTCGTGCACTGGAATTGCACTGTTCTGCGCACAGTTTATTTAGGCCACTGATACGGCTTTAAATATTGGACACGACGACACGTGGACCAAATTCATGGACACACACAAACCTAGCTGGACCCTAGGTGAACTACCTTGCACGAGGACACGACCCCATTCGTGTCGTGTCGGGTGCACGACACGCGTGCACCTGTGCACGAGACTGCACAGCCGTGCAGTGTCCAGTTTCTGATTTTTGGGTTTCTGTCGTTTGGACACGATTGTGTCATAATAGTGGACACATGTTGGACCTGGGACACACTTGCATACTATATTATTATTACTAACCATTATTTTTACAAATTAGTTTGATTTTGATTAAATTTCCAGTTTATCAAAATATTCCTGATACACAACATTCCCTCTATTTTTCTAGGTTTTGATATGAACTTTGGCAGTCCAATTTACCTAATTAAATACTGTTAATGATTAGTTTTAGTCCCTAATATGGTTCTCCTATTAGTAAACTAACTGTGTGTCGAATTTGGGGTTGTTTGATTGAAATGTGGAATCAAAATGGGGTTGGGAATGTTGGGACTGAACTGTTATAATACATGAATTGGTTTCTTTCCTTTTTTTTTACTGATGTGATGAATTAATTTCCTTTCTTTTTCCTGTACTGTCCATAATGGACTGCCTGCCATTCACTCTTGTACACACACTGTTTTGTACTGTCACTCACTGTTGCACTCACTCTAACACACACACACATGCCCCCTCTCTCTATGTAATGTATATAGTATATATATATATATATATATATATATATATATATATATATATATATATATATATATATATATAAAATATATATATATATATATATATATATATATATTTTATCATATATTTTATATATATATATATATATATATATATTTATATATATATATATATATATATATATATATATATATATATATATATATATATATACATATATATATATATATATTAGGTAGGTGGCCTATATATGCATATGTATATATATATTATATATGAATATGTAATATATGTATATGTGTGTAATGTAGATGTATGTATATATAATAATGTATATGATGTGTTATATATATAGTGTGGGTTATATGTCAACATGTTTGGGAATAAAATATTAAACATGAATGTGCGTACATAGAGTATATGTATATGCCTATATGCAAGTAGGTAGCTATATAGTTGTATTGTAATATAGTAGTGTAATGGTTAGAATAGGCTAGTATAGACTTGATAGGCTTGCATAGCCTTGTAATGGTGTATGTTAACTAGTGTAGGCTTGTTTAGACTAGTATGGACTAGTTAGACCTAGAATGACTAGTTTGACCTAATTTAGACTTGTTTGACCTAGTTTGACCATATTTGACCTAGGTTAGACTTCTTGGTTGACCAAGAGTTGACTTTGGCCTAGATTGACCTAGACTCATGTAGAATGCATTGTAGTGCTTCATTTTACCATTCTGGACTTGTTGTGAATGTGCTATTTTAAAAAGGAGCCAGACACCCCTCCTCGGACAGTATATTTCAGTTGGACACTCAGATACCAGGCGAGTACATTCTTTGATCATTTCATATTATGCTTAGAATTATTATCCTGCATTAAATTACTTTACTTGATACTGTCACGTTGGTAACACGGATTAGTACTATATGGATCCCTTCTTGAGATGTTATCCCTTCAGGGAGGATCGGGTACTTCATGTTCTGTGTGTTTCACTTACATGGCGTATCACTATGCTTCATTGGTTTATCGATCACTTGTGACATGTACTTTCATGATCACAAGGTCTTCTTTGAATCCTTATCCCATTTATTGGATTTTCCTAGAATCCCTATTTATGGGACATCCATGTATCACCCTTCGGGGGCCTTTGCATGGAATCATAACATAACTTGGTTGGATCCTTGTGTATTGATTGGGGGTACGGGGGAGTAGAAGTAGACATGTGAATAATACCCAAGTAGTATCTTATCAGAATCTTTCCTTAGTGTCTCATCAGAATCATCCTATGCCATTTACATGTCTATATTTGTAACCCCCAAAAATCATGTTTGGTAAATTTTAGGATTTTTCTAATTTTCTTGAATTTAAATATTGCTTCTTACGGAAATCTATTTTCGATTAAAATGAATTTCGGGTTTTCTTTAATTTGAAAAGTATTTTAATACAAATTTACGTATTTTAGATGAATTGCAATATTGTTATTATTATTGATATTGATTGAGTTGTAAGTTACTATTAACTGTTAATTATGAAAAATGGTTTATTAATATTTTCGGATTTAATTAATATATATTTATTGAGAAAACAACAACTATTCTATTAACAATTGATAAATTGTAATTTACTGGATAATTTGTTCAAAACAATTGGAGGGAATGCTTATTCTCGAAATTCCATTTTAAGGCTGTTTTAAAATCTGTTGGAAACTTTTTATTTGAAAAAGCTGTTGAAAAATTGTTTTAAATTTAAATTCTGTTAGCAGTTTTAAAGTTGGTTAGTACTTGAAAATCTGTTTTGAATTTTAGTTTTGAAAACTGTTTAAAATTTGAATTTGAAAAGCTGTTACAGACTAATCTAATTTACCCCTAGATCTACTGTATTTTACCTATACTGCCATTACACAATAGCCCTAGATCTACTCCTAATTATAGCACTGTCATTTTATTTTACCCCCAGATCTACACGTATTTACCTACTGTGCCACGCATACACACATATTATTTTACTATATATTACACGCAGCCCAATACATTCCTGACAGCACAGTACACCTCACTCAATTCCTCTCTGATACGTCATCTCATCTCTCTCTCCTCTCCCTCTCTCTCTCCTCTCTGGAGGAGGCCGAGCCGCCGGAGTTCGACCACCGTCGTCATCGCCGGAGCACCACTGCACCTCGCCGTCACCTTGATCCTCGTGCCACCGCCTCTGTTCTCGAGCCGCGTGCCTTGCTTCGAGCAGTGAGCCATCTCGAAGACCCCGCCACCGCCAGCGCCTTGGAGACAGCGTGCACCGCCATCAGCGTCGCCTCGAGGACTGCACCATCTCGGTTCTCGTGCTGACGCTCGCCCAGAGAGCCACCTCGTTCAGCGTACCACCACCATCAGCGCTCGAGCGCCGAGCCCGAGGAGACCCCGTCTCGATCCCAGTTCCTCGCCGCCGTCCCCAGACCGTGTAGTCGCCGTCGCAGGAGTTCCTCGTCGATCTCGACGAAGCTTCCATCATCGTGTCCAGATCGGACACGGGTCCATCAGATCTGCCAAGGAGTCCACGAGCCGTCGCCATCGTTGCTGTTCGGACCTCAGCACCTCATCGCAGTGGATCGACTTCCTCTTCAGGCTGGTGAGCTTCCCTTCTCGAACCCCTTTCTTGTTCTTCATGGTTGCTATGTCTATATCTAGGGTTTGTGAGAACTGGGAAGGAGAGTGAAGGTGGAGATCGGGTTAGGGTTTTCTAACTTAGGGTTTGTGGTCGACCAGTATAGAAGACGACCTAGATCTAGGGTTTTCGTCGAAGGAATTGTGAGATCTAGGGTTCAGACCTAAATCTAGAGTTTTGGGGCTGTGGGAAGTAGAACCTAGGGTTCCGGCCAAGATGGAGAAGGATTAGGGTTTGTGGGATGCTGGGAGAAGACGAAGAGTCGGTTTGAAGATGAAGTGTTAGGGTTAGGGTTTTCGAGCTTTGAAGGAGCTAGAGGAAGAAGGCGGAGACGAAGACTTCGCCGGAGACGACGAAGAGGCCGGAGTTAGAAAACCTAAGATTAGGGTTTCAAGCTTGGCTGGGGGAGAGAATCCTAGAACCTAGGGTTTACTAGAAGATGGTTGAAGAAGAAGGAAGCAGAGGGAAGAAGAAGGAAGCAGAGGGAAGAAGAAGCCGGAGGAGACGAGTCTTCGTCGGAGAAGTCGAAGACTTCATCGGAGAAGATGAGAGAGTTCTCTTGAGGATTTTGGAAATTTTGAGTGAGCAAATGAAGAGGAGAGGGAAGGTCATGGGTTAATATCTGAGAGTAAGGGCCGGGTTTAAGGGCCGGGTCCAGTGGGCTTGTACTGTTTAAACAAATTAAGTTTTATTTAATTTGTTTAACAGAGTCTATGGGCCGGATTCTGGGCCGAGAGAATGGGCTGTGTGGTTTTAAGCAAAAACTTAAGTTTAATTATTAGTAACTGAGAGTTAAGTGGGGTTTGGGCCGGGTTTGCTAGGCTGAAGTGCGGGCTTAGTTAAAACAGCTAAATTTATTTATGTAACAGTAAATGCTGGTTATAGCAGATGGGCTGGGTTTTCGGGCCCGGGTTTTGTGCTAAAAGCTGTGTTGGTTTTAATTTTAGAAGAAGAATTGGGTTGGGCTGGATTAATAAGAAGGGGCCTGGTCTTTGGGCTTATTTAATAGTCTAAGTTTAAATGTTTATTAACAGTAAATTTATAGTTGGATTTTGGGCTTGTATTTTAGTATTTAAATTTATAGTTAGTTAATATTGTAATATGTAATTAGCATAATTAGTTCTGGTATTATTATTATATTAACAAATGTTTACTCTAAATATATTTTGCTAGTAAGAATATTCATAAATAATAAAAATTGGTTTTCTAAATTATTTTTGTAGTAGATGTATATGTTCAAGTTCTAGCTATTATTTAGTTAATATTATTTGATAAATTTTCTTGCTAATATTGTTATCACTATTATTTTTAGTTTATAAATAATTTTTTTACAAGATAGAGCTTAAAATAGTATTTGATTAAACTAGTAGATAACTTCCTTATTAATATATAGTTAAAAGATAATTTCAAGATATATCAATAAGTATTTTCTATAAACATTTTCTTAGTTTATTAATTAAAGATTTGGTAAGTTAATCATATCTAGCTAAATGTCATTATTTCAAACCCTAAATAACTTGTACAAATATTACCAGGTAATTGACAACCATGCAGTACTACTCTCGTGCAACAAAACCGAGGCAAGTACACAGACTTGACTTGTACCTTGTTTTCTGTCTTACCTTCATGTGCCATGTTCTCATATTTGACACGAATTACACACGATTGTCTTGTGTCATTGTTCATTGCTTGTGAGTCATTGTTCATTGCGGGATTGGAGGAAATATTAGCTTTTGTGTGACCACACCCAACATAGGTAATTGTGGATAGCCTAATCGTACACGTCACGTACGATGAAGCCGTACCTTGTAGAATTGACTCATTGCCTCATTGATTGATTGATTGTTCCTAAGCCGGTCACACATTAGTTTTAATATTTCAAAATTGTCACACTTGTATATTGATTGTCGTGATTCATTGCCTTGTACATTGATAGCCGTGTTCATTGTCTAGCATATTGATTTTATCCTTTACCTGCAGTTTTACATTTCATTTCTGGTACCACAGTTTCAGTTTCATTTCATGTTCTAGTTTTCTGGTATTCTAGTTTCACCTTGTACTCTGGTTCACAGATTACATTGTATATTGTCTGGTCAGGGTTGTACTTTGCTCTTTTCCTGATAGGATCGTTGTAGGTGAGTGGGAGATTACATGGAGCTGGTAATTGCTTGGATATTGTAGCTTTTTATTTCATTTATTTTTTTGGAGATTGTATCTTAGAGATTCATTATTGTATATTATTTTATTGACCGGATTTGTCTCCGGCTGAGTTTGTATTTTAAAACACTTGATGGATATTGGTGATTTCTGGGAACGTTATAAAAGATGTGTTCTGGTTTACATTACATTGTGACTTTGAGTTTTCTTTAGTATTGTACAGCTTACTTCGTCATGTCCAACGACGAAGGCTAGGCGTGTCCGACTCATATCCGATTATTCGGGAGCGGGTCGTGACATGTTTTTAGTGGTGGCCCATGCAGGTCTATCCTAATAACACTTAGGCAAATAAGTGTTATTGGGGGACCAGCGAAAGCTAAGGAAAACTCATCACAGCATAGGAACCGCGGGAAAATGGTTTATGAAAATGGTTTATGGTTTATGAAAATGGTTTATGATTAATGGTTTATGGTTTATGGTTATTGATGTTTGAAATTTTTTGAAAATTTGATTTACTTATAATTTTTAGGCTAACTTATGATTTTTATAGGATATAGCAATCAACAGTTTATTTCTTTTGCAGGACGGTCGCCACGACGAACGCTGGGACTAGTGAGCAGCCTGCACCCAGTGCACAGGAGCAGCTTCCACCACCTCCGCCTCAGCCGATTCCACCGACGATGATGTTCGATGGCACGCAGGTGATGGCCATGTTCCACCAATTCATAGAGGTCCAGAATCACCAAGCTGTGCAGTTCAGAGAGACCGTCGTCGACGCACTCAGAACCAGAGAGCCAGCTCCACCAGCACCGCCAGTACCGCCAACACCAGCAGAGCCGAGGCCAGGGTCTGCCAAGGACGATCAGTTCCTCTGCCTAATGGATTTCTGGGGCGATGAGGGAATAGTCTACGTAGACGAATGGCTGGAGAATGCTGAACGGTCATTGAACATGGCAAGGATCCCGGATGATTTGAAGGTCGAAGTTGCGAGCATGCGACTATTCGACATCGCTAGGGCTTGGTACCGGGAGGAGCCCCAGTTAGCAGAGCTCGAAGTTTCCTGGAAAGATTTCAAGCTGTTGTTCCAGGAGAAGTTCTTCCCGGATGTGGAGCGGAATGAGCTTAGGATGCAATTTGAAGCATTGCAGCAATGGAATATGTCAATGGCCCAGTATACATCCGAGTTCACCCGACTCAGCAGGTTCGCAGAGAACCTAGTCAGCACGCCGAAGGATAGGGCTTGGATGTTCAAGAAGGGTATCACCAGGGAGCTACGTCATGCAATAGCTATTAGTCAGGCCACTACATATGCGAGCATTCTTAAAGTTGCTCAGGGAGTGGAGAAGGAAATGGATCCGAAGCTCAAGCGGGACAGAGATATTGGCGCCAGCAGTTTCCAGGGTCCACCGAAGAGGGCCGACACTCAGCAGAGGCCACCTCAACATCAGTCCATGTTCGAGCACCGACATCGCCGAGGCAGCAGTGACAGATCCAGACCCCGGTGTACTTTTCTTGCACATACTACAAGAGACCGGAACACCGTAGCGAGGAATGCCGCAAGAAGTTAGGACAGGATTTGGTTTGTGGATCTGCCACTCACCAAGTGAGAGATTGTCCTACGGCTTTCACTCGTCATGGGCCAATACCAGAGCAGCAGGAGGACCCAATTTATGAGGATCAGTAGTAGTTGCAGGAGCGCAGCCGAGTGGATCATTATCTTTTTTACTTGTTTGTAGTAGTTGTATTTCTTTTATATTGCCTATTTTGAGGCTTGTCTCTGAGTTTTCTTGCATTTACAGTATTTCCTATTGCCTAGTGACTACTTGTTAGTCCTTGTTATTTTTACTCCATAAATAAATCATTTAGTTTTCTGGTTGCCTTTAATAAATTTTGTTTGATTTTGTACATTGCAAAACCCTTGAAATTTCGAGGACGAAATTTTTGTAAGGGGGGTAAATTTGTAACTCCCAAAAATCATGTTTGGTAAATTTTAGGATTTTTCTAATTTTCTTGAATTTAAATATTGCTTCTTACGGAAATCTATTTTCGATCAAAATGAATTTCGGGTTTTCTTTAATTTGAAAAGTATTTTAATACAAATTTACGTATTTTAGATGAATTGCAATATTGTTATTATTATTGATATTGATTGAGTTGTAAGTTACTATTAACTGTTAATTATGAAAAATGGTTTATTAATATTTTCGGATTTAATTAATATATATTTATTGAGAAAATGACAACTATTCTATTAACAATTGATAAATTGTAATTTGCTGGATAATTTGTTCAAAACTATTGGAGGGAATGCTTATTCTCGAAATTCTATTTTAAGGCTATTTTGAAATCTGTTGGAAACTTTTTTTTTGAAAAAGCTATTGAAAAATTGTTTTAAATTTAAATTCTGTTAGCAGTTTTAAAGTTGGTTAGCACTTGAAAATCTGTTTTGAATTTTAGTTTTGAAAACTGTTTAAAATTTGAATTTGAAAAGCTGTTACAGACTAATCTAATTTACCCCTAGATCTACTGTATTTTACCTATACTGCCATTACACAATAGCCCTAGATCTACTCCTAATTACAGCACTATTATTTTATTTTACCCCCAGAACTTCACGTATTTAATTAATGTGCCACTCACACACACATATTATTTTACTATATATTACACGCAGCCTAATACATTTCTGATAGCACAGTACACCTTACTCAATTCCTCTCTGACACGTCATCTCATCTCTCTCTCCTCTCCCTCTCTCTCTCCTCTCTGGAGGAGGCCGAGCCGCCGGAGTTCGACCACCGTCGTCATCGCCGGAGCACCACCGCACCTCGCCGTCACCTCGATCCTCGTGCCACCGCCTCTGTTCTCGAGCAGCGTGCCTTGCTTCGAGCAGTGAGCCATCTCGAAGACCCTACCACCGCCAGAGCCTTGGAGACAGCGTGCACCGCCATCAGCGTCGCCTCGAGGACTGCACCATCTCGGTTCTCGTGCTGACGCTCGCCCAGAGAGCCACCTCGTTCAGCGCGCCACCGCCATCAGCGCTCAAGCGCCGAGCCCGAGGAGACCCCGTCTCGATCCCAGTTCCTCACCGCCGTCCCCAGACCGTGTAGCCACCGCCGCAGGAGTTCCTCGCCGATCTCGACGAAGCTTCCATCATCGTGTCCAGATCGGACACGGGTCCATCAGATCCGCCAAGGAGTCCATGAGCCGTCGCCATCGTTGCTGCTCGGACCTCAGTGCCTCGTCGCAGTGGATCGACTTCATCTTCAGGTTGGTGAGCTTCCTTTCTCGAACCCCTTTCTTGTTCTTCATGGTTGCTATGTCTAGATCTAGGGTTTGTGAGGACTGGGAAGGAGAGTGAAGGTAGAGATCGGGTTAGGGATTTCTAACTTAGGGTTTGTGGTCGGCCAGTGTAGAAGACGACCTAGGTCTAGGGTTTTTGCCGAAGAAATTGTGAGATCTAGGGTTCAGACCTAAATCTAGAGTTTTGGGGCTGTAGGAAGTAGAACCTAGGGTTCCGGCCATGATGGAGAAGGATTAGGGTTTGTGGGATGCTGGAAGAAGACGAAGAGTCGGTTTGAAGATGAAGTGTTAGGGTTAGGGTTTTCGAGCTTTGAAGGAGCTAGAGGAAGAAGGCGGAGACGAAGACTTCGCCGGAGACGATGAAGAGGCCGGAGTTGGAAAGCCTAAGATTAGGGTTTCGAGCTTGGCTGGGGGAGAGAAGCCTAGAACCTAGGGTTTACTAGAAGATGGTTGAAGAAGAAGGAAGCAGAGGGAAGAAGAAGGAAGCAGAGGGAAGAAGAAGCCGGAGGAGACGAGTCTTCGTCGGAGAAGACGAAGACTTCGTCGGAGAAGACGAGAGAGTTCTCTTGAGGATTCTGGAAATTTCGAGTGAGCAAATGAAGAGGAGAGAGAAGGTCATGGGTTAATATCTGAGAGTAAGGGCCGGATTTAAGGGCCGGGTCCAGTAGGCTTGTACTGTTTAAACAAATTAAGTTTTATTTAATTTGTTTAACAGAGTCTATGGGCCGGATTCTGGGCCGAGAGAATGGGCTGTGTGGTTTTAAGCAAAAACATAAGTTTAATTATTAGTAACTGAGAGTTAAGTGGGGTTTGGGCCGGGTTTGCTGGGCTGAAGTGTGGGCTTAGTTAAAACAGCTAAATTTATTTGTGTAACAGTAAATGCTGGTTATAGTAGATGGGCTGGGTTTTCGGGCCAGGGTTTTATGCTAAAAGCTGTGTTGGTTTTAATTTTAGAAGAAGAATTGGATTGGGCTGGATTAATAGGAAGGGGCCTGGTCTTTGGGCTTATTTAATTGTCTAAGTTTAAATGTTTATTAACAGTGAATTTATAGTTGGATTTTGGGCTTGTATTTTAGTATTTAAATTTATAGTTAGTTAATATTGTAATATGTAATTAGCATAATTAGTTCTGGTATTATTATTATATTAACAAATGTTTACTCTAAATATATTTTGCTAGTAAGAATATTCATAAATAATAAAAATTGGTTTTCTAAATTATTTTGGTAGTAGATGTATATGTTCAAGTTTTAGCTATTTTTTAGTTAATATTATTTGATAAATTTTCTTGCTAATATTGTTATCACTATTATTTTTAGTTTATAAATAATTTCTTTACAAGATAGAGCTTAAAATAGTATTTTGATTAAACTAGTAGATAACTTCCTTATTAATATATAGTTAAAAGATAATTTCAAGATATATCAATAAGTATTTTCTATAAACATTTTCTTAGTTTATTAATTAAAGATTTGGTAAGTTAATCATATCTAGCTAAATGTCATTATTTCAAACCCTAAATAACTTGTACAAATATTACCAGGTAATTGACAACCATGCAGTACTACTCTCGTGCAACAAAACCGAGGCAAGTACACTGACTTGACTTGTACCTTATTTTCTGTCTTACCTTCATGTGCCATGTTCTCATATCTGACACGAATTACACACGATTGTCTTATGTCATTGTTCATTGCTTGTGAGTCATTGTTCATTACGGGATTGGGGGAAATATTAGCTTTTGTGTGACCACGCCCAACATAGGTAATTGTGGATAGCCTAATCGTACACGTCACGTACGATGAAACCGTACCTTGTAGAATTGACTCATTGCCTCATTGATTGATTGATTGCTCCTAAGCCGGTCACACATTAGTTTTAATATTTCAAAATTGTCACACTTGCATATTAATTGTCGTGATTCATTGCCTTGTACATTGATAGCCGTGTTCATTGTCTAGCATATTGATAGTCATCCTTTACCTGCAGTTTTATATTTCATTTCTGGTACCACAGTTTCAGTTTCATTTCATGTTCTAGTTTTCTGGTATTCTAGTTTCACCTTGTACTCTGGATCACAGATTACATTGTATATTGTCTGGTCAGGGTTGTACTTTGCTCTTTTCCTGATAGGATCGTTGTAGGTGAGTGGGAGATTACATGGAGCTGGTGATTGCTTGGATATTGCAGCTTTTTATTTTATTTATTTTTTTGGAGATTGTATCTTAGAGATTCATTATTGTATATTATTTTATTGACCGAATTTGTCTCCGGCAGAGTTTGTATTTTAAAACACTTGATGGATATTGGTGATTTCTGGGAACGTTATAAAAGCTATGTTCTGGTTTACATTATATTGTGACTTTGAGTTTTCCTTAGTATTGTACAACTTACTTCGTCGTGTCCAACGACGAAGGCTGGGCGTGTCCGACTCGTATCCGATTATTCGGGAAAGGGTCGTGACAATATTGTACTCTGACTCACTAGCCACTGTTAGTCTCTATTTATAGTAGATATTTCTATTACAGGTCTCTCTCTCTCTCTCTCTCTCTGTTTACATACCGTATTTCCTTCAGTACCTGTATCTTACTTTACTGCATGATTATATTTTCTAACCTGCTATGAACTGTTGAGATGTATTGTGCTCGCTCCTGTCCTGACTGGACCTGTTGAAAATATTACAGAGGACGAGGAGGAGGCCTGTGTGGATACCTTCTACGGGGCAGCCCTAGACGACACTTGTGAGCTGGATTCTCAGGAGGACCCAGCTCTAGCTGAGGACATTACCTCCATTGCCTAGACTAGCTTAGTTAGGCCTATCTTATTTATGTTGTCTCGAGACTGTTTTAGCTAGACTTTATTTCTGTCTGGAGATTCTGAGTTATATATATTCTTTCATATTCAGTAGCTGAGATGTGTACTCTGGATATTTGCTGGGATGTTATCTTAGACTATTTTATTATCTGTATTTCCTTGAGTTCTATATCATATCGTGCTTCTTCTTCCTTAGTTGTGATTGAGTTTATTTCTATCATGTCACCTCCATTCGGGGAGTAAAAAATACTTAGTATATTATTGTTAGATGTCGTGACCTAGGACATCGTTCTACCGTCGACACTGCGGCGTAGGCTGGACGTACCCACGTCTCGTGCCCTTACTCTAGGGTGCGGGTCGTGACAAAGCGCATGTTCTTGGAGAGATTCTACGAAGTAGGACATGACGTCACAATGTCCACCCTCATGGACGTCGTTCAAGGGGAGAAAGAGCTAACAAGAAATTATATCGAGCGGTTTCGCCAAACCACAATGAAGCTGCCTTCTGGCAACCCTGATTCCTCCTTGATTCAAATTTGCCAAAAGAGACTGCTTCCAACAATCAGCCTCGGGATGGGTGAAAGTCAATTCAAGGACTGGAAGACGTTCATCATCAGTGCCACTAGCGTCGAAGACAGGTTGATGAAGGCTCGCCAACTGGGATTACACATCTCGGAGCGAAAGGACAAGGGCAAGTGCCCTAATACCAACAACAATAATGGTGGTAACTCCTCCAACAATCGGGACAACAAGGGCAAGCAGGCTATGGTAGCCGACACAGCCCAGAAACCTGAGTCAAAACCAACAGACAAGCAATGGCCACAAATGACCTACTCCTTCGAAGACGGCTATGTCAAGCCCATCTCGGACATGCTCATACAAGGAGATAGAATTCAGCTCCCTCCACCAAGACGAGAACCTCGGCCGGCAGAAATGGAGAGCACAAAGTACTGCCATTACCACCGCTACGTCCACCATGCTACACACGACTGCTACCAACTAAAGCGATACATCCAACATCTCATCGATTCGAAGGCTCTGGCCATTGACTTCGAAGAGGTAACCGTGGCAGCCAACATGGTGTCTGTACAGTTTGGCATCTTCCCTCCGACAGAGACTCAAGATGGCGTGATACCCATCCCTCGAGCGACAATGGAGATTGCTAATCTTCCACCTCCTCGAGATCAGGCTACTGGTCTAGTACCCCTTACCACGTCACGAGAGGAGGTCATGTGGGTCCATCCAGACCTGGTACCTGAAGTGACTCAGCCCACACCACTCTCCATTGGTAAGCAGAAGAGTAGAAAGGTCAGATCCTGTCGCACAATTTTGGCAGATGTCGAAGAAGCCACAACTGTCATCACTCGGTCTGGTGCTCAATCCCAACCTACGCCAGATAACTCGACTGAAGAACATCAGCCGGCTACTGCTGACGCTCCAGAACCTTCTCAACCTCCAACGACCGATAAGCCTAGGCTGAAGGAGACTCGCTTTGACAAATCCCTCCGAAAAGAGGCATCTCATGGGCTAGAGAGGCCCTACAACTTTGACATCTTGGCACAACTGGCCAATACACTGGCCAAATTATCATTATACAAGCTCCTGAGACTCTCCAAGGATGTTCTCGCGGCTTTGAGCGATGTACTCCAGAATGTCGACGCATATCTAGCTCAGGTCAACCTCACGGGAGAGGGCCCGCCTGCAAATATCCAAGACAGCGCTTGCACAGGAGAAATGCCCAACATTGTCTTCACTCCACATGATATGCTCATCAAAACCAATCTGCACGATCGCCCGTTATACTACACTGGATACATCGGGGACGTAAAGGTGGATCAGATGTACATTGATCATGGTTTTTTCATAAGCATCATCCCGAAGGGTCAATTCGGACATGAGCTACTCGATTGAAAAGATTCGCTTGAAGTGTCAAATCGGCGATCATCAATCAGAAGTGACCTGTTACATCATGGATGCGGACACTTCCTACAATATCCTCCTAGGGCGCCCTTGGATACACGATTACATGATCGTGCCTTCCATAATACACCAGTGCTTCAAGTATGTTGACAAGCAGGGCTTCGTGAGGACAGAATTTGTCGACATCGATCCCTTCAAAGGGGTCGAATCCTACTACTCAGACTCCTGCTTATACGAAAAGTCAAAGAGGCACCTTAACGAAGGAGATATGCAAGCCCGAACTGAGACAGCCACAGGATTAGAAGAACCTCTAACGATCTACCTCCAAGCTCGCAAACCTGGCAAGTCTGCACCCCTTACGGCCGCTCTGCGTAAGGACGCAATCAGCCTCTCGGCACAAGAAGGACAAATAATAATCCGGCTGCCAAGGTCCGGCCAAGCGCCAAGACCCACAACGGAGCCACTGACAATCAGACTGCCCAGAGTCGGCCAGCCACAAACAGAGAAGCTCAATCCCTCCGACAAGCCAATGACGCTACGTCTTCCCAAAAAGAATCATCAGCCCGATGCAAAGTCTAGGGCTTCTAGCGAGCCAACCACTCCCCGTCCAGCATCGAGTACCAAACTGGGGGTCGCTAGTTTGCCAACAACTCCACGTTCTGCTCCACCAGCAGAACCCCTGATGATCAAGTTGCCTAAGTCATCCTCTCAGTTTTCATTTATGCAAGAGGTGGCCGAAGAAGAACCAGAACTGGCCAAGTATGTGGCTGCTCACACTGATGTTCCAACCGCAGATGATGTAATCCCGCTAGAGAAGATACCTTACGTCATCAATAAAGGGCTATCTTTGAACTACATCGAGCTTAATAAGCTTTGTACAATATATGCTATGGAACACGGTATAGGCACTCACCTACACACCCAGGTGACAAATGTTTACATCGCAAATCAGCTCACTCCCACGGAAGACGCTTACCGTATAATCGAGGGAGGGGATCATCCAATCATCTTCGGTCGGAAGAATCCACAGCCCTTCACCAAAGAAGAAGTCGATCTCGAATCGGACGCCGGGAGACTGCCTCTCTATCTATATAGCCCCCAATCCAAATACCTCATGAAGAAACAGGGGTATGATCTGGAGACTACGCCAGGTTTGAACTACGACACTGGTCGACGATTACCTTTAAAGTCGCCGGTCCCGGCTGGCAAACCTGTAAAACCACTAAATTTTTACTATTTTTTTTAAATTTGGTACCGATTTAAAATTTTATATTGTACGTCGCGTAGTCGTATTGTGTGTCGCGCACGAAATTTTAGTTTTCGTAATTGCTCGACGAGTGCGAATATGTGCGAGTGTACATATTTTTCGAAAAACATTTTTTTTTTATTTTTATAGTTTCAACATAATATATGTAATATTTAATTTAGCTATCAAAATTTCCTAAATTTATGATTTTATTTATGAAAAGCCTTTTATTTAGAATAAATAATATTATTCATGCATACATATATTTCATAAATTTTTGCTAGTTTATTTTAAATAAAAATGTAATTTTTGAGATTTATTAATATTAATAATTTATTATTCAAAAAGATATTTAAAAATATTAATATAATTTTCGAAATTATTATTATTAATATTTTGGAAAATATATTTCAAAATTATTGTAAAGATTTAAATCTTGATTTGAATTTATGGATTTATTTAAATAGTTAAATATTTGAAGTTTGATTTATCCCATTTGATTTTGAGCTAAAAAATTGATTAGATTTAAATGGGATTTATATTTGGATTTGGGTTTAAATTGATTTACATTAAATTACGAATATTCTATTTTTGGGTTTAAACTATTCCTAGTTCTTATCCAAATAGGAATTCCCACATCCTATAAATAGGCAGGTACTCCTCCATAAATTTTTATCATTCACAAATTCCCTCCACAAAAGTGTTGTGCATCGTATCGGTGTCCTTCATTCCCATCCACTATTTCTCTCCATTACAAATACAATATTTCCATCCCGTACGACAATCCCGGACGTCCACCCAACCGTATCGGACACCCCTGATATGACACCCTACCCTGACACGACACCCAAACCTACTGCCAACAGCACCGAACGTCTCTCTCCCCGTCGTCGAAAACCCTCAACCCTTGACTGACTAAACTTCCTCCACCATTACCAATCAGACCACCACCGCACGTCATCACCGGTCAACCCCAAACTCCCTGGCGGTCAGCGCCACCCCACCATTGCCGTAGCCATCATACAATCACCACCACCATCTTCACCACCTCCTTATCGAATACCCGTCCCAAACTTTCTCCTTCCTGGCCATCGCCCCGTCGTGCCCTTCCTGGCCAGTGACCCCGGCCATCCACACACCACAACCGCCCCAACAAAAAAATTTTTGACCAACCCACAGTAATCCGTAACACCAACACCATCATCTAGGAAAACAAAGGAAGAAGAAGAACCCTAACCTGACCTCCAGTCTCCGTCGAGGTTCCCCGACCGCCGTCGCGTGCTGGCAAGCCGCCGCTGCCGCCACGAGCTTTCCTTTTTCCTCGTCCACCCCGTCCAGCCCAGTCGGGCGCCACCAGAGCGCTGACCCCGAGCTCCGCCCGTGATGACGGATCCGGTCCAGATCCGGCGTCCCGTCGTACGCACCGATCGTGCGTGACCTCGCGCGCTGGCCACCGCCGAGACCGCCGCGGCCTCCTCCATCGTCGGCGCCCGGCTTCTCCATCTCCCGCTTCATCTTCCACATCGTCTACCGCGAGCCAAACCCTCCGCCGCCCTCTTCCTGAAACCCTCGCCGTCGTCATTACCTGGCCGCCGCCGGAGCGGTGAGCCCCGACTGACCTCCTTCTCGCGCCTCGCCGCGCTGTCTCCTCCGGCGCCGCCCACGACCAGCGACCGACGTCCGCTTCCTTTCCCTTCACCGGACAACCGCGCCCTCCGCGCACGACCGCCTACCGATCTCCCCCGACCGCCCGCTCTCTCACGACCACTCTCTCATCTCTCTCCCCTATACTTTCTCTCTCTCTCTCCTTTCTCTTCTGCTTTTATTTTCTATTTTTTACTCCCTTCTCGTTTCAAGAGAAGGAAAAGTTCTGTAAGTTATAAATTATTATTATTATTATTATTATTATTATTATTATTATTATTATTATTATTGTTATTATTATTATTACTATTATTTCTTTTGCTATTATTGTTGTTATTAGTTTATTTTCTATTGTTGTTATTATTATTACTTTTATTTTATTGTTAAATATTTTTGCTGATTACAGTAGGTACATATCCATCTCTAATTATTATTTTAATTATTCTTAGATTTGGAACAAGAATATATATCTAGATGTTTAAATATTTGTAAGAAATATATCATTAAATTATTTTATAGTATTTTATAGGTAAATTTTGACCTACAAATTATTTTGGCAAAATTATTTTTGTTGATGTTGTTGTTTGTTTTGAGGTTTTATGAATTTATATAAAATACTCGGAATAAGAAAAACCTAGTTTCCAAAATTACAGAATAATTACTAAGTATTTTCAAATAAGTATTTAACTATCTTCAAGTAACAAAATATAGTTTGCTACCAATTCTATTTTCGACGAACTTAGAGTTTTTAGCCACAAATGATTTTTCTTGACTTTAAGTAGTTTTCAATAATTATTTAGACTCAAACTAGTTTCGAATATTATAAATAGTTTTTTTTTCTAAATTGAATATATATTAATTACTTTGACTATCCTTCCATTCATGACTAAATCCTATTATTCTTATTCTCTCGCCAATTCTAAACTACCTTATGTCCCTCCTAACCAATTTGACCCTTCTGGACCCAATGGAACTGTCCGTGCTACCACCCGAGGCTACCATGTACAGTTGTTGCACCAAAGTCACGGTTCATGCCAGCTTGATCATTGCAATACACCAGGCATCCTACCAGGCAAGACACCTTGCCATTTGCTATTACTTATTTTAGCTCATATTTCATGCATTATTTATTTCTTTATGCAAAATAAACTGTGATACATGGCATAACCTGTTAGAACAAACTGTTCATTTATATTTCCTGCTATGTATTATTTTTCTTACACATTAAATCTAGATTTAAGGGACCACCTTGTGTGTTGCATTCATTGGCCTTGACACGTTGTACCACGAAGTTATGTGTCGCATGTAGGACACGAAAGTGCGTGATTGGCTGGCCACCAGTACGTACAAGCCGTACGATAGGAATAACCGCTAATAGAGATTGCATGCTAGTTTGACTTAGCGGTTATAGTGGTTTGTGTTGTGGATGCAACACAGTAGGCATTGGACGGGGAGGACAATTCCTTAGCGTATGGGCTTCGATGCACTTTTCCTTGTGACCCGGACTCTTCGCTGAAGATACGGGATTGATGACCCATGATTACTGACGGCCACTGACGATTCTGCGGAACGTCATGCTCTTACTGATGGGGCCTCTGGTGTCCAAGTGGGGACCATGCCGATCCTATTTAGCCAGGGCCCATGCGTAGGAAGGATTGTTCTTAACTATATTTCACTTAGAACGGTTAAGCTACCTTATCCGTTAGGTACGAGTACTTTTGGTTTGGGTACTTGTATCTGACCGTGGCTTAGAACAATAACTTGTCGCGGATTAGTTCGTCACATCTTGTCTTTGTTTGGTTGTAGGTGTGACTTACTACTTCGATGAGAAGGTATTGAACCTTGTTGGGATCCGGATACCATATTGGATTCATAGCATAGGAAGATACGTCACCGTGAATTAGTTTACCATCTCCTGTCCTTGTTTGGTTGGGGGATGGTACGCTCGTTCAGTAGGTGCGTATTGGACCATGTTATAATTCAATTGACTTATTTATTTGAGCAATATTTATTCAGTTTATATGGCATGATATTATGTGTCTTGTTACGTCCCTCTGAGGACCTGGTTATCTCTCCAGGTGTGTGCTATTGTCTTTCGCAGGTGCTCTAGCTCTAGCCGTGACCATCTCCATTTCTTCGAGGATGATTGCAATTGGATCGTCTTTGCTTCTTTCGCCAAATTCATTTCTTTACTCATATATTTTCCTTTACTTGTTGGTAGTAGATTTGTCTCCGCCCAACATATTATATCAAGACAATTTCATAGATGATTATATGATATCTTTTATTCCTTTATTTTGTGTGGATGAGATTACTTATGGTTCTACTGCATTTTACAACTTATGTATCCATACGAGGTTTTTATATATTGGTGTATACTTCGTATGTATACAGCTAGCATGTCTACGTTCCTAGTCCTACGTATTTTAGGACTGTGACGTTATAAAACCATAGGACTACTACAACAAGACCCGATGCGGACTGGGATATGTTACGCCTGCAACGACCCCTGAAAGCTCAGATGAGGAATGCGACTGGCATTCACACTCAACTGGATCACCAACTTCTAATTCAGATATCAGCATCGGGGATGTATTCAGGCCAGTCATGTCTGTCAATATGGCAGTTGCCGATGCTTACGAAGAAGATGAAGACTTTTTCGAACTCCTCGAATTAGAGCCGTGGGCCCAACAGCTGGATGCGCAATGGGAGAAGTGGTTTGAACAAAAAGAGCCTCCTACTGAAGATGAGGTCATGCAAGTGGATCTCGGCAGCGACTCTTCTCCAAAACCAATCTTCGTTAGTAAAATCTTGACAGACGAAGAGCGAGAATCGCTACTGGAACTCGTCAAAGAATATATTGATGTGTTCGCTTGGAGCTATGAAGACATGCCAGGGCTAAACCCCGATATTTCTTTTCACAAGCTCAATATTCGGCCAGATGCAAAGCCAGTCAAACAACAGCAACAACGCTTCCGCCCAGGCATCATGGATGCGATCGAAGCCGAAGTCAATAAACTGATAGCCAGTGGCTTCATTCGTAAGGAACAACATACGGACTGGGTCGCCAATATAGTACCGGTCCTCAAGAAGAATAGGAAGATTCGAATCTGCATCGACTTCCACAATCTGAACGAGGCGTGTCCCAAAGATGAGTTCCTCCTCCCTATCACAGACTTCATGATTGACAACACCTGTGGCTTCGAACGTATGTCGTTCATGGATGGCTTCTCGCGGTACAACCAAATTAAGATGGCTCCCGACGACGAAAAGCATACATCATTCTGAACACTAATAGGTACGTTCTGCTACACAGCCATGCCTTTCGGTTTAAAGAACGCTGGCGCCACCTATCAGAGAGCTATAAGCATCATCTTTAGAGACCAATTGCGCAAAACAGTGGAATGCTATGTTGATGACATCGTCGTCAAAAGCCGCTCTAAGGAATGCCACCTGCATGATCTAAGGACAATGTTCGACCTGATGCGAGCGCACAATTTGAAAATAAATCCCACGAAATCCTTCTTGCACGTATCCAGTGGGAAGTTCTTGGGTTTCATCATCACCTCCCAGGGTATCCACGTAGACCCTGAGAAGACGAAAGCAATCATGGAAATGGGTCCCCCGAGAAATCTTTGTGAACTCCGGGGCCTTCAAGGGAGGCTAGCCTACATCAGAAGGTTTATCGCCAACCTCTCCGGACGATGTCAGCCATTCACTCACCTCATGAAGAAGGGCGTCTCATTCGTATGGGATGAATAATGCCAGCGTGCCTTCGACAGCATCAAAGAATTTTTGTCGAACCCTCCAGTCCTGGTGGCCCCAGTTGCTGGAAAACCATTCCTGCTCTATGTACGAGCAATGGAGCATTCCATCGGCGCTCTGCTAGCACAAAACAACGATGCAGGCCATGAGCAAGCTATATATTACCTCAGCCGAATGATGATCCGGCCAGAGCACCGATATACTGCCGTGGAGAAGGAATGCCTCGCCCTAGTGTTCGTCATTCAAAAGACACGACACTATGTCACGGGGCAAACCATACATGTGGTATCACGAGTCAACCCCCTCAGGGTCCTCATGACTAAACCAGGGGCACTCAGCTCTCGCCTCACTACATGGGCAATATTACTGTCCTCCTACCATATGATCTTCGTCCCACAAAAGGCTGTTAAATGTCAAGCTCTGGCAGACTTTTTAGCAGCCCACCCAGGCTCGGATTCGGCCAGAATATACGAAGAAATCCCAGATGAGATCGTCGACTCGCATGCGACCTCTCATGATGATATATGGCGAATGTTCTTCGACGGTGCTTCAAGGACCGGACCCAAGGGCAACATCGTCGTCGGAGTCGGGATGGTGCTGATTTCTCCTTCCGGACTGGTGATCAATCACGCTTACTCCCTCACAGAACCCTGCTCTAACAATGTGGTCGAGTACAACACTTTAGTTATTGGCCTCCAACTTGCAAAAGAGCTGGGGGTAGAATATCTTGAAGCATACGGCGATTCACAGTTAATCGTCAATCAGATCCGGGGTCCATACGAAGTCCGCCATGAAGACATGATCCCCTATCACCAAATAGCGATCAACATCATCTCGTCATTTGAAGGGTTCTTCATCGAACACGTCCCCAGACTCCAAAATATCGAAGCAGATGCCCTAGCAGGCCTTGCCGCTTCCCTAGCAGTGCCGAACCAAATTCATCATTTGGTGGACGTGATAGGCCATGAACTGGTCTGTCCCAAGAACAATGTTCAATTTATGGCAAGTTATTCTGCTCAGACGATCGACGAAGTACCAGACTGGAGATAATCATTCATAGACTTCGTAGTCTACGACATCCTGCCCGAGAACCCAAAGGAAGCCACCTCTATCAGAAGGCGTTCGCTCAGATTCTTCTACGATACAGAGACGAAAATTGTGTATCGCCGATCCTACGATGGATTATTGCTTCGATGTCTGTCAAATACAGAAGCCAAAGAAGCCGTACGCGAAGCTCATGACGGTGTCTGTAGAGCCCATCAGCCTGGCCCAAAATTACAAGACCGTCTTCGACGAATGGGCTACTACTGGCCCATGATGGGAGCAGATGCGATAGACTATACAAGAAAGTGCAAAGCCTGCCAAGTCCACGCGGACTTCATCTACCAGCCATCCGAATTTCTACATCCGACAGTGGCGTCCTGGCCATTCGAAGTATGGAGAATGGATATCATCGGTCCGATCACTCCACCTTCTTCCCGAGGACATCGCTTCATACTCACAATTACGGATTACTTCTCCTAATGGGCGAAAGCTGTTCCGCTTGCAGAAGTAAAGACTTCAAACGTGATCAGCTTCCTCAAACATCATGTCATTTATCGCTTTGGACTGCCCCGAAGGATCATCCATGATAATGGTCCACAGTTCGCAAGCCACGCCTTCTATCGGTTCTGCGACAAGCACCGGATCCAGAATATTGCTTCAACACCATACAACCCAGCAGCTAATGGTCTTGCTGAAGCATTCAACAAAACCATCATCAAGTTGCTCAAAAAGTTTGTATCATCCAACAAATACGACTAGAACGAGAAGCTTGGTGAGTACTTATGGGCGTACCGTACTACAGTCCGAACGGCGACTGGGAACACACCATTCTCCCTGGTGTACTGGAGTGAGGCAGTTCTCCCATTGGAGGCTCAAATACCATCGCTCCGCGTCGCTCTCACTTACCAATTGACGACGGATGATAACTACCGTCGTCGGCTACAAGAGTTGGAGGCCTTAGATAAAAAACGCCTATTGGCTCAGCAACGAATCGAGCTATACCAAGCACGCATCTCTGGAGCCTTCAACAAGAAGGTTAAAATCAGAACATTTCAAGTGGGCGATCTCGTTCTGGCAGTTCGGAGGCCGATGGTTATGACTCACAAAACTGCCGGTAAATTCCAGCCAAAGTGGGAAGGTCCATTTATTATTGAGGCTATATTCTCCAACGGTGCTTACCGTCTCGCAAAAAAAAATGGAGACTTGCTCATGTTGCCCGTCAACGGCAAGTTCCTGAAGAAATATTATGTCTAAACGACATTCACAAAATCCCAGATTATTGAGTTATGTACCCGTCGGTACCGCTGAACTCACATTCTTCAAATCCCAGAGTATTGAGTTATGTACCCACCGGTACCGCTGAACTCACATTCTCCAAATCCCAGAGTATTGAGTTATGTACCCGCCAGTACCGCTGAACTCACATTCACAAAATCCCAGAGTATTGAGTTATGTACCCGTCGGCACCGCTGAACTCACATTCTCCAAATCCCAGATTATTGAGTTATGTACCCGTCGGTACCGCTGAACTCATATTCATAGAATCCCAGATTATTGAGTTAAAGTACCCTCCAGTACCGCTGAACTCACAGTCTTCCCCTAAATATCCCAGATAGCTGAGTTATGTACCTGCTGGTACCGCTGAACTCATATCCCGACTACGAATCTTCGAGAACGACGAGTCATGTACTTTTTCGTACTACTGAACTCACATGCCGACTCCAACTCTTCCAGACTATCGAGTATATATACCCGCAGGTGCATCTGAACTTACATTCCGGTCACTCTTTTAGGTAGTAAGTCATGTATGACCACACCTCTGAACTTATTTCTCTGAAAGAGCTCCTACCTCATGATCCACTACCCGTACTCTCAGTGCACAAAAAGGGTAACAGATCCACAAAATTCCCAAGACGACCACGTCGATGTTACCTCTGAGTCGTCTCACTTCCGCCAAAAATAAATTATCCCTCTACATAGAACTTCCATGTCCTCATTACCTCTGTGTTGTTCTATGTTCCCTTCATGGAGCCCACTCCTGCCATGTCCTCATTACCTCTGAGTGGGAAGCTGCATCGAAGAAATCCTCATATTTGCCATGTCCTCATTATCTCTGAGTAAGTATGTTGGTTCTCTCTCGACTTATTATATGTACCAAAAAAAACCTCACGGTACGCCAAAGATAATAGGTCCACAAATGTCTTTCGACGACCACAAATGTCCTCGGTTGACCGCCAATGTCCTCTGTTGACCACAAATGTCCGCAGTCGACCACAAATGTTGTACTAAAATTCCTAGTACATGCCAATCTTTTCTTATCATGTCTTGGAAGCCCAGCTGCTCCCTGGCATTCTCACAATACCAAGAACTTCCATAAATCGCAAAGTTGTTCTAGGTATCCCTCTCGAACTTATTGCCCGTACCTAAAACCAAGGTATGCCCAGGGTAACAGGTCCACAAACAGTCCCCCAGTGGGACAAAATGCCACAAACACGACAAATACCAGAAATAAAGGATAAGTCGAGACATACACATTTATTCAGAATCCAGGTACTACATTATCTGAGACTATGTCTCTATTACAAGATGGAAAAAGAAAGGAAAAGAACATGAACAAAAATGGTAAAAAAACCATCTATGGTTCGGCGGTACATAATTCCAGGAGACGATTCCTCACCAAGGCGGTCCCCCGTTCAAGCCGCTGCTTAGCTCGGCGCTCGGCCTCATGAGATAATCGCTTTGCATCATCCAAGTACATGTGTGCCTGCCAGCCATCCTCATGCTTCTTCAGAGCGAGCTCCAGGCCAGCAGAAGCTCGAGTAACTCGGTCAGCCTCCTGGATGATCATCCTCTGTTCCGTATGGGCAGCTTCGAGTTCAGACTCTAAGAAAGCCAACTTCCTCTGAAGCTCGAAGATCTGCTCCCAGGTGTCAATTACCCCGCGGGAGACAGTCGCTTCCCGAGCCATGATATCTTCACTCTCGCGGCTCAACTGATCATATAGCTGAGATAGATCGCGGAGGTCCTTAAGTATGACCGGTTTGGCCTTATCCCGGGCAGCCCTTATCTTCTCTACAACAGTTGTGAGGAAACCGCGCTCTTGATCTATAGCAGCACACAGATCAGCTTGCCGCAGCACCTCAAGCTGGGCTACCAGCTGATCAGCCTCCAGCAATTTCGCCTGCAGAAGCGCAGCTATCCCAGCCCCACCGGGAAGAGTCTTAAGAATATCAATGTGACCCTGGGCGCATTGCCGGGCCAAGGCAAAAAGGGTCCCCCGTTCCACAGCAGCCACAACCCCTCTCTTCAAGTGGCGATAGAAGCTGTCAACCATGTCCTGTGACGCTTCATCCAGAACCTCCATAGAGGACGGCGTCAAAGGAAGCGTGACCGGCAGTGTCGAAGGAAGCATGCTAGAACTTGCCACCAGAGAGACAAATTTCGAGCGAAAAGATGTGCGAATTGTGGCTAACTCCTCCTCCGCCACCCGAAGAGTCTGGACATTTGGCAAAGTAGAAAGGTCGACTCTCGGAGCCGCCTGAGCAGAAGAGGACGCAGGGACTATTGTCCCCTGCCCCGGCTGTGCCGCTACCTGACTTCCCAAATTCGAGCCAACAGAAGGCCCTTCAATATGAATCAGAAGAGGAGGGGGTACGCTCCTCTCCGCCAGTTCCCCTTCGGCAGAGCCCACCTTGACAGTGTCTGTTATCGGCACTAGAGAGGCAGGACCTGTATGTCCAGAGCAACTATCAATCAGTCTAACCCGAAGGATGTGATGATAAAGGAGATAGGCCTCCTCACAAGTTAAGATTTGGCTTATCTTACCAGGGAGGAGCATGGAGGCTGCGAATCGCTCACAACTGCCGGAGTCTCCTCAACAGCGACCTCCAAGTCAAGTTCAGCTGGTTCATTTTGCCCGGCCACCCCGGAAAGGGATCCAGCTAGTTCAGCATCACCCCGCTGAAATTCAACTGTCTCAGGGACAGTGCAGCAGAGCCCCAGTCACCATGGTGGGACTCCTCAGCCACTTCCGGGAGAACCCCAGAAGAGATGATCACGACACACATGTCACTGACCAAAGTGGTCAGGGCCGGATCAACCTCAGCGGCCGGTCCTCGAGAAACCGACTCCTCTGACGCCTGCGAGAGGAAAGGAAAATGATTAAGGTCAAAGTTCAGGAGAAAAGGAAGAACTGAATAAAGATGGTAGTAACTCGATTTACCTCCGAAGCGGGGTCGACGTCCTTGCTTATCTCTTTTATAGTAAGCTTGCGACGTCTGGTCGCAGCCCGTTTCCGGGAGTAAGGAATACCGCCAACAGGGGAGATTTGCCTGCTACGTTTCCATACAGGACCAGGTGCAACAGGCGGCTGATCCACCACCATCTCATTAGGTGCAACAGGCGGCTGATCCGCCACCATCTCATCTGACATAACAGGCGGCTAATCCGCCTCAACATCTTCCACCGAAAGGGAAGAGTTATCTGTATCAGGGTCATCATCCTTCTCGTCCGCAGTGGTGGATACTGAGTCCGACACCGGAATCATGTTCGTCCTCTGCTTTCTCGTCCTCAACCCCTGAGGATTCTCCGTCCGGCCAGTACCCGCAATGAAACTGATCCTCGGGTCAAAATTAACGGAAGGCTTATTCACCGTTACATGGTATAGTGCCACCATATACAGAATTTCTATTGGCGCCTCGTCATTAGGGACGGAGAAGGTGGTTCGAATATGAACCGCATCATAATAATGCCATGCCATGATACCATCCAGGACGCTACCTTCAAAGCCCAGGCAAAGGCTGTCAAAAGATAGCTGGCTGTACCCGAACTGGCGGGAGAACCTACTAGGCAAATAGGGCTCCAAGTAAACGCTGTTGCGGTGACGATATACTAAATGTGCTGGACGGATATTGCGTAGCCAACAGAGTAGTCTTTCGGGCAAGAGAAGAGGAGGTTCGGTACCATCAATATGACCTCTCCTCACGTCTTCAGCAGTAAAAGGAGGAGCAGAAACAAAAAAGTCATATCCGTCCACTCTCGCCAGCGCCCTTCGACAAGCTGGCATGGTGCTGTACTCCTAGGGCTGATGACGGAACTAGAAAATGAAGGCATCATCAGCCGTGACACCATCGTCTGGGCCAGGCCTCATAAAAGACCGGCAGTGCATTAACAGTCACCCCATTAGATAATGGTGTAGGTCCTAAAAAATCAAGTTGCACCCATCAACAAAGCCATAAAATCAAGAAATTCAACTTTCAAATAAACTTCACAGACATCAGATTGCGCATCATTCTGATTGTGCACACTAGACTGCGCACACTTTCAACTGCGCAAGCTGACGTGACCATATCATAATTATCTGACACAATCAAATCTTCTGATAGCTGACAGAACAAAGAACGGGGAGACTGTTCGTTTATTGCACCGCACAGCGCTCGAGGACAGCTGTACATGCAGCGCAATCTGTTTGTTGCGCAATCTATCGTAGCGCAATCCAAAGTCAGCACAATTCATGCGGCACACTTCATCATAACAACTGATAAAAGTACACATGGCATTCATGACATCAATTGCACGTTACGTGGCAACCGTCTGCACACGATCATGCGCATTTCAATCAAATGATGCCATCTGTCCAAGACAGTTGGCCCACGACCAGACAACTGCCTGCGCAGTATGATGCTGTGCAATCCAGTTCCTGTGCAATCCAACTTGCGCCATTCAGAATAACTAAAAGTTAGTTATTTTCAGAACTCTATAAATAGGGTTTCAAGTCTTCATTCAAGGGGATCAGACATAAAAAAAGTTCAAAAATATCAAAGAGTTCAGGAGTTCTTGCCCAAGTGCTGCTGCATTCTTCCGAGGCTTTTTCCTTCAACTTCAGAGGCTACCGCCTACGAACCCATGATCAACTCCAGGACCACCCCTCGTACTGCAACAACTTCTGCCACAAGCAAAGTGCGCCCAGTGTGGGTCCCTAAGAATGCTGTGCAGTCTGTTCCTTCTGCTAAGAAGACTACTGCGCAGTCTGCTAATTCTGCCTCAAAGACAGCTGCGTATTCTAATGTTTCTGCTGTCAAGGATGCTGTACGATCTGTTGTTGCCAATGTACAAGCGACTTCATATGCTACCCTATCAAGGTGCAAGACTCCTCTGCCCCTGGCGCAGTTGGCTGCCAATCTTCCTGCACAAACCAACACTCCAGCAATTAGAGTACACCCCAAACACTCTGTGGCCAGAACTCCTGATGCGAAAACCACAGTGTCTGTGGCCAGAACCAGAAAGTCATCTGCCAAAGACTCTCCTGCGCAACCAGCCAGTGTGCCATCAACTCATGTGCAAACTGTGCCTGCACAATCCAAGAAAGACAGTCATTTGGCTAACCTTTCTTCATCTCACAAACAATAGAAAGACTCAACTTATCTCCCCAAGCACCCTGCTGCTCCTGCGCAATCCACTAGGGGTAGTCTTTTGGCTATTCCTTCTCCTCTCCAGAACAAAGGAAAAGGCCCTTTGGTCTTTTCTCAAACTTCCTCGTCTCTTGACTTGGAAGACAAAAGAGGGAAACGCTCTTTAGCTAACCCTTCTTTACAAAACAAAGGAAAGGCCCTTTGGCCTTTTCTCAGTCTTCTTCGGTCTTTACCGTAGAAGATCACACTGAACGTGCCTCGGCATCAGTCAGTACAAAAACTCTTTCAAACAAGGATTCTTCTCTCCATATTAAAAGAACATGTACTGATCAAAGAGGTATTCTGCCTACTCCGGTAGCAGAATTCCAAGATCTCCCAACCCTCAAGATCTCTCGCTCAAGACAGGAAAAATTGATGGTGTCTCAGACGAAAACCCCTGGGGGTGAGTTTGTTGATCTAAGAACTTATCTCAACAGGCCAACTTCGGTGAAACGTAAACAGCCAATGCCGAAGACTAAACATCATCAGAAGCAAACTTCCAGGATCAAGAATCCGGACACCTATGCCAATGAAATGAGCACTTCCCTGTACACTCAAGGGACAAAACATCTGAAGAATCGGAATCATGTTCCGAATATTATTAAAGAACACATTCCTCAGTCTTCTTCTCGTCCTGTCATTGTTCCAGATCTCCGAGACCACCTCCAGCAAAAGCGGGACAACACCTCAACACTTCCAATTCAACCAAGTGATCATCATCATTGTAATCACAAGGTTATTATCAAGTGTTGTTGTCAGACAACCAGACGATCTGTCTTCGATCGTTTGAACTTTTCAAACTCAGAACCTATGTCAGAAGATGAAGACGAAGTGTTGTATGCTTCCGTCAACATGACTTCTAGAGACACTGGAGGGTAGGAAGTGCTCTAAGCACGGGAAGCCTCGCAAGCCAAGCCAACGGTATTTGGATTTACTTCAAGAATCCTCTGAAGGAGTATTCCAACATACCCGATCCCGAAGCCGAGACACAATCGGTCAAAGGCATCTTCAAGATCCCTCCGATCATCTTCTTTCTTCTCACTCAGGAGATGATTTTTTCTCCGACTATGATGCATACAGCGAAAGTTCAGAGCAGACAGTGTCCTCCACTGTACCCAGAGAAGTGACAGCTTATGTTGTCAATGAAGATCCCGATGCTTCCAGTTCAGCCAGCCAAGAACAAAGAATAGCTACACTAGAAGATAAGTTGAAGACCATGGCTGAGATGGTCGCAAGTATGCATTCTATCATTGTGGCCCAGCACATAGTGCCACCGACAGTACCGCCTGCAAATCCTGAAATCATAGCATCGTCGGTGCCTGTTAATGCAGGGTTGGGGGTAGCATCTCTTCCAGTACCTCCTATGCAAATCCAACCTACACCCAGTTAGTCAGGTGCTGAGGATAGTGCTTATCATGTTGTTCCTCCTTCTAATACTGTGGTTCAGCCTGCTCCTTCTACATCAGTGGAAGATGCCAATGAAGCTGTGAAGCTCCTACGGACTCAGTTCGAAGCTTTCAAGGAGAAGGACAACTTGCAAAGGTTGGGGATCAAGCAACCTTACCCAGTTGAATGAAAGGAAATTCCATTTCCTCCGAAGTACAAGATCCCAACCATCTTGCTGTTTGATGGCAGTACTTCTCCCAGTCAGTTTATTAACCACTTTGAGGTTATGACTGTCCAACTTCAACCAAATGACGCACTTCTTACCAGAGTATTCGTCGGCTGTTTAGCTGGCATAGCATACGATTGCTATAGAAGCTTGCCCGATGGTTGTATCACCTCCTTCTCTGGCTTAAAGCAAATCTTCTTGGAACGATTTTACGAGGGGATCAACGACATGACTATGTCAGCCCTCAATAAAATTAAACAAAGGCACAATAAAACTGCTGAGAGTTTCATTGAAAGATTCTGCCGGGAAGCTTTGAAAATGCCTCCAGGAACTTCGGCTGCTGTCACCATAGACACCTGCAAGGCAAATCTATTGCCTATCATCAGCATATGGATGGGGTCTACTCAGTTCCAAGATTGGCCATCCTTCATTGTCAACGCTAAAGCAGCTAAAGTTAGCGCCGACAAATTTAAGCAGCTAGGGGTACAAATGTCTAACCCCGACCGGGATGAACATCCAACATCAGGTGGTGGCAATCGCCAGAACAACCGCAAAGCAAAAGAAACTTTGAACATCAATTTGAACAAGAACAAAAAATCTCTGGCAGTCAATGTAGCTCCCCCTACGTCCACTTCTACTCCTTCAGCACCTCCACCGAGAGAACCTCGTCCTAAAATAGAATATTCCTTTGACGAGAATGACACAGCGAGCATCTTTGATTGCTTAATCAAAAGCAATAAAATCCAACTTCCAGATCCAAAGAAGCTCGATAAAGTAGGTAAGACTGAACATCCCAAGTACTGTGTCTATCACAGGTTCATCGGACATCCCACTCGAGCATGTTTTGTGCTCAAAGGCAAAATCCAGGAGCTGGTCAACGCTGGCGTTGTCACTCTGCAATAAGACGAGAAGACTGTTACCGCAAACATGGTCTCAGTCCAATTTGGTGACTTCCCGCCCCAGATGGTGCAGCATGGTGTCATTCATATCCCCAAAGCTACTCTTGAGATTGAGAATCTCCCTCCTCCACGAAATGAAGGTCTTGTCCCCTTGTCTCTTGACAATGGTGAGATAATGTGGATTCATCCTGATCTTGCTTCAGAGTTTAAACTTCTCTCTTCCTCCAAGAAGAAATATCGTTCTAAGGGCAAGACAAAGATTTGCAATATGGTGTCTTTTGACCCCATAGTTGATGAAGAAATCCTGCTGGGCACCAGATCAGGGAAAGCTTATTTAAAGGATTACCCCGAAGCTCAAGAGAATCCTGCTTCTTCTTCTGAGCCTGCTCCAGTGCAGCCTGCTTCCACTGAGGATATTTTTTCTGTATCCTCACCTGTTGTGATACCCATTCCTTCTAAGCCGGCGGTCGCTGACAAAGGCAAACAGCAAGTTCGGTTCGATAAACCTTTGAAGAAGACATCTCCTTCTGGACTTGAAAAGCCTTACAACTTTGATATTTTGGCTCAGTTAGCCAATACACCAGCCAGGCTATCCATTTTTGAGCTCTTGCGCCTCTCCAAAGAAACTCGAGAAACTCTGAGCGAAGCTCTCATGTAAGCTGAAACCTGTTTAGCCCTTCTGAAGAAGCCAAAAGCAGAATCAGTCTCTTGCCTCCATTGTCATAGCGTGTTGGAGTTAATTCCAAACATAACTTTCACACAGGATGACATGTTGATAGAAGACAACAGGCACGATCGTCCTCTCTACTATACAGGATACGTCGACTTGATGAAAGTCGATCGTATTTTGATAGATCCAGGGTCTGCTCTCAGCATTATCCCGAAGACAATGTTGGATGCGCTGAAAATCCTACTGCATAGTCTCTCCAGTACAATCACCACCATTCTCGGGTTCAATCAGGGAAGGAGTGAGCCTTTGGGCAAGATTCGCCTAAAACTTCAAATAGGCAATCTTCGCACAAAGGTTACCTTCTACATCATTGACAACCATGGTTGTTCTTACAATGCTTTGCTGGAAAGACCATTTCTGCATGAGCATAACATTGTCCCTTCAACTCTCCATCAATGATTTAAATATGTTGATGACAATGGAGAGGTCCAGAAGGAGGTTGCTGATCTCTATCCTTTCAAAGCCATCGAAGTATACTGCAACGATGCTCGTATGTACAAGGACGAATTCATGAAGGTTGTCCTGTCTTTGGATACTGAAGAAGAGCAAGAAACAGTGCCTAATGACACCCTTATCATTCCTGTCAAAGGGCATGTTTCTCGTCCTCAATCCTCCAAGCCACTGGCTATTCACTTGCCAATTCAGATACAATCAAATGATGATCATGATCAAAGGGAGCTCACCTCTTCTGAGCCGCTTGTTATCAACTTCCGTCGTAACAAGGATAAAAAGCAGCTCACTTCTTCTGAGACACTTGTTATCGATTTACCTCATAACAAGGACAAAAGGGAGCTCACCTCCTCTGAGTCGCTTGTTATCGACCTCCGTCGTAACAAAGCCAATCCTCCTCCACGTTCTTCTTCTCCTCCTCTTGTAATCAATTTGACCAAGCCTGCTAAGGCTAAAGGTCTTGCTGTAAATAAAAATGTACAAATCAAAAAGCATCTACTTTCCAGTATACTGATGTCATTTATCATGCTAAATGCTATTTGGATATGTTAGATAGCTTTCAATCATTTACAATGGGAGTTGTACAATCTCTTCAAACTGAAGTTTCATTTGAACACCCAAAGGATTCATATCGTATTGTTCCCGCTCGTAAGAAAGGCGAGAGTCCAATACTTTTTAGTAAAGGACCGGAACAATAATTCAGCTATACGGATGATAGTAAAGTTAACGACACGGGGCATCTTCAACTCCGTCGTTACAGTCAACAATCAAAAGACATCATTCGAAAGATGGGTTACGACTTCAAGAGCGGCCTCAATTACGGTAAAGGACGGAGAACTCCTATCCGTACGACTGTGCCGAAAGAAAAGTCAGAGATGTACTACAGCAGGACCAAAAGAGGTCTCGGATATGTTTCTCCCCCAGTGTTATCCCCAGCAGGCTCTGAATCTGATAGTGAGGAGCGTTCTAACTCTTCTGATTCCAGATCATGGGATTCTGACACCAGCATTGGTCAAGTTCTTCGGTTAACTGTATCGTCTAACATTGTCTCCGTTGAACTTCTAGAAGGATATGATGAGGATATTGAAGAAAATCCTGAAATAGATCCTTCGGCTCAACGAATAGATACCCAATGGGAACTCCGATTCAAATAAAAGGAACCTCCTACCGAAGATCAATTAGTTCAAATCGATGTAGGAGAGAACGGGTCACTTCGTCCAATATTCATCAGCAAGAACCTTCCTGAGTTGGATAAACAAGAATTAATTATTCTGATTAAAGAATACATTGATGTCTTTGCCTGGAGTTATGAAGACATGCCAGGACTAGATCCCAAAGTTGCTACTCACAAATTGAACATCTTGCCGAATGCAAAACCGGTCAAACAACAACAACGACGTTTCAAGCCAGAAATGATGGACGCAATTGACGATGAAGTCAAGAAGCTCATAGCTTGTGGCTTTATCAGAGAAGAGCAGCATCCTGATTGGGTAGCTAATGTTGTCTCAGTTCTAATGAAAACCGGAGAAGTTCGAGTCTGCATCGACTTTCGGGATCTTAATGAAGCATGTCCAAAAGATGAATTTCCTCTCACTATCACGGACGTCATGATCGACAACACTTGTGGTTTCGAAAGAATATCTTTCATGGACGGATTCTCCGGATACAATCAAATTCGGATGAATCCTGAAGATGAAAAGCATATTCTTTCCGCACTCCTCGTGGAGTCTACTACTATACTGTGATGCCATTTGGTCTCAAAAATGCTGGTGTAACATATCAATGAGCCATGAGTACCATCTTTCAAGATCATCTGCACAAGACTGTCGAATGCTATGTTGACGATATTGCTGTCAAAAGTCATCTGAAGGAAGATCACAACCAAGACTTGAGAACTATCTTCAATCTCATGCGCCAACATCAACTAAAAATAAATCCCATCAAGTCATTCTTGGGTGTCTCTAGTGGCAAATTTCTCGGCTTCGTTATTACCTCTAAGGGTATACATGTGGATCCCAAGAAGATCAAAGCCATTCAAGAGATGCGTCCACCACGCAACCTAAAAGAGCTACGAGGATTCCAAGGTCGACTTGCGTACATCAGGAGATTCATTTTGAATCTGTCTGGACGATGTAGACCATTCACTCAACTCATGAAGAAGGGTGTATCTTTCGTTTGGACCAAAAAATGTCAACGAGCATTTGACGACATAAAGCGGTATCTCATGAATCCACCAGTCTTGGTGCCACCAATCTCTGGCATACCATTCTTAATGTATGTCCGTGCTATGGACCATTCATTGGGTGCTTTACTTGCCCAAAAGAACAAAGAAGGTCACGAACAAGCCATCTATTATCTCAGTCGTACTATGATTGGTGCTGAACACCGTTATAGTCCGGTCGAAAAAGAATGCCTAGCTCTTATGTTTGTTGTTCAGAAGACGAGGCATTACATTATTGGCCAAACTATTCATGTTATATTCCGAGTTAATCCTCTTCGGGTACAGATGAAGAAGCCTAGCACACTCAATTCTCGGCTGGCTACATGGGCCATTCTGCTAGCCCAATATGACATGGTATATGTTCCTCAAAAATCTGTCAAAGGTCAAGCACTGGCGGATTTCTTAGCAGCCCATCCTGTTCCAGAGACATCCAAACTCTACGATGAAATTCCAAATGAGACTTTAGAATCTAATATAATCTCTAAAAAATTTCTACTTGGCGTCTATTCTTTGACGGTGTATCCAGGATTGGACCCAATGGTGCCATTGTCGCAGGAGTTGGAGTTGTCCTTGTTTCTCCGGACGGATCAACTATCCAAAGAGCTTACTCTCTAGATGAGCCTTGCTCTAACAACGTGGTAAAGTATAATGCTCTACTCATTAGCCTTCAGCTAGCCAAGTAACTCGATGTCGGGTATCTTGAAGTCTATGGCGACTCCAAGTTGGTTGTTAACCAAGTTAGAGGATCCTATGAAGTTCGCCATCAAGATCTAGTGCCTTACTTTGAAGCGGTAATTAACATGGCTACATCATTTAAAGCTTTCTTCATCGAATATGTACGTCGAGCTTGCAATACTGAGGCAGACGCCTTGGCCAATCTTGCAGCAGTCTTAGCCATCCCTATTAAAAGACAACAGGTGGTGGTCATCTCTAACCGGGAATTGTTCTGCATCGAAAACAATCATAATATAGAGTTCAGTAATCTTTCTGAAACCAATGTTATCAATGAAGATTGGAGAACTCTCTTCATCGACTTTGTAGTTCATGACATACTCCCTGAAGATCCCAAAGAAGCTACGAGTATTCGTCGGCGGTCTCTACGATTTTACTACAATCAGACCACCAAGACTCTCTATCGACGAACTTATGACGGCTTACTCTTGCGCTGTCTTGCTGGTGATGAAGCAAAGCAAGTACTGCGTGAAGCTCACGACGGTGTCTGTGGAGCACATCAACCCGGTCCTAAGCTACAGGATCATATCCGATGCATGGGTTACTACTGGCCCTCTATGGTATCTGATGCCATCGATTATGCGAGGAAATGTCGAGCTTGTCAAATCTATGCAGATTTCATTCATCAACCTTCAGAATTTTTATATCCGACGGCTGCTTCCTGGCCTTTTGAAGCTTGGGGCATGGATATCATCGGTCCCATCAATCCTCCTTCTTCTAGAGGACATCGGTTCATACTCGCAATAACCGATTACTTCTCCAAATGGGCTGAAGCTATACCTTTGGCTAAAGTCAAGACCAGCAGTGTCATCAACTTCGTCAAACACCATGTCATCTATCGATTTGGTGTACCTCGACGAATCATCCATGACAACGGACCACAATTCATCAGCTAGAAGTTTACAAGATTCTGCGATGATCATCGGATTGACAATATTGCTTCGATAACCTACAATCCTGTCGCTAATGGCTTAGCTGAAGCTTTCAACAAAACTATCATCAAGCTCCTTAAGAAGTTTGTGTCTACTAACAAACAGAACTGGAGTGAAAAGCTTGGTGAATGTCTTTGGGCCAATCGAACTACGGTCCGCAATCCCACAGGCTTTACACCTTTCTCTCTGGTGTACGGTTGTGAAGCAGTTCTTCCTCTGGAACTTCAAATTCCTTCTTTAAGGATTTCCATTTCTAATGAACTCACTACAGAGAACAATGATCTTCTTCGACTTCAAGAGTTAGAAGCACTCGATGAAAAGCGGCTATTGGCTTAACAACATATTGAGTTGTATCAAGCCCGTATCTCAAAGACTTTCAACCGCAAAGTTAAAGTCAGAGCCTTTCAGCAAGGAGAACTCGTTCTAACAGTAAGACGTCCTATGACTATGACTCACTCGAGCAAAGGCAAGTTCAATACGAAGTGGGAAGGGCCTTATATTGTCAGCAAAGTCTTTTCAAACGGAGCCTATCAACTTTCAGAGTTAGATGGTCGAGTTGCAATGATGCCTATCAATGGCAAATTCTTCAAGAAATACTATGTATAAATGTAACAGAGATTTTATGTAAATATGATCAGACAGTTCATAAATAAAGTTTAATTTTTATTTCATCATAAACGATGTTATATGATATCAAGGAAGGTCACTATCATCCTTTTAGATATTGGGACGTGGACCACTGCCATCCTTATCAAAGACATAATCAGCAAAAGAACTGAGAACATCCTTGCTTGAACCTACCAGGAACTTACAAGCAGCCATCCTCATGGCCTCCTCCTCTTCAGTCTTTCCTAGTTCAAGCAGAAAGTCCAAAATATCCCGTAGTGGTTTGGGTGTAGACGAACCTTCGCCTACTTCTGCTGCTTTGGCTGGACTGGATCGGCATGACGTCCTTCAGTGTCTACTTCAATCTTCGGAACAATTTAAGCCTTCTTGGATGCATCTCCGGACGACATCTTTATGTTGAAAAGTGGAAATAATTATTCCTTCCAAAATTCTGTTCTATTTATAGGCGGAGATTCTCAAAATAAAGAAACAACACATTCATCTGACGGTTCATCCGTTCATCATCATCTGACGGTTTACCCGTTTATTATCATCATCTCACGGTTCACCCGTTCATTATTATCATCTGACGGTTCGCCCGTTCATTAAATTCATCTGACGGTTCGTTCGTTCATTACATTCATCTGACGGTTCACCCGTTCATTATCATCATCTGACGGTTCATCCGTTCATTACATTCATCTGACGGTTCACCCGTTCATTATTATCATCTGACGGTTCATCCGTTCATTACATTCATCTGACGGTTCAATCGTTTATTATTACCATCTGACGGTTCACCCGTTCATTATCATCATCTGACGGTTCACCCGTTCATTATCATCATCTGACGGTTCACCCGTTCATTATCATCATCTGACGGTTCACCCGTTCATTATCATCATCTGACGGTTCACCCGTTCATTATCGTCATCTGACGGTTCGCCCATTCATTAAATTCATCTGACAGTTCGTCCGTTCATTATGTTCATTTGATGGTTCACCTGTTCATTATCATCATTTGACGGTTCACCCGTTCGTTATCATCATCTGACGGTTCACCCGTTCTTTATCATCATCTGACGGTTCACCCGTTCATTATCATCATCTGACGGTTCACCCGTTCATTATCATCATCTGACAGTTCACCCGTTCATTATTATCATCTGACGGTTCACCCGTTCATTATCATCATCTGACGGTTCACCCGTTCATTATCGTCATCTGACGGTTCGCCCGATCATTAAATTCATCTGACGGTTCGTCCGTTCATTACATTCATCTGACGGTTCATCCGTTCATCATCATCTGACAGTTCCCCCGTTCATCTGACGGTTCCCCTGTTCATTCAATTCATTTGACGGTCCATCCGTTCATCCCGACGATTTATTTCGTTTATTTATTTCATTCACACCTTTTTGTCGATTCATTTTCGTTCATTTAATCATCTACATCAGCAACTTATCGTCCTCGATTAAGTTGTCTATTTGAAATAATAATATTCGACAAATTATATTCTGCTACGTCCACATTACCTCTGAGCAGATATAATGAATATGATTATTTTCTAAAATCGAGAAATATATCATGTACTGTACCTCTGAATATATTTTCTATCTCTATTATTTATATCTGAACAAGATATGCAACAAATAATAGAGCCACAAGAAAATGTCTTTTTATTGATTGAAATTTTAGACATTACAAAAACATACATGCTGCAAAAGACAAGAAGATACAAGATATCTTTCTATTAAGCTGATGGTGTCATCAAACCGGTTATCTGTTGCTTCAGAGTCTGCAGACGCTCTTCGCGGGATTCTATCACTCTCTTCCTGGCCTCTTCCATCCCAGATTTCTCATTGAAAGTTGGCATGGTTACCATTCTGCGAGTGATTTCATCATTATGAGCTGCGGCATATTCGTCTCTTTCTTGGGTTATAACACCGAGTTGTTGGATTGCAGTTTGATGCTCGGTAACCTCATCTTCCAATTCTTCTTGGAGACGGACAATCTCTGCTCTCAGTTCAGCAATTCTTCTCTCTTTTCTTTCAGCAGCAGATGTCACAGATTCCACCTTGAAATTGTACTCAGCAGATTTAGTAGCAAAAGCATCCAAGAGAATCTGGAAATTTACTCTCTCAATTGCAGCTTCCTGAGCCATCCGTTCAAATTCCGCTTGAACTAAGGGTTCTACCTCTCCCTTATTGAGCTCTTTGTAGTTCTTTATTGAAGCCTCTAGCTCATTTAATATATGTTCGAGAAAAGTGGCCTGAGGCTCGTCACCTTGCTCGCGGATAGCATGAATTAAGAAGGAGGTTGGACCTCTAACTGTGTAAAAATCAGCATCCTCTTTTTTCCATCACCCTATTGATCAATGGCCCTATTGAATCGAAAAAGAATTTTGTAAATGATTGGATGACGAATTGATTGGTCGCCAGAGCACCAGGAGTCGTAGCAACTCCTGTTGATGACGAGGCAGCAGGACGTTCAGTTTCTTGTATTTGAATGGAAGGCTCTTTGAATAAAGAAACTAAAGTGGAGCTGGTCGCTCCTCCTGGTTGTTCTTCTGCAAAATTAAATATTGTCATTTTGCCTGTCATTTGCTATTGTCAAAGAGAATCAAAAGTGAAAACAGTCTTACCATGGTTTGATCCAGTAACTGGCCTATCATCTGTTAGTACAGATTCTAGTTGAGCAAAAGTAGCCTCAGATACTATGGCCTGACTACTTCCTGCTTCGGAGCCACAGGATAAATGGCGACTGCTACTAGCAGTTGTCGTCGCAGGCACTATGTCCATGCATACTGGAGGAGCTGGAGAAGATCCAAGTTCTGTAGGGATAAGAATAAAGATGTTAGCTGTTAATCTATTAAAAGAAAATTGCTAATTTCATTCTATATCTTGGATATCAACAGCAGGAGTTTCCTCCCGGGCCGCTTCTTCATCTGCTATCTTTTTTGGAGATGCTTGTACCTCAACATCCTTTTTAGGATTCAAGGTATCATCAGAGTCTTCAGAAGATATCTGTACCTCAATATCCTTCTCAGGATCTAAGGTGTCGTCAACAGTTACAGGACACACATGCTCTTCGTCGTCCCCTTCAGGATCATGTGTATCCTCAATGTCCTCAGATGATGAACCCTCCTCATTGTCATCTTCCTCCGGTACCTCCCCACTGGCAGTTGCAGCGGTTTGATCAATATAATCCTGTGAGCCGAAGTCACAGTCATATAAAGCCTCGATCATCAAACGATCCTCTTCCTCACGGATTGCTCCCGGTGTAGCAGGAGGTTGAGTAGTATCCATCATCGGTAAAGGGGATTGCAAAGCTTCATGCTCTGTCTTAGCAATATTTTCTCTGGGCTCTACGGCCTTATTTCTCTCTGCACTCTGCTCGATCTCTTCCCTCTGTTCTGGACTAGGAGTTTTATGCCCAGACTCAGAAGCAGGGGTAGAAGATGGCATGGTGATTCCAGCTGTAACGCCCCAGTCCCAAAATACGTAGGACTAAGTACGTAGACATGACAGCTGTATACATACGAAGTACAGGGTCTTGTATGTATACATAAGCTGTAAAGTACAGTAATCCAAGACAAAACTAAATCTCATCCACAATAAAAAAAATAATAATATAAAATCAACTCGAATATTTATGATACAATCGTCGGGCGGAGACAAAGTCCACTACCAACTATCTTAATGAAAGAAATGTACAAGAATCGATCCCTAAAATGACAAGACGAACCAAGCACAATCGTCTTCAAAGGAATGGAGAAGACCACGGCCTTGGCTAGGATACCTGCGAAAGACATAAATACACACCTGGGGAAAAACTAGGTCCTCAGACGGACGTAGCAAGATACAGGAAGAACAAGCTAATATGAACTGTCAGAATAATAATATATAAAAGACTATCCTAGACACAAATATGCAAAGGAGATTCTAACCGCCTAATGTGCAATTTAGAGGACAACTTTCATGCGCATGGGTGGAATTTTAGGCTATATGTACGAAACTGGCGCCCAGTAATCCGTATCCTTCCGTAACGTCTAAAACGTCAGAGGGCATCTATAAATAAATCGCCACAGTTCCATCCGGAGACTGTGGTTTACCTGTTTGGATTCCCATACGTACTAGTGACAGTCCTCCCCCAATATATCCCATACTATTCAAGTCATGTTCATGGCTTGTCCAGTTTTGTAACTGCTTTAGTCTCTAAAACCCTTGTCATAGCAGTTACGATCATCTATCCGTCACAAGACTTTTGAGAGGGCCAGTCCATAAGTCGTGCCCCTAGCAACATGTCTCCAGCCGTGTAGTGTGTGTGTCATGGCCAAAGGAGATATAAGGATATCCCCTAACAAGAAGGTAGTCCGCTAAAACTAAGTTAACATGCATATAGTAAAACAACCAATAGAGTCGCTTGCACCCAAGTACAGCTTGGACGCGCAGTTTATAACAAAAGAAACTAACTATATGAAACAAAATAAATAATACAAAAAATAAATAATTTGACAGTTAATTAGCAAGGTATACTTGCCTGGGTCCTGAGCACTAAGGTCCAAACAACATCTCCGGATGCTGAAAATAGTCTATTATCTAATTATAATTAATACTGTACCTATTAGATTTATTTAATAAATTTTTAAGTTAGAATATGGCATAGATTTTCGTATCAGCTTCCCGAAAAACTAAATGGATCGCATTTTTGTTTCCGAAAACTCCCGAAATCACGAAAATATCAAAATATGTTTGTTTTCCAGACATCTAATACTCAAATAGTTTTACAAAAATATACAGAATGAATTTTGTCTATTAAAATATGTTTTTTGAAACCTTACCTTAATACGCTTCTTTTAAAAAAAACTGGAGGCGAAACGGAGTTCGGAGTTAGGAGATATCGTCGTTCCAAGTTGCTCTTGCTGCTAAAAAGCGGGGCTGAATTCTAATGACGAATTTTAGAGTTTTTATTAGACTAAAAATAATTTCGAATTATGGCTGATAGAAGGGGGATGTATTGGGTTTATATAGGTATTTATTTCAGATTTATCTCCTAAATTAGATAGGATTTGATTTAAATAAATTGGAGTTTGCTTTGTTAGGATAGGATATAGATAGAGATATTTTTCTAGTAGAAGTAGGATTAGTATTTATTTAAAACCCCCTTTAATTAATCTTCCTTTTAATTTAAATTATTTTAAAACCGATTCAATCCAAATCCAATCCAAATCCAATCCAAATCCAACTCAATTAAATCTAGATAATTTCAAATCCAAATTAAATATAGATGATTCCCATATTTAAATCAAACTTATTTAAATTAAATCAATAAAATCTAATCAAAGTTTAAATTACCACAATAAGGTCAAAATATCTTTTCTAAAAAAAATAATAATAAATAATTTCGAAAATCCAAAAAATATATGAATAAAAATTTGTACATCCATGCAAATACGGTATTTACATAAAATATAGTTTTCTAAATTAATTTGAACTAGAAATAAAATAATCTTTTATAAAAGTAAAAGATAAAGGTTTTGGCAAATATCGTGAAATGTTCTTTTGATATGAAAATATTTGTTTATACTATGTATTGAAACAACATATTTATTCTATATTCATAAGAAAAATAATAATAAAATATTTGTATATGAATGAACAAATATCTCGTATTTATGTCTTTACGCATTCGCACTCGAGGTACGATATAAAAATAAAAATCAATACCAAAATAAATTAATAAAAAAATATATAGTAAAAATTTAGGGGGTTTACATCCTACCCAACTTACAAGAATTTTGTTCTCGAAATTAAAAATAAGTAGGGGGTTCGAGAAGGTACAAAGTTATATCGATCAAATCACGACGTTCAACACAAACATGCATTAAAAAATCGTGATCTCGATAACTATGGAAATAAATTACGAATTTAATTTAGGAAGTAAATAATGGTCACGATAATGAATCTAGGGTCAAGGAAAAGGACGAGTAACTCGAGATGGGGATATAGTTCTATTGGTTGGTCGGTGGCTAACTATCTTGGCAATAGATGGTGGGACACCTAAGGGGATATCAAGTACGAGCGTTTTGTCATTCCAAAATAAGTGAAAGACAAAGACTATTAAGATTGTGAAGAAGCTATTATCGAATACGAATACGTGGTCCAAAGGCGACATGAATAGTTCAAAAGAGAATTGCCAAGACAATCGTAGATGAGACTCTAGAGGCCAAGTTTAACTATGTCTCCATCCATGTTAGAACGATATGTAAAAAGTGAACCAAAGTGCACTCGTTTGATCAGACCATCATGCACCGGTTCTAATTAGACAATATGTTAGTGAGCGTGCGCTCAATAGCATAAGTCATGAACAAGCTCGATAGATGGATAAGCTTGCAAAACTAGTTTATAGTAGCAACATTAGTCAAGATGGTAAAAACATAGGCACATGAGATTTTTATTGAAAGAGAGTAGAATTATTTCGAACTTCTTAAGGATCTAGGTACCTATGTAGTCATCCTACGGTCTACTTGTCTAAGACTTGGTTAAGGTCATAAGGATAGTTAGGTCGTAAGGCATTCTACCCAACTTACAAGAGTTAAACTAATAGTGTGATGGGACAATGGGTCAAGCAATCAAGATAAAGCACAAAGTTAAGCATTTAAGGAATTAAGTAGAACAAAATCACATATCGGATCGAAAGAATTGAGTCGAGGTTGAGTCCTTATCCTTGGTCGAAAAATATATCGGTATCATGGTAAAGGTTATAGTCTAGTTTTTATGACCCGAAAGTCATATCATAAAATAGAGTACCAATGGACGTGTTTGAGTGGGACATAATATACCTACATGAAGGTGAGCTCGTCTAGGTTTTACATATAAAATTTGTTGGAAGGTAACAGCTGGTCTCGTGCTCCGAATATCAATGTCACGATAGGGGACACCAAATGATCAAAAATAGAAAGTGGCTGTTCATGAGGTGCTAATTAATGCAAACAAAATAAAAAGGATCAAGTTAAAGCACGAAATAAAGATAATTAAGAAATCTAGTAGATCAAAGTAAAATAAGTTAGGGACAAGGTTTCTAGAGAGAAGATAGTCTCCTAGATGGGGTATGATCAAGATACAGTTCTAATTATTTTTGAAATTCTCAAGCGATTAGACGGTCACGATAAAAGGTCTAGACTGAGGGAAGGACAGGTAAGTCAAGATTGAGATAAAGTCACATGGTTTGGTAGATGGCCAACTACACTTGAGTATATACAACTATCATGGTCATGAGTGATATGGCAATTAATGTGGACTACTCTATCTCATTAGGGCTATCTTGGTTGTCTACCATTATAAGTCTAACTTCTTGACCTCGAGCTTTCACAAAGTTTCTTAATAAGAATTTCTCGAAAAATAATCTACCAAATTTCTATTCATTCTACCTCGTCCAATCATAATCATAACTTAAAATGTAAATTCCTTTAATCAATAATTTTTCATCACATCATTAGTAACTTTTCCCAAAAGTTGTAATAAAACTCAATATTCGAATAATCCTATCAGTCATCAAATCCCTTTTTTAACTAAATTTCATAGCATATCATAACTTTTAAAAAAAATTCAAATAATCCTCGAGATAACTCTTAGCATACAAGTCCAAATCTAAACTCAACAAAAAAAAATTTTAATACACTTATCAACCATAATCCTACGTATAATTTTTATCAAATTGATTTCATAAATCATACACACTTCCAAAAATCAAAATTTATTTTTCCTTTCTTTTTTTACCACGATATTTTTTTTTTGATATCCAATATCGAAACCTTCAACTCAAAATCTAAATAAATTTATAATCCTCAGTCATACGACACAAGTTAAAATCTAAAAATTTACCAAATTTTATCACTCATCCTCAAAGTTTGGTCAATCGTAAAGTATACTACAACATAAATATATTTAAGATCCCTTTCAATTCAAATTTATATCCCTCCAAAGATGTGTAGCTATAACTCAATTTAAATCATAAATATTTTCAAAAGATCTTCAATTTCAGAACTCAAAAATCAATTCAATTTGTTTTCTCAATTCTACTATCCTCTTGGGTATACCACTTAGTAGTAAAATAATTTAACAATCTTTTGAAGATGGTAATATTGCTACTACCCAACTTGAAATTAACTATTTCTTAAGGTTAAAAATGACTTTATAATTCAAATAAGACCTCAATGCATATCAATTGTCCATGTAATCCATGTGTTTGACCTATGAGCATATACCAGTGTAGTCATCTTCCTAACCGACATTAAAGGATAAGATTACGGTAGGAGGACTTCTAGCAAGAGACGAATCAAGGAAGTTGCCTGAAAGATCGAAATGGAGTCAACGGAGGAGATCAAGAAGGTGGATGAGATTCTAGACTCTAATCCTATATTGCATGCCCGTTCGGTACAGTCATGTAACCAAAACGGCAAACTTTACCTGCATGGGCCACCACAAAAACATGTAACGCCCCAGTCCCAAAATACGTAGGACTAAGTATGTAGACATGCCAGCTGTATACATACGAAGTACAGGGTCTTGTATGTATACATAAGCTGTAAAGTACTGTAATCCAAGACAAAACTAAATCTCATCCACAATGAAAAGAATAATAATATAAAATCAACTCGAATATTTATGATACAATCGTTGGGCGGAGACAAAGTCCACTACCAACTATCTCAATAAAAGAAATGTACAAGAATTGATCCATAAAATGACAAGACGAACCAAGCGCAATCGTCTTCGAAGGAATGGAGAAGACCACGACCTTGGCTAGGATACCTGCGGAAGACATGAACACACACCTGGGGAAAAACCAGGTCCTCAGACGGACGTAGCAAGATACAGGAAGAACAAGCTAATATGAACTGTCAGAATAATAATATATAAAAGACTATCCTAGACACAAATATGCAAAGGAGATTTTAACCGCCTAATGTGCAATTTAGAGGATAACTTTCATACGCATGGATGGGATTTTAGGCTATGTGTACGTAACTGGCGTCCAGTAATCCGTATCCGTCCGTAACATCTAAAAGGTCAGAGGGCATCTGTAAATAAATCGCCACAGTTCCATCCAGAGACTGTGGTTTACCTGTTTGGATTCCCATACGCACTAGCGACTGTCCTCCCCCAATATATCCCACACTGTTCAAGTCATGTCCTTGGCTCGTCCAGTTTTGTAACTGCTTGAGTCTCTAAAACCCTAGTCATAGCAGTTACGATCATCTATCCGTCACACGACTTTAGAGAGGTCCAGTCCATAAGTCGTGCCCCTAGCAACATGTCTCCAGCCGTGTAGTGTGTGTGTCATGGCCAAACGAGATATAAGGATATCCCCCAATAAGAAGGTAGTCCGCAAAAACTAAGTTAACATGCATATAGTAAAATGACCAATAGAGTCGCTTGCACCCAAGTACGGCTCGGACGCGCAGTTTATAACAAAGGAAACTAACAATATGAAACAAAATAAATAATACAGAAAATAAATAATTTGACAGTTAATTGGCAAGGTATACTTGCCTGGGTCCTGAGCACTTTGGTGGCGAAGATCAGACAGGAAAGTAGGTGGAACAACGGCTGCTGAGGAACTAAGGTCCAAACAACATCTCTAGATGCTGAAAATAGTCTATTATCTAATTATAATTAATACTGTACCTATTAGATTTATTTAATAAATTCTTAAGTTAGAATATGGCATAGGTTTTCATATCAGCTTCCCGAAAAACTAAACGGATCGCATTTTCGTTTTCGGAATCTCCCGAAATCACGAAAATATCAAAATATGTTTGTTTTTCGGACATCTAATACTCAAACAGTTTTACAAAAATATACAAAATGAATTTTGTCTAATAAAATATGTTTTTGAAAACCTTACCTCGATACGCTTCTTTTAAAAAAAACTGGAGACAAAACGGAGTTCGGAGCTAGGAGATATCGTCGTTCCAAGTTGCTTTTGCTGCTAAAAAGCGGAGCTGAATTCTAATGACGAATTTTAGAGTTTTTATTAGACTAAAAATAATTTCGAATTATGACTGATAGAAGGGGGATGTATTCGGTTTATATAGATATTTATTTCAGATTTATCTCCTAAATTAGATAGGATTTGATTTAAATAAATTGGAGTTTGCTTTGTTAGGATAGGATATAGATAGAGATATTTTCCTAGTAGAAGTAGGATTAGTATTTATTTAAAACCCCCTTTAATTAATCTTCCTTTTAATTTAAATTATTTTAAAACCGATTCAATCCAAATCCAATCCAAATCCAACTCAGTTAAATCTAGATAATTTCAAATCTAAATTAAATATAGATGATTCCAATATTTAAATCAAACTTATTTAAATTAAATCAATAAAATCTAATCAAAGTTTAAATTACCACAATAAGTTCAAAATATCTTTTCTAAAAATAATAATAATAAATAATTTCAAAAATCCAAAAAATATATGAATAAAAATTTGTACATCCAAGCAAATAAGGTATTTACATAAAATATAGTTTTCTAAATTAATTTGAACTAGAAATAAAATAATCTTTTATAAAAGTAAAAGATAAAGGTTTTGGCAAATATCGTGAATTGTTCTTCTGATATGAAAATATTTGTTTATACTATGTATTGAAACAACATATTTATTCTATATTCATAAGAAAAATAATAATAAAATATTTGTATATGAATGAACAAATATCTCGTATTTACGTCTTTACGCATTCGCACTCGAGGTACGATATAAAAATAAAAATTAATACCAAAATAAATTAACAAAAAAAATATAGTAAAAATTTATGGGGTTTACACCAGCCGCAGCATTCATCACTACCGAAGACAAAATTTGCCTTGGAGGAGAAACTGTTATCTTCTTTCTTCTGTGAGCTAGCTTCTTCCTTCTATGTAGAGGCCTTCCTTCTATGTAGAGGCCTCTCAGGACTCTCTACGTTTACTACATCGACCTGTTTCTGAACAGAGGTCGGTGTAGCTGCTTCATCTCGAGTGGACTCGGCTAATTGTCTGGATTGCGATCTGGTGGTAACCTTCTCTGAAGAATGTTCCAAGATCAATTTTTTCTCAGCTGGAGAAGAAGGCTCTTCTCTCCTTCTCTTCTTCTCCTTGACCGGAGACTTAACAACCTTCAGAGAAATTCTTAAAGGCTGGTTAACTTCCTCAGGGAAATTGGCTTCCCTGGAAGCTTCTAATGGATCGTCCATTGGCTCATGTTCTTCATCGTTATTGGGAGCTAATGTGTCAGTCGCTCTTTTCTTCAGACGATTTGCTGTTGCAAAACTATCAACGAGGCTATAGTTTTCAGCAAATGTATTAGCAGCTGTATAAAACGTGAATAAGTATACAGCATTCTTGGACCAGCATCAGTTCTGTTTGGCATCGAGAACAGAGTCTTTGTGTCTCGAGCATTATAGTAAGCCCAGGCCCGGGCACCATCGATCAAATAACCTTTTTCTTATAGGCACATGATGGCGTTACCTTCATAAAACTGGTAATATCCAAACTGACGAGCGAAGCGGCTCGGCAGATATGGTTCAAGGAAGCATTCCTCTTCAAATCTGTATACTAGATGTGATGGTCTGATTGTCTTCAGCCATTCAAAAGATGCTCGACCTATTGGTTGCCTCCCAAGGTCAATCAGATTTGCTGCCATATGCTCATACCCAGTTGGAGGGGGAGTGCAAAGAAAATTCCATCCTTTGTCGAGGTTCAGAGTTCGTTTGCAGTCCCTCAAACTAGTGTATATCCACCTGCTCTGTGAGAATCTGCGTAGAAAACTGCCACCAACTGCTCCCATGGCAGGGTTTATCAATGATGGATGATGCAAGAGCAACCATCCGAATAAGTATGTGTAAGGTAACTCCAGTCTAGGGAAGTTTACCTTATCACCCCTACACTTAATCATAAGATCAACATACAGACGAAGACCCACGTTTATACTACAGGTCATCGCTGAAAGTAAGTCCATCCGGTAGTCGAAGACTAACCGGACAGCAGCAAAAAGAACACCGCGATGGAAGCGGTCTACAGCACTTGCTCCAGGCACAACGAATTGACATAGCCAGTACGTCAAAAATCCTGCTAGATGGGCTTGTTTGGACATGGACCTGTAGCCTATTCTTATAAAGCTCTCTACAAATTCTCCAGCCTTAAGAGGGGGATATTGGTATTCATCATCAACTCTGATATCCATCCTCTTATTCTCCTCCATCAGCTTTAACACTTCACTGTTACTAAGGGGATGGAAGAAATCAGGGTTGCAGGAGTCATGATCTTTTGTCTTTTTCTCAACAATGTGGTTGAGAAAAAGATAAGTCAACCATTTGGATGAATAGCATGTGCCAGAAGAGCCACTTTGGTAATATAAAGAGCATATGTTATAATGGCCCAAAAGCTCATCAAAAACTTCCACCATCTTTGAATTCTCTCGACGAAGTCTATCTAACTCGTCGTTGGTCGGGACGTACTCCTCGTAAGGCAAATCACCCATTGGTAAATATGAGATATACTTCATCTCATGAAGAGCCAAGCCCATCTCTCCAAGGGGCGTCATAAACGCCCCTATCCTGTAGTTGTACCTCTCTGCCAGAGCAAAAAACAGATGAGGATTTGGAAAGAAGCCGTATACAGTAGCGTGTACCGCATTATACACCTCAATTTCTCTGAGTTTATCTTCAAACTGGACCAGTATCCAGTTAGCTATGCAGCTCCATCTTTTGATGTCTGGGTTTACCAGACCTGTTAACCGAATGTCTTGATCCGGATATTTACCCTCTGCTTTGGCATACTCGTTGGCAAAAATCGGTGTCCTTACCTGTAGCAGCAAAGACGAGTTCTCAGGGGGAATGCAACCTGGCTTCAACCCCCTCAATAAAGTGCTGTGTCGTTCGAAAGAACTGTAGAACATGTCCCTGTTGTTCGGACCTTTCTTAACACAGATCTTTCCGGTCCGTGCCTGTTGCAAGGGAGTAATGTCCCATTCCATCCTCCTAGGATGGCTCGCATGAGCATATCTTGCCAGAGGAAGGCATCTCGCTAGGTCTGGTAACTTGATCAATTTCTCCTTCCATTGAAAAGTTCTCGATTCAACTCTAGGTCTTGGTTGAGAACTTTTATCAATAGCGTCTCCGAAGAGGAACATAGGCTTCCTATGAGTGACAGCGTCAACTGATTGTAAAGGCTATCCATTTATCCGACTTAGCAAAGTCTCGTTATTCTGTGCTATCAAAATAGTCTGACGAGAAGATGGAAGGGCATACTGGGGGAAGTGCACATGAGATAAGTCTTCTTTGAAATTTGGCTCAGCTAATGTTCCAACAAATGTTTCATATTCAGGATCTTCTCTGGTGTCAACTGCATCAAATAGAAAAATCACAATTCAGTATAAGTCAAAGTCAGAAATATTGTCATCAGATTGCACAAATATCAGATTACGCAAATATCAAATTGCGCAACCATCAGATTGTGCAACCATCAAATTGTGCAACCATCAGATTGTGCAATCATAAGTTTCCGCCAGCATCAGATTGCGCTGGCAATCTCGCGCAAATCTGCAGATTGCTCTGACTTTTGCCAGCGCAGTTCAACCGATTGTGCAAGAAGATATTCTTCATAAAATGAAGAATAACTAGTTCGTGCAACCAAAACCCTAAAAAGGGTGGCGCAATATGATCGCATCTCTAAAAAGAGATGGATTTTGAAGATCAGTGAAGTCAAAAAGCCCTAAAAAGGGGTGTAGGTCCTAAAAAATCAAGTTGCATCAATCAACAATGTCAAAGAATCAAGATATACATCATTTTGATGAATTGTGCAGGCAACAGATTGCACAGCAATCCGATTGCGCATACTGGTTTGCGTACACTTCCAACTGCGCAGGCTGACGTGGCAGAAGTCATCATTACCTGAATCAAATCAAATCTTTCTGACAACTGACAGCATGGAGAACGAGGAGACTGTTCGTTTATTACGCCGTACAGTGCTCGAGGGCGGCTGACAGCTGGCAGCGCAATCCATTCCTGCGCAGTCTGAGTCTGCGCAATCCATTCCTGCGCATTCTGAGTCTGCACAAACCAAGGCTGTGCAGTTTAGTCTGCGTATTCTATCAACATAACTGATAAAATATACGTGGCATTCATGCCATCAATTGCTCATTACGTGGCAACTATTTATGCACGATCATGCGCATTTCAATCAAATGATGCCATGTGTCCATGATAGTTGGCCCACGACCCAGTAACTGCCTGCGCAGTCCAATGCTGCATAAACCAATTGCTGCGCAAATCATCCTGCGCAGTCCAGAATAACTGAAAGTTAGTTATTTTCAGAACTCTATAAATAGAGTTTCAAGTCTTCATTCAAGGGGTCAGAGATCAAATATTCAGAGATCAGAGAGTCCAGGAGTTCTTGCTCAAGTGCTGCTGCATTCTTCCGAGGCTTTTGCCTTCAACTTCCAAGGCTTTTACCTTCAGTTTCCAGAGTTGTTTTCAACTTCAAAGGCTCCGTCTTCAAAGTTCACATCGTCCAAGGGATAAAGCAATCGTCATCTAGATTGGATTCCTATAGTTGTAATTTTCCCAAAATTCTTGTAATCTTTATTACACAGTTTGTATCAATAAAGTTCTTCAACTTTTGTTTTTGCAAACAAAATGGCGACTCTGCTGGGGATAGTCTTTTGGCTATTCCTCTTACTCCTCAAAATAAAGGAAAAGGCCCGTTGGTATTTTTTCAGACTTCCTTGTCTTATGACTTGGAAGACAACAGAGGGAAACGCTCTTTAGCTAACCCTTCTTCTCAAAATAAAGGAAAAGGCCCTTTGGTCCTTTCTCAGTCTTCCTCGGTCTTTACCGAAGAAGATCAAATTGAACGTGTTTCGGCACCTGTCAGTACTAGAACTCCTACAAACAAGGATTATTCTTTCCTTCATGACAAGGAAACTTGTACTGATCAAAGAGGTATTCTTCCTACCCTAGTAGCAGAATTCCAAGAACTTCCGACATTCAAAATATCCCGTTCCAAACAGGGAAAACTGTTGGTGTCTCAAACAGAAACCCCTGGAGGTGAATTTGCAGATCTAAGAACATATCTTAACAGGCCAACTTCGGCAAAACGTAAACAACCTATGCCGAAGGTCAAGCCTCAAAGACAAACCTACAGGAACAAAAATCCTGATACCTATGCCAATGAGGTGAGCACTTCCTTGTACACACAGGGGACAAAACATTTGAAGAATCGGAACCATGTTCCGAATGTTGTTAAAGAACATATTCCTCGAACCTTTCCTCGTCCTGGCATGGTTTCTGATCTTCGAGAACATCTCAAGCAAAAACGAGATAGTGCTTCAACTCCTTCAGTTCAATCATCTGATCATCATTGCAATCATAAAGTCATCATCCAATGTTGTTGTCAAACAACAAAATGATCTGTCTTCGATCGTTTAACTTTTGCTAAAACTGAACCAATGTCAGAGGATGAAGATGAAGTCCTATATGCTTCTGTTAACATGACTTCTCGAGACACTGGGGGTAGAAGATGCTCTAAGCATGGCAAACCTCGCAAACCAAGTCAACGGTATCTGGATCTACTTCAAGAATCTTCTGAGAGAGTATTCCAACATACCCGTTCCCGAAGCCGAGATACAATCGGTCAAAGGAATCTTCCTCAAGATCCTTCTGGTCATTTCCCTCTTTCTCAGTCAGGAGATGACTCTTTCTCCGACTATGATACATACAACGAAAGTTCTGAACAGACAGTGTCTTCCACTGTACCAAGAGAAGTAACATCTTATGTTGTCACTGATGATCAAGATGCTTCAACGTCTGTAAATCAAGAATAGCGAATCGCTGCACTTAAAGACAAGCTAAAAACCATGGCTGAAATGGTCGCTAGCATGCATTCTATCATTGTGGCCCAACATGCCACACCACCAACTATACCTACCGCAAGTCCGGAGATCATAGCATCTTCAGTACCTGTCAATGCTGGGTTGGAAGTAATGCCTTCTCAAATACCTCCTGTACAAGTACAAGTTCAAACTACACCTAGTCAGTCCGCTGGGGGTAGTGCTTACAATGTTGTTCCTCTTCCTACTACTCTGACTCCGCCGGCTCCTTCTTCATCATCTGAAGACACCAATGAAGCCGTTAAACTCTTGCGAACTCAGTTCGAAGCCTTCAAAGAGAAGGATAATTTACAAAGGTTGGGAATCAAGCAGCCATACCCAGTTGAATGGAAGGAAATTCTATTTCCTCCCAAATATAAGATTCCAACAATCTCTTTTTTCGACGGCAGTACCTCACCAAGCCAGTTCATCAATCACTTCGAGGTAATGACTGTTCAACTCCAACCAAATGACGCTCTTCTTACCAGGGTGTTCGTCGGTTGTTTAGCCGGCGTAGCATACGACTGGTACAGAAGTTTGCCCGATGGTAGTATTACTTCTTTTTCAGGACTTAACCAGATCTTTCTGGAAAGATTCTATGAGGGATTCAATGATATGACTATGTCTGCCCTCAATAAAATCAAACAAAAACATAATGAAACTGCTGAGAGTTTCATTGAACGTTTTCGTCGAGAAGCCTTGAAGATGCCTCCGGGGACTCCTGCTGTTGTTACCATAGACACTTGCAAGGCAAATCTTTTGCCTATCTTCAGTATGTGGACAGGCTCAACTCAGTTCCAAGACTGGCCATCCTTTATTGTCAATGCCAAAGCAGCTGAAGTGAGTGCTGAGAAATTCAAACAGCTGGGGGTACAGATGTCTAACCCTGATCGGGATGAACATATATCATCAGGTGGCGGTAATCGTAAGAACAACCGCAAGAACAAGGAAACTCTGAACATTAACCTGAAAAGCAAAGAGCCCTTGGCTGTCAATGTAGCTCCGCCTACATCTACTTCTACTCCTGCTGCACCTCAACCGAGGGAACCTCGCCCTAAGGTAGAGTATTCGTTTGATGAAAATGACACAGCAAGCATCTTTGAGTGTTTACTCAAAAGTAATAAGATCCAGCTTCCAGACCCAAAGAAGCCTGATGAAGTCGGTAAGACCGATCATCCTAAGTATTGTGTCTACCACCGATTCATTGGACATCCTACTCGAGCATGTTATGTGCTCAAGGGTAAGATTCAAGAGCTTGTCAATGATGGAGTTGTTACTCTGCAACAAGATGAGAAGACTGTCACTGCCAATATGGTTTCAGTCCAGTTCGGTGACTTTCCCCCGCAGATGATACAGCATGGTATCATTCCTATTCCGAAGGCTACTCTCGAGATTGAAAATCTTCCTTCTCCACCAAACGAAGGTCTCGTTCCTTTGTCTCTTGATAATGGCAAGGTTATGTGGATCCATCCCGATCTTACTTCAGAGTTCGAGGATTCTTCTTCTTCCAAGAAGAAAGGTCGCTCTAAAGGCAAGATAAAGATTTGCAACATGGTGTCTTTTGACCCCATAGTTGATGAAGAAATTCTGTTGGGCACCAGGTCAGGGAAAACTTATCTGAAAGATTACTCTGAATCTCAAGAGAATCCTGCCTCTTCTTCTGAACCTGTCCCAGCACAACCTGTTACTATTGAAGAAATTCCTTCTACATCTTCACCAGTTGTGGTTCCTATTCCTCCCAAACCAGTGGCTGCTGATAAAGGCAAACAATAAGTCCGCTTTGATAAACCCTTGAAGAAATCATCCCTACAGGGCTTGAGAAACCTTACAACTTTGATATATTGGCTCAACTAGATAATACCCCAGCAAGGCTATCTATCTTTGAGCTCTTGCGTCTTTCCAGAGAGACGCGAGAAACTTTAAGTGAAGCTCTTATGCAAGCTGAGACTTGTTTAGCCTTTCTCAAGAAGCCAGAAGTAGAACCAGTCTCTTGTCTACATTGTCATAGTGTTATGGAGTTGATTTCGAACATTACTTTCACACAAGATGACATGTTGATGGAGGACAATAGGCATGATCGTCCTCTCTACTATACAGGATATGTTGATTCGATGAAAGTTGATCGTATCCTGATAGATCCAGGATCTGCTCTCAGCATCATGCCGAAAACAATGCTCGATGCTCTGAAAATTCCTGTACATAGTCTCTCCACCACAATCACTACCATCCTTGGATTCAATCAGGAAAGGAGTGAACCTTTGGGCAAGATTCGCTTAAAACTCCAAATAGGCAATCTTCGCACAAAAGTTACCTTCTATATCATTGACAATCATGGTTGTTCTTATAATGCTCTATTGGGGAGACCATTCTTACATGAGCATAATATTATTCCATCAACCCTTCATCAATGTTTCAAATATGTTGATGATAAGGGAGAGGTCCATAAGGAAGTTGCGGATCTTTATCCCTTCAAAGGCGTTGAAGCATACTGCAACGACGCTCGGATGTACAAGGATGAATTCATGAAGATTGTGTTAGCCTTAGACACTGAAGAAGAACAAGAAGCAATGCCTAAAGACACTCTTATCATACCTGTAAAAGGGCGAGTTTCACATCCTCAGACTTCTAAACCACTGGCTATTCACTTGCCAATTCAAAAGAAATCAGTTGATGCTGATCAAGATCAAAGGGAGCTCACCTCTTCTGAGCCACTTGTTATCGACCTACGTCGTAACAAGGATAAAAAGGAGCTCACCTCTTCTGAGCCACTTGTTATCGACCTACGTCGTAACAAGGACAAAAAGCAACTCACTCCTTCTGAGCCACTTGTTGTTGATCTCACTCGCAACAAGGAAAAAAGGGAGCTCACCTCCTCTGAGCCACTTGTTATCGAACTCCGTCATAACAAGCCTCCCCCACGTTTTTCTTCTCCACCTCTTGTAATTAATCTGACCAAGCCTGCTAAGGCTAAAGGTCCTGTTGTAAATACTGATGTACAAATCAATGAAAAAGTACCTACTTTCCAGTATACTGATGTTATTTATTATACTAAATGCTATTTGGATATGTTGGATAGCTTCCAATAAATTATAATGGGAGTTGTACAATCTCTTCAGACAGAAGTCTCACTTGAAGATCCAGATGATTCTTACCGTATTCACCCTTCTCTAAAGAAAGGTGAAAGTCCAAAACTTTTTAGTAAAGGACCAGAAAAACAATTCAGTTATACGGATGATAGCAAACTTAACGATACAGGACGTCTCCAATTCCATCATTATAGTCAACAATCAAAAGACATTATCCGGAAAATAGGCTATGACTTCAAAAGTGGCCTCAATTACGGTAAAGGTAGACGAACTCCTATTCGCACGACTATTCCGGGAGGAAAGTCGGAAATGTACTACAGCAGGACTAAGAAAGGTCTCTGATATACTTCTCCTCTACTGTTATCTCCAGCAGTCTCTGACTCAGACAGTGAAGAATGCTCTAATTCATCTGATTCTAGATCTTGGGATTCTGATACTAGCATTGGTAAAGTTCACAGGCTGATCGTATCATCTAACATGGTCTCCGCTGAACTACCAGAAGGCTATGATGAAGACGTTGAAGAAAATCCTGAAACAGATCCTTGGGTTCAACATATAGATAACCAATGGGTACTTCGCTTTGAACAACGTGAACCTCCTACTGAAGATCAATTAGTTCAAGTTGATGTAGGGGAAAGCGAGTTGCCTCGTCCAATCTTCATCAGCAAGAATCTTTCAGAAGCAGACAAACAAGAGTTAATTCTTCTTATTAAAGAATACATCGACGTCTTTGCCTGGAGTTATGAAGACATGCCAGGTTTAGATCCCAAGATTGCTACACATAAACTGAACATTTTGCCTAATATAAAACCAGTTAAGCAGCAACAACGGCATTTTAAACCAGAAATGATGGACGCAATCGATGATGAAGTCAAGAAGCTCATTGCTTGTGGTTTTATTCGAGAAGAACAACATCCTGACTGGGTGGCCAATGTCGTTCCAGTTCTAAAGAAAATCGGCAAAGTTCGAGTCTGCATCGACTTCCGGGATCTTAACGAAGCATATCCTAAAGATGAATTTCCTCTACCTATCACGGATGTCATGATTGACAATACCTGTGGGTTTGAGCGAATATCCTTCATGGATGGATTTTCTGGATATAATCAGATCAAGATGAATCCTGAAGATGAAAAGCATACCTCTTTCCGCACTCCTCGTGGTGTCTATTGCTACACGGTGATGCCATTTGGTCTCAAGAACGCTGGTGCAACCTACCAACGAGCTATGAGTACTATCTTCAAATATCATCTTCGCAAAACTGTGGAATGCTATGTTGACGATATTGCTGTCAAAAGTCGTCTAAAAGAAGATCACATCCAAGATTTGAAAACAATCTTCAATCTCATGCGCCAACATCAACTCAAGATGAATCCCACCAAGTCATTCTTGGGTGTCTCTAGTGGCAAGTTTCTCGGCTTCGTCATTACCTCTAAGGGTATAAACGTGGATCCCGAGAAGATCAAAGTTATTCAAGAGATGCGTCCTCCACGCAACCTAAAAGAGCTACGAGGATTCCAAGGTCGACTTGCGTACATCAGGAGATTCATTTCGAACTTGTCTGGATGCTGTAGACCATTCACTCAACTAATGAAGAAGGGTGTATCTTTCGTTTGGACTGAAGAGTGTCAACGAGCATTCGATGATATCAAGCGATATCTCATGAACCTACCAGTTCTGGTGCCACCTATCTCTGGCATTCCATTCTTGATGTACGTCCGTGCTATGGACCATTCATTGGGTGCTTTACTTGCACAAAAAAATAAAGAAGGTCATGAACAGGCCATCTATTATCTTAGCCGTACTATGATTGGTGCTGAACACCGTTATAGTCTGGTCAAAAAAGAATGCCTGGCTCTCATGTTTGCTGTGCAGAAGACAAGGCATTACATCATTGGCCAAACTATTCATGTCATATCCCGTGTTAATCCTCTTCGGGTACTCATGAAGAAGCCCAGCACACTCAATTCTCGGCTGGCTACGTGGGCAATCCTGCTAGCTCAATATGACATGGTGTATGTTCCACAAAAGTCTGTTAAAGGTCAAGCACTGGCGGACTTCTTAGCAGCTCATCCTGTGCCTGAGACATCTAAGCTCTATGACGAAATTCCAGACGAGACATTGGAAGCCAACATGATCTCTGAAGAATTTCCAACATGGTGTTTATTCTTTGATGGTGCATCGAGAATTGGACCAAATGGTGCTATTGTAGCAGGAGTTGGAGTGGTCCTCGTTTCTCCAGACGGATCAACTATCCAAAGAGCCTACTCTCTTGATGAACCTTGCTCCAATAATGTAGCGGAGTACAATGCTCTACTCATCGGCCTTCAGTTAGCCAAACAATTGAATGTTGAATATCTCGAAGTCTACGATGATTCTAAACTGGTTGTTAATCAGGTTAGAGGAACCTATGAAGTTCGTCATCAAGACCTAGTGCCTTATCACGAAGCAGCGATCAACATAGCTATATCATTCAAAGCTTTCTTCATAGACTATGTTCGGCGAGCTTGCAATACCGAAGCAGATGCTTTGGCCAATCTTGCAGCTGTCTTAGCCATCCCTATCAAAAGACAGCAGGTCGTGGTTATCTCCAACCGAGAACTGTTCTGCATCGAAAACAATCGTAATATTGAATTCAGCAATTTTACTGAAGTTAATGTTATCGATGACGATTGGAGGACTCCTTTTATTGACTTCGTGGTTCATGACATACTTCCTGAAGATCTTAAGGAGGCTACGAGTGTTCGTCAACGATCTCTCCGATTCTACTACAATCAAACTACCAAGACCCTTTATCGACGAACTTATGACGGTCTTCTCCTACGCTGTCTCGCTGGTGATGAAGCCAAACAAGTTTTGCATGAAGCTCACGATGGTGTTTGTGGAGCACATCAACCTGGTCCTAAACTACAGGACCACATTAGACGCATGGGTTATTACTGGCCCTTTATGGTGTCAGATGCCATTGAGTATGCAAGGAAATATCATGCTTGTCAAATCTATGCAGACTTCATTCATCAACCATCAGAATTCCTACACCCGACTGCTGCTTCCTAGCCTTTCGAAGCTTGGGGTATGGACATCATAGGTCCTATCAACCCTCCTTCTTCTAGAGGACATCGGTTCATCTTAGCGATAATCGACTACTTCTCCAAGTAGGCTGAAGCTATACCTCTGGCTGAGGTCAAGACTAGCAGTGTCATCAACTTCGTTAAACACCACGTCATCTATAGATTTGGTGTACCTCGAAGAATCATCCATGACAATGGACCTCAATTCATCAGCCAGAAGTTCACCAGATTCTGCGATGATCATCAGATTGACAATGTCGCTTCGACAGCATACAATCCTGCTGCTAATGGTTTAGCTGAAGCTTTTAATAAAACTATCATTAAACTACTCAAGAAGTTTATATCCACTAACAAACGGAACTGGAGCGAGAAACTTGGCGAATGTCTTTGGGCCTACCGAACTACGGTCCGCAATCCTACGGGCTTTACACCCTTCTCTTTGGTGTATGGCTGTGAAGCTGTTCTTCCTTTGGAATTGCAAATTCCTTCTTTAAGGATTGCCATTGCTAACGAGCTTACTACAGAGAACAACGATCTTCTTCGACTTCAAGAGTTGGAAGTACTTGATGAGAAGCGATTAATGGCTCAACAATATATTGAGTTATACCAAGCCCGTATCTCGAAGACTTTCAACCGCAAAGTTAAAGTCAGAACATTTTAGCAAGGAGAACTTGTTCTAGCGGTCAGACGTCCTATGACTATGACTCATATGAGCAAAGGGAAATTCGATGCTAAATGGGAAGGTCCCTATGTTATAAGCAAAGTCTTCTCAAATGGAGCTTATCAGCTCTCAGAACTTGATGGTCGAGTTGCTATGATGCCTATCAATGGCAAGTTCCTTAAGAAGTATTATGTATAAATGTAAATGCTTGTAAATCATCAGACAGAATCAAGTTCATAAATAAAATTCAAATTTTATTTCATTATATGATAGTACATGATATTAAAGGTCACTATCATCTTTCTCTACATTGGGATGCGGGCCACTGCCGTCCTTCTCGAAAATGTGATCAGCAAAAGAACCAAGAACCTCCTTGCTGGAACCCACGAGAAACTTGCAGACGGCCATCCTCATGGCTTCTTCTTCTTCAGTCCTTCCCGGTTCTAGCAGGAAGTCCAGAATGTCCCGTGGTGGCTGGGGTGCAGATGGACCTCCGCCTGCTTCTGTCTCTTTCGGCTGAACTGGATCGGCAGGGCGTTCTTCAGTGCCCTTTTCAACCTGCGAGGCGATCTCAGCCTTCTTAGATGCTTCTCCGGACGATATTTTTATGTTAAAAGAGCAGAAGTGTTCGTTCCTGTCAGATTTCTGCTATATTTATAGGCAGAAATTCCTCAACTAACGAAGCGACACATTCATCCGACGGTTCATCCGTTCATTAACTCCTGACGGTTCATCCGTTCATTTATTCATTCGACGGTCCATCCGTTCATTAACTCCTGACGGTTCATCCGTTCATTTATTTACATTCATTCGACGGTTCATCCATTCATTAACTCCTGACGGTTCATCCGTTCATTTATTACATTCATCCTGACGGTTCACTCGTTCGTTCATTCACCACTAGACGGTTCACCCGTTCGTTCACCATCATTTGACGGTTCATCCGTTCATTCATCATCACTTAACGGTCTTCCCGTTCATTTATTGACGATTTATCATCGTTCATTATCCACATCAGCAACTCGTCATTTTCGACTAAGTTATCAAATCGAAATAATAGTATTCAATATATTCTGCCACGTCCATATTACCTCTGAGCAGATATAATGAATATAATTATTTTCTACAAGAAATATATCATGTCTTGCACCTCTGAATATATTTTCTATCTCTATTATTTATATCTGAATAAGATATGCAATAAATAATGGAGCCACAACAAAATGTCTTTTATTTATCAAAATATGAGGCATTACAGAAAACGCATCAATAGTGACAAACACAAAAATACAAAAAGTCATAATCAAGAAGGAGGGATAATCAGATTGTCAATTTGCTGCTTCAGTGTCTGCAGCTCTTCTTCATGAGTTGATGCTACTATCCTTCTCGCTTCTTCCATCCCGCTTTCTTCGTCAAAAATGGGCATGTCCACTGTCCGTCGGATGATTTCTGCACCATGGGTTGTCTCGTACTCAGTCCTCTCTTGAACTAAAGCATTGAATTGTTCAATCACCAGTTGGTGATTAATAGTTTTCTCTTCAAACTCCTGCTGGAGGCGAGTAATTTCTGTTTTCAGCTCAGCAAGTCTCCGTCCTTTGCTTTCAGCCACTAAAGTAACTGATTCTATCTTAGAGTTGTATTCAGCTGATTTTGCAGAATGAGCCTCTAAAAGATTTTGAAGGTTTATCCTTTCCATATCAGCAGCTTGTGCCAGTCGTTCAAATTCAGCCTGAACTAAAGAGTCTACATCCTTCTTCTTGAGCTCCTTATATTTCTTGATGGATACTTCTAATTCATTCAATATGTGTTCAAGAAGAGTGGCCTGAGCTTCGTCTCCTTGATCCCTTATGGCTCTTATTAAGAAAGAAGTTGGCTTCCTAACCATAATGAAATCAGCTCCTTCTTTCTCTATCATTTTATGAACAAGAGATCCTAGCGATTCGAAGAAACATCTGGTAAAAGACTGAACAACTTGTTGATTGATGGCCAGAGTTCCAGGAGTTGCTGCTACTCCTGTTGAGGATGAGGTAGCAGGTTGCTCGACTCTTTCTGGCTGGACAACAGGTTCTTTAAATAAAGGAGCTAGAGTAGAACTGGTCGCTCCTCCTGTTTGATCCTCTGCAATAGTAAAATTGTTATTTTACTAATTGTTTGCTGATGAACAAGAAGATCAAATAAAAGCAATCTTACCTTGGTTTGATCTAACAACAAGTGCATTCCCTCCTGGAATGGATTCCCGTTGAACAGAAGTAGCTTAAGCTGCGACAGCCTGGCTGCTGCCCGCTTCAGAACCGCAAGATAAGTGATGGCTACTACTAACAACCACCGTTGGTATAGGCACCATAGCCAGGTCCGTTGGAGGTGTTGGCAGAATCTCAAGATCTGCAAGAATGAAGATATTAGTTATCAGTTCATTTTAAAAGAGAAGATTGCTAGATCTCGTTTTATACCTTGAGGCTCGGTGGTGGGATTTTCTTTCAGAACACCTTCATCGGCTGTTTCTTCAGAAGATATTTCTATCTCAACATTTTCATCAAGATTTAAAGTATCGACAACTTTTTCTGCAGACGCCTCTACTTCAATATCCTTCTTAGGATTTGAAGTATCATCGGCTGTATCAAGAGATATATGTTCTTCATTATCCCTTTCGGGATCTTGTATATATTTATCAACATTTTCGGAGGAAGAGCCCTCCTCGCCTTCTTCTTTTTCTTCTACTGCTGCATTCCCACTGTTAGTGGCAGTCTGATCCTCCTGCAGACTATAACTGCAATCCTCCAAAGCTGCGATCATTTCACGGTCTTCTTCTTCACGAAGAGTCCTGGGAGTAAGAGGAGGTTGAGTAGTCTCCGCGACAGGTGAATGGGGTCGTGCAACATTTTGTTCTTCCTCTAAGATGTTTTCTCCAGGCTTTTCAACCTCAGTTCTTGGGACAAGATCTCCCCTCTGTTCAGCTTCTTCAAGAGTTTTGCTTCCAGATTCAGAAATAGGTGTGGGAGATGACATTAGAATTCCTGCTGCAGCATCTACTGAAGTCAGGATTTGTCTAGAAGAAGATTCTTCCAAAACTCTTCTGGTGACTACTCTCTTCTTTCTGTGTAGAGGTCTGACAGGACTCTCTATATTTACTGGCTCTGCTTATTTCTGCATAGAAGTTGGTGTAGTGGCAGCTTCTAGATGTGTCTCGGCCAATTGCCGAGATTGGGATCTTGTAGTGACCTTTTCGGAAGAAAGATCTAGAATCAATTTCTTCTTTGCTGCTGGAGCAGGAGGCTCCTCTCTTCTCCTTTTCTTCGCTGGAGATCTACCCACTCTCAGAGAAATACGCATTGCTGTATTTACTTCTTGAGGGAACATCATATCCCTCGAAACTTCCAAAGGAGCATCGACCAGCTCGTGCACCTCCTCATTTACAGGGATCGATGGAGCAATTCTCCCTCTCCTCAATCTTGTTGCAGTAGCAAAACTATCTGCGAGATTAAAATTCTCGGCAAAAGTATTCGCGGATGTATAAAATACTGAATATATGAAGAGCATCCGAGGACCCTGGGAGTATTCTTTGCTGGCATTGAAAAGGTGGCTTTCGTATCACGGGCATTGTAATAAGCCCAAGCTCTAGCCCCGTCTATCAAATAACCTTTGCCTTGGAGGCAAGTAATTGCATTTCCTACATGGAACTGATCATATCCAAATTATCGAGCAAATCGGCTGGGAAGATATGGTTCTAGATAGCATTCTTCTTCGAACCGATAAACCAGATGAGATGGTCGAATCGTCTTCAACCATTCAAAGGCTGTACGGGTCAGAGGCTGCATCTTCGAATCCACCATATTTGTGGGCATCTGATCGTACCCAGCAGGGAAAGGAGCACAACAGAAGTTCCATCCTCTATTCAGATTCAAAACGAATCTACACTCACTCAAAGAAGTGTATTTCCATTTTCTTTCAGAATATCTTCGGAGAAAACTGCCATCAACTGGTCCCATGCCGGGGTCCATTAAGGTTGGATAGTGAAGAAGCAACCATCCAAATAAATATGTATATGGCAATTCCAAGCGAGGGAACTCTTTCTCTCCCTTCGCCTTCAGCATCAAGTCGACGTATAAACGAAGACTGGCGTTTAGCTTGCAGGTCATTGTTGATAACAAGTCCATCTTATAACCAAAGACTAACTTGACAGCAGCAAACAGAACACCGCGGTGAAAATGATCCACGGCACTGGATCCGGGAACCACAAACCTCCGAAGCCAGTATGTTAGGAATCCTGCCAGTTGTGCTTCTTCGGACATGGGTCTATAGCCCATTCTTAAATAACTCTCCAAATTGTCCCCTCTCTTCAAAGGAGGATACTCATGATCATCTTTCACTTCTTTATCAAAGTGACCACTCTGTTCCATCAGTTTTATAACCTCTGCATTGCTCAAAGGTTTGAAGAAGGTAGGGTAGCATTTGTCATTCTCCTTGGTCTTCTTCTTTTCTATATGATTGAGAAACAGATATGGTAACCACTTTGAAGAGTAACAAGTGTTGGCGGTGGCACTCTTATAAAATAGAGAGCAGATTTTGTAATGGCATAATAGTTCTTCGAACACTGTCACCATCGCTGCATTCTCTTTTCTAAGCTTGTTCAGCTCATCATTTGTCGGTACAAACTCCTCATACGGAGCATCTGCCATGGGAAGGTACGAGATATACTTCATCTCGTGGAGTGTAAACCCCATCTCTCCACCCGGAGTCATGAAGGTCCCCGTCCTATAGTTGTACCTCTTAGCCAAGGCTAAAAACATATGTGGGTTGGGAGCAAAGCCATATACAGTGGCGTGCACTGCTTGATACAGGTTGATCTGTTGGAGTCTGTCTTGGAATATTGTCAGAATACAATTTGCAATATAGCTCCATCGTTTGTAGTCTGGATTCACCAATCCAGTCATTCTGATGTCTTGTTCGGGATATTTTCCTTCAGCCTTCGTAAATTCATTTGCAAATATTGGTGTTCTAACAGGCATCGGCATAGAGGAGTTCTCTGGTGGAATGCAGCCAGGTCTCAAGCCTCTCAACAAGCAGCTATATCTATCAGAGGAGCTATAAAACATATCCCTTTTGTTTGGCCCTTTCTTTACGAAGATTTTTCCTGCACGGGCATCCTGAAACAGAGTGATGTTCTACTCCATCTTCCTTGGGTAGCTCGCATGAGCGTACCGCGACAAAGGGAGGCAGCGAGCAATATCTGGTATGAAGAATGATCTATCTTTCTGGTGAACTATTCTATCCTCCATTCTCGGCCTAGGCTGAGAGACTTTCTCAAAGGCATCACCGAACAGGAACAAGGGTTTCTTATGAATTACAGCATCAGCTGACTCTAGGGGCTGTCCATTCATCAAACACATTAAAGTCTCATTATCCTGGGAGATCAGTATAGCCTGACGGGAGACTGGCAGATCGTACTGAGGATAATGAACATGAGACAGATCTTCTTTATATTCAGACTCTGAGAGGGTTCCCACAAAATGTTCATAATCTGGATCTTCATTGACTTCAACTGCATCAACAAACAGATAAAAATTAGTACAAGTCAAAGTCTCTGTTTTTGAACACAAAACATTAGAGTGCGCAACTTCTCAGATTACGCTGACATGGTTTGCGCAACATCAGTTTGCGCATCATAATAGGATGCGCAAAGCAATAGTTTGCGCTGACATCCTGCGCAAATCATCGATTACGCTGACTTCTTGTCAGCACAATTCAACAAATTACGTGGGAAAACAGCCTTTATAAAAATGAGGACTGACAGTTGATGCAACCAAAACCCTAAAAAGGGTGGCGGAATTTGAACTCATCTCTAAAAAGAGATGAGTTTTGAAGATCAAAGGAAGTCGAATCACCCTAAAAAGGGGTTTTCGATCGGTTCAACTACCTCTCAGAGCGGGGTGCGCGGATTCGTGTCGAGATGCTCGCCGTACAACTCTGTCAGATGACTCGGCCGGAGCTTTTCCCTTCGCGGCGACGGCGACGGCAGCATTGGATCGTCGGGGTGCCATGACAGTCGTCGGAGGAGGAGGACAGCAAGGGTTTGGGGGGATTTCTCTCAAGAACTCGAAAGATTGCAAAGTAAAGAATTGAAAATGAAAAGATAGCTATTTATAGCTTTCAAAATATGAAACGGCTGCCTCGGATTGCGCCTAAAATTGGGGGCTCTTCGCTTTGCGCAGACAGCTCAGCATCATGCGCAATGTTATTCAACATTTAAAAATTCAAAGTATTTCGAAATTTTGAATAAAATTAACTTTCGAAAACTTTGAAGGGGGTCTTGTAGGTCCTAAAAAATTAAGTTGCATCAATCAACAATGTCAAAGAATCAAGATATACATTATTTTAATGAATTGCGCAGGCAACAGATTGTGCAGTAATCCGATTGCGCATACTGGTTTGCGCACACTTCCAACTGCGCAGGCTGACATGGCAGAAGTCATCATTACCTGAATCAAATCAAATCTTTCTGACAACTGACAACACGGAGAACGAGGAGACTGTTCATTTATTATGCCGTACAGTGCTCGAGGGCGGCTGACAGCTGGCAGCGCAATCCATTCCTGCGCAGTCTGAGTCTGCGCAATCCATTCCTGCGTATTCTGAGTCTGCGTAAACCAAGGCTGCGCAGTTTAGTCTGCACATTCTATCAACATAACTGATAAAGTATACGTGGCATTCATGCCATCAATTGCTTATTACGTGGCAACTGTTTATGCACGATCATGCGTATTTCAATCAAATGATGCCATGTGTCCATGATAGTTGGCCCACGACCCAGTAACTGCCTGCGCAGTCCAATGCTGTGCAAACCAATTGCTGCGCAAATCATCCGGCGCAGTCCAGAATAACTGAAAGTTAGTTATTTTTAGAACTCTATAAATAGAGTTTCAAGTCTTCATTCAAGGGGTCAGAGATCAAATATTCAGAGATCAGAGAGTCCAGGAGTTCTTGCTCAAGTGCTGCTGTATTCTTCCGAGGCTTTTGTCTTCAACTTCCGAGGCTTTTGCCTTCAGTTTCCAGAGTTGTTTTCAACTTCAAAGGCTCCGTCTTCAAAGTTCACATCGTCTAAGGAATAAAGCAATCATCATCTAGATTGGATTCCTATAGTTGTAATTTTCCCAGAATTTTTGTAATCTTTATTACACAGTTTGTATCAATAAAGTTCTTCAACTTTTGTTTTTGCAAACAAGGGGTTTTCGATTGGGTTGCCTATCGCACAAAGCAGGGTGCGCAGTCTAGTGACGGAAAGGACGAGGCGCAACCCTAGCCGAAGACTCGGTGGGGGCCTTGCCCTTGTCGGCGGTGGAGGATCGTTTTGGGGCCATGAGATCGACGGAAAAGAAGGCTGAAGTCGGAATGAGCTCAGGAATTTTTCTCTCTCAAACACAAGAAAGCAAAGTAAAGAATAAGTCTAAGGATCGAGAGAACTATTTATAGTTTTTCAAAAAGAAACGGCCGCCTCAGATTGCGCCGAAAAAAGCAGGGGCTGATTCATCCGATTGCGCAGACAGCTCAACATATGTGCAACTTGATTTAAATTTCAAAATTCAAAGTATTTCAAAATTTTGAATAAATTCAACTTTCAAAAACTTTGATGTGGGTCTTGTAGGTCCTAAAAAATTAAGTTGCACCTATCAACAAAGCCATAAAATCAAGAAATACAACTTTCAAATGAACTGCGCAGACATCAGATTGCACATCATTCAGATTGCGCACACTAGACTGCACACACTTTCAACTGCGCAAGCTGACGTGGCCATATCATCATTATATGACACAATCAAATCTTCTGACAACTGACAGCACAAAGAACGAGGAGACTGTTCGTTTATTATGCCGCACAGCGCTCGAAGATAGCTGTACATGCAGCACAATCTGTTTGTTGCGCAATCCATCCTAGCACAATCCAAAGTTAGCGCAATTCATGTGGCGTACTTCATCATGACAACTGACAAAAGTACATGTGGCATTCATGCCATCAATTGCTCGTTACGTGGCAATCGTCTGCACATGATCATGCGCATTTCAATCAAATGATGCTATGTGTCCAAGACAGTTGGCCCACGACCAGACAACTGTCTGCGCAGTCTGATGCTGCGCAATGCAGTTCCTGCGTAATCCAACTTGCGCCATTCAGAATAACTAAAAGTTAGTTATTTCCAGAACTCTACAAATAGAGTTTCAAGTCTTCATTCAAGGGGATCAGACATAAAAAAAATTTCAAAAATATCAGAGAGTTCAAGAGTTCTTGCCCAAGTGCTATTGTATTCTTCCGATGCTTTTGCCTTCAACTTCAGAGGCTACCGTCTTCAAAGTTCACATCGTCCAAGGGATAAAGCAATCGTTTTCTAGATTGGATTCCTACAGTTGTACTTTTCCAGAATTCTTGTAATCTTTACAAAGTTTGTATCAATAAAATTTATACTTTTGTTTTTGCAAACAAATGGTACGACAGTTCTACGCGCTCAAAATTCATCGCCGTATCACGGGCGATAACCTTGGACAAAAAGGCGCGAAGGCCATGGTGTATGCTGCACACCATAGCCGGAAGAAGGGCCAGTCTGACCCCAAAAACGAGTTTTACAGCAGGAAGGATGAAGTGGCGACTAAGCCTCTCGATGGAGCCCGCCCTCCTGAGACTATGCAGTTCCGTAGCAATACCATCAGAAATCCTGTAAGAACCGTCTTCTCCGACAGCTGCTGAGTACAATGATAAAAATAACTAAAAGTGTCGGATTGACCCCCAAATGTGTCGCTCGTAGACCCCGATCTCTTGGTGGTCGACACTAGGGTTTGCACATCTTCCTGGGTTTGAGGATCTTGGGAGGAAACCCGGCCTGAGACGCCCAGCGTGAAGAGGTATGAGACCCAGGTCATGGTGTGAGGAATCGTCCCTTCTGAACTACCATTCTTCTTGATAGCCGTTTGGTGGCAAGTACTATGGTGACATATCAATTCCCGATATACGGCAACAAAACCCGAGAACTTCTGATCTAAACCCTCGAGCTCTTCACTCGTAGTGGTGTATACTTCAAAGACTTCTGTGCCCCAGGGCAGCTTAGAGATAAAGTGCATCTCATGAAGAGCAAGCCCTAACTCTCCGGCAGGCGCAAAGAAAGTTCCCGTCCATCGGTTGTACATTTCCAAGAGGGCCATGAACAACGACTTATTTATGGGTAAGCCGTGACTGGTACCCCGAATGGTGTAGTAGAGGCCGATCTCACGCAGGGTAACCTCGTACTTCCGTAAAATCCAAGAAGTCAAATTGGCCCACGTAGGGATAGGGTTTATCCAGTTCGGCAGCGCCAACCGGCCGACAGGATAGGACCCCTTATGCGCAAGCTGGTTTATGAAGGTGTCAGCTTGAGAGAAAGTAAAGTTGGGGCCCGGTACATTTATGAAGGAACCCGGGGCCAATCCCGTCACGCACCGACTGGTCGATTCCTTTCCCGCATACGCAGACCTCAACTGTCCGTTGTAATGGATGTCCCCCACAAAGATCCCTGACCTGCTTGGAGTCAGGGACTCCACCATCTTCCTCTCCAACGGTAACATGTTGAACCATGACAGGGGAAATGGCGCTCCATCGGAGGGATGTGGATCTCCACCCCATCGAGAGTAAAATCCCAGCTCTCGGATACCTCAAGCACTCGGGTATTCTTTATAGACAAAGCATCCCCAAAGAGGAACGCCGGCTTCAGATATTTCCCATCTAATCGCCCTGAGTTCATTATGGCACAGAGAAATTAGAAAGGCTGTTTCTTGATGGCAGTCAACCTCTCCGAAGGATCTTGCGGAAGCTGCTTCGTCATATGCTTGACTATATGGTCATACCGATAGCCCATAGCAAATTGGGCCTGACCCACCAGAAGTTCCTCTGCTGTGTTAACTGGAAGATTTACTGAAAACAGACAAAAGAAACAAGTTAAAAGAGGGGCTTTGGCTTATACGGCCCAGCCTACAAAGGACTTATGCGGTTCTATTGTTGAACATGAGCTTATATGGCATTAATTAGTGTAAGCTTATGCGGCTCTGTTTCGCGTACGCTTATACAATTATGCTTAATGCGGCTCAAATCAGAAGAGCGTTCTACGGCTCAAATTCGAAGGAGCTTATACGGTTCGGTTTTCGCACAGCCCTATGCGGATGAATCCAGGAGGAGCTCCATGCGGTTTGGTTCAAAAGAGTCCATGCGGCTTTGATCGACGGGTCACCATGCGGTCCAGTTCGTGAAGTGTTTATGCGGCCCGCTAAGACAACTCCCATGCAGCTCGGACATGGGGTATACCCCCATGCAGCTCGGTTATGGGACATGTATGCGGCCCATACAATTCGAACAGTTTGCATTAAAGGCTTGTGCATAAAGCATGCAACAGAGCCGTTGTTAGGGTTTCGAAGCATATGACTTTTTCAAATCCTTACCCTTAACGGCAGGATGAACGTCGGAATGGGTTGTGGGTGCCGCAGCCGATGTTGAGGCCACGCCCTTACCCTTCGCCGCAGCCTTCGTCGCAACCTTAGAGGACCTGGGAGCCATTGCTGATGATCAGAGTAGGAAGACGAAGACAAGAAAGCTAGGACAAGAGCAGAGAGTAAAGAAGTCTTTTTTTTCAAGCACGCTGCTATTTATAGGCGGAGCCCATAGACCGACGCATCGACCCATGTGCAGTGTAACCGACTCTTCGGTTATCAAGGCGATCCGGCTATTCAAGGATAAACTCTTGGGATCTTGTCCCAAAAAGCGGCTTTAAATCTGACAGTAAATCAAAGACAATCAATGCAAAGATTTGTACACGTGACATAAGGACGTGGCAAAGAGCTTATGCGGCCAGAAAGCCCATACGGCTCAGATGGCCATGCGGCTGAGGAGGCCATGCGGCTGAGACATTCATGCGACCGGAACATCCTATGCGGCCCGAAGAGTTTTTACATGGCCATGCTTCTTATTCAAAGTATTTCAATTTTGCAAATTGAAAACTTTGAAGGGGGTCTTGTAGAAGCATGTAAAAGAATAAAGAAAGGCCTATACGGCTCCGACAGAAAGGTCCCCATGCGGCTCAGGATCCCCATGCGGCTCAAGAGTCCATGCGGCTCAAGGGTCCATGCGGCTCGGATAGTTCTATGCGGCCCAGAAAGAAGCCACGTGGCCTTCAACAGTTCTTCTCTACATTCGGATGTATTTAATGCCTTGACGGCTGCTCTGACAAATGATAGCTACGAAAGCTCTGAAATAAAGACGCAATAATGACTGACATGATAGCGTGTTCCTAGGAAAGAGGAGAAAATCTCCTTACAGCTGGAAAAATCCAACAAGTCCCGAGGCCACTCCATGCGGCTGCTGTATTTATGTGGCCGTCCACTTCATGCGGCTGCCCATCCTCATGCGGCTGCCCATCCACATGCGACTGCCCATCGCCATGCGGCTGCCTATCCCCATGCGGCTGTCTATCCCCATGCGGCTGCCCATCCCCATACGACTGCCCATCCTCATGCGGCTGCATGTTTCATACGGCTGAGAGGACCACCTATATGCGGCTCTGCCAGGACGGTCCAGTTGAGACACGTGGCGCTCTTCGCGATAATTGAGACACGTGGCAGTCTTATCTTCCCTGGAATTATGGGTGCTAATAAATCCTAACAAAAGCAGATTTGTTGCGATCGTCATAATTGCCCAGATCAAATCAAATCAAGCAAATTGGACACGTAGCAGGATATCGCAAATCATAAATATTCATGGCAATCAACATTTATTGCCCACAGAGATTTGATGCAATCCACATTAATTACCTAGATTTACTACAATCAGAATTAATGGCCTAGCTTAATTGATCCTTAACCACCGACTTCTCAAGGAGGCAATCATTGTAAACCCTAATGATCACACCCTTACTTCTATAAATAGCAAGGTGCCATTCCCTTGCAAACCGGGGAGAATTTAGGAGACAAGAGCGAAGAGAAAAAGAGAGAGTGCACTACAGAGACATCCAGAGATCAAGGGAGTCTCCCCACACGTCCAAGAGCATTTCTTCACCAGAGCCCAGGCTACGTCCGATCGTCCAAGGAGTAAGGAAGAGCTGTCGTCGCTTTCTCGAGCCTCTACTGTCACCCCCCAGAAAAACTAAACAATTGTACTTAGATTGCTGTACCTAGGTTTTCATCCCTAGGCTTTCTTTGTACAAGCGAGTTTGTATTGTAAAGTAAAAGTCGAGTCCTTCGATATAATTGTTCTGTTCTTTTATAATCAATGGCAAACAGTGGTTGGGGGGTGAGTAGGGGTTGGCTGGGGGGGTGGGGCAGAGGGTGAGGGCGGCTGGGGGTGAGGAGGGGGCTGGGGGAGGGGAGCTAGGGTTAGGGTTCGAGTTAGGGATGGGTGTGGGGGGGGAGGGGCGGAGGGGTGAGGACGGTTGGAGGAGGGGAGCAGTGGGGGTGGAGGCAGCTGGGGGAGAGGAGCAGGAGGGAGAGGAGGGTTAGTAGTTCGGGTTAGGGGTGGGGGTGAGGAGGGGGCTGTGGGTAGGAGAGGGTTAGGGTTAGGGTTCGGGTTAGGGTTAGGAAGGGTTGGTGGGGGAGGAGGGCTGGGGAGGGGAGGAGGGCTGGTGGGGAAGGGTTTAGGGATAGGGTTCGGGTTAGGGTTAGGGGTGGTGTAGGGGGAGAGGGGTGCGAGGGAGCCTGGTCAGGGGCACCGATAGTGCCAAAAAATCTGATAATTTATTAATAATTATTTGTTTTCCGACACAGAAAAATGTGATACTCTGATTCGAAAGCACCGATAGTGCCGATATTTGTAACAAGTAGTTTTGTTGGTTAGTTATTTGGTAACATGGTGATCAGGACATATAGTCCCTGCAGCCAATTCGACTGGCGAGGCAGAAACTATGTAGCTGTATAAAAAGTTGACTGTCCTCCGACCCTCATCCCTCGGCAATGATGATACGACAACCTATCACTATATCTTTTAGTAGTAGATGATGTCTTAGTATTATATTATGTGGGTTCATCTTGATTCTGTTACATCCTTCAGATACTAGATTCGATAAGAACATATACTACACCATATGTACAGAACAGAGATGATTCACACTAATGTATGCTAGAATGAATTTTGGGTTGTGTTCTAAGCCATCCATTCTCACACTTAAAACAGATATGAATTTAGTACTGTGTGTCAATCTTTCTTTTTGTATTTTCGGCTAACCCAGGGATTGGATTCTGTATTTTGTATTTTCGATTCTGTATTTTGGCTCCAGCTCCAGCTCCATTTGCATTAATCAATGGTACGACATGGTGATTAGGTGTCACGACCCGCACCCTAAAGTAAGGGCACGAGACGTGGGTACGTCCAGCCTATGTCGCAGTATCGGCGGTAGAACGCTGTCCTAGGTCAAACATCCAACAATATAAAGGTACCTGTATAGTATATACTCTCCGAATGGAGGTGACATAGCAGATACAGTCTCAATCACAACTAAGGTAGAGCAAGATAAAAGATAGGTAAAACATGAAATCCAAAAGAGATACAGCAGATAGAAGTCTAAGTGCCTAAGATACACAAACCCAGAAAACATCTAAAAGCTCAATACAGTAATCCATAGAATAAATACAACTCAATACAACTGAAATAACTAACTATACAACCTCTACTGTGTCTCCTCTAGGCTAGCAGGCAACCACCAGGCTATCTGCAAAATTTATCAACAGGTTCAGTCAGGACAGAAGCGAGCACAATACATCTCCACAGATCATAGAAGGTTAGAAAATATAATCATGCAGTAGAGTAAGATACAGGAAAATGAAAGAAAGTACAGAATGTAAACAGAGAGAGAACTGTAATAGAAATATCTACTATAAACAGAGAACTAACAGTGGCTAGTGAGTCAGAGTACAATATAGACATGTAAATGGCATTGGAGATTCTGGGAACTATACTATGGAGTAATTCGGGGAACTACACTACTTGAATATTATTCACATGTCTACTTCTACTCCCCCGTACCCCAATCAATACACAAGGATCCAGCCAGGTTATATTACAATCCATGCAATGGCCCACAAGGGGTGATACATGGTAGGCCTAAAAATGGGTGATTCTAGGAATGCCCATAAATGGGTGATTTAAGGAAGACTCTGTAATCATGAGAGTACATGTCACAAGTGATTCAATGAATCATGAAGCATAGTGATACACAATATAAGTGAAACACACAGAACATGTAGTATCCGATGCTCCCTGAGGGGATAACATCTCAAGAAAGGATCCATATAGTACTAATCCGTGTGACCAACGTGACAGCATCAAGTAAAGTAATCTAAAGCAGGAGAATAATTCTAACAGGATATAAAATGATCAAAGAATGTACTCGCCTGATAACCTGAACAGCTATTAGGTATAGAGGTCCAAACTGAAGCCACAGAGTCCTATTTAGAGCAACACAGGTCAAGATGTATACGAGAGATGATAAATAAAATGTACAATGCATCTGCATGCTGTCTAGGTCAAACTAGACTAAAGTCAACACTTGGTTAACTCTAGTCAACCACACTAGTCAAATTAGGTCAACTAGGTCATGTCCTAGTCCAAACAAGTCTAACAAGTCTTACTAGGCCTAACCAAGCCTAGGCTAGCACTCACACAATCACAAGACAATGTTAACCACAACAATACATAATATAAAATAGATAATATATATAAATACATACCTTCATACATACATGCATATCCACATTACATACATATTTATATATATAGGCATATGTTACATCATGTATATTTACATAGTTACATAGATATATACATTCATGCACATTTACATACATACTTTTATACATTATATATGTTAACATTCATTACAATGCATTATATTTTACTTATACCTTTGATTGATTCATTCATTAATATATGACATTCATTCATGCATTTATACATTCATTCATATCCCATATGCATGCATATTTTAGTTCAGGCATTATATCCATTCACATATCATTAAGTTGCATACATATACTTATTTTTATTATATACATGTCATTCATACATATTACATACTTACATGTATCTATACATTATATACATTGTATACAAAATGTAAAAATGGAAGAGAAAAAAAGGGGAAAAAACTAAAAAGGAAAGGGAAGGGAAGAAAAATGTAAAAAAAAGAAAAAACAGTAGACATATACATGCTTGCATCATATATTCTACATTACCATACATGCTATCATTATATATTGCATTATATTATTTATGTATTATGCATTCATATCTATCATTACATTTATACCTTGCATTCATACCTAGCATTCATTATATACTTTCATGCATATATTGTATATCATTCTTTCATTCATGCATTTATGCATTGCTTACATACATTATATTAGTTGCATTCCTATATGCTTGCATTCAACCATATATATACATTAATGTAAAGAGGATATATATATCATATATATATCATTTCATTCATCTAACATATCATGTATTATATACCCTATATTCATTTAATATCCATACTACATAGGCTCATAGGTTACACAAAATGCATATATCGTATATTCACTCTTCTACTTAAAACCAATACTGTACCAATTAGGCCTCTACTAAATTTTTAGGATTAAAGTATATTGTAGCCCTTCGTGTTAGCATTTCGAAACTTCAAACGGATCGCATTTTCGTGCCCGGAAGCTCCCAAAATCGCAAAAATATCGAAACATGTTCGTCTTTCGTACAGCTGACACTCAAATAATTCTACAAAAAGTAACAGAAAGAATTTGGCTTATTAAAATATATATTTTGAAAGCTAACTTCGATACGGTTCTTTTAAAAAAACGGGAGATAAATCGGAGTTCTAAGCTAAAAGTTATGACATTTCTAAGTTGCTTTGGTTAATAAAAACGTGGATGAATATTATGACGCATTTGAAGTGTTTTGGACAAAAGAACACATATAGGCCAAGATACTTGGATACAATCATACATACATACACATTGGGTGTCCTAATTTGGGATCTATCAAGTAGGACACAAGACACAAATCTAAAATCCTCAAGAGACCTCCAAATGGCCTCAAATTTGAATCTAAATTGGACACATGCATAAGGATGGATCCTACGGATTCAAAACTAATTTATATGCAAAGAAAATCGATTTAGAGGATGGATTTTACCTATTGGGAGTGGAATCCCAATGAAATCCTTTAGGACACGGCTCCGATACGAAGATCCCTCAAAGTGGACACTCCTCCTTGCACTCCTCTTCCAATCCTTGGTAGCACCCTTCCCTTGGAGAATGGGAATGATTGAGGGAAGGTTTAGTGAAAGAATGATTTGATTTGGAGATCAAGTCAATGGGAAGACTCTCTAAAATTAGGAAAGAACAAAAGGAAAATAAAAGAGGCAAGATTGTAATGAATGAAATGAATCATTCTTCCCTTAAGGTGGCTGCCATGTCCATCAGGGCGAATGGAAAATGTCCTAATTGGCCCTCTCTAGTCTCATATGGTTAAGTCTAGACTAGGTTCAAGTTTGGGGTCAAAATGATCTAGTTTTGAGTCTCTAACTTAACCATTCTAACATGATAAAAATTAGTTTAATTAACTAACTTAAATGTTGGGTCTTGTGAGCCATGCTTAACTTAATATTGGGTCCCATCTAGAGTTTAAGCTACCCGGGTTACAATACAAGTCAGAACGAGACAAAACACAAACCCGACTAAACAAATCCAATAAAAACAATATTAAAAATATAAAATTTTCCCAAAATATTAAAATATGATAAATGACCAAAATCATAATTCATCAATTTAAATATTATTAAAATAATCTAAAATTTACCAATTAATCAAAATCCTAAATAATTCAAAAGTCACAAAATGACCAAAATACCCTTAGCCTAAAAAGTTGTAAATAGTCATTCTAATCACATGGTTAGGTCTCCATGGTCATGGTTAGTCTCTAGGCTCAACAGTTCTAGAGTTCACTAGCTAACACATCAAAATTATAATTCACCAATTTTAAATAGTATTAAATTAATTAAAAATTCTCATAAATTATAAATGCTATTATTAAATAATAAACTTTTACAAAAGTTCAAAATTATCCTCATTTTAGAAAAGTGGGTGTTACAAGTCCACCCTCCTTAGAAAATTTCGTCCTCAAAATTAAGATGGTCGTACTTCTTCTAGAGTCTCGTTTCCAACAATCAAAGTCTCAGAACTTACCTAAATCATACAATTTAAAAGAATGACATACAGGGTCATGGCATACGGTGGTAGTGTAAGTTTCATCTTGGTATACTAGTTACACTAGACCAAAACAATCATAGGGTATCAAAACTTACAAGCAATCAGGGGTGTTAAACTGGAAAAGATACAGAAATAACAAATCATCAAGGCTTTAAGGCATAATCAAAATCAAAATTTAAAGCACAAATGTTGAGCATTAAAATCCAATCACAATATATATATATATATATATATATATATATATATATATATATATATATTTTTTTATGTGTCCGTGCAACCCCATCAACCCCGTGGCCACTGCCACCCAGCCGGGTTGATGCGGGAGGGGGGGCTCGATCCCGGGTCACCCCGCCGAGAGCCCCCCCCTCGTGCCACTCGCGCAATATATATATATATATATATATATATATATATATATATATATATATATATATATATATATATATAGAGTGTTAGAAGGGGAAAAGCTAGCATTATGTAAAGGTTATGTGGTTAGTGTGTGTATGGGTGTGTGTGGACATGTTCATATGGTTAGATAGTAGGCATGTGAAATATACTTGAAAGTGTATATGAGGATTTGGGTTTCAAAACAATAGCTATCCAGTTACACTACTCATGGCATATTGGTTAACAATCTACAATGCACAACCTATTTACTCATAAAATGCATGGCTAACCATATATATATATATATATATATATATATATATATATATATATATATATATATATATATTTTTCATGGCTAACCATATATGCATGGCTAGCCATATATATATATATATATATATATATATATATATATATATATATATATATATATATATATATATATATATTTTATATATATATAAATATATATATATATATATATATATATATAAAAAAATAAAATATATATATATATATATATATATATATATATATATATATATATATATATATTATATATATATATATATATATATATATATATATATATATATATATATAAAGAGGTAGAAATTTAGTTATGTATCTATATACATTATAACATGTATACATAAACTTTATATCTATCTATATAGATATATGAACATAACGTAGAGAGGAAGGGTTAGCTTTACATGGCAGTGTATACTAAGTTAGGGTGTGTGTGTCCTTGTACAGGGTTATAGCATTAGTATTGAAAGGTTAAACCCAGTTTTAGTTCAGTATTTACATACAAAATCTGAAAATAAGCTAACATTTAAACCAATATAATATTAACATAATACAGTTTCAGATTTTAGGGATTTGAAACATCACAACCAACTCAATGCTCCCAACACATCCTAACATGATAGAGATAAAATCCTAACCTACTATCCATACATTTTGCTATGCATACAGTTCAATATTACATATTAAATCTGAATTTGGACTAAACATTTGAAATCAATGTAAAAATGTTAACATGTATTCAATTTTAGGATTTTAGAGAAATTCGAACATCAAACCAACCCAATGTTTATCACAACCTAACATGTAAGAATATGAAACCTAACATTATATTCCTACATACAACAATGTATATAGCTCAAAATATTACATTTAAAACAACAAATTGAACTAACATTTAAAATCCAGTATTAAGGGTTAATATGCACACAATCTTAGATTTGACAATTTCAAACACAAAACTCAACCAATTTCTTTAAGAATTGAAACCCTGTATATAACATACATGTGCAGTGATGTAACAAAACTAATAACATGAAATTTATATTTAAATTCTGAATTTAAACTGGAAAAGCAGAGAACCAGTCTCTGATACTGTACTGTATCAGAAATATTAGGGTTTTGAGAATTTAAACATCAACAACATATTAATATGTATTTAGATAGGTTGGTAATCAAAGTGTAGCAAGCATACATGTCAGCAAAGTGTCTGTGTCCACTATATATATTCTCATGTACCAATATAAAAATCAAATTCTATATCAAGACCAACATTTAGATTCCTACCAAGATTGCAAAGCAGGTGATTGATGTAATCAAGACAGTTTTATTATTATTATTTAATATAAGAATAATAGCAAGAAGGAAATAACGATAAAATCTGTTCTGCTTATCTGTTTAAAAGAAGAAACCATTTTGAAACTAGAGCTATAATATCAAATCCAAGATAAGGTCTAGCAAAATCATCGATTCATTATTTTAAGAAGAGATTCATAATAAGAAGTTACACAAAGGTTTATAATACAGCTAAAGCTACTCCTACTCCTAAGTTAAATAATGAGAAACAAAACAAACAAAATAATTTTTTTTGAAAGACTGAACAAAAGTAGAGAAAACTTGTTCAAGAGCATTTAAGGTACAATCTGATAATCATATGCATCTATCCAAAATCAAGGTACTCTAAATCCTCGTAATACTAGTAAGCATCACTACGATAATCACAGAGTCCTTGACTAAGGCACATACCTCTAGAATCAAGGTATTTAAAGATTTTTTATTGCCGCATGCGATGACGAAAACCTTAAATTCCTACACCCGAGAAATACGTCCAAAATCTGACTATATGTCCTCACTATGCCAGCTAACACGACTATGAAGATTCTAGATCCCACAACTGAGGTGACCTAACCCATATAATTTTCTTAGAAGAAAAAAAATAAACATAACAAAAGAGCAACATGACAAAAGTAATCAATCAGCAAGGAACAGATGGAATCGGATTTCAAGGTAGTTATAAAAGACAATTACGGGAATGGAATCGAGAAGAACGGAACTTGCAGCAAGATCTCCAATGGTCTATGCATCCTTAACTGTCATGACGATAGCTCGTCCTGCTAGTTTTCTCCAGTCTGCTGCTGATGCTGCATGAACCGCTGCTGCTGAGAGAAATCGGGAATGACGGGAAAAGGTCTCTGTACAGACGAAGGTGCACCTCCAATGTAGCAAAAACGACAACCTAAGTCAGCACAACAGGAGCAACGGTCTCGAGGCCCTGATGAACAGGACGAGAGGTGGCTAGCCTCTCGATAGTATTGCTCGGACCGGAGCGATAAGATCATGTCTTCATAACCATCATGAAGACAGATCAAAATAAGAAGCAATTTCTGAGAATGAAGCAAAAAATCAAAAGGGAACAATTTATATTCAAGGGAAGTCAATAAGCAACAATTTAGATAAAAGAAATCTGATTAAGAGTTTTTTCTAGCGTGATTGAGTACCTTCAAAAATATTTTAATTCCTACTGCAGGCTGTAGTGATACTCTAGTTCGAATACCACTACATAAACTCGACCTGCATGGGCCACCACTAAAAACGTGTCACGACCCGCACCCTAAAGTAAGGGCACGAGACGTGGGTACGTCCAGTATACGCCGCAGTATCGGCGGTAGAACACTGTCCTAGGTTAAACATCTAACAATATAAAGGTACCTGTACAGTATATACTCTCCGAATGGAGGTGACATAGCAGATACAGTCTCAATCACAACTAAGGTAGAGCAAGATAAAGATAGGTAAAACATGAAATCCAAAAGAGATACAGCAGATAGAAGTCTAAGTGTCTAAGATACACAAGCCCAGAAAACATCTCAAAGCTCAATACATTAATCCATAGAATAAATATAACTCAATACAACTGAAATAACTAACTATACAACCTCTACTGTGTCTCCTCTAGGCTAGCAGGCAACCTCCAGGCTATCTGTAAAATTTATCAATAGGTCCAGTCAGGACAGAAGCGAGCACAATACATCTCAACAGATCATAGCAGGTTAGAAAATATAATCATGCAGTAGAGTAAGATACAGGAAACTGAAAGAAAGTACAGAATGTAAATAGAGAGAGAACTGTAATAGAAATATCTACTATAAATAGAGAACTAACAGTGGCTAGTGAGTCAGAGTACAATATAGACATGTAAATGGCATAGGAGATTCTGGAAACTATATTATAGAGTGATTCTGGGAACTACACTACTTGGATATTATTCACATGTCTACTTCTACTCTCCCGTACCCCAATCAATACATAAGGATCCAGCCAGGTTATGTTACAATCCATGCAATGGCCCACAAGGGGTGATACATGATAGGCCCAAAAATGGGTAATTCTAGGAATACCCATAAATGGGTGATTCAAGAAAGACTCTGTGATCATGAGAGTACATGTCACAAGTGATTCAATGAATTATGAAGCATAGTGATACACAATGTAAGTAAAACGCACAGAACATGTAGTATCTCATGCTCCCTGAGGGGATAACATCTTAAGAAAGGATCGATATAGTACTAATCCGTGTGACCAATACGACAGCATCAAGTAAAGTAATCTAAAGCAGAAGAATAATTCTAACAGGATATAAAATGATCAGAGAATGTACTCGCCTGATAACCTGAACAGCTGTTAGGTATAGAGGTCCAAACTGAAGCCACAGAGTCCTATTTAGAGCAACACAGGTCAAGATGTATACGAGAGATGATAAATGAAATGTACAATGCATCTACATGCTGTCTAGGTCAAACTAGACTAAAGTCAATGCTTGGTCAACTCTAGTCAACCACACTAGTCAAATTAGGTCAACTAGGTCAAGTCCTAGCCCAAACAAGTCTAACAAGTCTTACTAGGCCTAACCAAGCCTAGGCTAGCACTCACACAATCACAAGACAATGTGAACCACAATAATGTATATTATAAAATAGATAATATATATAAATACATACCTTCATACATACATGCATATCCATATTACATACATATTTATATATATAGGCATATGTTACATCATGTATATTTATATAGTTACATAGATATATATATTCATGCACATTTACATACATACTTTTATACATTATATATGTTAACATTCATTACAATGCATTATATTTTACTTATACCTTTGATTGATTGATTCATTCATATATGACATTCATTCATGCATTTATACATTCATTCATATCCCATATGCATATATATTTCAGTTCAGGCATTATATCCATTCATATATCATTAAGTTGCATACATATACTTATTTTTGTTACATACATGTCATTCATTCATATTACATACTTACATGCATCTATACACTATATACATTATATATAACATGTAAAATAGAAGAGGGAAAAAGGGAGAAAAACTGAAAAGGAAAGGGAAGGGAAGAAAAATATAAGAAAAAGGAAAAACTGTGGACATATACATGCTTGCATCATATATTCTACATGACCATACATGCTATCATTATATATTGTCACGCCCCAGAACCAGAATACTGGAGAACGGGGGCAGACATAGCCAGCTACGTATACTGAAGTGGGAACCACCCCGATATACGGTCACGGCTGTCTAGATATATGGGGGTTTACTACAAGCCAACGGTCTCTATTGGTCATGAACAAGCCTAGTGTCTCAATCACAAGCAGGTAAGTAGATATCACAAGATGTATGATCATTAAATATACAATAGTAAGGCATCCCAAAAATTACATATTCAGCTGATCATGAAGCTAGTCTTTACAAAATGTTAGGACTAGCAAGAGTTTAGTCATTACATGATCAACCCTAGGATTTGTCAATCATGTATACAGCCCGTAGGCAGGCAGGAAGTAAATGCATCGAGCTAACAGGTGCTCGTCGGCTAAACGCCTCAAAAGAATAAATTTACAATAAAGTGGGCGAAACAAAAAGGGAAAACCCACTCTTGGCCTGGCGTCCTTCTAGTGGTCACCATCTGACTGGAAACGCGGTAGATCCTCTGGAGCTGCTCCGAAATCTGGCCATACAAAACCAGCTGGGTCAAACCCCAGAACGAGCAAGTGCCACAAAGGGGCCACGAAATAAGAACAAAACAAGCAAATCAGCACAAAATATAATATGGCATAATAAAAGACAGGAATTAAAAGAAAGCATGACGGGGTGATATACGATGAGACAACCATGGGACCATTCAGATAGCCAGGTTACAACCCTTAAACCAAACAAGGACCGGGGTTGTAACCCTTCGTCTGAACAGAACTTGGAATTCTCACCATTTATCAGCAAGATCATAAGGTAAGAAATCAAGACAGAATTAACCTTGCTTTGGATCAAGACGGGACTAGATTGGTTATACCTCATTCAATCAATCACGGCCAAGCAAGTCCTACGGCTTACTACTTTAACTAACTAGGGTTATCACAGGCCTAATTACTAACAAGATGCAGTGAGATTGTTCCACAGCCACAAGCCCTGCAGACCATCCAGGCTACCCAGGTCGAAAGTTAAGGGTTGAATTCAGGTGGGTACATCGTCCAGGAAATGCATGTACCCTTAGGTGACTTAGAGGTGCAACACGTAACAGTGCGCTGGAAATGTGCCCTACTCGACGGCAGGCTACAGATCCCAAGAGCGCCCAGGTAACGGGATTGCCTGTAGCTGTGTCAATCTCGTCATGACTAAGGTGTTATTCTAGTAGTTAACCTGAATCCATTTTTAATAGGCACTCCTGACCGTGGTACTCAGGAGTCCCATCCTAGACATGATGCAAGACTGGACAAGTGGATTTAACAAGCAAGCAAGAAGTACCACCCACGGTGTCAAGCAAGTCAGGTTACTAGTCAAGAGTGTACCCCATCGGGTCACTACCAAGTTATCAGGTTACAAGTCGAGAGTGCACCCCATGGGTCACTATCAAGTTATCAGGATACAAGTTGATCATGCTCAGTCACAAGTTACAAGATTCCATTTCAATTAACTGCCACCCCAAGAAGGATAACAAGAAACAAAATCCCAAAAGTCCGTGCCAAGACGTGTTGGGCCTAGTCAAGTTGTGCATGTGAGCAATCAAAATCTCAAAAGCTCCAATCATATCAAGAGAAAACCAAGTTATAAAGCTGGCACTAAGGCACTAGGGGTGTAGGTGAACTAGGGTGTGCCAGGAAATAGGCACACTAGAGTGCGCCTGGCCAGAAAAGTAGGCGCAGTTCGCTAAAGAGCGCCTGGCCAGAAAAGTAGGCACAGTTCGCTAAACAGCGCCTGGCCAGAAAAGTAGGCACAGTTCGCTAAACAGCGCCTAGCCAGAAAAGTAGGCACAGTTCGCTAAACAGCGCCTAGCCAGAAAAGTAGGCACAGTTCGCTAAACAGCGCCTAGCCAGAAAAGTAGGCACAGTTCGCTAAACAGCGCCTAGCCAGAAAAGTAGGCACAGTTCGCTAAACAGCGCCTAGCCAGAAAAGTAGGCACAGTTCGCTAAACAGCGCCTAGCCAGAAAAGTAGGCGCAGTTCGCTAAACAGCGCCTAGCCAGAAAAGTAGGCACAGTTCGCTAAACAGCGCCTAGCCAGAAAAGTAGGCACAGTTCGCTAAACAGCGCCTAGCCAGAAAAGTAGGCACAGTTCGCTAAACAGCGCCTAGCCAGAAAAGTAGGCACAGTTCGCTAAACAGCGCCTAGCCAGAAAAGTAGGCACAGTTTGGGTCTGGAAGCCAAAGTAGGCGCAGTTTGGGTCTGGAAGCCAAAGTAGGCGCAGTTTGGGTCTGGAAGCCAAAGTAGGCGCAGTTTGGGTCTGGAAGCCAAAGTAGGCGCGCCTGGGGGTCGTCTTCCTCCTCAAGCCGAGAAGAAGAACCCATGGGTTCCAAAACTTTGGAACGCCATAAGTCGGCCATCCAAGCTCCAAATCCGGACTTCCAAGGCTCTAACTTGGGTGAAATTTGATTCTCTACAACATAGAGACATCAAAACCCACAAAAATCCAACCAAAATAGATCAAAACCATAAATTTCCGAAAAGGGGCAAAACCTAGATCTAGGAAAATGGAAGCTCCAAATCACAAATTTTCAAATTCTAAAGTTGTTCCTAGTGGGCTAATCCATCTAATGAACAAATAAAACATGGGCTTTTGATCATGGCAAGGTGCACTTGCCTAAGGTGGAGGAGATGTGTTGAGGAAGAAGAAGATGAGGAATAAATGAAAGTTATGAGGAGAGAGAAAAAGTTGGTGGAATTTAATGGGGGTTGTTGGGTTGTCATGAGGGTACAAGATAGCTAAAGGTGTTCTCATCCCTACAAAACCAAACCAAGCCATATTAAACCAACCAAACCAAAACCGAAAACCCGAAAAGCCGAACCAAAATCCGAATACGAAAATACGAGAAATATCGAAATACCGCAAGTTAGGAAAATTAAAAATATACGCAAAATCAAAATACGGGCAAAATACGAAATACGGGAAATGAGGGTGACAACTCTACCCACCTTAAAAGAATTCCGTCCTCGGAATTTAATCAAGGAGCTAGAGATTGCCATGACAAGCTACACTAATCACAGGCAAGCTACACTAAGCAGTTCAATCATACAATCATGCAATGCAAGCAAGAAAGGGAAGGCGTAAGGCATAAGAAAGACATTATACCTCACGAGTCAAACAGATAAGGATATCGCGATCGGATGTCGTCCTCACGCTCCCATGTTGACTCACCTAGAGAGTGATGACCCCAAGCAACACGGACTAACTTAATAGTCTTGTTCTTGAGTATCTTTTCCCTCCGGTCCAAAATAGACACGGGCCTCTCCTCATACGAAAGGTTGGTACCAACAACCAACTCCGAATGATCTAGGATATGGCTCGGGTCCGGAATATACCGTCGCAACTGGGACACATGGAATACATCATGTACCTCACTTAGCGACGGCGGAAGAGCGAGACGATAGGATACATCTCCTACTCGCTCTAGAATATCGAACGGCCCTATATACCTAGGACTAAGCTTTCCCCGCACGCCGAAACGAATGACGCCACGGTTAGGCGAGATCCTAAGGAATACATGGTCGCCGATAGCAAATTCTAAGGGGCGCCGATGAGCATCGGCCCAATGACGCTGGCGATCTTGGGCAACTCGAAGATGATCTCTGACCTTCCTGACCACTTCAACTGTCTGAGCAATCATATCTGGACCGAGCATCTGCCTCTCTCCAACATCATCCCATTCTAGCGGGGATCTACACTTTCTGCCATAAAGAGCCTCGAAGGGTGCCATCTGGATACTGGCCTGAAAACTATTATTGTACGAGAACTCCACCAGGTGCAGGTGATCCTCCTACGAACCACCGAAGTCAAGGGTACAAGATCTCAACATATCTTCAAGGGTTTGGATTGTGCGCTCTGACTGACCATCTGTCTGCGGATGATATGCTGAACTAAACTGAAGATGAGTCCCCAAACTCTTCTGTAAGCTGCGCCAGAAGTGAGATGTGAATCTTGAGTCCCTGTCCGAGGTAATGCTGACGGGCACACCATGAAGCCTGACGATCTGCCTGAGATACATCTCTGCTAGCTGCGCCGTTGACTGTCCAACTCTAAATGGAAGAAAATGTGCTACCTTGGTAAGCCTGTCCACAATAACCCAAATAGCATCTCTGCCAGCCGAAGACCTGGGTAATCCTGTCACGAAATCCATGGTTATATGCTCCCATTTCCATTCTGGGATCGGCAAGGGCTGAAGAAGTCCAGCGGGCCTCTGATGTTCAGCTTTAACTTGTTGGCAAACCAAACACCGAGAGACAAACCGGGCTATCTCCCTCTTCATACCATTCCACCAGAAATGCTGACGAATATTACGGTACATCTTCGTACCACCGGGATGAATAGAATACTGCGAACTGTGAGCCTCTGCCATAACTTCCTGTCTGATATCTCCACTGGGTACACAAAGACGCTTACCATGCCTAAGTGTACCATCTTCATGAATGCTTAACTCTGGCCTTCTTTCTGCTTCACACTCTGTTCTGAGCCGCTGGATCTTAGAATCTGCTGACTGCGCCATTCGGATCCTCTCAACTATGCTGGACTGAACCTGTAGACTGGCCATCAATGCCACACTGGTTGGAAGAACCACTTCAATTTCCATCTTCTGAAGGTCTGCCAATAATTCTGGTTGTGCTGTCAGGAAATAAACTCCGGCTCTCCTGCTTAATGCATCTGCTACAATATTGGCCTTCCCGGGATGATACTGCAAATTCACATCATAATCTACCAGTAGCTCAAGCCATCTTCTCTGCCGCATGTTAAGGTCCTTCTGGGTGAAAATATACTTCAGGCTCTTGTGATCAGTGAAGATCTCCACTCTATCTCCGTACAAGTAGTGTCTCCACAATTTCAAAGCAAACACTCCGCCGCCAGTTCCAAATCATGGGTTGGGTAATTCTTCTCATGATCACGGAGTTGACGTGACGCATAAGCAATTACTTTCCCATGCTGCATTAAAATACATCCCAATCCTCTGCCTGAAGCGTCACAATAGACTGAGAATCCTCCGGTCCCATCTGGAAGGGTGAGGATGGGTGCCGTTATCAAACCTCGCTTCAACTTCTCAAATGATTTCTGGCACTCTGCTGTCCAAACAAATGGCACATTCTTGCGGGTCAACTGGGTCATTGGCGCTGAAATCCTTGCAAAATCTGAAACAAACCGCCGGTAATAGCCGGCTAATCCAAGAAAACTACGAACCTCTGCCACTGAGCTGGGTACCGGCCATGACTCTATAGCCACAACCTTCTGGGGATCCACTTCCACTCCTCCTCGGATAATAATATGACCCAGGTATGAAATGCGATCGAGCCAGAACTCGCATTTACTAAACTTGGCATACAACTGATGCTCCCTGAGCGTCTGAAGGACGACTCTGAGATGCTACTCATGCTCTACTTCACTCTTGCTGTAGACCAAGATATCATCTAGGAACACTATTACAAACTGATCCAAGTAAGGCATGAAAATGCGATTCATGAGATCCATGAATACTGCCGGCGCATTGGTCGCTCCAAAGGGCATAACTAGAAACTCCCAATGCCCATACCTTGATCTGAACGCCGTCTTCGGGATGTCCTGCTCTCTGACTCTGATCTGGTGGTATCCTGACCGCAAGTCTATCTTCGAGAAAACTGAAGCCCCTCTGAGTTGATCAAACAAGTCATCTATCCTCGGAAGAGGGTATCTGTTCTTGATTGTCACCGAATTCAAGGTACGATAATCAACACATAGCCTAGACGTACCATCCTTCTTCTTCACAAGAAGCATCGGGGCTCCCCAAGGCGATCCACTAGCACGGATGAATCCCTTGGTCCTCAGTTCTTCAATCATCTTGTACAAAATCTCTAACTCGGAAGGCGCCATCCTGTAGACTCGCTCTGATACCGGTGCTGTCCCGGGGATCAAGTCTATTGTGAACTCGATCTCCCGCTCTGGCGGCATTCCTGGAAGCTCCTCTGGAAAGACATCTGAAAACTCATCAACTATCCTGGGCATCTGCACTGCTGCTACTGCCATCCGCAATACTGGAGGAGAAGGCTCAACTTCGCCTCGGAAGAAGGAAAACTCTGGCTCGCCGGGAATACTAAAGACAACTCTGCCAACATGGCAGTCTATCCTAGCATAATGGTTCCTCAACCAATCCATGCCTAGGACTACATCATAGTCTGCCATAGGAAACTCTACGAATCTAGCGGGGAACTCTCTACCGCTAACTACGATCCGACACGAGGAAAACACTCGATCTACTCCCACAAGACCATTACCAGTAAGTATATTGAGCCTCACTGATAATGACACGGGCTCCAATCCTATCCGTGTCGCGAATCGTGCAGACATGAATGAATGCGAAGCACCAGAATCAAATAATACTGAAGCTGGAAATGAGTTGACGAGAATAGTACCTGCCACAACCTCACCTGGTGCAACTTCCTCCTCCGTGGCCATCATCATGGCCTGACCTTGACCTCTGGCTGCTGGTCCCCTCTGCTGGAAACCTCTCTGCCTATTCTGGTTCTGCGCTTGAGCTTGCGCATACTGCTGGGGGTGCTGCTGCTGGAATGCTTGAGACTGAGGCGGCAAGGGCCTCGTAGGCTGATACTGCTGCTGCTGAACTGGCGCTGGGGCCGGTCCTCTCACTGAGGAGCTAGAAGGGTTGGATGCGGATGAACCACCCCTATTCGGGCAAGCCCCAATCCGATGATCTGCTGCTCCACAAGCCAGGCACAATCCCTGCGCCCTGCGACAATCTGCCACCACGTGCCCTGGCTTCCCGCAATGAGAACATCCCATTGCGGAAGTCTGCTTCTGCTTCTGCTGCTGCGGGTACGTCGGGGTCGAATGCTGAACCGACGTCACTGAGGCCGCCCGCCTCGGAGTTCCAATGGTTATTCCCCTAGCTGCCGGGGCTGGAGCTGACGACTGGTGCATCTGACTATGGGACCGCTTCCTGCCTCCGGTCCTGTCCATAATTCTCTGGGAGGTATACTCATGCCTCCTAGCCGCCTTCAAAACAGCATCGAACGTCTGGTGCTCAAACTGCTCAACTGATAACAAAATCTCTAAATGCAGCCCCTGCTGGAACTGCTGGGCTCTATCATACTCGGTTGCCACCAAGGTGGGGGCGAACCTACTCAGCCTAGAAAACTCGGTCGCATAGCCATCGACCGTCCTGCCTCCTTGCTTCAAGTTGGTAAACCTGGTCTGCAGGTCGTACCGAGCCACAGCATCAAAGTACTTCGTCTGGAATCTCTCCCGAAATACTGCCCATGAAATAGGGGCCACTAATCCTTCGGCCTGCGCTGCCCACCAGCTACGGGCAAGATCTAACAACTGCAGGCGCACCACTGCCACCTTCTCATTCTCAGGGGTCCTGGCTGCTTCTAGAATCACTTCGGTATCCTGAAGCCATGCATCCGCGGCAACCGCATCCTCGGTGCCGTCGAAGAAAGGAGGGTTCAATCTCTTGAAACTGTTAGCCGCTTGGTTCCCTGGATGACCGCCTCTGGCCAAAGCATCTTGAACTGTCTGGTGCAGAGCATCACTCCGACGATCCTGGGAAGCTATCAAGGTTCTGATAAGGCCTACTAGAGTACCATCATCTGGCTCTGCGGGCTGGACGGGCTGAACTGGTGACTCTCCTCCAGTAGGCACAACTCTGGAAGCCACCCCGGAATGCTGGGCTTGATCCCCGGGTTGCTGCCGATCCACAGGAAGTGCTCCACCTCTTCGATCGGTAGGACCGGGTACAGTGTCGCTGAAGAAGACGACACAGGAAACAATAAGGAAAGGACCAGGACAGATCATCGATATAAGCACAGGATCAGGGCAAGAATCCAGGGATTCAGAGGATACGAACAGAGATCAAGGACGAATACTGATTGAGACATCTATCTGGCAAACCCCCATACATCTTGATTTACAAGACCTGCATGGGCCACCACTTAAACCATGTCACGCCCCAGAACCAGAATACTGGAGAACGGGGGCAGACATAGCCAGCTACGTATACTGAAGTGGGAACCACCCCGATATACGGTCACGGCTGTCTAGATATATGGGGGTTTACTACAAGCCAACGGTCTCTATTGGTCATGAACAAGCCTAGTGTCTCAATCACAAGCAGGTAAGTAGATATCACAAGATGTATGATCATTAAATATACAATAGTAAGGCGTCCCAAATATTACATATTCAGCTGATCATGAAGCTAGTCTTTACAAAATGTTAGGACTAGCAAGAGTTTAGTCATTACATGATCAACCCTAGGATTTGTCAATCATGTATACAGCCCGTAGGCAGGCAGGAAGTAAATGCATCGAGCTAACAGGTGCTCGTCGGCTAAATGCCTCAAAAGAATAAATTTACAATAAAGTGGGCGAAACAAAAAGGAAAAACCTACTCTTGGCCTGGCGTCCTTCTAGTGGTCACCATCTGGCTGGAAACGCGGTAGATCCTCTGGAGCTGCTCCGAAATCTGGCCATACAAAACCAGCTGGGTCAAACCCCAGAACGAGCAAGTGCCACAAAGGGGCCACGAAATAAGAACAAAACCAGCAAATCAGCACAAAATATAATATGGCATAATAAAAGACAGGAATTAAAAGAAAGCATGACGGGGTGATATACGATGAGACAACCATGGGACCATTCAGATAGCCAGGTTACAACCCTTAAACCAAACAAGGATCGGGGTTGTAACCCTTCGTCTGAACAGAACTTGGAATTCTCACCATTTATCAGCAAGATCATAAGGTAAGAAATCAAGACAGAATTAACCTTGCTTTGGATCAAGACGGGACTAGATTGGTTATACCTCATTCAATCAATCACGGCCAAGCAAGTCCTACGGCTTACTACTTTAACTAACTAGGGTTATCACAGGCCTAATTACTAACAAGATGCAGTGAGATTGTTCCACAGCCACAAGCCCTGCAGACCATCCAGGCTACCCAGGTCGAAAGTTAAGGGTTGAATTCAGGTGGGTACATCGTCCAGGAAACGCATGTACCCTTAGGTGACTTAGAGGTGCAACACGTAACAGTGCGCTGGAAATGTGCCCTACTCGACGGCAGGCTACAGATCCCAAGAGCGCCCAGGTAACGGGATTGCCTGTAGCTGTGTCAATCTCGTCATGACTAAGGTGTTATTCTAGTAGTTAACCTGAATCCATTTTTAATAGGCACTCCTGACCGTGGTACTCAGGAGTCCCATCCTAGACATGATGCAAGACTGGACAAGTGGATTTAACAAGCAAGCAAGAAGTACCACCCACGGTGTCAAGCAAGTCAGGTTACTAGTCAAGAGTGTACCCCATCGGGTCACTACCAAGTTATCAGGTTACAAGTCGAGAGTGCACCCCATGGGTCACTATCAAGTTATCAGGATACAAGTTGATCATGCTCAGTCACAAGTTACAAGATTCCATTTCAATTAACTGCCACCCCAAGAAGGATAACAAGAAACAAAATCCCAAAAGTCCGTGCCAAGACGTGTTGGGCCTAGTCAAGTTGTGCATGTGAGCAATCAAAATCTCAAAAGCTCCAATCATATCAAGAGAAAACCAAGTTATAAAGCTGGCACTAAGGCACTAGGGGTGTAGGTGAACTAGGGTGTGCCAGGAAATAGGCACACTAGAGTGCGCCTGGCCAGAAAAGTAGGTGCAGTTCGCTAAAGAGCGCCTGGCCAGAAAAGTAGGCACAGTTCGCTAAACAGCGCCTGGCCAGAAAAGTAGGCACAGTTCGCTAAACAGCGCCTGGCCAGAAAAGTAGGCACAGTTCGCTAAACAGCGCCTTGCCAGAAAAGTAGGCACAGTTCGCTAAACAGCGCCTAGCCAGAAAAGTAGGCACAGTTCGCTAAACAGCGCCTAGCCCGAAAAGTAGGCACAGTTCGCTAAACAGCGCCTAGCCAGAAAAGTAGGCACAGTTCGCTAAACAGCGCCTAGCCAGAAAAGTAGGCACTGTTCGCTAAACAGCGCCTAGCCAGAAAAGTAGGCGCAGTTCGCTAAACAGCGCCTAGCCAGAAAAGTAGGCACAGTTCGCTAAACAGCGCCTAGCCAGAAAAGTAGGCACAGTTCGCTAAACAGCGCCTAGCCAGAAAAGTAGGCACAGTTCGCTAAACAGCGCCTAGCCAGAAAAGTAGGCACAGTTCGCTAAACAGCGCCTAGCCAGAAAAGTAGGCACAGTTTGGGTCTGGAAGCCAAAGTAGGCGCAGTTTGGGTCTGGAAGCCAAAGTAGGCGCAGTTTGGGTCTGGAAGCCAAAGTAGGCGCAGTTTGGGTCTGGAAGCCAAAGTATGCGCAGTTTGGGTCTGGAAGCCAAAGTAGGCGCGCCTGGGGGTCGTCTTCCTCCTCAAGCCGAGGAGAAGAACCCATGGGTTCCAAAACTTTGGAACGCCATAAGTCGGCCATCCAAGCTCCAAATCCGGACTTCCAAGGCTCTAACTTGGGTGAAATTTGATTCTCTACAACATAGAGACATCAAAACCCACAAAAATCCAACCAAAATAGATCAAAACCATAAATTTCCGAAAAGGGGCAAAACCTAGATCTAGGAAAATGGAAGCTCCAAATCACAAATTTTCAAATTCTAAAGTTGTTCCTAGTAGGCTAATCCATCTAATGAACAAATAAAATATGGGATTTTGATCATGGTAAGGTGCACTTGCCTAAGGTGGAGGAGATGTGTTGAGGAAGAAGAAGATGAGGAATAAATGAAAGTTATGAGGAGAGAGAAAAAGTTGGTGGAATTTAATGGGGGTTGTTGGGTTGTCATGAGGGTGCAAGATAGCTAAAGGTGTTCTCATCCCTACAAAACCAAACCAAGCCATATTAAACCAACCAAACCAAAACCGAAAACCCGAAAAGCCGAACCAAAATCCGAATACGAAAATACGAAAAATATCGAAATACCGCAAGTTAGGAAAATTGAAAATATACGCAAAATCAAAATACGGGCAAAATACGAAATACGGGAAATAAGGGTGACATATATTGCATTATATTATTTATATATTATGCATTCATATCTATCATTACTTGTATACCTTGCATTCATATCTAGCATCCATTACATACTTTCATGCATACATTGTATATCATTCTTTCATTCATGCATTTATGCATTGCTTACATACACTATATTAATTATATTCCTACATGCTTGCATTCAACCATATATATACATTAATGTGAAAAAGATATATATATCATATATATATATTATTTCATTCATCTAATATATCATGTATTACATACTCTATATTCATTTAATATCCATACTACATAGGCTCACAGGTTACACAAAATGCATATATCGTATATTCACTCTTCTACTTAAAACCAATACTGTACCAATTGGGCCTCTACTAAATTCTAGGATTAAAGTATATTATAGCCCTTCGTGTTAGCTTTCCGAAACTTTAAGCGGATAGTATTTTCGTGTCCGGAAGCTCACAAAATCGCAAAAATACCGAAACACGTTCGTCTTTCGTACAGCTGACACTCAAATAATTCTACAAAAAGTTACAGAAAGAATTTAGCTTATTAAAATATATATTTTGGAAGCTAACTTCGATACGGTTCTTTTAAAAAATGGAAGATAAATCGGAGTTCTAAGATAAAAGTTATAACATTTCTAAGTTGCTTTGGTTAATAAAAACGTGGATGAATATTATGACGAATTTGAATTGTTTTGGACAAAAGAACACATATAGGCCAAGATACTTGGATTCAAACATAGGTATCCAAATAAAACTTATTCTAACCATCCAAACTAAGATCAATCCACTCTCTAACCATTCGAAAACTGAATTTAAATATCTATTTAAACTATTATCATACATACGTACACATGGGGTGTCCTAATTTGGGATCTATCAAGTAGGACACAAGACACATATCTAAAATTCTCAAGAGAGCTCCAAATGGCCTCAAATTTGTATCTAAATGGGACACATGCATGAGGATGGATCCTACGTATTCAAAACTAATTTATATGCAAATAAAATCGATTTAGAGGATGGGTTTTACCTATTGGAAGTGGAATCCCAATGAAATCCTTTAGGACACGGCTCTGATACGAAGATCCCTCAAAGTGGACACTCCTCCTTGCACTCCTCTTCCAATCCTTGGTAGCACCCTTCCCTTAGAGAATGGGAATGATTGAGGGAAGGTTTGGTAAAGGAATAATTTGATTTGGAGATCAAATCAATGGGAAGGCTCTCTAAAATTAGGGAAGAACAAAAGGAAAATAAAAGAGGCAAGATTGTTATGAATGAAATGAATCATTCTCCCCTAAAGGTGGCTGCCATAAGGTGTCCATTAGGGCTAATAGGAAATGTCCTAATTGCCCTTCTCTAGTCTCATATGGTTAAGTCTAGACTAGGTTCAAGTTTGGGGTCAAAATGATCTAGTTTTGAGTCTCTAACTTAACCATTCTAACATGATAAAAATTAGTTTGATTAACTAACTTAAATGTTGGGTCTTGTGAGCCATGCTTAACTTAATATTTGGTCCCATCTAGAGTTTAAGCTACCCGGGTCACAATACAAGTCGGAACGAGACGAAACCCAAACCCGACTAAACAAATCCAATAAAAACAATATTAAAAATATAAAATTTTCCCAAAATATTAAAATATAAAAAATGACCAAAATTATAATACATCAATTTAAATATTATTAAAATAATCTAAAATTCACCAATTAATCAAAATCCTAAATAATTCAAAAGTCACAAAATGACCAAAATATCCTTAGCCTAAAAAATTGTAAATAGTCATTCTAATCACATGGTTAGGTCTCCATGGTCATGGTTAGTCTCTAGGCTTAACAGTTCTAGAGTTCACTAGCTAAGACATCAAAATTATAATTCACCAATTTTAGATAGTAATAAATTAATTAAAAATTCTCATAAATCATAAATCCTTTTATTAAATAATAAACTTTTACAAAAGTTCAAAATTACCCACATTTTAGAAAAGTGGGTGTTACATTAGGACATAATTCTTGCAGCCATTCGACTAGCGAGGCAGAAACTATGTTGCCGTAGATAAAGTTGCTGTCCTTCAACCCTCATCCCTCGGCAATGATGATATGACAACCTATCACTATATCTTATATAGTAGTAGATGATGTCTTAGTATTACATTATGTGAGTTCATCTTGATTCTGTTATATTCTTCAGATACTAGATACGATAAGAACATATACTATACCATATGTACAGAACATAGACGATTCACACTAATGTATGCTAGAATGAATTTTGGGTTGTGTTCTGAGCCATCCGTTCACACACTGAAAACAAATATGAATTTGTACTGTGTGTCAATCTTTGTTTTTGTATTTTCAGCAAACCCAAGGATTAGATTCTGTATTTTGTATTCTAGATTTTGTATTTTGGCTCCAACTCCATTTGCATTAATCTACGATACGACATGGTGATCAGTACATAGTCCCTGCAGCCATTCGACTGACGAGGCATAAACTATGTAGCCGTAGATGAAGTTGACTGTCCTCCGACCCTCATTCTTCGGCAATGATGATACGACAACCTATCACTATATCTTTTAGTAGTAGATGATGTCTTAGTATTACATTATGTGGATTCATCTTGATTCTCTTATATCATTCAGATACTAGATTCGATAAGAACATATACTACACCATATGTACAGAACATAGATAATTCACACTAATGTATGCTAGAATGAATTTTGGATTGTGTTCTGAGCCATCCTTTCTCACACTTGGCAAAAAAAATCAAATATTTTGTATTTTATCTGCTTTCAAAAATGTACTCAAACGAGATGATGGTTCCTTTAGTTAGCTTGCTTATGTTACAATTATATTCTTTGTGAATATCGATCTTACCAGATAGCACCCATGACCCGAGCAGCGGTACGTCGTTTGAGGGAAACATTGAATGCTGAGGTGGCTCCTCCTACTGTTAAGAAGGAAGTGGCACCAGTAGCTAGTGAGACCAGGAGTTCCATTCATCTAGCACCTGCAGTGGACTGTATCTCTCCTGGTACCGTCGATCCCACTTATTCGAAGTTGTTGCGTGATCGTATCACTGAGCGTTTGTGTGAGCTGCATGGTTGTTATTAGCTATTAGTACTTATTTGTTTTGGACTATTTGTATTGGAACTTATTTGTATTAGACTATTTGTATTGGACTACATATATGAATTATTACTGTGTCAATCTCGGGTTGTATCTCCAGCTCCAGCTCCAGCTCCATTTGCATTAATCTATGGTACGACATGGTGAACAGGACATAGTCCCTGCAGCCATTCGATTGGCGAGGCAGAAACTATGTAGCCGTAGATAAAGTTGACTGTCCTTCGACCCTCATTCCTCGGCAATGATAAGACGACAACCTATCACTATATCTTTTAGTAGTAGATAATGTCTTAGTATTATATTATGTGGGTTCATATTGATTCTGTTATATCCTTCAGATACTAGATTCGATAAGAACATGTACTACACCATATGTACACAACATAGATGATTCAAACTAATGTATGCTAGAATGAATTTTTGGTTGTGTTCTGAGCCATTCGTTCTCATACTTGGCAAAAAATTAAGTTTTCTGTATTTTATCTGCTTTCGAAAATGTACTCAAACGAGATGGCACCCGTTCTCACAGATGGCACCTAAGAACCGAGGATCTCATTTAAGGAAGGCACAGATGGCTGCTCCAGAGAGCAGTTCCACCGAGAGAGCTGCTCCAGAAGTGATTTCTAAAGCCGAGAGAGCTATGAAAGAGGAGATGGCACCAGAGGGCAGTTCCACCGGGAGTTCCAGTCATCCATCTCCTCTGGATATTGATCTGGCTGTAGTGGATCCTACTTATGCGCGCTGGCTGAGAGAGTTCTTTCTGCCCCAGCATAGACGACAATATATACATATATTGACTGGATTTGTTTCCAAAAGACGTATTTCTGAAAACCGATATTTAATGGATATTTGTTTTAATGGATATATCTCCTCTGGATATTGTAATGGATATTGGTTTTGATGGATATATCTCCTTTGGATATTGTGATGGATATTTATTTTTTGGTGTGTGATGTATATTAGTTTGTGTGATGTGTGATGCATATTGTGATGTATATTGGTTTGTGTGATGTGTGATGTGTGATGCATATTGTGATGTTCCGAGAGGCTTGAGGAGACGACCAATTATTTTTGGTCTATTCTGGATTGTATTGTGCATGCCGGTGTTGAGTGTTCCACCGAAGGGGTCGACGAACCCAGGGATTAGATTCTGTATTTTGGATTGGATTGGATTTTGTATTTTGGATTGTACATTTGCATTCTGGATTCTTTTTTTTAATTTTTTTTAATTTAGCGACGTTTATATTCGTCGCTAGCTGTTAGCGACAAATATAAAGGTCGCTAAAAACGTTACTAAATTTTTAACGTGGCAAACAATCTGATGCCACCACATCTTCGCAAAAACATCGCTAATGTGTCGCTAATCGGCGACCACAAGAAGATGTCGCAAATAATGTTGCTATTTACCGACGTTATAAGCGTCGCAAACTAATGTCGCCATAGTGACGTTTTGCGATGTTATCACGATTAGAAACATGCTTTTTCTGTCGTTTCCAAAATGTCGCTGAAAACATCGCTAATTTAAAAGTTAGCGACGTTTTGGCCGAGATTAGCAACGTTTTGGAACGTCGCTAATCTGACAATTTTTTGTAGTGTCTGAACCGTCCACCGACCTATCTAGGGCCTCGTATCGCGAGTTTCGCGGACAGTAGTCGAGGGAGCAGCGCCCTCCATAGGGGTTCAGGGACGAAGCTACCGAAAGGTATTCAGATTTCTAGATTTGTTTATCTTTGGACGACTGCCATCAAGAAAAAAGACGTCTTCAAGTATGCTCAAATATTAGAAAAAATGAGTCATCAAATGGCTCTTGATTTTTCTATTTATCAATATATTTTTTATGTTTATTGAGTCTAGGAATACGATGTACACTGCGTCGTACTAGTAAATAGGCTACCCAAGAAACGTTTTCAAAATACCTTTTCAATTTGAAAACATCCCACTTACAAAAGCCCAAACTACTTTCTAACTGCTCGACTTTTCAAAAATCCCAAAAACTAATTTATAAAAACTCTAACAGAACTCCAACAGAATTCACCCCGAGTTCGGCCCGAATTCGGCCAGAGTTCGGTTAGTGCCCGTTGGATTTTGACCTTGGTCTTCCCACAGTTACGGATGCAGCGGCTATCTGCCGAGATTCTCTCAAAAAGTTTTGCACAAATTCTATCAGAATTCTAGCTTTGGAAAAACTATAAATATGAACGGATTTCGATCATTTCAACTCACTCATTCACCTCTCGCTTCTCTTTTCTCTAAGCATAATACGTTCTTCCAAAGTATTCTGAGCTATTCATTTTTAAATCTCATGCCAGTTATAATCCTCTAGTCGATTTGTCAGTGTGGTACAGTCTAGAAGTTTTAGAGTGATTGTAATCAGAGGCTTGATTGAAGAAAAACACTTCACAATTGAAGTTGGTCAAGTACTTTGGATCAAAGCTCGCGTTGTAGAAGTTACAAGAACTTCAGATGAAAACTTGTGATATTTTCTAATAGCGGGTTCAACTGGATGCTAGAGTTCTTCCGACTGGACTAGTCATCACAAGAGGAAAACCAATATACATCGTCGTCTTTGCGTTTGCTTTTCGATCTCTGTCTTTACATTTATTTACTTGTGATATATTATCTGTGATCTTGCTGCTAACATTTTTAATTACCTAATTTATGTTGCCTACTCTATTCACCCCCTCTAGAGTTTTATGCTTTATAATTTGTTCCTACACAAGAGTTAGAAAATAACAATCTCTGTGAGTGAGTACTAGTTTCAATATATGATCAGTTTGGGAACTTGCACAGGAATATATTGCCTGGTTAATCAAGCGTATGGTGTATGATTAATACTCACAGGGAAACATGACATGCACAAGAAGGGTATGATCATATATCTACACTACTACTCCCCGCTCCCGACTGATACAGCGTATCCAACCATGGTATGTTACAACACAGGATTCTCTGAGAAGGTCGCAAGCCTTCGCAGGAATATGTGTCTATACAATACACGAGAACAATAACAGGGCTTGCACAAGATATACCAAGACAGAAATAACATCTCATGACGGGATCCAGACAATACCAATCTGTGTAACCAATTTGTCAAAAAATCAAGGATATCTACACTAAATACAAGAAACATGGAAGATATCATAAACAGAAAATTATCAGAGAATGTTCTCCCCTAAGTTCTGTTATGGATATCAACAGTGTCCGATACGGCGCCTCGAATACGTAAATATGGAATACTAATGTCAATTTGAGTTTTGGAATCATAAACATGCTATACAAGGTCAATTCTCTATCTTCCAGTCATCTCTAGGTCAAACTAGGTCAACCAGGCCAACTCTAGGTCAAACTAGTCAAACTTGGTCAACTAACTATTTCTAGGTTGTACTAACCAATATCCAAGTTATTTGGTCCTTACCTTGCTTATATAGGCTAAAATAGCTAAATTATGATACTAAAGTGGCCTATTTAACAAATATCTCTATATAGACTTATATATATAATCACTAGTTATCCTTTATCTAATATTTCAGAGTATTGATAACCTTCTTACCCTTTGGTATCCAATAACCAAAACTTAAGGATACTACAAACCTTACTATTACCCTAGTATTATCTTAAGGTCATACCCACACCTTGGTAATAACTAAACTTGTTACCCTTACCTTAGTATTTACTTTGTCACACCCTCAAGTTGTTTGCCATTGATTATAAAAGAACAGAACAGTTTTATGGGAGGACTGGACTTTTACTTCACAACACAAACTCGCTCGTACAAAGAAAGCCTAGGGATGAACACCTAGGTACAGCAATCTAAGTACGATTGTTTAGTTTTTCTGGAGGGTGACGGTAGAGGCTCGGGAGAGTGACGGCAACTCTGCCTTACTCCTTGGACGATCGGACGTAGCCTTGGCTCTGATGAAGAAATGCTCTCAAGATGTGTGGGGAGTTCTTTTGGGCGCCACCGCTCTCTTTGCGTGTCTCTATCTCTCTGCTCGTCCTCTTTTCTTTTTTCTCTAGGATTTTGTAAGGGAATTGTACCTTGCTATTTATATGGCTTTGTGATAAGTAGGGTGTGCAGTAATTGCCCCTTTAAAAGTGGATGGTTAAGGAATCGTTAAGATTTGTCTTGATCCTGTTTGTTGAAAATCAATCCGGGCTGTTAATGTTGATTGCAACAAATCTGGGCAGTTAATGTTGATTGCAACAAATCTGCGTGGGCAGTTAATGTTGATTGCAACAAATCTGTATCGTGATGATTTGTTGATATCAGTAAATCCGAGTGAATAATTCTTGGTCAATCTCTTGCCACGTGTCCCCACTGTCTGTTATGTCGATTGTCATAAATCTGGATTATTGGGATTTGATCAACTCCTGCCACATGTCCCAATTGCTACGAGCCGTATGGAGGACTGTCATAGTTGGGCAGCATGAGTGTGGCCTTATCTGAACCGCATGGAAGTCCATTAATCCGAGCCGCATGAGGGTGCCCCCATGATCCGAGCCGCATGGGAGTAGCAACCGCATGGGGTAGCCCCTAACCGAACTGCATAAGGGTGACCACGTGTCAGAGCCACATGGGTGTGGCTTCCCAAAATTGGAGCCGCATGAGGGTGGTCCCTACGATCCGAGCCGCATGGGAGTAGCAGCCGCATTGGAGTGGCTGCCGCCTGAAGGATGTTAGCCGCATAGGGAGCTTCGGAGTTGGTGGATTGTGTCAGCTATATAGATTTTCTTTGTTTCCCTAGAAGCGCGCCATTATGTCAGAGTCATTATTGCAGCTTTATGTCAGAGCTGTCAATTCACCTTTATGTCAGAGATGCCATGTTACGTCAGAGCATTAAATGAGGCCGCTGTTTGATGGCCAGCTGTAGAGGCAAACTGCATAGAGCCACGTGGCTTTTACCCGAGCCGCATGGAGCTATTGTGGATTTCTGAGCCGTATGAGGCTCTGAAGGACTTTTGAGCAACATGAAGCTCTAAAGGACTCTTGAGCCGCTTGAAGCTTTAAGAGATTCTTTGAACCGCATGAGACTCCCTCTGTTTTTGGCCGCAGACTTTTCTGTTCTTTTCCATGCTTCTACAAGACCCCCTTCAAAGTTTTCAATTTGTAAAAATTGAAATACTTTGAATGAGAAGCATGACTATGTCCACATAAGGTCTTCTGGCCGTATAGCATGTTCTGGCCGCATAGACCTCCTAGCCGCATGGACTGCCTAGCCGTATGGACTACCTGGCCGCATGGACTGCATGGCCGCATGGACTTCCCAGCCGCATGGACTGTTCTGGCCGCATGTTGTCTTCTCTACAACGTGTGTGTCTCATTTAATTGCCCATGAATTTAAAGCCGCCTTTTGGGGTAAATCCCAAGAGTCGGTTTATTAAATACCCAGATTTGCCTCGATGACCGAAGAGTCGATTTTGTTCTTTTAGGCGGCGTACGAATCGAAGCGTCCATCGGTCTATGAGCCTCCTGTCCTTCTATAAATAAGAGTAACTTTTAGATAGAAACTCTTTACTTTCTTCTTTTATTCGAACCTCTCTTGCCCTAGCCGTCTTCTTCCTCTTCTTCTTCGATCATCGATGGCCCCTAAGACTTCCAAGGCTGCGGCGAAGGGTAAGGGGGTGGCTTCTTCGTCGGCTACGGTGCCTGAATTTCATCCCAACGTTCACCCCGCTATTGCTGGTAAGGAAATTGCATGAACTCGGAACCTAACTATCATGGCTATGTCACATATTTTATGCGCGGGCCTTCTTCATCTTCATTGAACTGTTCAAATTGTATGTGCCGCATGTACGTCCCATGTCCGAGCCGCATGGGGGTATTCTCCATGTCCGAGCCGCATGAGAGTCGTATAGTGGACGCATAAGCACTTTGCAAACTAATCCGCATAAGGACCCGTTGAATAGAACCGCATAAGTCCCTCCGAACTGAGCCGCATGAAGCTCCATCAAACAGGACTGCATAGGCCCCGCTAAGCAGAACCGCATAAGCTCATCTGAACTGGGCCGCATAAAGCCTCGCTATGCATACCCGCATAAGCTCCTCTGAACTGGGCCGCATAAGGCCCTGCTAAGCGTAACCGCATAAGCTCTTTCAAAATAGTGCCGCATGAAGCTGTGCTAAGCCGAGCTACATAAGCTCAACTGAACTGGGCCGCATGAGGCTACGCTAGGTCGAGCTGCATAAGCTTATCTGGATTGGGCCGCATGAGGCCGCGCTGAACCGAGCCGCATAAGCCCACTTTGAACTGGGCCGCATAAAGCCTCGCCAATATAGAGCCGCATAAGCCCCGAAACACTAAGTTGGTTTCACCCGGCCATTTTCTAACTTTGCCTCTTTTGTCCTTCTTCAGTGAATCTGCCAGTCAATCCCGCGGGAGAACCCCTGGTGGGTTCGGCCCAATCTGCTATGGGCGTGCGATTCGACCACTTAGTCCAATATATGGCGAACCAGCTTCCCACAAACGAGCCTATAGAGAGGCTGAATGCTTTCAAGAACCAGCCCTTCTACTTTCTCTATGCCATGATGAACTCGAGACAATTGGAGGGAAAATACCTAAAGCCGACGTTCCTCTTTGGGGATGCCGTCATTGTGAAGAACCCCCGAGTGGTGGATATATCCGAGAGTTGGGACTTTACTCTTGACGGGATGTCGATCCATATCCCTCCGATGGAGCGTCATTTTCCTCTGACATGGTTCAACTTGTTATCGATGGACAGAAAAATGATGGACTCCTTGACTCCAAGTAGGTCGGGGATGATTGTGGGTAACATCCATTATAACAGGAATTTGGGGTCAGTGTTTGTGGTTAGGGAACCGGTCAGTCACTACGTGATGGGACTGGCCCCGGATACCTTCATAAATGTATCGGGTCCCAATTTCACGTTCTCTCAAGCTGACACCTTCTTGAACCAGCTTGCTCGGAAGGGATCCTATCCGGTCGGCCGGTTGGTATTACTTTACTGGATAAACCCCATTCCTGCGTGGGCCAACTTGACCACGTAGATTCTGCAGAAGTATGAGACTCCCCTGCGTGAGATCGGCCTCTACCACTCCATTCGGGGCACCTGTCATGGTGTACCCATAAATAAGCCGTTGTTCATGGCTCTCCTGGAGATGTACAACCGGCGGACGGGAACCTTCTTCACGCCTGGAGGGGAGCTGGGACTCGCTCTCTACGAGATGTACGTCATTTCTAAGCTGCCTTGGAGGGACGAAGTCTTTGAAGTGTACACCCCTACGAACGAAGAGTTCGAGGATTTGGATCGGCAGTTCCCGGGCTTTATTGCTATATACCGGGAATTGTTATGTCACCACAGTACCTGTCACCAGGCGTCCATCAAGAATGATGGTAGCTCGGAAGGGAGCATTCCTTATACCACGTCCTGGGTCTCATACCTTTTTACACTAGGCACCTCAGGCCGGGTTTCTTCTCGAGATCCTCAAACCCAGAAGGAGGTACAAAAACTGGCGTCGACTGCCAAGAGATCAAGGGCCACGAACGACACATTTGGGAGTCAAACTGACTCTTTTAGTTATTTTTATCATAGTACTCAGCGGCTGTCAGAGAAAGTACTCCTGGCAGGATTCCTGATGGTGTGGCTACGAAATTACGTGGTCTCAGGAGGGACAGGTTCTACTGAGAGGATCAGCCGCCACTTTATCCTCCCTGCCATAAAGCTGGTCTTTGGGGCCAGACTGGCCCTTCTTCCTGCCATGGTGTGCAGTATACACCATGGCCTTCGTGCCTTCTCGTCCAAGGTCATCGCCCGTGATACGGAGATAGATTTTGAGCGCATAGAGCTACCCTACCATTACCTGATGGGGTGGCTGTTGATGCACTGCCGGTCTTTGATGAGGCCAGGAGCAGAAGACGGTGTTACGGCTGATGATGCTTTCATTTTCCAATATCACCATCAGCCCTGGGAGTGCAGCACTATGCCAGCCTGTCGGAGGGCGCTGGCGAGAGTGGACGGATACGACTTTTTTGTTTCTGTTCCTTATTTTACTGATGAAGAAGTGAGGGGCGTACACATTGATGGTACCGGACCTCCTCACCTCTTGCCTGAAAAGATGCTCCTTTGGTTGCGTAATATTCGTCCAGCGCACCTAGTATACCGCAACCATAACAATGTCTACCTGGAGCCCTATTTGCCCAGCACGTTCTCCCGCCAGTTCGGGTATAGCCAGCTATTCTTTGACAGTGCCAGCTCTTGCCTGGGCTTCGTAGGTAGCGTCCTCGACGGTATCAGGGCCTGGCATTATTTTGACGTGGTTCAGACCCGAACCAGCTTCTCGGTTCCTAAGGCTGAGGCGCTAGTGGAGAATTTGTATATGGCGGCCCTATACCATGTTACGGCGAGCAAGCCTTCTGTTAATTTTGATCTGAGTACTAGCTTTATTATGGGTACTGGCTTGGCGAAGAAGCCCAAGGGGTCTAAGACGAGGAAGAGGAGGGCGAACACGGTTCCAGTGCCGGACTCGGAGTCCACCACTGCGGACGAAGAGGACGACGAGCACGATGTCGATAACTCTCTCCCTCCTGCAGAAGAGGTTCGCCTGTTGCGCCAGATGAGGTGGTGGCAGATCAGTCGCCTGTTGCGCCTGATGAGGTGGTAGCGTATCAGCTGCCTGTTGTGCCTGATGAGGTGGTGGCGGATCAACTGCCTGTTGTGCCTGATGAGGTGGTGGCGGATCAGCTGCCTGTTGTACCTGGCCTTTCGCACAAGCGAGACAGGCGTGAGTCTATCGGCGGCATAACCTATTTCGTGAAACGGGGTGCGGTTAGGTCTCGCCGGCTTCTCATTAAGGAGAGAGGCGAGGATATGGGTGCCATTTCGGAGGTGAATTGAATTACAGCCTTCTCTTTCTTTAGCTTTTCTTGAACTATGTTCTAATTGTTTTTTCTTTCCTCTGTAGGCGTTCGAAGAGTCATATTCTCGAGAGCCAGCCGCTGTTTCTGAAGTCGACCCGGCACTGACCACTTTAATTAGTGACATATGTGTCAAGATTATTTCTATCGGGGTTCTCTCGGCGACAGCTGAGGGGTCTCACGTTGCTGAGGTATCGATCCAGGGCGACGTGGGCTCCGCTGAGCGAGACTGTTGAACTTCAGCAGTGTGACGCTGATCCAGCTGTATCTCCTTCCGGGGCAACTGGGACAAAGGAACCAGTTGAATTTGGCTTGGAGGTCGCTGGTGAGGGGACTACGGCGGCTGTGAGCGAACCTCAGCCTCCATAACCCTCTCCGGGTAAGATAAGCCAAATCTTGACTAGTGAGGAGGCCCATTTGCTCTATCATCACATCCTCCGGGTTAGGCTGATTGATGGTTGTTCTGGACATACAGGTCCTGCCCCTTCACTGCCCATGACGGACATTTTCAGGGTAGGCTTTGCCAGAGGGGATCTGGGGGAAGGGAGTGTGCCCCCTCCCCTTCCAACTTATATTGAGAGGCCTCCCGCTGGATCGAATTCGAAAGATTGGATGGCGGCACAGCCGAGGCAGGGAGCAATGGTCCCTGCGTCCTCCTCTGCTGATGTGGCTTCGGGGGTCGACCTTTCTGTCTTGCCGAGTATCCAGGTTCTTCGGGCCGCGGAGGAGGGGTTAGCTGCTATCCACGCGTCTTTTTGCTCAGAATTTGTTTTCCTGGTAGCAGGGGTGGCAAGTTCTGGTGGGTCTCCTTCGACACTGCTAGCTACAATTCCTTTGACGTCATCCTCTACGAAAGTTCTGGATGAGGCGTCACAGGATGTGGTTGACAGTTTCTACCGCCACCTGAAGAGAGAGGTCGAAGCTGCTGTGGAGAGGGGTATCTCTTTTGCCCTGGCCCGTCAATACGCTCGAGGCCAGATTGAAATCCTTAGAACCCTTCCCGGTGGGACAGGGATGGTTGAGCTGCTGGAGCCTAAATTCCTAGAGGCGGATCAGCTTGTGGCCCAGTTTCGAGTGTTACGGCAAGTTGATCTGTCTTCAGCGATAGATCAGGAGCGAGCCTTCCTCACCACTGTCCTGGAGAAGATACGGGCCGCGGGAGATGCGTCTAAGACGGTTATCACGAAGGACCTCGACGATCTGTCTCTCCAATATGATCAGTTGAGCCGCAGGAGAAAGGATTGCATGGCTCAGGAAGCAGCTGCCTCTCGCGGAATAATTAATACGAGGAAGAAAATCCTTTAGCTCCAAAGGAAGCTGGCTTTCTTGGAGTCTGAGCTCGAGGCTTCCCGCACGGATAAAGAGCTGATCGTTCATGAGGCCGAAACGGTCACCCGAGCTTCTGCTAGCCTGGAGCGTGCTCTAAAAAGACTCGAAGGTGGCTGGCAGACCCATACACATCTGGAGGATGCAGAGCGGCTGAATCAGGAGGCCGAGCTTTGGGCCAAGCTGCAAGTTGAGCGGTCGACTACCGTGCTGAGGGTTCGCCTCAGAGAATTATGTATAGCCGAACCATAGTCGGTCCCCCATTTCTTTGTCATTTTCTTTTATTTTGATAGGACGTGGTCCCCGAATATGTAGTACTTTTGCTTTTCAATAAATGACTATGTTTTCATCATCCATCATCTATTGTGCTTGTACTGCATCTTTGGTATTTGCGATATTTGCCCCGTTGAGGGACTGTTTGTGGACTTATTACCCTTCGCATACCTCGGTTTTAGGTACGGATAATAAGTTTGATTAGGGATACCTAGAACGATTCTACAGTAGGGTGACCATGGAAGTTCTTGGTATTGAGCGAATGAGTACCATGGGGCAGCTGGGCCCAGAGGCATGATGAGAAAAGAGCTACATGTACTAGAGGACTTAGTACAAGATTCGTGGTCACAGAGGACATTTGTGGTCGACAGAGGACATTTGTGGTTAACTGACGACATTTGTGGTCAACTGAGGATATTTGTGATCAGCAGAGGACATTTGTGGACCTATTATCCTTGGCGTATTCCGGTCTTGGGTACGGATAATAAGTCGAGAAAAAACCAACATACTTACTCAGAGGTAATGAGGACGTGGTAAATATGAGGGTTTTTTCGATGGAATCTTCCTACTCAGAGGTAATGAGGACGTAGTAGGAGTGGACACTATGAAGGGTACATAGAACTACTCAGAGGTAATATGGACGTAGAAGTTCTACTTGAGGGGTGGTTTGTTTTTGATGGAAGTGAAACAACTCATAGGAACATCGACATGGTTATTTCAAGAAATTTGTAGATCTGTTACCATTTTTATGCACTGAAAGTGCGGGTAGTGGATCGTGAGGAAGGAGCTCCTTTTAGGAAAAAAGTTCAGAGGTATGATCATACATGACTTACTAACTAGAAGATGCGATATAGATTCATTTGGAGTGACCAGAGTATAAGTTCAGCGATACCTGCTGGTACATAACTCAACAATCTGAAAGATTTAGAATCAGAATGTGAGTTCAGCGGTACCAAGGGCTACATAACTCAACAATCTGGAAGATTTGGAGTCAGAATGTAAGTTCAGCGGTACCAAGGGTTACATAACTCAACAATCTGGAAGATTTGGAGGATGTCGTTTCAGACATAATACTTCTTCAGGAACTTGCCGTTGATGGGCAACATGAGCAAGTCTCCATTTTATTTTGCGAGGCGGTAAGCACCATTGGAGAATACAGCCTCGATGAAAAATGGGCCTTCCCACTTTGGCTGGAATTTGCCGACAGTTTTGTGAGTCATAACCATTGGCCTCCGAACTGCCAAAACGAGATCGCCCACTTGGAATGTTCTGAGTTTAACTTTCTTGTTGAAAGCCCCCGAGATACGTGCTTGGTACAGTTCGATTCGTTGTTGAGCTAACATGCGCTTCTCATCTAGAGCTTCCAACTCTTGTAACCGACGGTGGTGATTATTATCTGTCGTCAATCGGTAGGTGAGGGCGACACGGAGAGAGGGGATCTGAGTCTCCAGTGCGAGAACTGTCTCACTCCTATATACCAGAAAGAATGGTGTGTTTCCGATGGCCATCCATACTGTAGTACGGTACGCCCATAAGCATTCTCCAAGCTTCTCATTCCAGTCACGTTTGTTGGAAGACACGAACTTCTTGAGTAGCTTGATTATAGTTTTATTGAATGCTTCTGCCAACCCATTCGCTGTCGGGTTGTACAGCGACGAAGGAATATTCTGGATTCGGTGTTTGTTGCAGAACCGATAGAAGGCGTAGCTTGCGAACTGCGAACAAGTGTCGTGGATGATTCTTCGGGGCAGTCCATAGCGGTAGATCACATGATACTTGAGGAAGTTGATCACGTTTGATGTCTTTACTTATGCAAGCGAAATAGCTTCCGCCCATTTGGAGAAGTAATCCTTGATTGCCAGTATGAAACGATGTTCTCTGGACGAAGGCGGAGTGATCGGACAAATGATGTCCATTCCCCATGCTTCGAATGGCCAAGATGCCACTGTCAGATATAGAAACTCGGATAGCTGATGGATGAAATTTGTATGGACTTGACAGGCTTTGCACTTTCTTGCACAGTCTATCACGTCTGCTACCATCGTGGGCTAGTAATAGTCCATTCGGCGAAGGCGGTCTTACAATTTTGGGCCAGACTGATGGGCCCCACAGATGCCATCGTGAGCTTCGCGTACAGCTTCCTTGGCTTCTGTATTTGATAAACACCGAAGCAGTAATCCATCGTATGATCGCCGATACAACATTTTCGTCTCTGTATCGTAAAAGAATCTGAGAGAACGTCTTCAGATAGAAGTAGCTTCCTTCGGATTCTCTGGCAGGATGTCGTAGACTACGAAGTCGATGAATGGTTGTCTCCAGTCTGGTGTTTCATCGACTGTCAGCGCAGAGTAACTATCAACACACTGAATGTTATTCTTGGGATAGACCAATTCACGGCCTATTATGTCAACCAGATGATGAGCATGATTCGGTACTGCTACGGAAGCGGCCAGGCCTGCTAGGGCATCGGCCTCAATATTCTGGAGTTTGGGAACATGTTTTATGAAGAATCCTTCCAAGAACGAGATGAGGTCGATCGCTATTTGGTTATAATTGATCATATCTTCATGGCGAACTTCGTATGAACCCCGGATTTGATTGACGATTAACTGCGAATTGTCGTATGCTTTAAGATACTCTACCCCCAGCTCCTTTGCAAGTCGAAGGCCAATGACCAAAGCGTTGTACTCGGCGATATTGTTTGAACAGGGCTCCGTGAGGGAGTAAGCTCGATTGATCACCTGCTCGGAGGGAGAAATCAGCACCACTCCAACTCCGACAACGATGTTGTCTTTGGGTCCAGTTCTCGAAGTGCCGTCGAAGAACATTCGCCAGATGACATCATGGGAGACCGCATTTGAATTGGCGACCTCGTCTGGTATCTCTTCGTATATTCTGGTTGTCTCCGAGCCTGGATGGGCTGCTAAAAAGTCTGCCAGAGCTTGACCTTTAATAGCCTTCTGTAGGACGAAGATCATGGGATATGGAGACAATAATATCACCCAGGTAGCAAGAGGAGAGCTGAGTGCCCCTTGTTTGCCATTAAAATCTTTTGATGCAATTTTAATACAAACAGAACAGTGTAACAATATAGGACTTAGATGTAGTCCTAGGAGTGCACTTTTGTTTATCTGGGTCCTTTGAGCAGATGGAGCGAGTGGTAATGCATTGACTCCGTTGATGATCTGACGACGGTTCTCAGTTCTCTGAAGGTCTGAGTTGCTCTGGGTGCTGGAGCTTACGGAGAGGAAGAAGACGTTGAGTGTCTGTATCTGCCTCTCACACTGTGTGTAGGTCTCTGTCTGACGGTATATCTCCTTGTGTGTCCGTCTCTGGAAGAAGGAAATGATCCCTCTATTTATAGCTTGTAGGCTGGCTGCTCGTGCGCATATAAGTAGGATGTACCGGTTTGTGGGGATGCCACGTGGTGATTGCTGATGGAGGCCCACGAACGATGCGCTCTGAGGAGTTAAACCCTTCCTATTGCCTTTGTGGGATGCGACCGAGCTGACATGTAGCAATGGAGAGGATCTTTCAGTTGCTGAGATCTTGGGTGATTAGCACCCCTTTATAGGCTGAATCAAGTCAAAGGACACGTGTCGTAGATCCATGGATGAAAGATCTCAGATTTGGTGGAGAGTGATATGATAAAAAACGACTGGGATTGGGCGCATGAGGAGACTTTGGCTTGTAACCTTTAGGAGTCACGAACCAGTCTGGGCGCACGGCTTTTGAGGCGCATAAGGGGCTTCAGTAGTGACTTGACTTCTGTCTTTAGGGATCAGAGAAAAGACTGAGGCGTATGCAAAGATTTGGGTGCATGGCTGCGGAGGCGCATGCGAAAGGGTTGGGTAGCCACGTGGCTTGTAGCCGCCAGAGGAAAGTAATGAGGATGCTGACGTCAGCGTCGCTTCATTTTCTGAAAAAGCTGTCAACTGTTCAGTCCTCGAGGACTGGCTGCTATCGTGTCAGTCTTCAGCATTTAATGTTTTTTGACGGGTGATGGGTTGTTGAGTGGGTGCGTCGATCTGCTTTCTACTAGGCGTATGGGGCGCGTGGGGTGCATCATTTTGAGGCGCTTGGTGCTGATGGGTACGTCAATATGATGTGCGGTCCGACCGGCGCATCCGTTTGCATGACACATCTTTATTGGTCTGACTGTTACGTTCTTCGAGTGCTTTAAATAGCCTTTTTTGACCTGGCTGAATTCGAAGCGTCGGATTCATCACTATTAATGCAAATTCATTGTACGAGATTCGGAGAGCCCGCCACTTGGCGCATGGGTTTGATTTGCCCGGCCTATAAATAGTGGTAAGGAGAGAGTTTGCTTCTCGTTCTCTTACGTCCTTCCGAATGAACTTGTTTGCTCGAGCACATTCTGTTGACGAGATGCTCCTAAGGGTGAAGATGCGACGACTTGTTCTTCATTGATGCACTCGTGAAGGTAACTGTTACATCCAAAAGTCAGGGTCGAGGGCTTCTGAGGCAGACGAAAGGTGCCTGTTGCATCCAAAGATCGGGATGCTCGAGCCTCGTCCCCGTTATGCTCGAAGAGTCGCAGATCGAAATTGTGGTGCCCCGATCATCTTCTTTGGGCTTTGGAGGCTCTTTCTTCTGTCAGAGTGGGTGTTGCCCATTCTGGTTGTGTTGAAAGCGTCCTTTTGCCGAGGATCGATTGCGGTGCTCTCCTCTTCTAGCTAGGGGGTTGATTGTCTGTCCTTGTTCTGCTCAATAAATGCTTCATTAGTCGAAGTACTTGATCGGGTCGAAGTAAGGCGTATATACTGAGACTTCATGATGCACATAACTGAGACTCTTGAAGAGATGCGCCTGACTGAGACGCCGAAGAGATGCGCCTGACTAAGATGCCGAAGTGATGTGCCTGTTTGAGAGCGCATGGCGGTTGCTACGCCTGGCTGTAGACTTAGGGTCGTAGAAGTTCTCCTTTGTACAGCCTTTTTTAGACATGTAATAGACTTTTATATGAAATAAAAATCTCTTTTTAATGTCTATGCTTTTGCGGTTTGATGTGCCAAGTACTTCATCTGAGCTTCCTGGCGCATGTAGTGTTAGGCGCATAGGATTTCTGTTCCTGAAATTTCATGCTTCTACAAGACCCCCTTCAAAATTTTCAAAACTTTTTGTCAAGTTTTGGAATACTTTGAATAAGAAGCATGGTGGTGTCTTCAACGGGGCGCATGACTGTTCGGACGCATGATTACTCCACGCATCAGTGATGGGGCACATGCTCCTCTCAGTTAATACAAATGATAACGCTTCGAAGTAACCAAAAAGGATTAATAATGATCTTTTTGGATTTATTTGTGGATATCACTTCATGGAACCCGAGGCGGCGGCTGATAGTGTATTGGATACGGAGGAGATAGCCCCTGACATCGGAGGTCCCTCCGAGCTTGAGAAGGGTAAAGGTTTGCTGGAACCCCCTGTTGCTCTTTCTACTTAGGACAGGATATCGACGTCCCTCTTGGCTCCTTCCGCTCTTTTGGCTCTTCGGGCCGGTGGCGAAGTTTAAGCCCCTGTTGAGGGAGAGTCCGTTGATGCCGACGTTTCATTCTCGCAGATTGAAGTCGGCGGGTCTTCTTTCGGTTTGTCGTCTAGAGCCGCCCCTGCAACTCCTGCTATGACGCCGCAAGTGCTGATGGATGCGGATGAGTACATAAAGTTTATTATTAAGGCGGTGTACAAGATGCTGCAGAGGGGCGTATCGGCAGTGATGAGTGCCAATGGGAGTTTCGTAATGGCAAAAACCATGGCGCTCCCTCACATCGGTCTGATACGGTCTCACAGGGTCATGATCATATGGCCGAGATTCTGGAGACATCGGTGGCCGAGCTCGACCAGCTAATTTCCGAGTTTCAGAGTATCCAGCGAAATGAGCTCTCCACTCTGATAGAAGCAGAAAAGAAGAAGTTGATCGTTGAAACTGAGTCATCTTATCAGGCCATCGTGGCTGTTTGGGAATGCGAGGTGGCCGAAGGCTGCGGTGGAGAGGCTATCTCAGTCCATACAGGAGAAGGTGGAGCTTTGAGCTACGTTGGACGCCAGTATAGCAGAGGTTAATGCCAAGATTTGCCTCCTTGAAGACCAGCGGGCCCAACTCTTGTTAGATGCTGAGCGAGACCAGGCTGAACATGTAGCATCTAAGGAGGAGGAGGCAGCTTTCACCCGCCAAGCTCTTTCCTTGGCCCAGCAACGGCAATAGCTGGACGAGAAGCATAAGGATGATACTTTCCCTGAGGCGATAGAAATGATGCGTCAAGAAGCCGAACGCCGAGTCCTGGCGACCGCAGAGACTTGGGCGGAAGACTTGAAGCGTCGGATCAAAGAGCTTTCAGCCAATCCCGGTGAATCTTAGGGATTGTAGCCTGCCCCCTTCTTTTTTTTGATGTAATTTGCAACTCCTGTTGGGGATGTAATCCTTTACTTTTAAATAAAGAACAAAGAGTTTTGTGGTGTGTTCATTCTTGTTGTCATGAACTCGATGATTTGTGTGGACCTATTATCCTTTGCGTACCTTGGTTTTTAGGTACAGATAACAAGTTTGAGAGAATCAACATATTTGCTCAGAGGTAATATGGACATGGCAAATATGGGGTTCAAATGATGGAATCTTCCTACTCAGAGGTGTTATGGACGTGGTAGGAATGATTTTGGGGGGATACGCGGAACTACTCAGAGGTAAAGTGGATATGGAAGTTCTGCGATCAATGTATGACAACGCAGGGGTTGTCTGTACGGGATGTTTACTCAAAGGTAATGTAGATGTGGTAAACATGATAAGCAGTATAATCCTACATGGTGTCAGATTATGTTTTGCAGGGCATAGAAGACCAACTCAGAGGTAATATGGACGTAATTGTTCTTCTACTGAGGATAGAACGCCACGGAACAGCTGGGTTCCGAAAGCGTATGATTTTGTAGAAGGGAGGTGTACGTGAGCCCTGATGATTGGTTCAACAGACTCCCTTGTTGGGTGGAGATAGAAGTACATGTCTGAAGGATATTAAGAGTAGTACTTCTTTAGGAACTTGCCGTTGATGGGCATCATAAACAAGTCTCCATTAGATTTGGCGAGGCGGTAAGCACCGTTTGAGTATACCGTCTCTATGATGAAAGGTCCCTCCCACTTGGGCTCAAACTTTCCTGGGGTCTTATGAGTCAACACCATCGGCCTTCTGACTGCCAGAACCAGATCGTCTACTTCAAAAGTCCTCTGCTTGACCTTCTTGTTGAAAGCATGTGATATACGTGCTTGATAGAGTTCGATGCGCTATTGTGCTAGGAGATATTTTTTGTCAAGTGCCTCCAATTCTTGCAGACGGCGACGTTGATTGTCTTCTTCTATGAGTTGATTTGTGATTGCTACACGGAGTGAGGGTATCTGGATCTCGAGAGGCAGTACCGCTTCGCTCCCGTAGACTAAGCAGAATGGTGTGTTGCCCGTCGGGGTCCGTACCGTTGTACGGTAGGCCCAAAGGCATTCGCCGTGCTTTTCGTCCCAGTCGCGTTTGTTGGATGACACAACCTTTTTGAGTAGCTTGACGATAGTTTTGTTAAACGCCTCGGCCAATCCTTTAGCTGCCTGGTTGTAGGCGGTTGATGCCATGTTCTGAATGCGATTCTTGTCACAAAATCTGCTGAAAACATGGCTGATGAATTGTGGACCGTTATTGTGAATAATCCTTTGAGGTACCCCGAAACGGTAGATGACATGGTGCTTGATGAAGCTGATCACTCTAGAGCTCTTCACTTTCGCGAGCGGAACTGCTTCTGTCCATTTGGAGAAGTAGTTAGTGATAGCTAGGATGAAGCGGTGTCCCCTGGATGAAGGAGGGGTGATAGGTCCAACAATGTTTATGCCCCAAGCTTCAAAGGGCTAGAAGGGGACCGTAGGATGTAGTGGTTTCGACGGTGTATGGATGAAGTCGGCATGAAGCTGGCAAGCACGACACTTCTTAGCATAGTCGACACCGTCCGCTGCCATGGTTGGCCAATAGTAACCCATACGTCGTAGTCAATCCTGCAACTTAGGGCCAGGTTGATGAGCCCCGCAAGTTCCATCATGAGCTTCTCGAAGGGCTTCCGCTGCTTCTTCGTCGGTACAACATTTTAGTAGCTGTATCGTAATAGAATCGAAGGGAATGCCTTCTGACTGAGACGGCTTCTTTCGGGTCTTCTGGGAATATATCGTAGATAGCAAAGTCGATGAACGGGAACCTCCAGTCTCGGACATTAATACCAGCACCTGTTGACATGACATAGGCCATTAATGAGCATAGGTTGTTTTTAGGATAGACCAAGTCTCGACCAACTACCGTGACGTAGTATTGAGTCCCGAGGGGTGCTGCCAACGAGGCTACGAGGCCAGCCAGAGCGTCAGCCTCTAGGTTTTGTAACCGGGGTACGTGTTCTATGAAGAACTTGGTGAAGGTTGAAATAATGTTCAATACAACTTCATGGTAAGGAACCAGATCTTCATGGCAAACTTTGTATTGCCCTCTGATCTGGTTAACGATGAGTTTTGAGTCGCCGTAGGCTTCCAGATGATCCACCCGCAGCTGCTACGCCAGCTGGAGTCCCATGATAAGAGCGTTGTACTCGACAACATTGTTGGAGCACGACTTCGAAAGGGAGTAAGCACGCTGGATGACCAGCTGATCGGGGGAGACTAAGACTACCCCCACTCCTACGATAATTTGGCCTTTGGAGACTGTTCTTGAAGCGCCATCAAAAAACATCAGCCAGACGGAGCTTTCTTCGGTGACGTTTGATTCTTGGACCTCATCCGGGATATCTTCATAGAGTTTGGAGGAATTTAGGATGGGGTATGCAGCTAAAAAGTCGGCCAGAGCTTGACCTTTGACGATTTTTTGTGGGACAAACACTATATTGTACGGCGTCAGTAGGATCGCCCATGTAGCTAGCCGGGAGTTCAATGATCCTGGCTTTGTCATGAGAACCCTGAACGGATTGACTCGGGAGATGACATGAATTGTCTGGCCCGAGACATAATGGCGAGTCTTCTGGATGGCGAACACCAAATCCAGACACTCCTTTTCTATGGGGTTGTACCGGTGTTCGGCCCCGATCAGTGTCCAACTGAGGTAGTAGATAGCTTGCTCATAGCCCGCATCGCTGTTCTGAGCCAGCAGAGCGTCGAGGGAATGATCTATGGCACGGACGTAGAGGAGAAATAGTTTGCCAGCGACGGGTGCCACCAGGACTGGCGGGCTCGTCAGGTAAGCTTTGATGTCATCGAAAGCTTTCTGGCATTCCTCTGTCAAGACGTAGGAGACTCCCTTCTTCATGAGCTGAGTGAAGGGTTGGCATTTTCCGTAAAGGTTTGCTATAAACCTTCGAATGTATGCCAGACGTCCCTGCAGGCCTTGAAGTTCTCGGAGGTTCTTCGGAGGGTCCATGTCAAGGATAGCCTTGGTCTTCTCAGGATTGACATGAATGCCTTTTGTCGTGATAATGAAGCCTAGGAACTTTCCGCTAGAAACCCCAAGAAAGGATTTAGCGGGGTTCATCTTGAGTTGATGTGCTCGCATGAGATCGAAGACTGTCCTCAGGTCTCGTAGGTGATCACCTTTGAGACGGCTCTTGACTGCGATGTCGTCAATATAGCATTCAACTGTTTTACGAAGGTGTTGACAAAAGATGGTACTCATAGCTCGTTGGTATGTAGCACCAGCGTTCTTCAAGCCAAAGGGCATCATTGTGTAGCAGAAAACACCCTTCGGAGTCCTGAATGACGTGTATTTTGCGTCATCGGGGAACATCTTGATCTAGTTGTAGCCCGAATACCCGTCCATGAAAGACATGTGTTCGAAGCCACATGTATTGTCGATCATCACATCAGTGATCGGAAGCGGGAATTCGCCTTTCGGGCAACCAGCATTGAGGTCCCTGAAGTCGATACAGACTCGTATCTTCCCGTTCTTCTTGGTGACAGGGACGACGTTGGCCACCCAATCCGGGTGTTGTTCTTCACGGATAAACCCGCTGGTCAGGAGTTTGTCCGCTTCTTGATCGATAGCGTTCATGATGTCAGGACGAAAATGTCGCTATTGTTGCTTTATAGGCTTGGCATTAGGTAAGATGTTAAGCCTATGCATCGCGATCTGAGGATCAAGTCCCGGCATGTCTTCGTAGCTCCAGGCGAAGACGTCGATATAATCTTTAGCCAGTTGGATTAAAGATTCCCGGTCTGGTCCTTTTAGACTCTTGCTAATGAAGATGGGTTTGGAAGAAGATCCATCCCCCAGGTCGATCTGCTCGACTTCGTCTTCGGTAGAGGGTTCGCGTAATTCAAAACGAGACTCCCGCTGTAATCCTAGGCGTTGAGCCCAAGGTTCTTCCTCGAAGAATTCTGGCATTTGGTCTTCGCCTTCATCTTCTTGAGATTGTGCAGATGCCATGTTGACTGATAGCACCTTCTTGAAGACCGAGCCGATACTAGTATCGGAATCCCAGGTTGATGCTTTGGACGAATGAGAATGTTCTACTTCTTCAGCCTCTGAACTCTCTGGAGTTGCTGGTGGCGTGACATAGCCCACTCCCCGTCAGGTTCGATGATAGTAGTCCTGCGGCTTTCCTTTAGGTGTTGGAAGACGAAGAGGAAGACGTCGACCCTTGCCGTAGTTCAGGCCTTTGTTGCTTTTTAGGTCGTAACCCATTTTTTGGATGAGGTACTTTGCCTTGTCCGTGTACCGATAGAATTGTATTCTGCCGGTATCTGGTTCTTGCTCGAGTGGCGAGAGGTCTTGATGAAGCTCGACTTTGCCGAAGATGATGGATTTTTCGTCTCGATTCCGCGATGGAACTACAAAACAGACCCCTTGGGACGGGACTACTCGATTTACATGATTGACGGTCGTTATTTGTGTTTGCAACGACCATAGAGCATTATCTAATGTATACATGGCATTTCAATATGGAAGACTAGAATAATTAAAAAACACTCTATTATTGATAAAATACGAGATTTATCCCACGGGATTACATTGTCCAGAGAGGGTGCATCTACATCAGCAGATATATATTCCCCTAGCTCTTCATCTGTGAGTACTGGGGTTGGATCGGGAGAGTCCACCGCAGCTTTGACCTTGGGGTCTGAGAGGGCTATGTGGGCCTTCTCTGACAGCTTGGATGAGACGGTTGATTGAGGAGGCTTGCCTTTAAGACGTACCTTCAGAGGTGCCTCAACTGCGCCTTCAGTAATTGGTGCCTTCCCTTGTAGTTTTGCCACAAGGGGAGCCGATATTTGAGGCGGCTTTCCCTTGAGCCGTATCTTCAAGGGAGCTTCAGTAGGTGTTCTACCTAGAGAAGTTGGTGCTTTTCCAGGTAGCTTGATGGGCATGGGAGACAGCATTTGAGGCAGTTTTTCTTTGAGTCAGATTTTCAAAGGAGCATCGGGAATCACTTCTGGCTCCATGTCCTGCTCTGCTGCCGTTTCTGCTTCATCGTCAGCATCATTGTCTTCCCCTTCGTTGGGCGACTTGTACAGGGTAGAATCAGTGAAGTAGGCTTCGACCTCCTTGAAAGGGTCAATATCTGCGAACTCTGTCCGGATGATGTCGTTGGTGGACACATACTTCATACATTGGTGGAGTGTAGATGGAACCACCATGTACTCATGCAGCCACGGACGACCCAACAGGAGGTTGTAGTTGACGTCAGCGTCTACGACATAGCAATTTACCTCGGTTCGGAGGTTACCGATATGACACTTCAGTCGTATTTTTACCAACGGCTCACTTTTTCTAGCATTGAAGCCGCTGATTGTAGTGTTGGATGGCGCTAGACGGTACATTGGGATCTCTAGTGTTGAGAGTAGCGTCTTCGGGATAATGCTGAGGGAAGACCCTGGATCGATCTGAATCCGCTTCACCTTGACGGAACCGACATACCCTGTATAATACAATGGCCTGTTGTATTGGTTGTGCTTGAGCAGCATGTCTTGTTAGGTAAAAGTTATGTTGGGGATAACTTCATCCGTACAATGGCAGTACGTACAAGTGGTCGGGGTACCCTCAGGCTGCTTTACCTGACTGATGAAGGACTCAGCATCCTTCACAACTTCACAGAGAGCTTCACGAGTGTCCTTGGAGAGACGAAGAAGCTCAAACAGGGATAGACGGGCAGGAGTACTGGCAAGTTGTGCCAGTATGTCGAAGTTGTGGGGCTTGGCTAGCCCCGAAGCATTCTTCTTTCGCAAAGGCTTGTCGAAACGGGCCTCTACATGTTTCTGTTTATTGGCTGCTGGAGGTTTGGATGGACCTCCTTCGTTGGCAGTAGGGGCGGTACAGGGAGGCACCACCTCAACGGCAGCTTAGTCGAGTTGGACGTTCAGCTGCGAACGGGTTTGTATAGGAAGAGCCTCTTCTGTGGAGGAAGAGACCATACGGCAAGACTTGATCTTCCTGCCCTTGGTTTTGGAGGCAGAGAGTACCTTCGGTTGAGTAACCTCGGAGGCGAGATTGGGGTGAACCCATAAGATCTCTCCCTGAGATGTGGTGAGTGGGATGAGTCCACTCACGTTGTCACGAGTAGGTGGTAGATTGACCACCTCTATTGTCGCCTTTGGGATGGGGATGACCCCATCTTGTGTTATGGTTGGCGGCAAGGTGCCAAATTGGAGTGACACCAGGTTGGCCGAGACCGTTTTCTCCTCGTAGTTGACGGAGATGACATCCGTATTGATCATGCGCTGGATGTAGTTTTTGAGGACGTAGCAGTCCTTAGTTAGATGTCCGAAAACCGATGGTAGTGACAGTACCTCGGATTGTCCACTCTCCCAAACTCGTTGGGATGCTTCGGGTCCGACAACTTGATCTTGTCACCCTGCTTTAATATCTCAAAAAGTTGCAGGGTGTCTTCATCATTGAAAGAATAAACCTCCTTTGGCCTTGGTGCAAGTGGAGGTTTCTGAGTGGGTACTGATGCACCTTTGGAGGCATTGACAGTCAATGCCTGCTTCCCCTTCGTCTTTCATCCAGGGTTGTTGGCTGCAGGCCGTTTTCCCTTGTCCTCAAAGGCAGGGAAACTGACCCCAGAAGACGAGCATTGGACGCCTTCTTTTCTGCTACTTCGGCCTCGACGATCAAGGAACTCCAGTCGGGAGGAGGAGTGGAGTTGAGCCAAAGTTTGATCGCAGGCAGCATGTTCATGCTGCAGGAGGAGAGGAGTGCATGTTCTGGCTTGCCCGGGGGCAGTCTGAAGCAGGTCTGTCGAAACCGTTCGATGAATGCTCGAACTGTTTCCTTCTCCTTCTGACGTATCTCTATGAGGGATGCCATTGTCATGTCCTTCCCTCTGTCGTAGAAACGATCGAGGAAAAGACGCGTCAAGTCGTCGAAGGAAGATATGGAGTTATCGGGAAGACTGTAGTACCAGTCGTAAGCCACTTCTTTTAATGCCCCGACAAATATGCTGGTGAGCAGCGCGTCTTCTTTCGAGAGGTGTCCCGTTTGAGACTGGAAGTACGTCAGATAGCGGCGTGGAGAGTCATTCCCGTCGTATGGCGTCAAAGTTTACGATTTATATTTGGAAGGATAAACCACTTTGTTCCATTCGAGGGGATATGGTTGTGGGATCCCCATCTTCTGGCGTTCCTCCTGTATGCTCTTGGACTCAAAGCGCTCGCGCAAGTACCTTATCATATCCACTACGTCTTCCGTGGAGCTGGGAGTCGGGGAAGGTGGTACAGCCTGGAGTTGAACATTTGATGGCTCCGACGTCCGAGGTGCTTCACGGTGATCTGAATCCAAGGATACCCGCTGAAGGGGTACACTTGATTCTCCATTGGCCCCTGGGTGAGGACCGGTAGACGGTGCTCTGGCGAAAGCTGACCGTATCTCAAATACTGCTTGAGTCAGTGTTTGCATGGAGGCAGAGAGGGTTTTGAGTCCTCCCTCCAAGGTATCCATGCGCTGGACGAGGTCTGCTGGCAGCGTATCTGGCTCGGCATCACCCCCAGTCATGTATACTGTCATGACACGGCTGGAAGTGGATGGATTGGTTGAGGCTTCACTTTCGGCCTCACTCTCCTGTAGGGGAGTTGTCTCTCCTGGAACTTCATCTTGGATACCCCCAGCTATGTCCTTGGGGATATCTTCGCCTTCAGGAAGGACTTGGCTACCCTCATCTGTGCTCTGGAGGACATATTCGTCTTCAGGAGGACGATCAGCAAGTTGGCTACCCCCAGCTACGTTCTGGAGGACGTCTTCGCCTTCAGGAGGACAATCAGCAAGGACTTGGCTACCCCCAGCTATGTTCTGGAGGACGTCTTCGCCTTCAGAAGAAAGAGGGGTTTGACTACCCCCAGCTTGCTCCAAGATCTTCTTTCTCCCTCGAGTGCCTTCAAATACTCCAGAGGACGGGATAGTCGTCTTGGTTTTCCTCTACTGGCTTTTGGATGAGGACGAGGAATTACCAGTCGCCTTTCGGATTGACGAGGAGTTAGTGATTACGTTGCATGAAGCAACCATTAGTTCTGGTTCCTCTTCAATTGATACCTTTTTCCCGAGGCGACGTCGGAGAGGTGTTCATGATTACAGCCGCTGGAACACCGACTGCCTTAGTGGGACCGCTGTCTTGCAACAGCAGCTGATGGTGACTACAGCACAGGTGTGCCCTGTGAAGGGCGTATTGTGCTTGTTAGTCGACTCTCCTGATCGGCGCTTGTGACTAATCACATTACGCAAATCATTGGAGGAGAGTGCCACCTTCGCACCCCCATTAGGCGCAGGGCTAGGCCAAGCACCGGGGTGGTCAGGTGAATGCTACGCCCCCTGATCCAACGCAAAACATGTGCTCAGATCACTAGTGGGGGAACAACATTTACAGTGACTTGAACGAACCTCAGACGCACAACCAGTGGAGGCGTGGGAGTTCAAGACCACAGGGTTTGTCTTGCTCAACTTGGTGGCGAACGCAACCGATGCGCCTAAGTGAGGCAAGGACTTTAAAGGTCGGCTCGTTTCTGGGACAGAAGCACCCGAGTCGACCTTATACAGCTTACCATCAGCAGCGCGCATGATTGTGAGCGCATGCTTCTGGTTTGCTGCCGGCATAGCACGTTTATGGCGCATGGCCTGTGCTGTCTTGGACTATTTTGTACCAGTCCGCTGGGGTGCAAGTACTCAGAGTCCAAATTCTTCTTGCCACGACAGCGAGTGAGTCTGTCAAAGACAGAGGCCTTTTGTGGCGCATCAGAGGTGATACGCAGGGCATTAGCTGTGCCCTTGCTCTATTGGCGTATCTTTCTTATCTGAAAAGGAGATGGCTGGAGAATGTGGTCAGCACCACGCTTTCCCGAGAGATGCGCTACACCGGTGGGCGCATCCTGGCTGCTGAGGTCGTCAGCGAGAAGGTTGGACTACATCGGCGCATCCACTTTAGTGGTGGTGGCAGGGGCCTCGACCTTGCGTACCGAGACCTGGCGAGTCTTCTTCGACTTTGGCAGCCACTTCGAAGGACTTGCGCTGCCTTCAGAGATGAACTCCTCATACGCCTGTTGATTGAGGCTTACAACCAGCGTCTTGTGGGAGGAGCCCACCTTCACGTCATCGGATTGCGACAAAGCTTTTTCGGTGGAGAAGAAAGAGTTCCCAGCAGAGTCGCCAGCTTATTTGCCATTAAAATCTTTTGATGCAATTTTAATACAAACATAACAGTGTTACAATATAGGACTTAGATGTAGTCCTAGGAGTACACTTTTGTTTATCTGGGTCCTTTGTACCGATGGAGCGAGTGGTAATGCGTTGACTCCGTTGACGATCTGACTACGGTTCTCGATTCTCTGAAGGTCTGAGTTGCTCTGGGTGCTGGAGCTTACGGAGAGAAAAAAGACATTGAGTGTCTGTATCTGCCTTTCACACTGTGTGTAGGTCTCTGTCTGACGGTATGTCTTCTTGTATGTCCGTCTCTAGAAGAAGGAAATGATCCCTCTATTTATAGCTTGCAGGCTGGCTGCTCGTGCGCACATAAGTAGAATGCACCGG